>CAKJTW010000042.1:6590000-7300000 GCA_917880005.1 Nanger dama
AAAGAGGTGGACACGACTGAGTGACCGAGCGCAGCTACAGCACACCAGCTCAGGCAGCTGGGCAGGCCCCGGCCTGCAGGCCTCCCCGCGGGAGTGTGGTTGCTCAGCCTCCTGGCGCCCTGGTTAAGCAGGTCCCAGGAGAGACTGGGCTTCCCTTGGGACTGGAGGGGCCTGGGGCCCCTCTTGGGGAATCATCCCAGGCCTCTCCTCAGCCCCTCTCTTTGTGTCCGTGGCCATGGCAACCTGACTGGATGCTTGGCACATCCAAGCCCAGCCCCCAGCCTGACCTGCCGGCTTCCTCCTTGGCTGAGGCCGCCCTGGCAGGCTCCTTCTTGACTGGGGAAGCCACCCGGCCCCCCCACCTCCATTCCCGTCTCCTGCTGATGGGGGCTCCTGAACAGGATTGATGCTGTCCCTCCGCGTGGGAAGGACCCCCAAATGCAGGCCTCAGAGGGGTCTTTCCTCTGCATCC
This sequence comes from Nanger dama, assembly GCA_917880005.1. NCBI lineage: Eukaryota > Metazoa > Chordata > Mammalia > Artiodactyla > Bovidae > Nanger > Nanger dama. The sequence continues at coordinate 6,590,473 of CAKJTW010000042.1, forward strand.
AGGCCTCTTTGCTGCTGGCTTTGGTCACACCTGTGTTCATTCTCCCCATTTGGTTTCTGTCTCCAGCCCTACCTCTGACTTCCTTCTGGCTTCTCTGCCAACCTGGGTCTGTCCCCTCCCCTTCCCCCTGCTCCTCCGTCTCGGCCATATTCTGTGTTTCTTTCCTGGTGTCTCTCCCTCTCTCTTTCTGGCGCCTAACGCATCACTGTTTGCAGCTTGGTCCCTGCATCCGATAATGGTCTCAGAATCGCCCAATGCAGGGCACCCTTGGGGGAACCTTCTGTGCTCAGAGAAGGAACTGCACTTGACAGGGGCTTGTTTGCAGAAAAGCTGCAAGCCCAGCTCCCACCAGCCCTGTGAGATCCTGCTGTCCCAGATGGGGTAAGGATGGTCCTCCCATCTCTCGAGGGAAGAGTTTCTGTTGTCCCATGGGGGAGTCTTCCCGGTGAGGGGGGATGGTCCTCCCACTCTGTGAGCCAGATGCTCCCCTTGTCTCATGGGGTTTCCTCCTGCTGAGGGAGGGGGTCCTCCAGCCCCGTGAGGTGGTCCTCCAGCCTTGTGAGGTGGTCTTCCTTCCTGGTGAGTAAGGCATCGTCCCTCTCCTAGGACGGTCCTCCTGGTCAGACCCTCTTGGGAGGAGATGAGCCTCCTTGCTATGACCTTCGAGCCAGCCACGTGAAGGGCTTGGACTCGGAAAATCCCTTTCACCTGGGAGAAGGCCATATCCCACCGTGGGTCGTTAAAGTCATCATTTATGAATGGCCATGCTGTCCCTATAGATATGAATAAATAATGCTCGACTATGGTCCCCTCGTCTTGTAGGATCCTTGAGCACCTTAGAGGGATCTAGCTAAGGGTCATCTCAGTCTGGCCTTTGACTGGAGCTCAGAGAGAGGAGTTGATTTGCCGGTGTGGGGTTGCAAGCGCAGAGGCCCATCGGTTGACAGGTGAAGGAGCCAGGTGTAAGAAACGTTACATCACCCTCACCATCTATCTTTTTGTTTTTCCATTTTTAACATCAGCCTGGATATCTTTAACCTCTTTGTGCCTTGGTTTTTTTCATGTATAAAACAGATAAGACTGCTTGTCTCATAGATGTTTCTTTAAAAATTAAAAAAAAATTGAGATATATTCACACACTGCAAAACTGACCCTGTTACCAGCGTCCACACCACTGCCTTTTATATAGTTGCAAGGTTATGCACTCTGTCATTGCTTTGTAATTCTAGAACATTCCATCACTCTGAAAAGAAACCCCAAACCCATTAGCAGTCCCTCTCCATCCTTTCCCTCCCTGAGCCCTGGCAACCACCAGTCTACTTTCTGTCTCTGTTGCTGGTTAGTCGCTAAGTCATATTTGACTCTTTGTGACCCCATGGACTGCAGCATGCCAGGCTCCACTGAGCTGGTGATGCTATCTAACCATTTCATCCTCTGCCACCTGCTTCTCCTTTTGCCCTCAGCGTTTCCCAGCATCAGGGTCTTTTCCAGTGAGTCGGCTCTTTGCGTCACTTCATAACGTTGGAGTTTCATAACACCGTACGGGAAAAGAAACCGAACGAACTTCTTGGCCAACCCAATACAATGTGTAGCCTTTTGTATCTTTCACGTAGCGTGACTTTGTGAAGGGTCATCCCTGTTGTAGGTATGTCGGAATTTTCTTTTTTATGGCTGAGAAATTCTCCATTATCTGGATGTAGCACCTTTGTTCATTCATTCATTTGTCGATAGACATTGGGGTTGTTTCCGCTGTCTGGCTCTTATGAATAATGCTGCTGTGAACATTCACGTACAAGTATTTGTGCAGACAGAGGTTTTTTATTTCTCTTGGGTATATACCCTGGAGCAGCCTCTAGGTTTCTTGGGAAGATGAAATGACTCTTAAGAGTACAAGTCTTAGGACAGGTCCAGGCAATGGCAGACACTACGTTTGTGCTGGCTCTTACTATTACAGAGCAATACCGCAAGCCTTTGGCCTTGACATTGGAGAGACAGCGATGCTATTTAACAGGCACTGTTTCCTGGGTACCAAGCGCCCCATCCTATGGGGCAGCTGCTTTTTTACAGATGAGGAAACTGAGGCCTGGGAGTCGAATTGGCCCAAGATCACACTGTGAGGATGTGGCAGAGCTCAGATAGCAGCGAGCCTGGCGGGCCAGCTCCGGAACCTACACTGTGACCCTATGCCTCCTGGAGAACCGGAGGTCACGTGTCCTGTGTCCAGTGTAACCGGGGCAGCTGCTCCCCAGCCCCATGCAGCGGTCCCTGTGCGGGAACACGAGCCAGCGTTGCCAAATCTCCTGCCTTTTTAAAGATGTTTTCCAACAGCCGGAAATGGTGGAGTTTGGGGGTATGAAATCACTTGATTTTTAAAACTTGGCAACTCGATCATATTTTTAACAAACATTTCATTGGCCAAACAAAACACGTCTGCGGGCCAAGCCCGTGGGTTGCCAGTTTGCATGCTCTGCTCCGGGGCGACTTGGTGGTGGGGGAGGAGCGTTGCTGGGCACCGACCTTGACTGCGGGCACTTCCGGGCTTCGGGCTCCCGCCTCCCCTGGGGTTTTCAGGCTCATGTCTGGCCCCTCACTGGCATGGTGGGCTTGGTGAGGGCCCCGATAGCGTTTGATTGTTTGGGATCCTTGCCTCTCACCGCCAGGGTCATGAAACTGTGGCCTGCTCATGATGGGTTTCTCACTGTATAGCACCTGCCTTTTAAAAAAATCTTGTAATTTTATATTGGCGTATAACCGGTGAACAATGATGTGACAGTTTCAAGTGGACGGCCGAGGGACTCAGCCATACATATACATGTATCCATTCTCCCGCAAACTCCTCTCCCATCCAGGGGGCGATATAACATTGAGCAGTGTTCCCTGTGCTTTGCAGTGGGTTCTTGTTGGTTATCCGTTTTAAATATAGCAGTGTTTACAGGTCGAGCCCAAATTCCCCAACCGTCCCTTCCCCCAGGAACCGTAAGTTCGTTCTCTAAGTCTGTTAGTCTGTCACTGTTCTATGAGCAAGTTCATTTGCAGATGTCCGTCAGCGGCGGTGGTGGTGTTCAGTTGCAAGTTGTGGCCCATCCTTTGCGACCTCGTGGACCGCAGCCCACCAGGCTTCTCTGTCCATGGGATTTCCCAGACAAGAATACTGGAGTGGGTTGGCATTTCCTTCTCTAGGGGATTTTCCCGACTCAGGGATCGAACCTGGGTCTCCTGTGTTGGCAGGAGGATGAGGAGGATTCTTTACTGCTGAGCCACCAGGGAAGCTGATCCATCGACAGAGGAATAGATAAAGACGCTTATGGTACATGTATATATATACATACATACATAAACAGTGGAATATTACTCAGTCACTAAAAAGAATGAAATAGTGCCATTTGCAGCGACGGATGGAATTAGAGATTGTCATACTGAGTGAAGTAAATCAGACAGAGAAGGAGAAATATCGTATGCTGCTGCTGCTGCTGCTAAGTCGCTTCAGTTGTGTCCGATTCTGTGCGACCCCATAGATGGCAGCCCACCAGGCTCCGCCGTCCCTAGGATTCTCCAGGCAAGAACACTGGAGTGGGTTGCCATTTCCTTCTCCAGTGCATGAAATTGAAAAGTGAAAGTGAAGTCGCTCAGTCACATCCGACTCTTAGCAACCCCGTGGACTGCAGCCCACCAGGCTCCTCCGCCCATGGGATTCTCCCCGGCAAGAACACTGGAGTGGGGTGCCATTTCCTTCTCCAATGCATGAAAGTGAACAGTGAAAGTGAAGTCACTCAGTTGAGTCCGACTCTTCGTGACCCCATGAACTGCAGCCTGTATTCAGAATCTATAGCTCCTGTCTTTGACTCCAGGCATTAACTGTCTTCCTACAGCTGGAAGCTGCTTGGCGCATCAGGGGCCAAGATCTAGAGGCCATCCTTGGTTCAAACTCCAGCCCTGCCCCCTTCCCAGCTGTGGCCTTGGGCAAGTTGTTGAGCTCATCCATTATTTCTGGACTGAATATGTGAATGGTGGTCAGCATGCACCTGGAGCCTGGCTGGTCGCAGCAGCATAACGTGGCGACGTGAGCGCAGGCTTCGGGTTCGAATCCCAGCTCTGCCACCCACTACAGTGTGACCCTGAGGCAAGAGACCCAACATTTGTGCTTCATTTTCCTCATCTGTCAAGCAGAGGTAGCATTATAATAGTACCTCCCTCCTGGGGTGGATGTAGCAAGTAGAGCAGCACCTGACTCACGGTAGGAACCCGTAGCACCAGCTATTGTTACTGTTACGCACAAACAAGCACAGACAGACGTGCAGACAGACGTGGTGACCGCCAGGGCTCCGCCACCTGGCAGAAGCGGCATGAGGGGGACTATTTGCTCATGCGTGTCTCTATGTTTGCTGCAGGAGTGACATTAGCATTTGTGTGTGTGCGCACGGGTCTGAGCCAGCCAGCGGGGATGCTATTTTTCTGCACACACACCCCCATGCATTAATGGAGCGTGTACCTTATGTGTGTGTCTGTGTTCGCACTCTCCCCTGCACGTTCCCAGAAATAAACTCACGCTTGGGTTCTCGGTGAACGCAGCCCCTGAGCAGCCAGTGATGTTTGAACTGATGGGGATGGTGGGAGCTGATGGGGCGGGTGGGCAGGGTTGGGTGGGCGGAGGAAGGTTCCCTGCTCCTGAGGTCAAGGTGTGGCCGGGAGCGGGGTGGGGGTGCTGAGTGCCGAGCTGTGTGCCGTGGGTCTGAGCCTGCTGGCTGTGGCCTGGAGAAAAGGCTCTGGGGTCTGACTTTCATTCTCCTGATGTTCAGCTCAGCTGTGGCACGTCCAGCCATCCCTGTGCCTCTTTCTGCCTCTCCTCACCTTCCCTTTCTTCTCCGTGGCATATTGCAGGCACTGATTTAGGCAAGAGCTCCTTGGAGGCTAAGGAGAGCTGAAGCACACAGCAGAAACACGACAGAGTTCTAACTATCAGGAGGGGCAGCCTGGGCTACTGAATTTAGCCTTCCCTTCTCCCCACCTAGCTCATGTTTTTTACTTTTTCCCTCTTCAACTTCTCGAATTATCTTGCTGCCCACTGCCCTCCTTTTCCCTTCAAGCCTGTGGGGGTATGGAGCCCTTTGTTCCCATCTTCTCTCTTTGGTTCCTGGAAAAATTTCTGGGGAGCCCAGTGGGACGTCAGGCTGTGTCTGAAAGGGTAAAAGTGGTGAGATTTTGGTTTGTTTTCCTGTCCTGATTCTAGAGTGGATTCACTATCCATCCTAAAAATAGTAAGATTCCCTTTCTTACTGTTGTTGCTGGTGTTTAGTTGCTAAGTCGTGTCTGACTCTCTGCGGCTCCGTGGACTGTAGCCCACCAGGCTCCTGTGTCCATGGGATTCTCCAGGCAAGAATGCTGGAGTGGGTTGCTATGCCCTCCTTCAGGGGATCTTCTTGACTCAGGGATTGAACCCCGCCTCTTGCGTCTCCTGCAGGTGGATTCTTTGCCACTGAGCCACCTAGGACGCCCAGCAGACACATGTCAAGCACTTAAGATCTGTTATGCTGTGTCGCTGGCATCCTGCACCCATGGCATGCATGCTTTCATTCTTTTACTCACAGGCCTGCCCCTCACCCTACTGTGGTCTCTAGGTGCTATGACAGTGAACAAGGCTGAGAGTCCTCACCCTCACGGAGCTTGCGTTTGGGTGGGAGTATAGACAGTGAACAAATAAACAAATGAATACACAGAGTATCAGCTAGTGATAAATGCTAGTGAGAAAAATAAGACAGAGATGGAGATGGGGGGCAGGGGTGGGAGTGAAGAAGGCTGAGTGGGAATGGCTTCAAAGAGATGCTGATGTTTGAACAGAGGGCTCTAAGTATTAGCCATGGTGGCATCCGGGGGAACAGTACGTGCAAAGGCCCTGGGGCAGGGGGTATGGTGAAGGTTGGGGTGGCTGGAGCAGCTTGCAAGGAGTGAGGTCTGCGTTGGCTTGGTAAGAATGTTGGGCTTGATTCTCAGCGGAGTGGAAGCTACCCTGAGAATAGAGTAGGGACGTGATCTGATTCAAGGCTCAGAGAGGCTGAGGCTGCTTGACTGGACAGCAGAGAAGAAACTAGTAAGGACAGAGCGCAAGTGCAGAGGGAGCCCTGAGTTGTTGAGGTCTGGAGTCTGGGAAAGGGGAGAGGCGGGCCATTCCTGGCAGTGGACAGGTCAGCGTTGTGGGTGGCTGGTGTGGGGGACTGGCCGGAGTCTGGGCCTGCTGTGGACAGGCTGTGTGGCCCTGGCAAGGGACTTAGCCCTCTGCAGCTTGGTTTCCTTATCTGGAGCACGAGGGTGATACCAGTACCAACCTCTGAGGGTTTGGTGAGGATTAAATGAGATCGGCCATCAAAGTGCTTATGCTTTGTGCCCTGCCTGCTCAGCTCATCCTGAACTCTCAGGAAGAGCTTCCTGCTGATATCCCCTTCTTCACCCACCCCCCTCCTCCCCTCCTTCACCTTCCCTCTGCCTCCTCCCCCAGCTTCCTTCTCCTTCCCCCTCCTCTTCCAGAGAAGCAGGGTGGTGAGGACCAGGGTCAGGGCCTGAGGCTCAGCATGTTGTCCTGGCAGCAAAGGTGGACAAAGGCACTGAGGAAGTGGTTGCCAGATTTCACTGAGGTGACACCTGAAGGACTTATTTCATTCTGAATTGGTGCTTATTTGGAAGGAGTGCCCATAGCTGGACTTCTGAGTTCCTAGCTAGGGTCAGGGTTTTATTTAATCTTTGGTGGTGGACTTTCTGTGTAAGTGACTGAAAACCCAAACCAAACTGATTTAAACAAGAGATTAAATGTAATAGCTCGTGCAGCTGGGATATCAGCTTCAGGTATGGTTTGATCTAGGTGCTCACTGTATGTCTCTGTTCCACTGCCCTTTCCATTACCTTCATTCTTGTGTCCTGTGTGGCTCAGGTAGAGGTTATGTATGACACCCGTCAAGTTGCATTAGGGTGCTTTGCTACAAAAAGGGGAAACAAAAGCTGATGGCAAAAGGTGAGGTGCATGCAGAACTTATTTGAAAGAGGGGAGAGTCCCGTGTGAGGTGGCAGTGGGTGGGTCTTTGGGTCTGAGCCCAGTGTTCCCGCAACTGAGATTTCTGAAGGACATTTGAGGGCTGCTTTTGTGACTCATTCTTGGATGAATTCACTTCACCCAGGTTACATCATATCCTCAAACATCTGCCCTGCATCCTGCAAAAGGCTCTAGGACACTGCCTGCCTGGCCCTTGGGTGGTGGAGGGCAGGGTTCTATGGTGGATGTGGACTTACCAGTAAGATTCTCTCTACTTACGAAACACTTCCCATGGGCCCTTTAAACACGCCGAGTGAATTGCATGTTACATTTGGGTTTGCACATGTCCCTCTGTGGTCCCTTCTCAGCGTTAGAGGTGTGGGTCTGGGTGCGTTCACTGTGAAGCCTCTGGCAGTCCGCACGTTATGTTTAGTCACCACATCGGCAGTTTTCCGAGTTTTTCCTTTTCCTGGGTATTTGTGACTTCACTAATTTTTAGGTTTCTTAAAAACAAAAATAAAACAAACCACAGTCATATTTCCAGACCCCAGCATCTGGTGGCCACTTGTAATTTGGGATGTTTGGGAGAAAAAAAGTGTTTTGATCATTTTTCAGAATTAGACTTTGAAAATGTTTCATTGGGTATTTCTATGTTAAAAGTTTTTTTTTCTTTTTAAAAACATTTTGCAACCAGCCTTCTATAGGGTTTTTCTTAGTCTTTTTCCTACCCTCCAGATCTGCTTATAGAATTCCTTGTAAAAATGCGTTTTCTTTTTGCAAGAGGGTTTTTAAAAAGCCTTTATATAAATCTATAATGTAAGTAACATAAAGAGGAAATGAGCTAGAAAAGTGCTCTGGTCTTTGAAAGTTTCTCGTGGACCCTGGTTGACTAGGAGGCTCTACTGCCAACGGGCATTCAGGCATCTGTTGCTCCTTCAAACACCACTTATTATTAATACATCTGATGTTTTGGAATCAGCCCTTTTTTTTTTTTAAACATAAAGGACGTTTTTGATGCCTTTTAATAGAACTCATTGGAGAGTTGGGATCAATTTCCCCTGACCGGGAGAATGGTGTATCCAGTAGGTGTCAGTCTCCAGGGTTAAAGGAATTCTCTCTGTCCTTCTTGAGGCACTGCCCACCCACCAGGGTGGGGAAGGGAGGGGTCTTGAATGGCTTTCCGCCTAGCTTTGCTACACTTGCCTGCCCCCAAGGAGTGAGTCCCCAGAGGGTCATCAGCTTGCGGTACTCAGGGGGCTTCTGAGAGGTTCTCAGAGTGTGGGGTGGGAAGGGGGCCTGGGAGGGTCATAGGTCGTCGGCCAGAGGTGCTCTGACCCATCCCAGCGACCTCGGGGCCTTCCCACCCCCTCCCCCACCCCTTTCTCTCTTTCTTCCCTGATTTCCCTCCCCACCCCCGACTCTCCCGCATTCTGCCTTCCAGAATCCGTGCTCTTCACCACTTGGCTCTCTGCCCCCTTTGCATGGAATGTCATAGGTCACAGGTGCTGCTCTCTCTGCAGGATTGATTCCAGAAGGGGCTTGGTTTGCTTTTCTGAGGACACATGTGCATTTTTGATTTTGGTAGTTGCTGCTCATTTGTTCTGCAAGGGGGTCTCCCCACCCGCCCTCCCCTCTTCAACGAGGCACTGGGTTCCTTTCCCTGGAAACTTGGTACAAACCTCGGTTCCTGGGTGTGCTGAGTGGTGTTCCCCCCCGCCCCAACCTTCCCCGGTCCTCGGTCTGGCGTCCCCCACCGGCACCCCTCTCCTCGCCACCCCATATCTGTGCTCCAGATCTCTCTGGCGCAGCCCTTTCTTCCTGCTGCAGGACACCCTCCCCCAGGATCCACTGAACCTGCTCCCCTCCAACCCCAGTAGGCCCCTCTCCCCTCTAATACCCTCCCCAGAGACCCTCCTCACCCACCTGTCTGAGAAGACCCGCCTTCCCCAGCTTTCTCCTTCCTCTTAACACTGCTCCTCTGGGTCCCTGGGGATGTTTGTCTGCTGGCTGATCACGTGTCTCCTTTTACTAGAAGTCAGGCTCTGGGTTTCTCTCGATCCTGCATCTCCATTGCCTGGCCCCTTGGTAGGGGGCTGATAAATATTTGTGGACCGAATTTGGGGAAATGAGCGCAGTTTTCTTTCTCCTGCTGGGGCCTTGGGGGATCTAAAACCTCAGAGATGAAAAGGCTTAAAGGGGGAAAGAAGAGGGCCACTGCCTGGGGCCTGATTATCGGGGGAGGTGAAGTCTTGAAAGCTGACCTTAAAAGCCCAGAGAGGCTAGCCAGTGGTGATGAGTCCTTGCCGCTGCCCAGGGGCTGGGGGCACTTCCACGGGGTGAGAGGAGGGCCCCCAGAGTTTGCATCTCAGCAGTGATACCCAAGCTTCTTACTGGCTGGCTGGTGCTCTTGTGCCGGGCCTCCTGGAAGGGGTTTTGGGAGCCCTGGGAGGCCCAGTGGCTGCAGCTAAGGCTGAGCACCGCCAGGGGTGGTGCCCCAAAGCCAGCTTCTTGGGACAGAGTGGACAGCGGTGGGGCACCAGTGGCTGTTAGCATCCTTTGCATTTTTGATGAGTGAGTCCTTTTAAAAGATTTTATTTCCTTTTAATTGAAGGATAATTGTTTTACAGTATTGTTGGTTTCTGCCATTTATTGGCATAAATCAGCCATAGGTATACATATAGCTCCTCCCTCTTGAACCTCCCTCCCACCCCGTTCCACCCCCTAGGTTGTTACAGAGCCCCGGTTCGAGTTCCCTGAGTCATACAGCAAATTCCCATTAGCTTTCAGTTTTACCCGTGGTCGAGTATACGTGTCCATGTAACTCTCTCCATTCGTCCCACCCTCTCCTTCCTCCCCCAGCCCCTGTGTCTGTAAGTCTGTTCTCTTGTCTGCACCTCCATTGCTGCCCTGCAAATAGGTTGATGACTGAGCCTGAAGAGTGCTCCCTGGCACTGCTGGCCCTCACCTGTACCTGGTGGGGACTGGGCAGCCTGCTGCCCTCCAGCTTGCCTGTTACAGGAGACCCCAGACGTGGTACTCTTATTAAATATCTAAACCTTATTGAGATGAAATTTACATAAAATGAGAGGTACCCATTTAAAGGCATGCCTTATCAAATTTCACCAGGCTGGGCCCACTGGCTAACGGTAGGGGAGCTGACAGCCTTTCTGCCCAGGGCAGGAGGGGCTGCTGTGGGGTCAGGTGGGTTCAGGAGAGGTGCTGGATACTTGTCACCCGAGGCCACACACCCAGAGGTCCACTGGACTTTCTCATCTGGTGGGTTTTCGGTTCCTGTGGGCCAGTCAGTTTCTTGCCCCTAGTGATGAGGTTTCTCCAGGAAGGCGGGGAGACCTTTAGGTCCCGGCGGCTCAGCAATCTGCAGATCTAGAACGACCTCACTGCCTCGGATTGGTACCAGAAAGAGGACTGTGAATCCATTGGAAATGGACCCTAACAGGACAATATTGGGAGCGGAGGGAGGGACTGGATGAGGACTTTACCTTGTGGAACAGAAAACCAGATATCCTAAAAATAAGTTGAGTTGTGTCTTTTCATTAATTAGGATATAGGATTTAGGATGCAGGAGCAACTTGGCATGCATTTTTTGATCAGTAAAGAGTGAATCTAGTGTTGATTCCCCCCACCCCCCTACTGGGGGATGCATAAATTTTCTGATAAAATTAAGTGATTGCATGATGTGATGTCATTTCACGTAAAGTTGCCCTTTACAGCGTGATGATTAAGAGTATGATGATTGAGTCATTTTGCAGAAGCCTTAGAGCTGGTTTTCAGTGCTCACGCCTACCTCCCTTTGATGGTGCCGTCATCTCCTGGAACTCTGTTGTCTTGTCTCCCTCCTTGCTGTGTGAAGCGGTCTACCTGCCAGGTCCTTATGTGTTTATAGCTTTGTCCCGCGTTAGCTGCTTGCTGTTTGCCAGCATCACTTTCATCGATGTCATGAAATCCAGCATCTTTTGCAAGGCTTGCAGTTTCACTTTGCAACTGATTTGCTTTCACTTTGCCCCGTATTTTCACTGTGGTATATCCAGGAAAGCAGGAGCTGGAAAGATACAGAAAGGAGGTTAGGTAGGGTGTTTGGGGGATAATTTTAGAAGTGGTCAGCTTGTTTGGAATATTTTGCAGACAGGATGGCCTTTCTCCCTGGGAGGACTTGGATAATGAGTGGACCCTGGAGGAGTGTCTCTGTTCTGGAGAAGTTGCAGAGTGGTCCAGGGGACTGTGTGATTTTCTAGCCTCTTCTTGTCTTTCTTCTGTCTTAGCCCTGGAATTAACTACTATCCAAGGAGCTCTGGTTCTTTTTATTGGAAGGTAGTATTTAGAAACCTAGGTCTGGGGTGAGGTGTACTTGTTGCTGCTGTGACTGCTTGTCACTGCTTCTCGCCCTCTTGGTGGACGGAGCTGGGAAATACATGCGTATGTACTATTTACGCCTGCACACACATCTTTATTTCCACAGCATTCTACCTGTCTATGGCCATTCCTTGTATCCATGGGGCAGTGACTCCAGGATGCCCACAGATACCAAAATCTGAGGGTGCTCGAGTCCCTTATATGAAACGTCATAGTATTTGTGTGTAACCTATGCAAATCCTCCTATATACTTTAAATCATTTCTAGGTTACTTATGGGCTTCCCTTGTGGCTCAGCTGGTAAAGAATCTGCCTGCAATGCGGGAGACCTGGGTTCAATCCCTGGGTTCGGAAGATCCCCTGGAGAAGGGAAAGGCTACCCCCCCAGTATTCTGGCCTGGAGAAGTCCATGGGCTGTATAGTGGTCCATGGGGTCACAAAGAGTCAGACACGACTGAGCGACTTTCACTCATTCACTCACTCACTCAGGTTACTTATAATACCTATTACAATGTAATGCTATGTAAATAGTTATTGATACTTGGCAAATTCAAGTTTTGCTTTTTAGAATTTTCTGGGATTTTGAGGGAATATTTTTGATCCATAGTTGGTTGAATCTCCAGATACGGAACCTGTGGATATGGAGGGGCAACTTTACATTAAAGAAAATAACTCCAAGTTCATATTGATCCCCAATGCAAGAGTTTTAAAGGTTTAATTCTAAAAATATCATCATTCACCCCCCCGCCCCTGCCCAGAGGTCCTACCCTCCCTGGGTCATGCCCTTCCCAATCTGTAGTCCTTGAAAAACCGTCTGTTTTAGTTCCTGTAGTTTTGGTTTCTGTCCCTATAGTTTTGCCATTTTCAGAATGTATAGATTCCAGGAATCACACAGCATGCAGCGTTTTGAGACTGGCTTCTTTCATTTGACATGAGGCCTTTGCGCTCCGCCCACGGTGCTGTGTGCATCCAGTTTGTCCCTGCGTCATCGCTGCGTCTTCTTCCGTCGTTTGGATGTTCCACAGTTTGCTTATCCATTCACCTGTTGGAAGGCATATTGTTTCCAGGTTTTGGCGTTTATAAATAGAGCTGTTATAAACATTTGTGGACAGGTTTTGGTGTGAATTTAAGTCTTCATTTCTCTAGGACGAGTGCCCAGGAGTGGGACAATATGGTAAGTGGGTGTTTAACTTTATGAGAAGTTGCTGAGCTGTTTCCCAAAGTTGCTGTGCTGTTTGACATTCCCACCAGCAGTGTCTGAGAGACCCTGTGGTTTTACATCCTTGTCAGCACTTGGTATTGTCAGGTTTTTTAAAAAGCCATTCTGATAAGAAGATAGTAGGATCTCATTGCAGTTTTCGTCTGCATGTCCTTAACGGCTAATGATGTGGAGCATCTTTTCATGGGCGTATTTACCATCCACATATCCTCTCTGGGGGACGTGAATGTTTAGGTCTTCTATCTGCTTTTTCTGATTGGGTTGTTTGTTTTCTTACTGTAGAATTTAGAGTTATATTCTGGATCTTTTGTCAGATGTGTCATTTGCAAATATTTTCTGCTAGTCTGTAGCTTGTTTTTTCATTCTCTTAACAGGATCTTTGGCATAGCAAACGTTTTAAAGTTTAACGTATCCCTTATTTTCTTTTGTGGATCTTGCCTTTAATGTCATGTCTGAGAACTTTTTGGTTGACCTTGAGGCACGAAGATTCTCTCCCATGTCTTCTGAGTCGTGTAGTTTATGATCTGTTTTGAGATAACTTCTGTACAGTGTGTACTTTAGGTTGAAATTCATTAATTTGCATATGATGTCAGTTATCCCAGCACCATCTGTTAAAAAGACCATCCCTTCTGCATTGAATTGCCTTTGCACATTTGTCAAAAATCAAATGGCTTTATTTGTGTGGGTCTGTTTTTGGACTCTATTCTGTCCCTTTGATCTATGTGTCTGACCTTTCACCAGTACCGTATGGTCTCGACAACTGTAACTTCATCATAATTCTCAAAATTAGATAGTATGGGGACTTCCCTGGTGGTCTATTGGTTAAGACGTCGTGCTGCCGATGCAGGGAGCCTGGGTTCAATCCCTTGTTGGGGAACTGGGGTTCCACATGCTCCTTGGTGCAGCAAAAAGATGAAAAAAAAATTAGATCATGTGAACCCTCCAATATTGTTCTTTTCTAAAATTGTTTTGGCTATGCTAGTTTCTTTGCCTTTCCATGTCCATTTTAGATTTAGCTAGCACAGAGTTTTAAAAGTTGGAAAAATTGTTATAAATGTGTAGATTTCCAGTTTCTCCTGGAAAACAGAGAGCTCTGGCTCTATTTCTGCCTGGTGACAGCTGATTGGAGCAGAGTAGCGGCCGCCGTTTCAGATGAACATCTGCTGTCCAGTTTGCCGCAGTCCACCCTGTCTCCCTTTTGTCCCGCATCTCGCCAGCTTCTCTGTGCATGCTCCTGGCCCGGCTTCTGTAGGCACTGGTATTTGTAGTCTCTGGTATAGACTTCTTGGGCACCTCTGGCTGTGGGATCTGACCAGCATCATCCTGATGGTAATGATGATGGAGCAGCAGAAGTTCCACTTGGAGCTTTGTCTTTGGTGCTGTCCTGAGGTACTTTGCCGACTAAGATCCGTCTAGTCAAGGCTGTGGTTTTTCCTGTGGTCATGTATGGATGTGAGAGTTGGACTGTGAAGAAGGCTGAGCACCGAAGAATTGATGCTTTTGAAGTGTGGTGTTGGAGAAGACTCTTGAGAGTCCCTTGGACTGCAGGGAGATCCAACCAGCCATTCTGAAGGAGATCAGCCTTGGGATTTCTTTGGAAGGAATGATGCTAAAGCTGAAACTCCAGTACTTTGGCCACCTCATGGGAAGAGTTGACTCATTGGAAAATACTTTGATGCTGGGAGGCATTGGGGGCAGGAGGAGAAGGGGACGACCGAGGACAAGATGGCTGGATGGCATCACTGACTCTATGGATGTGAATCTGAGTGAGCTCCAGGAGTTGGTGATGGACAGGGAGGCCTGGCGTGCTGCGATTCATGGGGTCGCAAACAGTTGGACACAACTGAGCAACTGAACTGAACTGAACAGAGGCCTTTATCTGTGGTCTTTTTCAGTTCTTTGCTGCTATAGGGCACTGCTCTTATAATGCCCATTTTACAGATGTGGAAACTGAGTCACAGAGAGGTAGGTGAGCCTACAGGCCCCAGGCTGTCACAGCTTGGCTTTGCTATGACCTCAAGCCTGTGTTATGTCAGAGTCACTGTAGCTGCTACTGGCTGCCTGGAGGCTGAGGGCTGAGACCTTGCGAGCGTCTCAGGTTCTCACCTCCTCTCCAGGCTCTGCCTCTGGTGTCAGGGTTTGCACTCAGATGTTGGTAATGTGACCTTATGAGGCCGTTCATTTCCTCCTAGGATCTATCTGTAGATAATTCTGGGTGGCAGGAGGGGGATGAATATCCAGCCTGGTGGCCAGCCCCGAGGACACTGGGGTTAGCAGCCTTCTGTGTGTGTGCCTGAGGTTGAAGTCCACTGGAAGTATAATGGTGGGGTGTGGCTGGGGCCCCAGGGCCTCAGGCTGGAGTTTGGAGAGTCAGAGAACTCGGGACTTGGAGGCTTTTCCAGAGTCAGACTCAGGTCATGATCATCAAATACCTGTGAAGTGCCTCATGTCGTGCGGTGGGTTTTGGTGCCAGAAAACCTGAATTTTTGCTGCAGTTTCACTGCTTCCTAGTGAACCTGCTTAAGCACGTTCTTTGCCTCCCTCAGCCCCCCTCTTTAGAAAGGGCTCTTCCTGGGTGGCTCCCTTGCAAGGCTGTGAGGATGAAGCCAGTGCAGTTGAGTGTTTGGAAGAGTGTGTGTCTCGTACAGCATGCTCAGTAAGCATTAGCAACTATTATTATGTCATTATTAATGCTGTAGAAGTTGGTGACCGGACCAGCGGGTGAGAGAAGAACCCTGGGCCCTTACACACCAGAGATGGGATGGTGGCGTGGGTGAGAGGCCTGGCGTGGAGGTCAGCCTCTCTGATTCTGCCCCTTGCTGTCTGAGTGTGCTGTTCATGCTCTCAGCACCTCAGTTTTCTCACCTGTGAAATGAGATTAATTGGAATACCACGTGCCTCAGGAGAATTACATGAGATAGTGGCATATAAAATACATAGCTTGGGGACTTCCCTGCTAGTCCAGCGGCTAAAGTTCCACACTCCCAATGCAGGGGTTCCATCCCTTGTCAGGAAACTAGATTTCAGATGCCACAACTAAAGATCCTATATACTACAATGAAGATCGAAGATCCCATGTAACTAAGACCGGTGCAGCCAAATAAATAAACAATTAAAAAAAAACACCATAGGCTGGAGCCTGGCACATAGGCAGTGTTCCATATAAATGCTTGTTCCTATTTGTGCTGTTCTTGCTGTTCTTATTTGTATTTATTAATGCTGAATTCTCACATTGGTCTTCCTTCTGGAGAGAAGCAGAGTGACCCAGTGCTAGGCAAGGGAGTGGAGCCTGGGCCTCCAGTCCTGCAAGCGGTGCCTGCTGGCTTTTCTGAGGGCTGGTGAGTCACGCTGCTTTAGAGGGAAGCCTGGGAACCCTCCCTTCCCCATTGACTCTCCCTCCAAAGCAGTGCCCAGCCTTGGGCCCCAGCTGCTGGTTGCCATGGAGTCCGGCTGCCATCCCAGCTCACCGTTGCTAGGCAGGCGTCTGGTTGCCAGGCACCACCTCCTTGGACACCTTAGCTTTCAGAGAGCCTGTTTCAGGCTGTCTGAGGGGGTCGGGTCCCTGGGAGCCCAGTGTTTGTGTTTTGCTGGAACCTGGGAGGTTTGTTCTCGGGGCGAAGGGGTCTGAAGAAACGTGAGGCTGGGGTCTGGGCTACCCCAGCCTCCAGCTGCAGTGTGTCAGCGTGTTCCTCATTGGACTCCCGTAGGCAGCTGGGCAGGGCTCCTATCTGTTTCACAGATGGGGACAAATGAAGCTTGTAGAGGGGGAGAGCAAGGCCCCAAGGGGGCCCTGGCGGCCTCTACCCTGTCCTGCAGCAGAGGCCTAGGGTCCTTCCCCTGCTTGTCCACGGTGCTGAGCGACCTTCTTCCTCAGGGCCTCGCCCTTCACGCTTAGAACACGGTCCGTCTCCTCGGCCTGTGTGGTCAGGCGTCCATGTCCCTTTCTGCCCGAGCTGGTGACCCATCCCTGCCCGGGTCACCTTGCCTGGTCCTTCTGCTTCGCTGTTGGCTCTGCCCCGGCCGCAGCGGTCCTGGCTGCTCCTCAGGGCGGCAAGCAGGCCCCTGGCCCCAGGGCCTTTGCACTTGCTGAGAGGGGCTGTGCTCTCCCCTGCTTCCCCGCTCATTCTCTCATCTCCGCAGGGTCTCAGCCGCGTGTCCTCTGGTCTCGGCATTTAAGGTCCCAGCCCCTGCCCCCCGGCCCCCAGCTTCAGTCTCCCGTCCGTCCGGCGGAGCTTTCTTCAGAGCGCCTAGTGGCGGGCTGGCCGGAGGGTCGCTCGGGTTGGCCCAGCCGCCGTCTTGCGTGTTTGTTGCCGGTGCGTCTTGCGTGTTTGTTGCCGGTGCGTCTTGCGTGTTTGTTGCCGGTGCGTCTTGCGTGTTTGTTGCCGGTGCCTCCGGCTCGGGCGGGCGCGTCCCCCTCGGGTCCTCGCTCTGCGCCCGGGCCTGGCCCTGAGCAGGCGCTCGCTGTGCTCCGTGCTGAGTGGCGCCGGCGAGGAGGCAGGGGCTCTGTGCTCCCGGTCGGGCGGGGGGGGTGTGGGCCAGCGCGGGCGACTGACACACCCAGAGCTGAGGCGGCGCGGGTTCTTGTTGCCGGGCCGGGGTCCTCTCCCTCCCTCCGAGAGGCGGGTGACCCCTGCCGCCCTGCGTGGCGCCTGAAGGCTAAGCCTCGGTGGGGAGACACCCGTGCCCCCAGGAAGCCCTACCGTCTATCGGAGAGTCCCCTTCGGAAGAGGTGGGAAACCCCCGGGCGGCCAGGGCTGGGGAGGCGGGAGGCTCCCGGGAGCCGCTGCTCCGGGCGGAGGTTTTAGCCCTGCGGGCCCGCCACCCCGCGTCCTCCCGGTCGGTCTCGGTCCAGCCTCCCCGACAAAGCAGCTGCCACCGAGGCCTGGCTGGGGGCACGGCGCGTCAGTGGTGGGGGCTGGCACTCCTCTCTGGGTCTCCGGAGCGTCACACCACGCCCGAAGCTGGCACTGTTACTCCTTTTCAGAGATGAGGAAACCGAACCGTCGAGGGGTGGAGTTGCCAGCCCAAGGCCACACAGCAAGACAGAGGTCGGTCTGGAATCGGAACCCACTCTGTCTGACCCCGCAGCTTGACCGCAGGAGCCCTGCTGCCTTCATTCTTGGACCCTGTAGGCACTGGCTGTGAAGTGGGAGGGAAGTGATGGGGAAAGTGGTAGCAGAGGCAGCAGCTTTCACCGCCTCCCTTGAATCCCTGGCTCCTCAGCCTTCTTGTCTGTCTGCTCCGTTGTGCCTCCTCCAGGCAGCCGTCCCTGAATGCCCCTGCCTGCGTCCCCTGGCCGAGTCCGGCTTCCTGGCACTCGGCATGGCTGCTGTTGAATCCGCATTGTGCAACGATTGGCTGATGATCTGTCTCTCTTGCCACACAGGCTTGCATGACAGAGACCTAAAATGTCCCCAGTTGAACTCTCGCCCTACATGCTCCCCCTACCCCCAAACCACAGTATTTCCTGTCTCAGTAAAAGTGACCTCCATTCTGCCGGTGTCGGGCCAAACACCAAGGAGTCGACCTCCACTCCCTTCTCTCACCCCCAACATCCCATCCACCCGCAAATCCTGTGGGCTGTGCCTTCAAAGTCCATTTAGAATCTGACCATTTCTCCCGCCCCCGTGTCACCACCCTGATTGAGCCCATCATCATCTCCCACCTGGACTCATTCAGGCAGCCTCTCCTGAGCTCCCTTCATCCCTCCCCAGTTCAGTCGCTCAGTTGTATCAGACTCTTTGCAACTCCATGGACTGCAGCATGCCAGGCCTCCCTGTTCATCACTAACTCCTGGAGTTTACCCAAACTCATGTCCATGGAGTCGGTGATGCCATCCAACCTCTATCGTCCCCTTCTCCTTCCTCCTTCAATCTTTCCCAACATCAAGGTCTTTTCCAATGAGTCAGCTCTTCGCATCAGGTGGCCCAGGTATTGGAGTTTCAGCTTCAGCATCAGTCTTTCCAATGAACACTCAGGACTGATCTCCTTTAGGATGGACTGGTTGGTTCTCCTTGCAGTCCAAGGGACTCTCAAGAGTCTTCTCCAACACCACAGTTCAAAAACATCAATTCTTCGGCACTCAGCTTTCTTTATAGTCCAACTCACATCCGTATGTGACTACTGAAAAAACCATAGCCTTGACTAGACGGAACAACTCCAGTCCACCCAGATGGAAAACTGGAACTTAATCCTCGTTAGGGACATTTATGGAGCATATACTGTCTGCTGGGCCCTGGGCCAGTGAGGCCTTACAGGTATTCTCTTATTTAAATCATCCTAGGAGCTCTTTGGAGAAGGCAATGGCAACCCACTCCAATACTCTTGCCTGGAAAATCCCATGGGTGGAGGAGCCTGGTAGGCTACAGTCCATGGGGTCTCGAAGACTGGGACACGACTGAGTGACTTGACTTTCACTTTTCACTTCATGCACTGGAGAAGGAAATGGCAACCCACTCCAGTGTTCTTGCCTGGAGAATCCCGGGGAAGGAGGAGCCTGGTGGGCTGCTGTTTATGGGGTCGCACAGAGTTGGACACAACTGAAGTGACTTAGCAGCAGCAGTAGCAGTAGCTCTTCGGTAGGCACCATTTGACCCATTTAACAGATGAGTAAAACTGAGGCCACTGCAGGTAGTGGTTGATTTGCCTATGGACACAGTTTCTGAGTAGACTTGTTTGATTTCTCCAGACCGCTTCTCCATCTGCCCTGGCACACGGCCAGGTGGCCAGCCTTGGCTGGTTGGCAGCGGGCAGATGAGCCCTGGGCCCATCCGAGCAGCCTCTTCCTCTTTCCTCAGCAGACATGAAATGATTTGTGTGGCTGTCACCATTCCTCCCGCTGGGACACTGACTTCCTTTTTAGCCTGATGTGGTGGGAAGTTCTGCAAAGAGAAAAAAGGGGAACTGGGCATTTGTGCGGAGCTGAGTACAGGATTCTAGGTCTGCGTTGCGTGTCTTGTGGCTGGAGGCCTGGGGCGAGACTCGGGGCAGCGGGGCACTGCCTTGCCCGCTGGTGTCTCAGCAGACTCTGCCTTCCTTCAGTCATTCATTCTCTGACATCTGTATTCCCGAGGACTTGGCCCCAGGCCCTGGGCCATGGGTTGGGGCATCGCTTCAGCAGGCAGAGTCCAGCCCTGCCTGTGGATGCCTGGCATCCAGTGTCGCAGCGACCAGGGCTGGCTCATCAGCAGGAATGGTTCTGCCACAGAGTGTAGACTGATAACCTCTCGCCCCTTCCTGGGGGTGTGGGCGCCCTGCTGGGCCATCCCTTGTGCCACCTGAGAAACTCAGGCCTTCTGAAACTCTGACTTTGCTCAGTGATGTGGTTGGACAAGTCATTTAAAAAAATTTCACGTTTAATTGGAGGATAATGGCTTTACGATGTTGTGCTGGATTCTCCGGTACAAATATGAACCAGCGATAAGTATACATATATCCCCTCCCTCTTGAGCCTCCTCCCTCCACTGCATCCCAGTCCTCTGGGTCGTCACAGAGCTCTGAGCAGAGCTCCCGATGGTATCACAGCAGGTTCCCACCAGCAATCTGTTTCACACATGGTAGTTGGAGTATATATGTCGGTGGTGCTCTTTCAATTCGCCCCACCCTCTCCTTCCTCAGCTGTGTCCAGCAAGTCATTTTTATAGGAGAATTGAGCACGGGTGATGGTGATGATGATCAAACATGCATTTGCTGCATGACCACCCCCGTACACAGGGTCGTGGTGCGTGTCACAGGAGTTCACGCTGGTGAATCACTCAGGACAGCGTCTAGCAATGAAGTCAGTTTCCAGTGAGCGTCCGCCACAGAGGCTTTGCTGTCTGGGCCTCCACGTCTCTGTAATGCGATGGGACTTCGCCTCTGATAAGACTCCACCTCGTGGCGGTTGACATCATTTGGGGGCAATGGGTTGGTGCAGACCCTTTGGTGAAACATTTAGCAGAGTGTTCATGAGTCTCCCAAACATGATATCCTGGGACCCTTGGATCTCACACCGATATTGGAGACTGAGAAAAAAATCCTAAGCATGGTGGGGAAGCCCCAGACACTTAAGTACCATGATGTTCATCAAAGCACTGTGGGTGAGAACTCAACACTGGAAACAACCTAAATGTCCCCAAATGGGGAAATGGCAAGGTGACCAGGCACGCCCCTTCTCCAACTGCCGCAGACAAAGGTGACATGTCTGATTATGTACAGCTTGTGATGGCATCTGTGCCTTCAAAAGGACACAGAGATAAACTGTTGAAGGCGACATACCAAAGTATTAATGGACTGTGCAGTTGGAATGTGTGATTTCCAATTTTCTTATCATGCTTTTTATCAAGTTTTGCCTTGAAAGGTCACTGTACACATTCAAACCATAAGATTAGACTCATCTAGCACTTTCTAGGGCTTCCCTGGTGAATCAGACGGTAAAGAATCCTCCCGCAATGTGGGAGACCTGGGTTCCATCCCTGGGTTGGAAGATCCCCTGGAGGATTCCATGCACAGAGGTGCCTGGCGGGCTACAGTCCATGGGGCTGCAAAGAGTCGGACACGACTGAACAGATTCCACTTCATATGTGCTTTCTAAACCTCAGAGCCTGCCTCAGGCACCTGGGAAAGTGTATGACAAAGTAGATGCCCAGGCTCCATCCATCCCACTATGCTGGGGCCTCTGAGTAGCAGGGCCCAGGAATTGGCTTAGTCTGATCTTGGCTGTTTGTCAGGTTTCTCTCTGTCTTCCTCTTCCCAGCAGCCCTCCTTGATTGCTTACATGCTCCTCAGTTCCCCATGCTCCCTTGAGCCCTGGACAGTATCTGGGAACTTCTACAAAGGCACAAGTTCCCTGACTTTCCCATACCTCTTGAATCAGATTAGCACTTCCTGGTACACCTCTTGGGCAAATGTGTCTTTTGAAAAGTTCCCTGGGTCATTTTTATGCCGCCCTTTGGCAGACCCCTAACCTAGGGACTGCCTCCACTTGGCTTTTAAAATCAGCCTTCTAGTTGTACTTTAATAGGATTTTATTTTTTCTTTTCATATATGTCTCTCTCTCCTTCTGGCTGCATTGGGTCTTCATTGCAGTGTGCAAACTTTTTTCTAGTTGTGCTGTGTGCGGGCTTCTCCAGCTGTGGCACGTGGGCTCAGTTGTCCCTCAGCATGTGGGATCCTAGTTCCCTGAGCAGGGATCGAACTCATGACCGCTGCATTGGAAGGTGGATTCTTAACCACTCGGACCCCACCAGGCAAGTCCCATGTGCCTTAAATTTAAATTGTAAAGACCACACGTGCCCATAACATTGAAAAGGACTGAAATGATGCAGAAAATTGTAAGGAAGTCAGTCCTATGATCAGTGTGTGGTTTGTATCTACAAGTAATTTATTGAGCACCTACTGTATACCAGGGGCTGGGGTTGCAGCAGTGCACGAGACAGATAAGATACTCATCCTCACTGGGTTTATGATGAAGCTAGTCAACAAAGACATTACATAAGGAAGTTCGACAGGGTTCAGTTCAGTTCAGTCGCTCAGTCATGTCCGACTCTTTGCGACCCCATGAACTGTAGCACGCTAGGCCTCCCTCTCCATTACCAACTCCTGGAGTTTACCCAAACTCATGTCCATTGAGTCGGTGATGCAATCCAACCATCTCATCTTCTGTCATTCCCTTCTCCTCCTGCCCTCAATCTTTCTCAGCATCAGGGTCTTTTCAAATGAGTCAGCTGTTCGCATCAGGTGGCCAAAGTATTGGAGTTTCAGCTTCAACATCAGTCCTTCCAATGAACACCCAGGACTGATCTCCTTAAGGACTGACTGGTTGGATCTCCTTGCAGTCCAAGGGACTCTCAAGAGTCTTCTCCAACACCACAGTTCAAAAGCATCAATTCTTGTAGTAGGTGATAAATGCTATGCAAAAAAGAAGAGTGAAGCAAGGTAAGGGGGTGGGGTACCTTAGCAGCAGCATTTTCCAGGAGTGATTTTGCTTAAACTACAGGGAGGCCTGGCGTGCTGCAATCCATGGGGTCGCTAAGAGTCGGACACGACTGAGCAACTGATACGTTCCTGGAACATCAGGGCGGCCCTGTGCACAGGAGGAGAGGGAAGAAGGGAGGCAGAGGGGTTGGGGGGAGTGGAGTTGGGTCAGGCCCTCTAGGAGTCTGGTTTTATTCTGAGAGCAGTAGGCGCCGTGGGAGGGTTTTAAACAAGGGAAAAGCACCGGGCAGCGGCCTGTGAATATGTGGGGTGTGCCCAGTGCCAGGGCTCCTGGAGGTGCCCCTCAGCAGCGATGGAGCAAGCGTTTGAGGATGTCTCAGTGCCCGTGGTGGGTGGGGGCACCTGTCAAACACCAGGAGAAGATCCCCCTCTAGTATTGGAGGTGCTTCCCCATTCAGTGGGGAGCCCCCTGCCCCCCCGCCCCAGCACTACCACTCTGACCTTTTGCTGTAGAACCCCCAAGCAGTCTTCCTGTTCTTGCATCTTCTCGGAAGCAGGGCCGTGGGGGCAGTGAGGGTGTGCGCGCGTATGTGTGTGTGCGCGCGCATGTGTGTGTGTGCGCATGTGTGTGGCGGCTTGTCTCTTTGGTAACAGGGCTGACCGAAGCCAGGGCCGCGTGGGAGGGGGGACTGGGTCTGCCTGAAGTGCAATGGATGTGTTGGCTGCCAGAACCTGGGAGACCCGTGTGTGGGCAGGTGGAGAACCAGGGTGGAAGGGAACCATCTCCTTTCTATCACTTTGCTGGAAAAATAAAAAGTTTGGCGTAATTTTGAGAGCAGTGTAACTACACCCATTTAAGTACACAGGTCTTAGGCGCACATCTCCATGACTGTTGACTTGTTCGTCACCACCAGGCCAAGATCTAGAACATGCTGACCCCAGAGGTCACTTCATGCCCCTTGCCAGTCAGCACCTGGAGAGAAAAAGCAACCTATCTGGTGTTCTGCTGAGAAAAGCAGCCCGTTTGGTCATCTCTGTAGTCAGAGATGCTCTTGGCTGGTTTGCTGGCTTGTGTAGCAGTGCGGTCCCCCGGGGCCCACCCTTCCGTGCCTCTTTGGCTCGGCCGCTGCTTTTAGGACACGCCCGTGTTGTCCTGTGTGTCCGTGGTTCTTCTTTGCCGGAGTTGTGTTCCATTTTGTGAATACGCTACAGTCTGAGCATCCCCTCGCCTGTTGGCGGACACCTGTGCTTCTTTAAAATATGAGTGTTTATTGTGCTCCTTCCCCGGTGCTAAGCGCTTCCTATGTTATGTCTCCTTCAGTCTTCCAATAAGAGATGGGAGCTGTGATTTACCCTGTATCACAGATGCAGAAACAGAGCCCTAAGAGATGGGAGCTCTGATTTACCCTGTATCACAGATACAGAAACAGAGCCCTAAGAGATGGGAGCTCTGATTTACCCTGTATCACAGATGCAGAAACAGAGCCCTAAGAGATGGGAGCTCTGATTTACCCTGTATCACAGATACAGAAACAGAGCCCTAAGAGATGGGAGCTCTGATTTACCCTGTATCACAGATGCAGAAACAGAGCCCTAAGAGATGGGAGCTCTGATTTACCCTGTATCACAGATACAGAAACAGGCTCAGAGGCTTATGTAACTTCTCTTCCTTTCTTCTCTTAATAATTTTTTTTTGAGCATCCTGTATCTGCCTTGCACCAGTCTAAGTTCTGTGGAGACAGCAGTGATCCAGACACACAGAAATCCATTCCACTGATGAGAAAGGGCCACTTAGCAGTGTATAAAATAGCATGGAGACTGTGATAACTGCTTTATAAAGAATGAAAGCAAGGTG
Organism: Nanger dama; assembly: GCA_917880005.1. NCBI lineage: Eukaryota > Metazoa > Chordata > Mammalia > Artiodactyla > Bovidae > Nanger > Nanger dama. The sequence goes on from CAKJTW010000042.1 coordinate 6,614,850, forward strand.
TGGAGGGGGAGAGTATCTTGTTCTGTAATAACCTGGGGGAAGAGCCTTCCAGGCTGAGGGAACAGCACGTGCAAAGGCCCTGAGGCGGGAACAAACCTGGAGAGTCACAGGAAGAGGCAGATTAGCTGGTATGGTTGAAGTAGAGTGAGACACCCAGTTTCTGGGGAGTATGAGGAAAATATGTTGTAGTCTGCGTGTTGGGGGTGGGGGGCTTTCTTCTCTCATCAAAGATGGACAGATAAAAATAATGTCAGTGATGGGAATGTATGTGCTGGCATTTCATGAGGCCTCTCTCTTGTGCGAGGCTGAAGCTGAGGTTCCTTATCTGTGTCATCTTCTTGAGGTAGGTGTCTGAATCTCTGGTTACAGAAGAGGAAGCCGAGGTTAACATGTAGGTACCTTCTCCGCTGGTAGGTGGGATCTTGAACCAGAGCCTCCCCTTGCCCTCCTGTCTCCTCCCTCTCGGGGTCCCTGGGTGGTGGGTGAGTCCCCCAGAGAAGGACCTGTCAGAGACCCTTTTGGGGAAATCTTGGTGACCTGTCAGTCTCTGGGCCCGGGGAGGACCAGTCACTCTCCCAGATCACCTAGCCAGTGGGCGTCATTTCTTATAATCCTCATGGTGGTCCCAGAGGCACTCTTATTGTTCTTTTTTTTTTTTGGCCGTGGTGTGTGGTATGCAGGATCTTAGTTTCCTGACCAGGGATCAAACCTGTGCCCCTTGCAGTGGAAGGGTGGAGTCCTAACCACTGCACCGCCAGGGAATTCCCATGCTGTTCCTGTTTTCTAGATGAGGAAAGAGCCCTAGAGGAAGGACCATCGCGCTCTCATTCATTCATTTACTTATTTTCACTTATGCATTCATCAGAAGTACATTAAATGCCAGGTGCTAAGTGCTGGGGGCAGGTAAGCATGGATAAAACAGAGTGAGTGCAACAGGAGTAAAGCTGTGACTCAGCAAGGCCTCTTGGAGCTCTGGTGAGGGAGACAGGCCTTAACTGAGTAATCCATAGGTTACAGTGTAGCTGTGGTGGCTCTAAGAAGGGTTTATGGAGCTGCTGGGGCCTGAATGTGGGCTTTGAGCTGGTCGAGAAGGCAGGCAAGGTGAATCGACATTAACTGGGTTAAGGGAGGGCCATGAGCGTTGTGGTTGGAGGGAATAGCATGTGCAAAGGCCCAGGGGCAGGAGCAATCTCGATGTCTTTTCAGAACAGCCTGAGGAGCCTGGAGGCTTGGTGGCAGTGGTGAGGAGGGGTCCTGCATGGCCGTTTTGGTTGTTATCCTCAGAATGATGGGTAGCCTTTGGTAGGCCTGGCAGGACCTTGGGTGACCACATTTGCATTTTGGAAAGATCTCCTTTGTGACTTGCCTGTGCTCACTCCAGCCAGAGTGCTTCTCTGACCTTGGCCTCCCGACTCCTGGTCATCCCACCGGGCCACACCCCTCCTTGACCCCCCACCTAAATTCTGCCACGTGGCAATCTAGTCCCGTGGGAAAGAGTCTGGACTCTGGAGCCCAGGGGCCTGGGCTCAGTCCTGGCTCCCTCCTCCTCTCCCTGCATGCCTTGACAAATGCCCTGACTTCTCCCAGTTTCCATTTCCTTGTCTGTGAACAGGGCTACAGCAATCACCTCCTCATAGACTCGGCGTTGGCATACAGCAAGCACTTAACTCATGTTGTAGCTGGTTCTGGTGTTCTTACTCCATTGGAAGCACAAACATGGTATGGTTCAGATAACTTGGTGTCTGAAGTTTCCAGCATCTGATCTCACTAAATGGCTTCTTGCTTTCTAAACTTGGGAACTGAATAGAGCCTGGCAGTTAAGGAGAGTTGATATTATTATAATTATTTTGATAATTTTTGTTATCAGACCACCTGTCCTTAATGAATTTGTTAATAGAGACCATCAGTTGTGGGGAAGAGGACATATCATAGCTTACTAATTAGAAGACTAAATAGAAATGTGTGAAATGTGTAGCTATGCTATGTAATAGTAACTATTAATATTATATATTTATAGGGCTGGGCTTCCCAGGTGGTGCTAGTGGTAAAGAACCTCCCTGCCAGGGCAGGAGATGTAAGACACTCGGGATTCCTGGATCGGGACAATCCCCTGGAGGAGGGCCATGGCAACCCACTCCAGTATTCTTGCCTGGATAATTCCACGGACAGAGGAGGCTGGCGGGCTACAATCCATAGGGTCGCAGAGAGTCAGACACAGCTAAAGTGACTTATCATACATGCACACACTCGTAGGGCTTCCCAGGTGGCTCAGTGGTAAAGAAATGCTTGCCAGTGCAGGAGACTTGGGTTCGATCCTTAGGTGGGAAAGATCCCCTGGAGGAGAAAACAGCAACCTAATCCAGTATTCTCGCTTGGAAAATTCCATGGACAGAGGAGTCTGGTGGGCTTCAGTCCATGGGGTCACAAAAGAGGTTGGACACGACTTAATGCAGCTGAGCACACACACAAACAGTATGTATACATAATAATTAACAGTGGAGTATTAGGGTTGTGCTGGGCTGTTGATGGAGATACCTGTGTCTCCAGGTAGGTGGTTGTATCAATTTCCCTTTGCTGCTATAACAAATTGCTAGAAAATTGGTGACATGAAACAACACAGATTTATTATCATAGGATTCTGGATGTCAGATGTCTGAAATGGGACTTACAGGGCTAAAGTCAAGATGTGGCCAATGCTCTTTTTCCCTCTGGCAGTTCTAGGGGCTCATGCCCTGACTTGCTTTTCCAGTTTCTGGGGGTTGCCTGCCTGCTCTCCTCGGCTCCTGGCCCCATCCATCTTCACATCCAGGGATGACTGGTCTTTCTCATGCTGCGTCATCCTGACTCTCATTCTCCTGCGTCCTTCTTTCTCTTTAAGGACCCTGTGTCCTCAGAGGGCCCAGCTGGATGATCTGGGATAAGTTCCCCATCTCAGGATCCTTAACCAGATCACATCTGCAGAGTCCTTTTTGCCATGTAAGATCGCATATCCGCAGGTTTGGGGGTTAGGATGTGGACATCTCTGGGGAGTCCTGATTCAGCTGACCTCGGTGGTCAGAGGCAGCAGTGGCCTGTCTGCCCCCGATATCCACAGGTTCCCCCTTGCAACATCTCCCTCCCTTCATCTCCTGGAGCTGGAAGGCCAGAGGCAGTGCTGGACCACGGGGACCTAGGCAAAACTGAAGGGGAGAGGACTTTAATGAAGTGGCCCCATTGCGAGTTGGATGTAGGTGGGTCACTGGTCAGTGAAGCTGAGAGCACAGTGCTAGGTCAGGAACCACAGCAGGCCAGTGTCCAGGCTGCTGGCCCAGCGGCCAGATCCCAGCTCTCTCTGCTTAGCTGTATGCTCTGGGACTGGCCCTTCATCCACTGAGAGCCTCAGTCTCCTTTTCTTAAAAGTTTGGACTACCAGGGAGGTTCCTGTTTTCTTCTTTTTCTTTTGCCGTGCCGTGTAGCTTGCAGGATCCTAGTTCCCCGATCAGAGGTTGAATCCACATACCCTGTAATGGGAGTGAGGGGTCTTAAGCACTGGGCTGCCAGGAAGTCCCATCCATCCCCTTTTCCAAAAGACAGGGCTGAGGTTGTCTGGGATAAGGCAGCGTGTGGGAAGCAGTGGGAGCCTTGCTGACACGCCCTAAAATGAAGACCCCAGATTCCCATCCGAGCAGCACAGCTCTGTGCTCTGGAGCCTGCATTGCAGTCAGCAGCCTCTTGAGCCCCCGAATCCCTTCCCGGGGGCCTGAGCAGGCTCTGGGAAAAACAAACCGGAGGAAACCTCCGCGCTGAGACCCCCTGCCCTGGCCGTCCCCGAGCGCCACTGTTTTTACATTCTCTCACTTTTGTGTATTATTTCCTGACTTTCCAAAGACAATTCTTCACAAGCCAAGAAGTGGTGGGGGAAACCGCTCCCCCACCAGCCCAAGTCACAATGGTGTTTGGGGAGATGAAAAAAAAAAGCTGGGCGGAGGAAAAAACAAAACCTCTTGAAAGTCATTGTCCTCAGATGTCAAGTGTCAGCCCCGCGGAGAGAGAGCGCATTCCACCCATTGTCCTTCCACAGACGGGCACGGGGTCCCCAGGACGTCCAGCCGCCCCGCCCTGCATCCTGGGGCCCCTGAGTGACTTGGTTGCTTTGTCTGGGACATTCCGGCGGGAAATACCACCCAGAGCGGAGCCGGTTCCCAGCCACCGCTGTCTCGGTCACTGCGGGCTTTTCCTCGAAGCCGCCCGCCCATCTGCGTCTCCAGATGAGTGTGGGCTGATGCTGATAATACGGGCAAGGGCTCATTTTCTGCTTTCCAGAGGCACTTTATCCTAACTCGTCAAGGTCTCACCATGCCCCTGTGAGCCAGGCACCGTGTGTGTATATGTGCAACAGCTTGTTGAAGTATAACTCACGTACCACACAGTTTAGCCACAAAAAGTGTGTGCTTCAGTGGGTTTTAGAATATTCACAGAATTGTGCCATCACCAGCTACCTAAGGACATTTTCATCACCCCGCCGCCCCCAAGAAACTCCATACCCCTTAGCAGTTAGGCACCATTTTTGAATCTGCATTTTGCAGAGAAAGAAACTGAGGGAGGCTGCCCAGTGTCACGTGGCCAGTAAATGTCAGAGCCAGGATTTGTACTCAGAATACTTGGCTCTGGAGATGTGTTCTTAACGCTGACGTAATTGGTGTTTCTGGATGGGGCTGCATGGGGTGGGGTACGGGGTGGGATAGACTTTGCCCCCTCCCCCTGCAGGAGGTATTGGGCAATGTTTGGAAACTTTTTGGTTGTCACAGTTGAGGGTGGGGTTTGCTACTGGTGTCTGGAGGCCAGAGGCCAGGGATGCTGCTAAACGTCCTGTAGTACGGAGGCCAGCCCCCCACTCCCCCCCCGCACCGAAGGATTGTCTGCTCCAATGTCAGTGGTTCAGAGGTTGAGAGGCCCTGCTCTCAATCCCATTCTGATGAGTCCATTCTTTGGGTAAAAAGACTGGAGGCTCGTAGAAGTGGGGAAGAAGTTGGCTTTGGAAAGGAAGGGTCTCAGATCATGTTGTGGGTGGGGCCGATGACAGCAAGGGGAGAGGCGTGCTCCGCGGGGTGGAGAGGACTCAGCAGGAAAGAAGTCTGTGCTCCATCAGCGCTGTCGGCCCCGCGCGGGGGGCGTGCGTACGCTCACCTTTGCCAGGCCTAGGACTCTGGTCTCACACTTAGATGCCCATAAGGCCAGGAAGGAGGAAGGAAGATGAGTGCAGCAGCGGGCTGGCTGGTACCAGACAGAGCAGTGCCCGCTGGAGTGAACTGGGTGGCTGCCGCGCTCCTTCAGCTGGCTGTGGCCCCCAGGACTTCGGGAGACCTGTGGTCAGCTTTCTCGAGAGAAGCTCACACCTTGCGATTTTCATCGGGGAATCTGATATTCAAACCCAAGCCCGGATTTCCTCAAAGCCCATTACTGGTCAAACTAGACATGCCTGTGGGCCACCACTTTGAGACCCTTGAGAGGGAGCTGTGTCTCGGTGGCGTGTGGCAGGCACTGCGTCAATCATGGTTGAAGGAATGGCATGTTGAGGGTGAGTTCAGGAGACTGCAGGCTAGGGCTGCAGCCCCTGGGGTAGAGTCTGGGTGGGGAAGAATGTTGGTTTCTCCTCTCTGGCTGCCCCCCCCACTGCCTTCCCCCACTGTTGCATCAGCCCTGTTCACAACAGGTTGTAGCAACTCAGGTTTTGCTTGAACTTCCTCCATGGTGGGGAATGTGATGGGGCTGGGTGAAAACTGGGCACCTTTTCTTGGGGCCTGGAAGCTGGGTAGTGGGTTGTTGTTGTTTGCTTGGCAAGTCATGTTTGACCCTTCTGTGACCCCACAGACTATAGCCCACCAGGCTCCTCTGTCCTTGGGATTTCCCAGCTAAGAGTACTGGAGTGGGTTGCCATTTCCTTCTCCAGGGGATCTTCCTGACCCAGGGATCAAACCCAAGCCTCCTGTATTGGCAAGTGGATTCTTTACCGCTGAACCACTAGGGAAAGCCCTGGGTGGTGAGTATCGAGAGTCTTTTCCAGATGACTAATTGATTAGTCAATTAAACTCTAATTTGTCAAGGATCTTCTGTGCTGGGTCAAGTCCCAGTCTCTCTGAGGGTACAACAGTGACCTAGACGGATCATCAGATCCTGTCTGGAACTCATATTCCAGTGGACTAGAGAGACAGTAGACGTAATCTGCAGTGACAGGTGCCGTGAAGGAAACAGGCCCGGAGGAGGATCAGGTATTGTTTCTAAGATGGTCTCAGACAGATTGAATGCTTAACCCTAACCCTAACCCTTTGCACTGACTGTTCCCATGACTCAGAATGCCCTTCCCTTGGATACCTGAGAAGCTCCTTCTTCACCTGTCTCCAGGTATCTGCTCAGATGCCATCTCCTCAAAGAGGCTTTCCCTGAGCATCTCTCAAACACTCCCTCATTCCGTCTCTCTCTGGTCCCTCATCGTGCTTCATTTTTCTTCCTAATGCTCGTCCTCACCTGCCATGTTATTTTAAAATCGGTCTGAGCGCTGAAGAATTGATGCTTTTGAACTTGTGGTGTTGGAGAAGACTCTTGAGAGTCCCTTGGACTGCAAGGAGAACCAAGCAGTCCATCCTAAAGGAAGTCAGTCCTGAATATTCATTGGAAGGACTGATGCTGAAGCTGAAACTCCAAATACTTTGGCCACCTGATGCAAAGAGCTGACTCATTGGAAAAGACCCTGATGATGGAAAAGATTGAAGGCAGGAGGAGAAGGGGCCGACAGAGGATGAGATGGTTGGTTGGCATCACCGACTCAATGGACATGAGTTTGAGCAAGCTCCGGGGGCTGGTGACGGACAGGGAAGCCTGATGTGCTGCAGTCCATGGGGTCGCAAAGAGTCGGACACGACTGAGCGACTGAACTAATAGTCTTGCCACCGCTCCACGAGGGCAGATTTGGTCTGATTTGTTCATTTACTGATGTGTCATTGGCTCCTAGCACAGTGCCTGGCACTTGGTAGGTGGGCAGTGAGCATTGAGTAAATAGGCGAGTGCAGGAGTGACTCGATCCCCCATGGAGAGGTCGTGTTTGTGTCTCCAGCACCCAGTTCCATGTTGGGCGCACAGTAGGTCTGGGGTCATGCTTGTTGGCGTGGGTGGCGTGACAGCCTTCCCCCGAGGATGTAATCTTAAGCAAGTTCCCGTTCCTCACAGGCCAGCCCACTTCTCTCCGCCAGCCTTTGTGCCGCTTCTTCCAGGAAGTCTTCATAGTTAGTGTCTACCTGCATCATCTTGCTTACGCCTCAGCAACTGCCTCTTTTTTTTTTTTCTGATGAAGAAATAGACTCTGAGGAAGAAGTTCAGTGACTCTGAGGTCACGCGGTTGGCAGGAGGATGCAGCAGGGTGGCAAGTGCGGGGGGAAGGCAGCGGCTGGCTTTGCATTGCAGTGAGAAGGATGTGGTGATAGCATACAGTCTGTGAAGTTCCCCCCCGCCACCATTTCACTGCACCCTGGAGATGGTGAAGCAATCGATAGAAAGACTGTTTTTAGGATGAAAAAGACAATAAGTCAACAAAACATAGGATAAATACAAGGACATCTGTACGTGGGGTTGGTCCAATTCCAAAAGTTTCCTTGGGAAACACAGTGGGTTCATGTCTGTCTCCCTATCAGCTCAAGGTGGGGCTGGGGAGGTTATACCAACGGATGCTCGACTGAGGCCTCACTGTATACCAGGCACCACTCAGAGTGCCTGATGTGTGTGTTAGCATCCGTAATCCTCGCTGGATTCCTGTGTACCCATTTTACAGAGGACGAAACTGAGGCAGAGAGAGATGAAGTCAGTTGCTTGAGGTCACATAGTTCGTCAGTGGCTCTGTGCTCCTGGAAGAGGCCTGATGAAAGAGGGTGCTTGCAGAGGAGAGAGTGCAGAGGTTTTCGATCTCAGCCAGAGTGATGGTGGTGACTGTGGGTGGAGGATGCTCTCATGTTCCGCCCCAGGCTGTGGAAGTGCCAGGCTGGCTCCTGGGGCGCCGGGCCAGGGGGAGCACCTTCCTGGGGGCCCTGGTGGTTTCCAGAGTCAACACAGAGGAGGAGGGGTGGGCAGCTCAGAGGCCCCGCTGCAGAAGGACAGCCTGGTTTTGTCTCTGCCAGTGGGCACCACTTGCTCTGTATGGAGACATCTGCCCTCCAGGAGGAGAATGCAGACTAGCCTCCTTGATGCTGCAGAAGTGATCATCGGGCTGGGCAGGGGCGAGCCTGGAATGTGGAATAACCTCTCCTATCCATTTTTTTTAAAACATGTATTTATGTTACAAAATGACTTTTGATTTCAAAGTAGAAATTTGGGAAAAAACAGAAATGAAGGAGAAAATTGAAATTACTTATCATTCCACTCTCAGAGTTAGCTTCCATGGCTAGTGATAAAACCCACACATTAGTGCCTTAAATGATAGGGAATTTTCCTTCTTACTGAATTATAGGCTTCCCAGATTAGATGTGTTGGCTCCACTGTAATTAGGGACATAAACTCCTTCTGTATTGCTGCTCTGTCTTCAATCCCTGGCTTTTACCTCATGGTATAAAATAGTTGCTTGACCTCCAGGCATCACATTTGCTATCCAGTCAGCGGGAAGGAGGAATAGCAACAGAATCCCGGCCCCTTCCTCCCCTCATCCCCAAGGATACTTCCGCTTCCAGTGTATGTAAGCCACTCCTGCCTCGCTAGCCCAAACTTAGTCGTGGGACCGCATCTAGCTGCAAAGGAAACTGTGACATATAGTCTTTATTCTAAGATCTGGAAAAGGAGACACCAGACTTCAGGGAACAGTTAGTAATCTTGGCTGTGTTCTCCACACAGTTTAGGGTATTTCGTTCCACACTTTTTCTTTTCTGTGCCTATGTAGAAATTATTTAACCAAAACGGAGATTGTATTTTATGCACTCTTCGGTAACTTGGCTTTTTTTTTTTTTTCCTAAGATACATTCTCACTCTCTTTTTTCTGTATCACTCTATGGACTTCTGCAAACCATTTTTAGTATGATGATCCTTTTGCCAAGATGGACAGTTTATTTAACTAAACCCCCAGTGTGAGAATTTAAAATCAGATACTAACGTTAAATCTTGATGCCACATGTGAGATTTAGCTATTCCTATAGGGTAAGTGCTAGAGTGGATGGAGGAAAGGATTTGCTGGAGTCACTGTGCTTTTGGGGGTCTTCCCAAACTCTGTCCTTTGTGGGGCTGCTTAGTGCAGGCTGTACAAAAGCCCTTTCTGTTGTTGTTGTTATTATTATCTTTTTAAATTTATTTTTATTTGGAGGATAATTGCTTTACAGGGTTGTGTTGGTTTCTGCCATACACCAACGTGAATCAGGCCTAAGTATGCTGCTGCTGTTCGATGTGTCCGACTCTATGCGACCCCATGGACTGCAGCACGCCAGGCCTCCTTGTCCATCACCAACTCCCAGAGCTTGTTCAAACTCATGCCCATCGAGTCAGTGATACCATCCAGTCATCTCATCCTCTGTCATCTCCCCCTCTCCTCCTGCTCTCAATCTTTCCCAGCATCAGGGTCTTTTCCAGTGAATCAGTTTTTGCATCAGCTGGCCCAAGTTTTGGAGCTTCAGCTTCAGCATCAGTCCTTCTTATGAATATTCAGGACTGATTTCCTTTAGGATGGACTCGTTGGCTCTCTTTGCAGTCCAAGGGACTCTCAAGAGTCTTCTCCAACACCACAGTTGAAAAGCATCAATTCTTCGGTGCTCAGCCTTCTTTAGGGTCCAGCTCTCACATCCGTACATGACCACTGGAAAAACCATAGCCTTGACTAGATGGTCGTTTGTCAGCACAGTGATTTCTCTGCTTTTTAATGTGCTGTCTAGTTTTGTCACAGCTTTTTCTTCCAAGGCGCAAACATCATTTAATAAAGTGAAAGGCTGTTGTTAGTATTACTTTTGTACTGTTACTTGGATTCATGGCTGTTCTGTGATACTCTGCTTCCCTGGACCCTGGACCCTGGAACCACCCAGATCACCTAGGGATTTGGGGTCCTGTCTTTGTTATGGTCCGGGGCCTGCTGTTCCCCTGGGCCTCTCAGGTTTCGCCATATGTCTGATGAGGTCACCCCAGTCAAGGCAGGGATGTCCTTGGGGGCAGGCGGGCTGCCTCCCCTTAGTGATCAGGTTGCCAGTGGCCGTCTCCAGAGAGCATCTTTGCAGCCTTCTTCTCTCCTTTTTCATCTCCAGGGAGAGAATTTTCTTCCCAAGGCTGTGGCCATGGGTTCCAGACAGATGATGGCTCCCCAGTAGCACCCCAGAGGGCAGCTGCTACCTGTCTGCTGCTTGTGTGGTTTGTCCTGTTCAGTTACTGAGTGCTGTTGTGTGTTGGAAATGGGTTGGAGACTCATCACCGGGCCAGACTGCCTGGGTTCGAGGCCCAGCTCTGCTACCTCCTAGCTGCATGGCTTTTGGTAAGCTCTTTACTACACCGGGCCTCAGTTCCCTCCTCTGTAAAATGGGCACAGTCATAGAAGGACCGAACTAGCATTGTTTGAGGATGAGAAACACTTAGATCTAACACTTGTCATAGTAAGGCTCAAAGGTGTAAGGCAGGGTAACAATCGTGAAAGAATAGTAGATCTATAATTATTATTATTATTATACTTTTCAATACTGAACCTGTTCTGGGCCCCTTCCCAAGAACAGTGTGTCATTAAGCAGGTGACTGCTGTGGGACACACGTGCCTCAGTTTCCTCGTTTGTCTGTGGCCTGCTCTGCATGTGAGAGAGGGGCCTCAGACCTGGCTATGTGGGTGCTGGTGGCCGAGGTGGTGTGGGGGGTGTACCCCAGGGATAAGAACCAAGGGGTGTGGGCGAACTGTGGACGGTGGGTGTTGCCAAGTGCACGGGTCGATGTGGGCCAAAGGTGGAAGGTGCAATGTGGAGTGAGAAAAGCAAGTTGCTGAAAGCACATCATTTATAGAAGTGTTGTAAACTCGCAAAACAGTGTTCTTTATTGCTTCTCAATTTGCACATGCCCAGTGAGTGGGCACAGGCCTGTGAGGGAGTGAGGAGCATGCGTCCAGGGCAAGTCGGTGCCTTGCAGGATGGGCAGGTACCCAGGTAGCTTACCTCACTCTGTAATGACTCCTTTCTTTCTGCATCTGCACTGAGGGCTTGATATTCACAAGGCACGTGGATAAAGTGCCCTGATCTCAGGTGCCTGCGGATAAGGCTTTGAATATGCATTCGCCTGTGTAACTGCCGCTCAGATCAAGAAGTAGGGTATTTCCAGCTCCTCCCATCCCAACCCCACCCGTGGCTCTCCCCTGTGTCCCTTCCTAGTCTACACCTCCTCTGGACTTGATGAATTTCGTTTAGAAAATGGTTTAAAGCAAATTTGTTGTTGTTCAGTCTCTCAGTCGTGTCCAGCTCTTTGTGACTCCATGGACTGCAGCACGCCAGGCTTCCCTGTCCATCACCAAGTCCTGGAGTTCTCAAACAGAAGTCCATTGAGTCGGTGATGCTATCCAACCGTCTCATCCTGTGTCGTCCCCTTCTCCTCCTGCCTTTGATCTTTCCCAGCATTGACACGGTTTGACACAATGCTGAGAAGATTTTCCAAAACTGGGTAGTGATGTGTTTGTGGGTGTTAAATTTTCTCTAACCATTCAGGGATCCTTGACATATTTCATCATCATCATCGTCATCGTCATTAAAGAGAAGAGGAGGATTTGCCGAGAGGCAGGGACACGACCTGGGCAGGGGTGCCGCGTGGACATGGCATGGACAAAGACGCCCAGGCCAGGGAGGGTTGCAGGCGGCCCTGGGACTCCCGAGAGCAGGCTCGTCTCCAAGCAAGGTTTCCAAGATGAGAGATACTTTTGGCCAAGTGTTCCAAAACTGTCAAGGTTTGGACACGAAGTCGCCCTGAAGGGTGCTTTCACCACCCTGCCTGCACAAAGGGCATCGGCGCCCACCTGGAAAAGCCAGTCGTGCCTTGGGCAGCGTGCGGGCTGGACTCAGAGCCCCTGCCTGCCCATTCTTTCTGGGCCACGAGCTGCGATTGTGCCCAGCACACCAGCCTGTCTGCGGCTCCTCTGTGGGTGGCCTGAGCCTCGCGGTGGCCGTGCTCTTGTGGGGAAAGTGGGGCAGAAAGCCCCGATCTAGGCCAGCCACACCGCGCTCCCAGCTTCCTGTTCTGCCCGGTGTGCCGGCTGAGGCTGCCTTGTCCTCCTGCCCCATCTGGGAGGCTGGAGGCTGGCAGCATCACAGGCCCTGGGAAAACATCCCCTGGGAACTCCTGTCTGCTGACCACCCCCCGACCCGTTGCCTTTTAAAAAGAAGGGTCATCAGTCTTACACGTGGCCCAAGAAGTAGGGTATTTCCAGCTCCTCCCATCCCAACCCCCACCCGTGGCTCTCCCCTGTGTCCCTTCCTAGTCTACACCTGAGGTTCCTGCCGTGTGTCAGGCACCATGTCAGGCAAATTTTAGCCCTTCCTTTGATTCCTGAGGGCTTATTGTGTGCCAGGAGCAGGTCTAGGCCCTGAGGGTCCAGCTGGGAAGAAGACTGGCAAGGACCCTGCCCTCGTGGAGCTCCTATTCACTTTATCCTAATACGTTCTGAAAGCCGGGATGGTATGACTATGATCTGCACATCTGGGAAGAGTAAACTGATACACGGGGCTTCCCGGGTGGCGCCAGGGTAGCGAACCCCCTGCCAATGTAGGAGCTGTAAGAGATGCCTGTTCTGTCCCTGGATCGGGAAGGTCTCCTGGAGGAGGGAATGGCCACTCACTCCAGTATTCATGCCTGAAGAATCCCGTTGACAGAGGAGCCTGGTGGGTTATGGTCCATAAGTTTGCGAAGAGTCGGACACAACTGGAGCAACTTAACACGCACACATGCACACACGCACGCATGCAAACTGAGACTCAGAGAGACCAGTGCACTTTCCTGAGGTCACACAGCAGGAAGGAGGAGGAATGCCGTTTAAAGCCAAATCATTGGTTTCCAAGCCTGACCTTTGTTCTTGGATTGGGGTAAAGGCTTCATCCCAACCATGCTCCCCTTATTTTTGCCTTTCCTCTGGGAGCTGGTGTAGACTGCTTGATCGCAGTCTTTTTGTCTGACAAATGGGCTCTTAATAAAGCGTCTCTCTACAGTGCAGGAGACCCGGGTTTGATCCCTGGGTTGGGAAGATCCCCTGGAGAAGGAAATGGCAACCCACTGCGGTACTCTTGCCTGGAGAATCCCATGGACGGAGGAGCCTGGTAGGCTACAGTCCATGGGGTCGCAAAGAGTCGGACACAACTGAGAGACTTCACTTTCACTTTGGACTTCCCGGGTAGCTCAGATGTTACAATGCGGGAGACCCAGGTTCCAATCCCTGGGTTGGGAAGATCCTTTGGAGAAGGAAATGGAAACCCACTCCAGTACTCTTGCCTGGAAAATCCCATGGATGGAGGAGCGTGGTAGGCTACAGTCTATAGGGTCACAAAGAGTCGGTTAGGACTGAGCGACTTCACTAATGCAAGATGAGAAGGTGATAAGTGCATGAAGACAAGGTGGGGATCCTGGAGGAGGTGACATTTGAGCTAAGGAGTGATGAAGGAGAAGGAGCTGGTCCAGAACAGATGGGAAAACATATCCTACCCATAGGAGCCGCATGTGCAAAGGTCCTGAGGCAGGGGCATGCCTGGCAAGTGGCAGGAATAGAGAGATAAAGATGTGGCTGAAGACTATTGAGGTGTGAGGTGGGAATGGAGGGCTGGAAGGTGAGTTCAGAGAGATTAACTGGTACATGGGGACCTTATGGGCTGTGGGAAGATGTGATTTTTTTTTTTTTTAAGTGTATTGAGTAGCCATGGAAAGTTTTAAGCCATGGATTGATAGGACCTGATTCACACACTTAAAAGGATTCCTCAGGCTGTGTGTATGGTAAAAGGAACAGGGAGGAGGGGATTGCAGTCCAGGCAGAAGCTGGAGAAGTGGTCTGATTGAAAAACACGTTGAAGGTGAAGCTGTGATAGCATTTGCTGATGGGTGGAATGAAGCGTCAGAGAAAGAGGGGGCTGAGGATGACTGGGGGGCTTCGGATGGAGATCCTGAATGACAGAGGTACCATTTGTCAGGCTGGGAAGGGCTTGGTGCTATGTGCGTTTGGAGGGAAGTTCAGGAACTAGGTTTGTGATGCATTAAGTTTGAGATGGCTCTTGGACATCTGGCCTTCCCTGGTGGCTCAGATGGTAAAGAATCCATTTGCCAATGTAGGAAACCTGAGTTCTGTCCCTGGGTTGGGAAGATCCCCTGGCGGAGGGCATGGCAACCCGCTCCAGTGTTCTTGCCTGGAGAATCCCGAGGGACAGAGGAGCCTGGTGGGCTACATACAGTCCATGGGGTCACACAGAATTGGACACGACTGAGTGACTGACGCTGACCTGGACATCTAGGTGGAGCTGTCCAGTTGTCAGGAATTAAGCCGGGTCCAGGCGGGGGATGTACACTTTGGGCTGCAGGGCCTGGTCGCGAATGCATCGCAGTGAGTGTGGACAGAGCAGCAAGGCCACCTTGCTGTCCCCAGCTTTCCTCTCTGAGACCTGCCCTGTGGAGCGCCGGTGAGCGTCTTCCTGGGAGAGCAGAGTCCGCAGGCCCCCAGCCTGCCGTGGGATCCGCAGATGTCCTTTGGGGTGATGGGAGAGGATCCAATACCTCAGAGGTTTCCCCTGTCTTCCACCCACGTGCGGTGGCGAGGGTAACCGGTGGGCCGCCGTGCCGCCTCCTGATCTGTGGACTGTGAAGTTGTCTTCACAGGGGGCTCCTTGTGGCTGTTGCCAGGTCAGCCTGGGGCAGGTCCTGGGGTCGGGGCAAACCTCAGTCTCCCTCAGGGGCTGGCTTTCATCCCCCACCCCCAAGTCCATTCCCCTGACTTCTCAGCAGCGTGTCCGTCCCACCCACCCAGGGCCAGGCCACCGTCACTGCTCATCAGCGTGGCTGCACCCCTCCACTCCGGTCCCCAGCTTTCATGCTCAACCCCGAAACCTAGTTCCTTGCAAAAACAGGTGGCGCTCCTGCCACCATTTAAAAGCCGGGAGGGGCTTCTCTGGTGGTCTAGCAGTCAGGCCTCTGTGCTTCCTCTGCAGGGGTGTGAGTTTGATCCCTGGTCAGGGAACTGATATCCCATATGCTGTGCAGCGTGGCCAGAAAGCAAAACAACAACAAAAATCCCAAACGCTTTAAAAATACTACTACTACTACTACTACTAATAAAAGCTTTTAAAAAATCCTAATTTCTGGCTTCTTTTGGGGAAAAAAAATAACTCCTCCAGAACATCTGGTGATCCTGGGCCTGCTGCCCTCCCACGTGGCCGCACTTTGAGGGGGCGAACGGCCGCCCCCTCCAGTGGCCGTGTGTTCACCTGTTCCTCACGACCACCTCTGCCAGGCCCCGCCTTTATTGTCTCACATCACAGAAGGGGGAAATGATTTCTCTGTTCCAAGCCCTTGAAAAAGTGGCAGAATGAGTGAGGTTCATCCATGCAGTAGCATCCCGGGCAGCCATAAAAGGAGAATGAGGATGTTGCCTGGGTTATGATATGGAGGGATCTGTAAGCTACGCTCAGTGGACAAAGGGGGTGCAGGGCATGCTGTGCATGCTGCTATCTTTTGGTGTGAATAAAGGGGAAAACAGGAATATACGTGTGTGTGTGAATGCATAAATTTACATGTGTGTTTATTCTTCCCTAGCTTTATCGGGGCATAATTGACATGTAACTGTGTAAAGTTAAGGTGTACCGCCTGCTTTAGTACATTTATATATTGCAAAATGATTGCCATCAGAGTGCAGCTTTAAGTATATAATACAGTATTATTGCCTGTAATTGCTCTTCTGTACCCTAGAACCCCAGAATTTATTTTTCTAATAACAGAAACTTGGTACTTCTTGACCGACACGTGTATGTTTATTTGGAAGTTTTCACAGGCAAGGAGCTTTGGTTCCTGTGGAGGAGAGAGGGACTAGACGGATGGGGGCTGGGGTGTCAGAAACCCACTTTTCCAATTTTGACTCTCTCTCTATATATTTTAAATTAACAAATTAAAAAATTTGGGATTTGGGATCTTTGTTCCCCAACCAGGGATTGAACCCATATCCCCTGCAGTGGGGGTGTGAAGTCCTAATCACTGGGCTACCGGGGAAGTTAGGACTTTTGAGCCCTGCGAGTGGTTACTATTTAGAAGTTAAGTTTTTAAACAAGAAAAATAATGGGAAAGCGAAGCGCACTCCACGAGGGTCCCCTGGGCGATGGCGCAGGTGTGCGCACAGGTCCTTGGTGCAGGGCTTGTTGGTCTCCGCAGAACCTGGCCAGGTAGGGGCTCCTTAAGGATGTGTTGGCTGAATGGCCAGCTGAGGAGGTTTTTGCTTCTTTCCTGCCTGTGTTCAGGGCCTCGCTGGCACTTGAGCTTGTGACCTTCCTTTGTGCTGCCTCCAGGGGACTGGCAGTGTGGAAGCTCACCTCTCCCTGCTTCTCTCTTCCAGGCATTCCTGCATCGCATCCGGCAGAATGCGGCAGACTCGGTGGAGAAGGGCCTGACGGAGGAGAATGTCAAGGTAGGGGCCAGGGGCCCCTGCTGTCCCCTGCTGTTTCTGCTGCTGTGTGCAGATGCTCCCCCTGGGTGATGCTTGGAGGGGGCGCGGGGTTGGGGGTGGGTGCGTCCATCCCACGGGCAGCTGGCTCTGCCCTCCCCACGGCTTGCTCCCTGTGGCCCCCGGAGGCCCCTGGGTCCTGTGAGTGGACTGTGCTGGGGGTCTGTGAGGAGGACTCAGCCTCAGGCACCCACTCCCAGCTCCGGATTTTTCTCCCTTGCTCAGTACAACCATCCTGTCTCCCAGCCTCCTTGCACGGGGGCCCCTGGCTTGGTGCCGGTGGAAAATCCCTTCCCCAGTGCCCCTGGGAGCTTGGCACCTCCAGCTGCCTTCCTGGCAGCCCAGGCCCCTGCCCTGCACTGGGCATTGAGTGCGAGGCAGAGCAGATGAGTAACTGGGTCCAGGCTTCATCTTGGCTGTGGCTCTGGGGAGTTTCGGGAGGAAGTCAATAGGCCTTCTGTGTGCTCAGTATGGGCCCCAGAGGTCCCCAGGCCTGGCTTTCCAGTGTGATCTCACTCTCTGAGAAGCCGTCTCCAGCCCTTTGGGGCCCTGGGGTCCTGGTGCCTGGAGAGAGGGGGAGCTGGGGCAGGGTGGGAGTCAGCTGTGCCCAGCATGTACAGCTCATAAAGGGCTTGGTCACGCCGGACTTCCCTCTGCATACGGCCAAGATTGATAGCTGCCTTGTACACTGTACATTGATAATTCTGAGTTGAGTATTTTGGATAAGAAAGCTGAGACTCAGAGATGTAAAGAGACCTGCGCAGGGTCAGCGTATGGCTGGCTCCCGGTAGGGCTGGCATTGAACCTTTATGCATTCATCTAGAAAGCAAATATTTACTGAGTCCCTGTTCATTAGTCTGTTTATTACAGTCGGTTTATTTATTGGCTTCCCTGGTGGCTCAGTGGGTAAAGAATCCACCTGCAATGCAGGAGGCACAGGAAACTCAGGTTCAATCCGTGGGTCCCTGGAGGAGGGCATGGCTACCCACTCCTGTGTTCTTGCCTGGAGAGTCCTATGGACTGAGCAACCTGGCGGGCTACAGTCCACAGCATCGCAGAGTAGGACACGACTGAAATGACTGAGCACATTTATTTATTACATCCTAACAGTATGCATTATAGTTAAGAATTGTAATTTATCGTGGTTTGAAAAAATCACCTTTTTTTATGAGGTATAATTCATATAAAGCAAAGGGTCCAATCCTAAGTGCAGCTCCTCAGCACATGCCTCCTCCCCGAAGACAACCACTGACTTCTGGTGGCCTTGGTTGCCTTTGCCTTTTATTGAACCGTGTAGAAAAATGATCCCTCTGTGGTGCCTGGCGTCTTTTGTTCACTGTCATGTCTGTGAGACTTGCCCTTGTTGTTTGGTGTAGCTGGGAGTCACTGCTGCTCATTGCTGTGTAGTAATCCATAGCACGAATGCACCACTGATGACTCATTCTTTCTCCTTTCGGTGGCTGTGTGTGCAATTTCCAGTTTTTGGCTGTGATGACTGTTCTCATCTGTCTTTAGGGGGACACAGGCTCTCATTTCTTTGGGGTGTATGCTCAGGAGACAGATAAACTTATTTTGAAATTCTGCAGCCATTCCTTGACGTGAATGTAAGAATAGGATGTATCCTATGGGTCTTTAAGGACATTCAACCATGTGAGCTGGACAGAACAAGAAAGAGAGAAAATGACCCAGCAGTGCAGGTGAATCTTCCAGCCACTTCATGTGAGCAGCGTCCCCCAGGATAAGAGCGAGGTGGAAGCGGGTCTCTGGCCCTCTGGGACTTTGGCTTTGACGCGTGGTCTCGCTGGCCCCTGCTGCCCACCCTCAGGCCTCTACAGACTGCTGCCTTTGCAGGGTCTGTGGGGTTGGTCTCATCCCTCAGGGCCTTGACTCCAGTGTGACCTTTTCAGAGCGGCTGTCCTTGGCCTCTTTGTTTAAACGTGCAAACTCTTCCTCTTGCCGCACCCTGGGATTCCCTTCCTGATTTACATTCATCTTGAGTGCTTCTTGTCACCTGGAAAACTACAGCTATTTGTTGGCTGTCTGTTCCCTTCCAGTTGAATGTCAGCTGCATGGAGGCAGGGAGGGGCTGTTCCCTTCTGTGTGCCCAGGGCCTGGCACACAGCAGGGGCTCAGTTAGTCCTCGCTGAAGGAATGACTGTGTAAGAAACCCTAGAAGGAGCTGTAAGCCGCAGTGACTGGTGACCCGGGTTGCTGGCTGCTGCAGGTGGGAAGTGGGGGAAGAAGGACTCTGTGTTGTATTTATTGGGGTGCTCAAAAGGAACTTTTTGTTCCTATAATATTTTGATTTTTGAACCCTGTGAATGCTTTCTTCAAAATTAAACGAAAAAAATGCATCTGTTTAAAAAAAAAAAGCAAAAGAAGGAATTTCACAGTTCAAAGGGCCTAGAGTCAGTGGAAATTCTCCCTTAGTTGTTCTTAGAGGCCCTGTTGGTGACCAGTTGGTGTTATTGTCCAGGGGTCTCTGCTTCTGCCAGTACAGAGCAGAGTGGCCTTTGCGTGTGTGTTACCTTACACAGATGGATCCATATTGGAATTCCAGTGGTGCCCTGATTCCCCCACCCCCAGCCCCCACTTGACAGTATATAATCAAGGATCATTCCAGGGCTCCAGATCCCTATATACAAACCTGCAGGTTCTTTTCAGAGGCTGAGAGTATTGCAGAATATGGGATGTATTTAAATATAACCAGTCCAGCTTGTTTAACTATTTCACAAGTCCGCTTCAGTGCACGCTTAACTTTCCTCTGGTCTTCTGCTACTGCAAATAAAGCAGCCATATATGGTCTTGGCCATCCACCCAGTTCTCAGCCTTGGTGCAATGAACGTGTTGGGCTGGACCGTTCTTTGCCATTGAGGGGCTGTTCTGTGTAGGTGTTGTAGAATGTTCAACCACATCTCTGACCTCTACCTTTCAGACACTAAGAGTGTCCTGATTTGTCACAGCTGAGTTTGTTGCAATTGAAAATGCCCCCATACATTGGCAAATGTCCCCAGGGGAGGCAAAACTGTCCCTGGTTGGACTTGCCGGGCCAGACTGCGCTTTTCAAACTTTATAGGTTCTTCTAGAAGGCAATGGCACCCCACTCCAGTACTCTTGCCTAGAGAATCCCAGGGACAGAGGAGCCTGGGCTACCGTCTATGGGGTCACACAGAGTCGGACACGACTGAAGCGACTTAGCAGCAGCAGCAGCAGCAGGGGAAACAAACACTCTTGTGTGGTTTGTGAGGGTTTAAACGGCGTTTTGATCTTCCTTCCTATAGTATTTTATCACATCTTTTGAATTGGTGTCTGGAACTACCTTCTCCATTTAAAAAAATCAGTCCCATGGTTGGACATACCAGGTGCGTGGCTTAGACTGGTGAATGTCGCAGTATATGATCTTCCGCGCGCTGAGCGTGAAGTTCACGTCTATCTGCTGCTTCACTGGACTGCATGACCTCGGGAAAGTTAATAATTTTCTCCGAGCCTCCGCTCTTCATCTGTGAACTGGGGATGAGGCCCGTTCCTGCCTCATGGGGCTATACTGAGGATTAGATGCTATAAATGCACGTGAAGCTCTTAGCACAGGGTTAGGCGTTCGTCCTGCTTGGTGAATGTTGGTGGTATTTTTATTATCGTGATTTCTCTGAGCCCGTTTCCTTGTGCCCTCCTCGCCTGCACTGGGGGGTTATGTATTTTTAAGGCTTCATTTTGCGGTCCCTCTGAGCCTGGATTGATGTTGTCCCTGGGCCTTGTGTTCCCCTCACAGATCCTGTTCTCAAACATCGAAGACATCCTGGAGGTTCATAAGGATTTCCTGGAGGCCTTGGAGTTTTGCTTACATCCGGAGCCTCAGTCTCAGCATGAACTTGGGAATGTGTTCTTAAAATTCGTGAGTACAGTGCCCCAGCCCCTGTCGGAGCCTGTAGCTTTTAGGGAATAGGCTTCTCCCTGGGTCACCTGGACCAGTTTCACTTGCAGGCCTGTTTGGGTGATGGAGAGGCCAGTGGGCAGACGGGCCCAACGTCTGTCCCAGCAACAGCGGGCAGAGTGTCGAACCCAGCAGGCCAAGGGCCTTATTAGCTGGCCCCCTCCCTTTGGTCTCACCTGGAGTTTGGTTCCCCCCTTCCCTCAGGGCTCTTGGCTGAATGACTGCATTCTGGGGTTCCTGTGGCCTCCTGGCTTGGCGGGGCCCCGCGGTGGGCTTGGGTCAGACACTCTGGTGTTTGAGTCCCGGCCGGGCCACCCGCTGGCCGGGGAGGGTGTTGACCCTGGGGCACCTACTGGGACCGCCAGACAGGGAGGCTGCGTCTGGTTGTCATGGCTGCTGTCTTCCCAAGTCACTTAGAATTGTGGGGGGCGGGGGTGGGAGGAGCGGCTGGAGGAAGGGGATGGAGCCTAGCCCGCAGGGAGGCACCTGCTTTTCCGCACCTGCTCATCCTGTGCCGCCCAGGACCCTCCTTGCCTGGGCCCAACTCCTCTGCTCCCTTAGCCTCAGTTTCTTCCTCTGATTGACAAGCAAGGATAATGATGCCTCCTTGGGTCGATGGAAAGACTCAAAGAAGTAAAACGATCAAACGTGTAGCCTAGGGCAGTGGTTTTCAACCAGGGGATGATTTTGCCCCCAGGGGGACGTTTGGCCACATCTGGGGACACTTCCGGTTGTCCCAGCTCAGGGAGGGGGCCCATGCCACTGGTTTCTAGTGCGAGGAGGCCAGCCATGTGACCATTTAGCCCATAACCCACAGGACGGTCCCCACAACAGAGGCTTATCCCGCCTCAAGTGTCAGCAGAAATGAGATGAGAGACTTTGGCCTGGAGCAGGGACTTAGTCCATGTTGGTGCTTACTTCCGTTGTCACCTACATCGTCACTAACTCCCTTCTCCAGGGTGTCACATCTGGATGGTCCGAGACGAGGAGGGCAGAGCCGGGCTGCTCATGGGGGACGTTAGCCTCTGCAGGTTGTTTTAACTTGTCTGTGCCTCAATGTCCTCACCTGTAGAATGGGCATAAAACTAGTCCTGACCCGTGATGTTGTTGAGGATCAGTTTGTTAACATAAGTGAGGAGAGGGCTCAGAACAGCACACCAGAAAGTGCTCACAGTGTTGGATATTAGCTGTCCACGTGGCCACCTTTCCTCAGTGTTTGAAATAGGATGAACATGAGAGAAAGAGATGGGGCACAGGTGAGCCGGGCACTCAGGGAGGGCGAGGAGCAGGGCAGGGACGTGATCTGCTCTTGGGGCTGCTGCTGCAAGAGAGGCCTGGAGGGGCGGGGGAGGTGGGGAGACCAGGAGGAGGCCACTGCATGTGTGAGACGCTGGTGCCCTTGAGCAGGGTGGCGTCCATATGAGTGGTGAAAGGGGCAAGCGGCAGTACTGGTTCAGGACACATATCTTTTACTTGTTTATTTTTTTACTTCTCTTTTTTTTTTGGCTGCTCCTTGTGGCTTGCGAATCTTAGTTCCTTGACCAGGGATGGAACCCCCATCTCAGCAGTGAAAGCACAGAATCCTAAACACTGGACTGCCAGGAAACTCCCCAGGACACGTATCTTGAATAGGAAAATAAAAAGGATGGGGGGCAGTCTTCCATTTAGGTTCAGAGGAAAGAGCGAACCCCCATTGCTCCAGAGCCAGACTGCTTCGCTTTGATTCCCTGTTCTACCACTGAAAAGCTGAGTGGCTTTGGGCAAGTCACTTCACCTCTCTGGGCCTCAGTCTCTGTAAAACGGGAGTGATGATAGTACCTGCCGTCATGAGGGTGAAATGAGTTAATTCGAGTGAAGCACTGAAATCTGGCCTGGTGTGAGCGTCAGCTGTGGACATTATTCCAGCTGAGGGACCAGGGAAGGCTTCCGGGAGGCAGTGACATTGTTGGGACGGCCTGTGAAGGGATGGCATCTGAGCTGGAAGTGGAACAGTCCATACTTGAGCTGAGGGCAGGGAAGGGGTCCTCACGGTGCGTTATCCAGCTTGCCACTAACCCCAGGCTCCTTGGGTCCCCCCGACTTCTCTGCCTGAGCTGCAGAGGTGTGGTAAGCAGGTTTAACGGACCAGCCAGCGAGGCCTCTGGATCGTGAGTCCCCACCGGGGCTCATTTGCTCAGAGATGCGGGGATGGCTGGAGGCAGGAAGGTGGGGAGTTTGGAGCCCAGGACACAGCCCTCTTCTCCGTGCCCTCCCGTGCTCAGCCTGCAGCCCGCCTCATGTGGCCTCAGCGAACTGGACAATCGTGGCGGCAGTGTTTATCCTCAGAACCTTGACGTGTTGGCAGTGGACGTTCAGGCCTTTGTGGGGAGCCAAACGAACTTATTTAAGAGGGAAATTTGCATCATTACTGGATTTGGAAAGTGAGTGTCTCTTGCTGTTAAAAATAAATGCAGTAGAAGCCAAGCTGTGTTACAGCATTCCTTCCAGAAACTTCTGCCCACCTGCATCTCCGAGCTGATGCCTGCCCAGGTGAACAGCTGGGGGAGGAGATGGCAACCCGCTCCAGTGTTCTTGCCTGGAGAATCCCAGGGACAGAGGAGCCTGGTGGGCTGCCGTCTATGGGCTGCATAGAGTCGGACACAACTGAAGCGACTCAGCAGCCGCAGCCGCAGCAGGTGAACAGCATCAGACTAGCTTTGGTGCCCACCACAGCTTGCTGAGACCCTCCCTTGAGGTTACTGAAATAGCTGAAAGTGGAGTCCGCTTTCTCAGTCAGTGGGTGACTCGGAGTTTTTAACTCCGAATTTAAGCTCATCTTTTTCATTAAAATATTGTAGTCGTCACCCCGTTTCCCCCATGCTCACGGAGGATGCCGCTGAATTCTTTTCAAAAGGGGCCAGTGCTGTAGGTTGGGTTTCTGGAAGCCCGAGGCCTGTGCGCAGGTGGCCTTGTTGGAAGCAGTTCACCCACTAACCCCAGGCTCCTTGGGTCTCCACTCAGCCTGACCCCACCCGGGGTTGGGGGAACGCTGGAGCTGGGGGTGCCTCTTCCTTCAGGTCACCCCAAATTGCCATGAGGGAATGGGGCTTCTGCACCCCTGTTGGATGGGGGCTGTCCGGGGGAGTGGGGCAGCCCAGGCAGGCCAGGTGGCTGTCTCAGACTGAGGATGGTCCTCAGGGAGGGGTGCACAGATGGGGCAGGCCCACCACTGCATCCCTGAGGGCCAAAGGGAGGGAGTCCCCGGGCCAGCAGTACCGCACCAGGGTAGTGGGGTGGCTACTGGGAACCGAGCTCTGCGGTCGAGGGAGGGGCATCTCAGACCCTGTGAGGGGCCCTGGCTTACAGACCAGCCCACCCCGGCTGCCCAGTCAGTGGGCGGCGGGAAACTCCATCACCCCCCTCACCCCTAGGCCCAACCCCCGGCTACTGAGATGATCACAAACTAGCATTCAGTCAACTTTCTCTGTCCCAGGTGTTGTTCTGAGTGCTTTATGTGTATTAATTCATTACAACATCACAACAGCCTTTAACTGTGGGTGCTATTATTATACCCACTTTACAGGTGCAGAAACTGGAGGCCCAGAGAGGCTTAAGTCACTGTGCAGGCTCACCCAGCCAGTAAGTGTTGGAGCTGGGATTTGAGCCAAAGTTGTCTGATTCTGAGTCTTGTGTTTTTCACCGTTCTACATGATAAAGTCTCTTAGTAGTATCATTAAGCATCTATTGTGTGCCAGCCACTGTTCTTGGCCCTGAAGTTGGTGCCCTAAATAAGACAGACTTGCCTTTTGCTGCCATGAGGCTCTTAGTCCGAAGACATGGAGGGTCCATCAGATGAGAGAGGATGTCACTGCAGATGGGGATGTGGATTTGTGAAGAATACACGATGCCTGTGTAAGAAGTAACTCTCCTTGAGGTTGTATGAAAGTCGGAAGTCAGGAATAGGGTTGCTAGATTGGGCAAAGAAAAACCCCTCGGATAGGTGAGATAAATTTGGATTTCAGGTAAATAGCAGATTATATTTTTAATGTAAGTATGCTTCTTATGGGCTTCCCAGCGAGCTCAGTGGTGAAAAATCTGCCTGCTAATGCAGGAGATGTGGCTTTGATCCCTGGGTTGGGAAGATCTCCTGGAGAAGGAAATGGCAACCCAAGCCAGGATCCTTGCCTGGGAAATCCCATGGACAGAGGAGCCTGGTGGGCTACAGTCCATGGGGTTGCAAAGAGTCGCACACGACTGAGCAACTGAGCATGCATGCAGAGTGTGTTTCATACAATGTCTGCTGCTGCTGCTGCTAAGTCACTTCAGTCGTGTCCGACTCTGTGCGACCCCGTAGATGGCAGCCCATGAGGCGCCCCTGTCCCTGGGATTCTCCAGGCAAGAACACTGGAGTGGGTTGCCATTTCCTTCTCCAATGCATGAAAGTGAAAAGTGAAAGTGAAGTCACTCAGTCGTATCCGACTCTTAGTGACCCCATGGACTGCAGCCCACCAGGCTCCTCCGTCCATGGGATTTTCCAGGCAAGAGTGCTGGGGTGGGGTGCCAGTGCCTTCTCTGCATACAGTGTTTGATACATACTTATTCTAGAACATGATTCATGGTTTCTCTGAGGGCACTCAGCTCAGTGTCTTGTGTTTTATCTGGCCATCCTGGTCAGGGAAGGCCACCTCTGTGAGGTGGTGAAGTGGGGAATCTTGGGGGAAGATATTCCACATGGAGAGGAAGCCAGGACTGGGGGCCTTGGCTGGAGCAGGCTTGGTCTACAGGGGGCAGGCAGGGAGGCCAGCATGAATGAGTGATGGAGGCAGACCAGGGGTGTCTTGGGCAGGGGGTGGCGATCCTGCAGGGACTGCATTCTAAGAGTTGGAGGGTTTAGAAGGATGTGGTATGGTCAGCTCTGTGGACAGGTGGATGATCAGTTGGGGAAAGTGACTTGAATATCACACTCCTCTTCCCACCAGAGGTGTCTGCATAGCCGGCTCCTTCCCTTCTCCAAGTCTCAGTCTTTGTAGGTGTAAAGGTTGGGAGCAGATGGTCTCCATGGAGCTAGTACCCCCCACCCCCGGGTACTGTGGACAGCAGCCAGCGCTGCTGACGACCCTTGAGCCCTCCCTGGGGGCTTGACCCTCTCCCCCAGCTGTCCCCAGTGGGCAGCCGTCCCCTTCTCTTCCTTCACAGCCCAAAGCCACAGCCACGTGCTCCCCACCTCCCACATCTGTGTGTGTGCAACTGTGTGTCCATTTCCTCCTGGCCAAACAATCAAAGCCCCCTGTGGGGCCCCCAGGAGGAAACAGAACACCTGGCCTCTTCATTGTCAAAGGCAGCATCTTCACATTTGTTGCGTCTTGAGCCTGAGATGCAGCTGGGATTGGGCTCTGTAAATGGAGATGGGAGTGATGAAACTTGGCATAGTTTTGAAGAGGGGATGTTGTCAGTTGCTAAATTTAACTTCTCCGAACCTCAGACCTTGGTCCCCTGCCCTTTTCAGTACGGAAGGAGAGGATGAGAGTGTGTCAGAGAAGGGGCTCAGGGAGTGAGGGATAACAAACCCGTGGAGATCTTCCCACTTACTCCCCTTTCATGCTTTCATGGCAGACATCACTAATCAATAACAGAACTCTCCATGGGGCTCCAGAGTTGTTCTCGCTAGCGTTTCAGCCAGCATTCCTTGCTGATTGGGGTTGGCATGTGAAGATGAACAGATCTGAGCTGTGCTCTTTGGTCCAGGCCCTTCATGGTGCAGATAGAGATGAACAGGGAGACTGTGTCATCTCACCAGGCTTGGATCCATTTTTTCATTTTCTTCCCCTTTTAGAATGTGCATATATTAGGACTCTCTTCACTGCAGGTGACGAAAACAACTCAAATAGGCTTAAACAACAACAACCACAAAAGGGCTTAATTGGCTTATACAAATGAAATAGTCAGTGTCGGTTGACATCAGGTATAGCTGGATCTAGGATCCCATGTGCTGTTTTCAGAACGTGGTCTTTATCTTTTGGCTCTGCTTTCCTCTGTTTTGGTTTTATTTCTTGGAGTGGTGGCAGAGATGGTCCTCAGCAGTTTCAGGGTGACAGTCTGCTCACTTAGAAACAAAAGTTCAAAGAGAGCTTCTCTTCGCAATAATTCCAACGCGAGTCCTTGAGGGCTCTCTGGGACTTGGGTCACGTGACCACTGCTGCCAGGATTGGGAGCTCTTTGACTAATTTGGCCTGGGCCACATGCTCACCCCTGGTGTGTGGGGGTGCAGTAGAGTCAGTGGGGTCAGAGTGTAGGAGGCAGGCACCAGGGGAAACGCTGGGGGCTGAGACCAGAGCCAAGGGGCCCTGGGTGTTGGGTGGGTGAAGCAACATGTGGGCTGACCTTGAGCTGAGGCTGCGTTGTGGTGGATCAGAAGCAGAGTGAGGCTGGGGTGAGGGTCTCGGGCACCACACAGCTCCCCGGCTGCGCCCTCACTTCATTCATCAAGTAGTCGTCTCCTCTCGGTCTGGGACTTCCGTCTTCCCTGGCATTGCAGCCGTGACCTCAGCAGGTGCAGACCCTGCCTCCGAGGAGATCCTAGTCCAGGGGGTGGTTGTGGGGAGATGGACAGTGCAAAAATGAGACAGCAAACCTGCTGACAGGAAGAGTCACCATATTTCACAAAATCCGCCTGGTGCCTTCCTTGGCGCCCTGCCCAGGCCTACGAGTCCACTTCACTCTCTTCCTCCTGACTCTGCCCATCTCTTCTTTGCCATCAAAACCTACCCATCCACTGCCCCACCTGTCATAGATGGGTTCACCAACGGGATAGTGAATTTGCGGAAATAATAGCAATAGTCATCATAGCAACGTCAACAACAGCAATGGCAGTGGTGGTTGGTAGTCAAGGAGCCCCTTACTGGGCACTCTTTTACACATTTACTATAAATTCACCCGATGACCCTCACAACAACCTTATTACCAGGAGGTCATCACTGTCAATAATTTATAGGCACGAATGCAGAGGCTCTGAGATTTTACGAGGTCACAGAGCTGGGAAGCTGGGCTGTGAACCTGGGTGGTCTGGTGGTAGAACCTGGGCTTGCACTTGGAGGCTGATGCTGGTGGTGGTCCCCGGGGCTTTGCTGTCTTACCTTGGAGCTGTGCTAATAGCAGAGCCTGTAGACTCTTGTAGAGCCGGACATCAGTATGGGGGTTTAGAGAGGTCGAATCCTGTTCTGCAGCTTCTCTAGCGGTGAGGCTCTGGAAACCAGCCTTTCCTTGGTTTCCCACGTGGGTGAGGGGTCGAATGCAGTCATCTGCGTGTGAGGGGACTGTGAGATGTGAGTGAGTCCGCCTGCATTCCAGAAGAGCGTAGGGTGGCTGGTCCTGACCCCTCAGTGCACGTTCCGTGTTGGCCGTGGTCTCCATCTGTAGCTTTTTGCAGCTCAGATGGTGCACACGGAGCCCCAGAGGAGCTTACTGATTCCGAAACCTCCGCCCACCAGCAGGGTGACTGGGGCTTATTTAGAAACAAGACGAGTTGCTTACCTTGCAGACCCACCTCTTCCTTCCTAAGCTTCTTGGGGTCTCCCAGCCACCCCCCAGGCCAAGGTCAAGACCGTCAGCCCTTCCTGTCCTGTGGCCTTCCCCAGGACATCCTTGTTTGGGGTTTGGCGGGATGGGAGGGGGTATCCTTTAAACCTTTGGGAACTGAGACTGCTCGGTGGAGAGCTTCCTGTGAAGACGGCTCCTGGCCGCTCCAGTCCCAGAAACCCTGACTGATGGTTACAGATCTGGTGACCCACAGGTGACCTCTAGCCTGTAAAGAACCTAGCTTTGGGCTCAGGGACTTCTGGAGCTCAAGGGAGCTATCCCCCATCTCAGCATGGCAGCGACCAGAGATCTGCGTGTTCTCCCAAATTCCCGAGTCTTATGTAGATGCGTGTGTTCATATACATAGGGCATTGTGCATAGCAGGTGTGTGAGTTTATTCATTAAGTGTTCACTGCGGGCCTACTGTGTGCCAGACACTGTGCTGAGATCTGGGGACCCCTCAGTGAGCTAGAGGATGTGGTCACTGCCTTCAGGGAGCCGATGGCCAAGTAGGAAAGGACAGATGATGAGCAGATAACTAGATAATTCCAGATGGTGGGAATGCTATGAAGAAAAGGAAGATGGCAGTGGAGGAGTGATAGAGAACACTTGGGTGGCCACTTTAGCCAGGATGGTCCAGGTGTCATTTGAGGAGGTGGCATTTGAATTGAGACTCCAACAATGTAGAGTCGCCAGGCTTTGGGCAAGAGTGTTCCTGGCAGAAAGAAGATGAGAGCAAAGCCCGAGAGGTAGACACAGGCTTGGCAGATCTAAGGAGCAGATAGCAGGCCAATGAGAAAGGCAGGGTCACACTGGCTGACCCTCGAAGGCTATAGTGAAGTGTCGGATTCATTCCTAGTGTAGCTGGACACCACTGCAGGGCTTTAAGCTGTGGTGTGACACGATCTGATTTGCGTTTTGATTGTAAAGACATTTATCGAGTGCTTACTGTATAGTGAAACCGTACCTTTTAAATCATTTAACTAAGAACTCCATGAGCTAGGGACTGTGCTTAATTCCACCTTAACAGATGAGGAAACCAAGAGAGGTCAGCTAGCTTGCCCCAGTTTACAGCTGGAAATACAGAACCAGGGTGCAAGTCCCGTCTACCTGGCTTGAGCCTGTATCCTTGACTCTGGGCCATGCTGCTGCCTGGGAGGTCGCTGGGTGCAGAACCGGGCCAAGAGTGGATGTGGGAGGTCAGTGGGAGCTCCTGCAGCTGAAACCCCGCCTGCTGGGTATCTCTCAGGGCCTGGAGTCGTCCTTTCGTCCCGGGCCCCGCACGTCTCCCAGCATCTGCCTTCCTGCTGTGAGCTGTCTCCCACAGGCTCTGTCCTTATCTTGCAGAAGGACAAGTTCTGCGTGTACGAGGAGTACTGCAGCAACCACGAGAAGGCCCTGCGGCTGCTTGTGGAGCTGAACAAGATCCCCGCCGTGCGCGCTTTCCTTCTGGTAAGTCAGCCGCAGCTCCAGTGCCCCCGTCCTCTCTGCCTCAGCCCTGCAGGTTCACACAGACCCGCGCCGCCTGATCCCTCCTCAGCCAGGGCGGTCTGGGTGCAGCAGGGACGTTCTCTGTGAAGGCCTAATGGTGGCTCACTTTCGCCTTTGTGGATCTTACAGCCCCTGTTGCAACAGCTCTACCCTGCTACTATAGCGTGAAAGCAGCCATATAATATGAAGAAATGAGCTGTGTTCCAGCCAAACTTTATTTATAAAGAGAGATATGGGGGCTGGATTGGCCGTAGGGCCAGATGGACCAATTCCTGGTCTAAAGTAAT
Source organism: Nanger dama (assembly GCA_917880005.1). NCBI lineage: Eukaryota > Metazoa > Chordata > Mammalia > Artiodactyla > Bovidae > Nanger > Nanger dama. Next base: position 6,644,749 of record CAKJTW010000042.1, read on the forward strand.
GATCCTGATAAAAGTGATAACAAGTTGTAATTATACTGTTGTGTGTGTGTTAGCTGCTAAGTCATATCTGACTCTTCGTGACCTTATGGACTGTAGCCTGCCTGTCTCCTCTGTCCAGGGGATTCACCAGGTGAGAATACTGCTGTGGGCTGCCATTTCCTCCTTCAGGGGATCTTCTCGACCCAGGGATAGAACCCAAGTCTCTGCATTGCAGGCAGATTCTTTACTATCTGAGCTATCAGGAAAGCCCCAATTGTATTATTAGGACTATTAATTGTAAGTGGAAGAAAATCTTGTCAAAATTGGCTTAAGGAAAAAAAAATTACTACTTCACTCCTCTGGGAAGTTTAAGACCTAAGGGGGCTTCAGGTGCAGCAGAGGCTGGGTGTTCCAGCGACACCCCCAGCAGTGCCTCTGGGCTCTGCTTTTCTCACCTTGGCTGCGTGGCCAGGCAGGCTCTCCTCAGGAGGTGGCAATGCAGCCTCCGGCAGCTCCATGCCTGTACCTCTCATAGCCGAGCAACTCCAGGATGAAGAGGGCTCAGTTGTGTCCAACTCTTTGCGACCCCATGGACTGTAACCTGTCAGGCTCCTTGTCCATGGAACTCTCCAGGCAAGGCTACTAGAGTGGGTAGCCACTCCCTTCTTCAGGGGATCTACCCGACCTGGGGGATCGAACCCGGGTCTCCTGTATTGCAGGCGAATTCTTTACCATCTGAGCCACCAGGGAAGGCCCCTTGGAACTTTACCAGCCGCTATCTGTGGTGAACGAATTGAGAGATATATTTGTTTGTCTTGCAGACATCCCAAATCGTGCTTTAAACGAGGTGGTGATGGTGGTTTAGTTGCTAAGTCGTGTCCGACTCTTGTGACCCCATGGACTGTAGCCCACCAGTCTCCTCTGTACATGGGATTCTCCAGGCAAGAACACTAGAGTGGGTTGCCATTTCGTTCTCCAGGGGATCTTACCAACCCAGGAATTGACGCTGGGTCTCTGCATTGCAGGCAGATTCTTTACCAACTGAGCTACAAGGGAAGCCCCTTTAAACAAGGTAGAGATTGTATTTCCTTCCTGTGTTAACAGCGTGATAATAGACAATCTAGGGCTATAATAGGGGCCCCGGTGTCAGGGGTCAGTGTCCCAGTGTATGCCCTCATCATTGATATGCTCTAAGATGACATCTCACCACTTCCACACTCCAGATAGTAAAATGCAAGACGGATGGGAAGAAGGGCTGGCCCCTCCCCTTCTACGGGCACTATAGAAAGCTGCACACAGCTCTTTTCACATCCCATTGGCCAGAACTTAGTCACATGGCCATACTTAGCTGCAAGGGAAGCTGAGAAATCTAAGCTTTGTTCTGGGCAGACCTGTGCCTAGCCGACAGTTCCTTTGCTGTGGAAGAAGAATACATTCAGGGATGCCTCCTAGACTTTACTGCCAGTCTTTTTGATGACTCCAAAATATTAAGTGACTTTCTGAGAGTACATACTGGAAAAGTGATTGTGCTTCTCACGGATTCGGCTCTTTATCTTTTGACTCTGAATTCCCTGCTCATTCAGTCACAGACCACCCCAGCCCTCACCTGTTTTACTGCCTATTAAAGCCTATTTAAGCCCCCATACTATTTTATTGCCTGAAAGCACACACAGGATTCAGCACACAGAAGGAGAACAGTCAACTGACCTGGCATAAAGCATCTTAACCTCGTGCCCAGAGAGCTGAACTATGTAATACAATTCTTAATTGCACTTTGCCCTAGTCCACAGTCTCCAACAGTGTATTTCCGGGATTTGAGTCACGGCGTATGTTTCCTTCACTGGTGAGCTGGTGTTGCTTGGCCCAGTTCCAGCGAGCATCTGAGGCAGGACAGATTGGTCAACTGATTTCCACTTTTGTCCCAAGCATCTTAAGCCTTCAGGACCGATGATGCTTTTTGTTGCTGGTATCTGCATCTTTCCGTTTCCACTTCTCCAGTCATATTCAGAGCGACTGGACACAAAGCAAAGTCAAGTCAGGCCGTGTGAGGTCACACACGTGGCTGTGTTTCTGTGATTGGCCCAAAACCCAGTAGTGGTCCACTTGCCCAGGCCCTGGACTCACCGAGTCCCACCCTTTGGGCTCAGCTCTGTCTTGAGAAGCAGGAAGATACCAGGAAGTCGTTTGCAGGGGGTTGGGACAAAAGGGCCTCCCTTCTTTTCCCCTTCCTCTCTCCCCTGCAGTCTTCCTGGTGGCTGGGCTGCCCTTTTCCCAGCACAGCCGGCTGGGCCGGGTTGGGTAAGGGAGGAGTTGTGGAGCGCCAGCACACACGCCATCTGTCTCCCTCCCTCCTTGCTGGCATCTCCCCTCTTCTGGCCACCTGCAGAAGAACCGTCTCGAGCCTATTATGGGATGTAAAGGCACTGGGAGCAGACGCCATCTGCTTTCCATTCATGATGTGCTATGCACTAGCGGAGAGATGGGGCGGGGAGTTCCTCTTTCTGTGCCTCAGTTTCTTGTCTGTAAAATGGGGATAATGGATTCACTTATTCATTCACCAGTTTCATTGTGAGTTGCCTGACATGTGGTTGGGATCATTCTAAGTCCTGGGGGATACAACAGTGAACCAAGGCAAGAGGAGTCCCTGCTCTCATGGAATGGCCATCCTCCTAGGGGAGATTTCCATGGTATGTCACGTGGCATTAAGTCCTCTGCAGGGAATAAAGTAAGTTAAGGACAACAGGATGTTTTTGGGTGGCGGCTGGCAGTTTGGTTGGTTCTTTGGAAAAACAGCATCTTAGGTGACATTTAAGCAGAGACCTGGGTAAAGTTAAGAGTGAAAGATAAGTGGTATCTGAAGGGAAAGTATTCTAGGTAGAGGGTTGCAAGTGCCAAGGTCCTGAGGCCCTTGTGTGTTTGAGGAATAGCGAGAAGGGCGCGGTGGCGGCATTGGAGAGTTTGAGAGGAAAAGTAGAGAAGGAAGCACGGGGGTAGGAGAAAGATTGAAAGAGACCAGATAATGAAGGAACATCTAGACAATGGAACGAATCTGAGATTTTTAGAAAGCTTTTTATTGCTGTGTAGGAAATGGCAACCCACTCCAGTGTTCTTGCCTGGAGAATCCCAGGGACGGGAGAGCCTGGTGGGCTGCTGTCTCTGGGGTCGCACAGAGTCGGACACGACTGAAGCGACTTAGCAGCAGTAGCAGCAGCAGCATGCGTGCCGTGAATGTACTCCAGCATAACGAATTCTCCCATGTGTGTGCTCCTGTGGAGCCGCCCCGAGATCAAGATTTAGAACCCTTCCGTCACTCCAGAAAGCGCCCTCCTCCATCCGCGTTCCCAGCCGTGCCCCTTTGGGCAGCCAGAGGAAACCTCTGCGGCCAAGTTCTCTCACGAAAGGTTAGCTTTGCCTGTTCTAGAATGTTCCACGAATGGAGTCACAAGGAGGCTTTTGTGTCTGCCTTCTTTCGCTCTGCAGAACGTCTGTGAGATCTGTCCAGGTTGGAGCATGTGGCAGTACTTTCCATAGAATATTCAATTTTGGTCTGAGTGGGATGCAAACCACGGGATGGCTTTGAGCAGAGGAATGACGTGCACTCATCTGCATTTTGAACGGCTCTCCTTGGCCCTGTGACGGTGGAAGCTGGGAGGAGACCAGGCTGGGGGCTTGCATGGGTTTCCCAGGGCTGCTGTTACAATGATCACAAGCTGGATGGCTTAAAACAAAATGATTCTGTCACACTTCTGCAGCCTGAAGTCTCAAATCACGGTGTCGGCAGGGCTCTGCTCCCTTCAAAGGCCCTCGGGAAGGACCTCGCCTTTGCTCTTCTAGGTGCTGGTGGCCGCACGTGTTTCTGCCTTGTGAACCAGACCCTGAGTCTCTGGCTCCCTCTTCACTTGGCTGCCGTCCCTGTGTCCTGTCCTCTTCTTTTAAGGGCACGGAGCTAGTTGATTTCGGGCCTACTCTAATCCAGAATGAGAATGACCTCATCTTAATTTAACTAATTGTATCTGTGAAGACCTTATTTCAAAAGAAGGTCGCATTTTGAGATTCCAGGTGGGCGGAGCACTTGGGGGGACATGATTCAGCCCCCTTCGAGGGCTGCTGCAACCATCCAGGCAAGAGATGACAGTGGTAGTGGTCTGAGTGCTCCATCACCCAGTCACATTCGACTTTGTGACCCTATGGACTGTAGCCCGCCAGGCTCCTCTGTCTGTGGAATATTCTAGGCAAGAATACTGGAGTGGGTTGCCATTTCCTTCTCCAGGGAATCTTCCCCCACAGGGACTGAACCCACATCTCCTGCGTCTCCAGCATTGGTGGGCAGATTCTTTGCTACTAAGCCACCTGGGAAGCCCATATCATACATTAATACACTATATATGATCCAGATATATAACTAATATTGGCTATCAGAAAGTTTTACCTCTCTTTAAAAGAAAACCTTTGAGTTTGAGAGGTAGTTGGATCCGTGTAGAGTCTGATTGTCCCGCTGACAGCATTTGCTGTGTGCTTGGCATTGGTGTATTAATGAGCAAGAGGAATCACAGATGACTCCAGGGTTTGGAGCCCAAACAGCTGGAAGAGAGGAGATGTGATTTCCTGAAATGGTGAAGACTGGGTAGGAGCCAGGATGAGAGGTAAATAGAAAAGAATTTCCTTTTGGATGTATATGAGGTTTACGATGCCTGTTAGATTTCCAGGTGGGAATTTGGGCCAGAATCAGAGATTTGAGTCTGGGGTGTAGGGAACCGAGGGGCCAGGCTGGAGATAGAAAGCTGAGTGTTTCTTCATAAAGGATGGTTAAAGAGGTGAGAGTGATGGGTCTGGATAAGGTAAGGTGGGGATAAGCGTGGGTGGAAGGGAGGATCCGGGATCACGTGGGCATGGCTGCCATTAGAAGGCTGGGAAGCGGGTGAGGATGGCGCATCACCTGGATCAGTTCTGTGGATTAGGATGGTTTAAAGAGAGGATTCTCAAAAGTTCTTCCCATACTGCCCGGGGGCATAATCTTATTAGAATAGTGAATAGCTCTGTGTGTGCTTTCCTTTTTTTTTTTTTTTAAATGAAAATAAAGTGAAACAATAATCTAGGATGTTTGGGGTGAAGAGGAGGTGGTGGCTGTGACAGTCCTGTGAAAACTTCTTGGTCCTGAACAAAGAGCCAGGCCTTTCTCCCGCCAAGCCCTGGGGGCATCTGGAAAGCAGCCCCCACTCCCAGTCTCCCTCTCTCTGCCCAGAGCTGACATCACCAGGGCAGCCTGTGGGGAGCGCTGGCTCGGAGGACAAAGGCCCGAGTGTGAACGGTGTGGGGCCTGGCATATCCCAGCTGCTGCAGCCCCGATCCCCCGTCTGTGCCAGGCGTAGATGTGGGGCTGGGAGCCATGCAGCTCCTGCCAGAGCAGGGCCCCAGGGTCCCTGGGACTCTGCTTCTTCAAGGAGAGTGTCCGCAAAGGTCCCCGAGAGGCTGTGGATGCAGGTCTGAGACTTGGGCCAGTGCTTCCGGCTCTCGAGTGCCAGTTTGCCCATCTGGAATGGGGATCTGGTTCATTCTAGGGCTGTGAGCATAAGCTTTACTTGTGGGTGAAGCTGAGGCGCAGAACCTTAAGCATGGTAAGCGCATGGTAAACGTTCTCTAGTCTTATTTGTCCTTGATGGTAAGCAGGGAATTTGTTTGCTTTCTTGAGCAGTTCCCCAGTGCTTGAACCGTGTCCAGAGCATAGTAAGCACACATTGTCTATTTGTGGAATGAATGACTGACTGATAGGATGGGAGTCCCTTTTCCCAGGAGTCCAGTTCCATTTCCAGGCTGCTAGCATGCTGTTGAGGAGGAAGGCTGAGCCCCTTCGTTGCTGGATGTGCTGGCAGTTTGTTCATTCACTCATTCGTTCATTCACTCACTGGGCCACGGTGAGCCCTAGCGACTGGACTAGGAACGGTGACTTACTAGGGAGAGCCCCTCATTAGGGACGGTGAGGGGTGTGTGAGAGACCGTAGTGGACATGTGACTTGGTACATTTCTTTCCCATGCGTGACTTTCTGCTTTAGTACCCATAGGTTCTCTGTAAAGAATGTCTAGTTTTGTTTCGTGTGTCATTCAAAGCCTTGTATAAATGAGTTCGCACCATACATACTCTTCTGCTTCCTTCTCTTGCTGAAGAGCGTGTTTCTGAGGCTCACCCATGTTGCTGTGGAGAGCTCTGGTTCTCCCGTTTTCACGAGTGCGTAGTGTGCCACTGTAGAAAGCTGCAGACATTTTTCAGGTTGCTTTCCATTGTTTGCTGTTACAAACAAGGCAGTTTTGAGTGTCCATGTTCCTGTGTCCTGGTGGGTGTGTGTGAGTTTCTGTAGATCAGGGGTTTGCGGACTTTTCTGTAAAAGGCCAGAGAGTAAATATTTTGGGTTTTGCAATTATAAGATCTCTATTACAGTTACTCAGCTCTGCCATTATAGCTTCGATGCAGTCATGGACAGTATGTAAACAAATGAGTATGGCTGTGTTCCAATAAAAAATGTAATTGCCAAAACAGGATCTGGCCCCTGGGCTGTCGTTTGTCAACTTCTGATCTAGGGTTTGTGCTGGACTGTAGACCTTACAAATTTCTTCCTGTCCTCGGTGTTCTTAAGTTGCTTCCAAGGTGTTTGCATATAGCTCCGTTTTGCAAGTGCTTCCCATGATTATTTGAAGCCGACCAGACTCCTTGGCTGTCCTTGGCTAGTTCTGACGATCTCTTGTCCCTTTGCAGAGCTGCATGCTTCTCGGAGGCCGGAAGACCACGGACATCCCTCTGGAGGGCTACCTGTTGTCTCCTATTCAGAGGATCTGCAAATACCCCCTCCTCCTCAAGGTGAGTTGTTCCCCCTATTTCTTTGGCTGATTTTAAAAAAGAAAATTCTACTGGAGTATAGTTGCTTTACAATGTAGTGTCTTTCCCTGATTTTGAACTGACAGAAAATTCAGCTCTGTCTGGCTTAAGCAAAAAATAAAGCTTTCTGGTTTAGGTAGCTGAGAAGCCTCGGGGCAGCGTTGATTTTGGGCCAGGCTGCATCCAAGCCAGGGCTCTGCCACTTTCTTTCTGGTTCAGTTCCGCTTCCCACCTTTCAGCTTTCTTTTCAGCGTGGTAGCAAGTGGCTGTATTTGCTGCAGCCTTGCACCCTATCAAGTTCAAAGACAATGGGAAAGACAGAGCCTCACTTCCAGCAGTTCTGACAAAAGTCCTGAGGGTCGTTCAGGTTTTAGCCATCTGTGGCCAGGAGAATGTGACATTAGGAATGCCTTGGGCCAGAGTCACAGTGCTTGAATTTGAACCAATTACAATAAGTCTTTGCTTGTGCTATTTATCCTCCTCTCATTTGCCTGGACTTGCACACCCTGACTTGGGACCCCTGACCCAATCATGATGATCTCTGATTGGCTGAGATATGGTCCAATGACTGAGCAGGGCAGTGTCATGTTCTGATTGGCTGAGACCACAGTCAGGTGCTCCACCCCTGAACCATTCACCCTGAGCAAGTGAGCTCTGAATGGCACAGACATGTGTCATTTGCTTCAACCAATCCCTGGATAGCACAGGCTGCAAGTCCAGTGGTGGAGAAGGAGGGAGCCCCTCAACAAAGTCTGGGTTCTTTGTGGATGAGGGGTTGGGGTGGGGAGATGCTGGGTGGGTGAAACAGAGCCATCCACGCGTTGGCTGTCTCCTTCCCTGCCCACCCACATTTGACTGAGTCTTGGTCAGGCAGGCTAGGGGAAGGTGTGCTGCTTGCATGGGGGCCTGAAAAGTCTTGATTATCAGCTTCGGAGTTGGCTTCTGGGCAGATCCCCAACTGGGGGGATGGCTCTGCCAGCATCCACTGCTTTCAGCCCAGGGATTTCAGCCCTTAGACATGGTGGCTGTTGGCCTGGGCCTGCCCTGGCTCCATCCCGAAGGCATTGCGTCTGACAGCTGTTCTCTGGGGTCCCTGCTGGTGGATTAAGTTGGCTGGTGGTGCCTCATTCACACACCTGCTCACTGGGGCCACACGCATCTTTGCTCCATGAGCTGAAAGGAAGAGGGGAGGGGGGAAAGTACTGAGGTGGCCAAAAAGTTTGTTTAGGTTTTTCCATGGTATATAATGGAAAAATCCAAATGAATTTTTGGCCAACTCGATGCTAGGGTATTCTTGAACATTCCTTTCTGCTGGAGGTGATGGGTGACCCTTGAGCCTCTGAGTTGGACCAGCCCTTTCGAGGGCTGTACCCTCTGCCTGTGAACACAGACCTTTAACGTGTATAGCTGTGGGTGGTGGGACCCAGCTCTCCCTGCGCTTCCTCTTGCCTGCTGCTGTTTGCCTGTCCCAGGGATCTGAAAGAACCGTCTACAGTTGTTGCAGCTGCTTTGATCCCCAAACAGATGTTGGACGTGCCACACGAGGCTCACCTCTTCACCTTGGTGCTGAAGAAGCTCCAGGTGGAACTTGTAAACTGGTAACCTGTAGACTGCAGTGGACTGGCAGATGGACTTCGTTTGACGTCTTTGGTGTGTTTGCCAAACTTGAATCAGTTGCCAGTGTCCAAGAGCTAGCGTTCTGCAGTGGTTTAGGGCAGGGGCTGGCAAAACTGTGGCCTGTGAGCCCCAATCCAGCTCATGGGCTGTTTTTGTACAATCCATGGGCTAAGAATGGTGTTTGCATTTTTTTAAAGGTTGTTAAAAAGCCCCCAAGATAAACAAAGAATATGTGACAGAGATCGGATGTGGCCAGCAAAGCCTAAAATATTTACAATCTGGCCCTTTATAGAGAAAATTTGCTGACCCCTGGATGAGAGCCAGGAACTGTGGTCACAGGCTGTCTGGGTTTGAATCCTGGCTCTGCCATTTACTGGCTGTGTAACCTTGGGGCTTCCCCGTGCCTCAGTTTCCCATCTGTAACACAGTGTTTGTATTAATAGTGTACAGGTAGGGTTGATATCTTGATCAAACATTTATTTACTTGATTCTTAACTCAGTGAGGCAGGCACTGGGATCAGCCTCATTTTTGAGATGAGGCCCAGAGGCAGAGAAAGGGAGTGGCCCGTTTAAGGCCATACATTAGGTAAGGGGCAGGGGCCATGGCTGGAAACCCGGGCAGTCTGAGTCTAGAGTTCTGCCCCCTAACCGTTAGGCTACACGGCCTATTGAGAAGCACTAGAGAGTCTAAACTGCCATAGTGCTGGTGTGTCGGGGGTGCTGACCTTCTCAGTTCCTTAGGTGGGGTCTGGGGAAGGTTGGTAGCCTTGTGTTTTGTGGCTCAGTGGCTGGTCCACCCCTTCTTTCCTGGATTTCAAATCCTTGAATATATGACCCATTAGAAGCATCACCAGCTATGGCCCCAGACTCCAGCCAAGGTTCCCTAGGTATTAATGTTTTGGTTTCTGGATCTTGGGAAAGTCTAGGATCCCAGTGGCCACTTGGAGAGGCAGTTTCCGTCTTATAACAAGCCGGGGGGCTGGACCTGTGTCTCCCCGTGGCCTCTAAGTTCGTGATGTGAAGTCCAGGTGTGTCTGGGACCTGCTCAGCCCCAGGGTCTGCAGTCTGGTGGAGACGCTGGGCTCTGGTTTCCTGAGCAGAGAGGAAGACAGAACCCACTGGCAACTGATGCAGGATTAACTGCCCACAGGAAACAGTGAGGAAGCAGGGCTGTGGGTTTCCCTCCAGACCAAATGGCTGTTTACACTCCCTGTTTCCTTCGTCTCCAGCTGTGTTTATCTGGGGCTCAGAGAGCACTGGGGGCCAGCCAGCAGGGCCCGAGATTCCTGTGGGGCCATGCCATGCTCCCCGCCCGGCACAATTGCTCAGAGTGTCCTGGCCTTTGGCACCCGCAGCTGGAATGTTTGCATCAGAAAACAGCTGGGGTGGAGGGGAACTCTTCGTACCCCTCCTGAGTTCCTCCGTCCTGTCACATTTTCCAGCAGATTTCCAAAGATGATCCCACGAGCGTGGAGCAGCTGAGCCCCAATCCTCTGTCCTGCCCCTGCCCCTCCAACTCTGACGCCCTCGCAGCTGTCCCCGTGGCCTTCTGTCTGAGCCCCCTTGTTTGAGCTGGACTTTGAATTGAGGAGCTGAACAGGGTTGAGGAGCCTGGATGGGAAGGGGGGAAGAAGCAAGAATGAAAGCCTCTTTTGGGAACTGCCCAAAAAACTGAACTTGAATGTTGCCTAAGAATAGCCGGAACATTCTATTTCAGCCTGCAGCCCAGGCCCAGGATAGACAGTTGGCATTTTCAGGCTTTGCTGAGTTTTCCATCAACGTCTCCAGGAAAATGATTCAGGCTTGGGGTGATGCCCCTGGGGCTCAGCTGGCAGGTGCCCAAGGGGAGACCCACGGACACTGACCCTTGTGGGTGTCGCCGGATGACGTGCGTGTCTTACTTTGCTTGCTGCGGACCAGCTGTTGCCACAGCTCAGGACCGCAGTCACGAGCAAGACAGACCCAGGGCCTGCCCCTCGGAGCTTTCTGTCTGGGACTGGACCCACGTCCGTAGTGGAAGCGAGGTTGAGCCCAGCAGGGGCAAAGTGAGGATGCCCATCTGCGCCAAGGGGACAGCTGCTCCTCCAGTCCCCTCTTCGCTTTGCCTCCTGTCTCTCTGCCCCTCCCTCTCAGTCTCCTTTGCTGCTTCCTCGGCTTCTGGGCCTCCAAGCGTAGATGGGCCCCCAGCCTCTGTCCACGGGCCTTTCTCCATCTACACTGGTGTCTGTAGTAGCCTCGACCGTTCTGTGCCCCTCCTTCTTCAAGTTTACTCAACAGTTGCGCAGCCATCACCAGCACAGTAATTTTAGAACACGCTCATCACCCCCGAGAGAAACTCTGGATTCCCGAGCAGCCACTTCCCTTTCCCTTCCGCGCCCGGCCCAGGCCCCCAGGAAGCGCTCGTTTACTTTCTGCTCCTGCGATTTTGCCTACACGTGAGTGCAGCCGTATAATGTGTCGTTTCTCTCCTGTCTGGCTCCTTTCAGTTAGCAGAGTGTTTCCAAGGCTCAGCCACGTCGTCGTGTCCATCACATCTTTATTCCTTTTTATGACGAAATGATATTCCCTTGTGTGGGGATACCGCGTTCTGTGTATCCGCTCATCAGTTGATGGGCGCTTGCATTGTCTCCACTTTCTGGCTTCTGTGCACATCCACGTAGAAGTTTCGAGGGGACATCCCCATGGCTTTAGACCCCCGTCTCTGTCCAGTAACTTCCAGCCTGCACCTCTCGCCTAAACTGTGGGCTTGTTCGTCTTCCCACTGGCTTCTCCACCTGAATGTCTCACAGGGATCTTCTGCCTACCACGGCTAAAACCAAAGGCTGGACTCTCCCCTTCCTCCAGACCTGCCTCCCTCCCTACCTGCCCCCTTGTCCCCACTTCCGTAAGTGGTCTGATCAGACCTCTTGGGCGCAAGCAGGGAGCCGTCTTCGGGGGCCACTGCTGCAGGGCTGTTGTGTCAGGGGTGCTGCTCAGAGTCTCTGCTCAAGGTAGAGCCTTGGGGCCCTGCACTGACTCTGGTGTCTTCCACACCTCCCACGCCTGCCGGCGCGTGACAGAGCCATCACCCACATACAGCCCGAGGTCCTCGCCATTCGGTTGTCACCTCTGTTTGCTTGGCCGTCAGGGGGTGGGGTCCCCTGGGGATGGTCCGTGGTGCATCTCTAAGGTGGTGTCGGCATCAGTGCTTGGTGCCGGGGAATGACCGTGGAGGGGTGTGTTTCTCGGCGTGGGCTCTGTACCACTTGCAGCTCGCCAAAGTGTTTTAGGCGGCACAGGAGAAAACTTTCTGTTGGGGTGGGTGGTAGGGGAGGGGAGAAGACAACGCCAAACACAGTGAATCACACGGTGAAGACGGAACTTTCTTAGCAAATCCCTCCTGTCTTCCCGATTGCCTCCCGGAAGCCACAGTTGGTGCTGCAGTGTCTCTGGTTTTGGAGCTGTTCATTCATTCCGGTTCAGTCAGTTTAGTTGCTCAGTCGTGTCCGACTCTTTGCGACCCCATGGACTGCAGCACGCCAGGCCTCCCTGTCCATCACCAACTCCAGAAGTTTACTCAAACTTGTGTCCATTGAGTCGGTGGTCCCATCCAACCATCTCATCCTCTGTCGTCCCCTTCTCCTGCCTTCCAATCTTTCCCAGCATCAGGGTCTTTTCCAATGAGTCAGTTCTTCTCATCAGGTGGCCAAAGTATTGGAGTTTCAGCTTCAATATCAGTCCTTCCAATGAGCATTCAGGACTGATTTCCTTTAGGATGGACTGGTTGGATCTCCTTACAGTCCACGGAGACTCCGAAGAGTCTTCTCCAATACCACAGTTCAAAAGCATCAGTCCTTCAGTGCTCAGCTTTCTTTATAGTTCAGCTCTCACGTCCATACGTGATGTGATGCTCATTCATTTACCAATCATTTATTGAGCAACTGTTATGTATCAGGCATTATACTGAACGCTGGAGACGGAGTAAACAAAAGCTGCCCAAATCCTTTCCTCTGTGTTCTGACATTCTGCGGGGTGGGGTGAGGGGATGGAGTGGGAGAGGGAGAGACAGACAACAAATGAATGAACAGGGCATGTATATGCGTGCTTAGATGGAATGATTGCAGTGGGGATTAGTAAGGTCCAGGAGTGACAGAGGGAGAAAGTGACATTTGTGCAAAGACCTCAAGGAAGTGAGGGAGGGGGCTATACAGGCGCCTGGGGGAAGAGTCTTTCCGAGAGAGGAGCCAGTGCAAAGGCCCTGAGGCAGGAGTGCATCTGAGGAACAGCTGGGAGGCCTGTGCGAGCAGAGGGGAGGACTTGAGGGGGAGAGTGGGGGAGTGAGGTTAGCGAGGTGATGGGCCCGGGTTACGCGGGGCCTTGTGGGGTCTTGCCTGCTCTGGAGTGAGGTGGGCAGCATGGGAAGGTTTTGAGCAGAGGAGAGACAGGGTCTTAGTTCTCATGGGATCCCTGAGGCTGTGTACGGAGAATGGACGATAGGGTGATGAAGGTGGAGGTGGGGGCGGTGCACTGGTGTAAGTGGTCTCGGACCAGGGCGGTGGCAGGGGAGATGGGTGCATTTAATGACAGCCGCCTTTTGCCCATTTTCTATTGGACAGTTCCCTTTTGTATCGATTTGCCAGAGTTCTGGCTACCTCGGGTCATCTCTGTGGAATTCTTTTCTGACCCTGAGGTTATGAAACAAGTTCCTCATCTGCTGGGGTTCTGGCATTGTCACCAACTTGCCAAGGAGACACAGGAAGTCACAGGTCTCTTTACTGTGGCCCCCATTGCCCCAGCTCCCCAAACCACAGCGCCCACCCTGCATCTCGCCTCGTGGGCTGAGCACCGACACCTTGCCCACAGATGCTTCAGCACCTCCGCTGCACCAGCTCTTTCCGGTGTGCTGAACAATGATAGCCTGGGGCCGCTCGACTCCCTTTGGGTGGGACATCTGCTCTTATCTGCTCCTTATAAAGCCAAGCTGATTCTTGATCTTGCCAGGGACCCTCCCAGATCACTCTTCCTGGGAGTGCTGCCCAAGTCCTGCTTTCTGCCACACTCTGCATAGTGGTTAAGGGTCTGAGTTTGGGGACTTCTCTGGTGGTTTGGTGGTTAAGAATCCGCCTTCCGATGCAGGGGTCAGAGGTTCGATCCCTGGTTCAGGAACTAAGATTCCATACACCATGGGGCAGCTAAGCCCGGGTGCCTCAACTAGAGAGCCTGTGTGCTGCAAACTGCGGAGCCTGCATGCTCTGGAGCCCGTGTGCTGCTAAGGCTGGATGCAGCCGAAAACAGATAAAAAGAGAGAGAGAATTTGAGTTTGGAAATCTAGCTCCACCTCTCCTTAGCTGTGTGACTGAGGGTAAGTTGCTGGACCTTTCTGTGCCCCCGTTACCTGATCTGTAAAATGGGCATGGTCCCATCTAAGGGGGTGGCCACCACTGAGGTCAGCCAATTTTTGTTGTCCGGTGGAAATGCAGATCCATGATGACCGGAACTTCTGCTTTGCTGAGAGAACCTGGCAACAGCGTTTGGCCTGCCGGGGCAGGATGGTGACCCAGGCTCTGATACAGTCCTGCCCTGCGCAGCCAGGAGACCAAGGCTCAGAAAGGGGAGGCTACTTGCCCAAGGTCACATAGCCTATCCTGGTCAAAGCCAGAATGAGATCTCCCAGACCTGAGCCCTTTCCTGCTGCCTTCTCCGCTGTCTCCCAAGCGGAAGGAAGGAGTTTAAAAGACCCACATGCATTATTTCTTTTCTCCCATTAATTCCTCGTCCCAGGGGGCTACAGTTTACAAACGTGCAGCAGGGGCTAGAACTGTTAACATCGGAAACACACTGGCATGAAATGTATTTCGTCCAGTCGCCGCACACGGAGCTTTTGTTGTTTTATGCGACAGCTTTTTCAGTTCTGGGTTTTCTTGGACTTCCAATGTTTTTGTTTGTTTGTTTCTTGTCTTCTTTTTCTTGCAAGGGGTGGTGGTCTTGTCATTGCTCCTTCATCTGAGTCCTGCTGTCGCCCTAAATAGGGCATGTGAGGACCCAGAACTGAAATACAGGAAAAGTCTTAATAAAAGAGATCAGAGCTTGGCTTGCTGAGCTTTCGATGTGGGTGCCTCGGGTGGAGGTCTGTGGACAGAGCCACAGTCGGACGTTAAGATCAGCCCTTCCTGGAGCCGGCTGAAGCATCCACAGAAAGTGGGGGTGCTCTGTGGGATCCAGCCCCCATTGGTGACCATCCGAACGTCCAGGCTGCTGTTTTCTCTTTGGAGAGGAGACAGCATGCCTGTCACCTCTCGTGTCTCCTCCAGAGCCTCTATCAAGCCCACGTCACAGTGAGTAGTGGATATTGCCCCTTCTTCCAGGGACAGACCCAGCTGCTTTCACACCATGATTTTATGGATCTGTCTTCTCATGGCTGTATCCAGGGGCTCCAGTGATGGTCAGGCTCTTCCTGTCTCCTGGCCCGGTTTTCCTCTGTGTCCGCCTTGTTCCCGGGAGGTTCCCTTCTCGTGGTGGCCGCACTGGCTTCCAGCAGCCTCAGACGTGCATCTGATTAGCGTGGCCACGGGGGAGAAGAGAGTGTGTCTTTCCCTCCCATGTCGTGTAAAGTCCCAGATCCAGGGCTCGTTGGGTCGGCTCGGGTTCCCCAGGGATCAAACTTGCTGCTTCAGCAGTGAAAGTGCGGAGTCCTAACCACCGGGGAATCCCCTGCTTTCCCATGCTCTCCTTGAGCTGGGAGCTGCGTCTGGGAGATGGAAGGTTCTCGAGCACGCCCTGGGAGCGGGCCTGGAGTGGCCTCGCTTGGACTCCATGACGAGAGAAAGGACGGGAAAACGGGGCCTGTCTCCTCCCCGCCTCCTCCTCGCCCCTTTCTTCCTCCACCGCCGGGCCCTGTGTTCTGAATTTTGAGCCAGGCTGAGCCAGAAAGGAAGAGTTGGCTGCAGTCATGTTCCCTTGATGCCCCGGTTTGGCCTGGAGTTGGAGGCCCCATGCCCACACCTCTGGAGACATGACATGGCCACCCAGAGTGGACACCAGCAGGCGTCCTTTTGGTAAATGTGACGGGAGGGGAGGGGGTGCCGGGGCCCCTGGCGGAAGCGGCGACTCCTCTGCTCTGACATCCTCTCTTCCAGGAAGCCCTCACCTCAGGCCCCGCTTCTGAAACCACACGGGGCTGGCCGGACGGATGCTGGGGAGAGGTCACCCAGCCTGGGCCTGGAGGGGCTTCCGCCACTGCTTTGCTGGGTGCCCGTGGCACACCCCCCTCCCTTCTCTGCCCTCAGAGTCGAAGGAGTCCCCAGGGCCTGACTCTGCTCAGACGTTGCGTGTTTGTTCTGAGAGCCTGCTTTGGGAGTGTTCATTCCCGCCTGGTCCTGTTTCTGGAGGGGCCCGTGGATGGGCTGGGTGCCCACCAGGTCCTGCCTTCTGGCTCTGTGACCTGGCACAAGAGGCCTCAGTCTCTTTCCCTGTGGCCTGAAGATAAACGTGGTGCTGTCTCGTGGGCTTGCCTCCTGGCTCAGACAGTAAAGAGTCTGCCTTCGATGCAGGACACCTGGGTTCCCTCCCTG
Organism: Nanger dama; assembly: GCA_917880005.1. NCBI lineage: Eukaryota > Metazoa > Chordata > Mammalia > Artiodactyla > Bovidae > Nanger > Nanger dama. The sequence goes on from CAKJTW010000042.1 coordinate 6,660,763, forward strand.
GGTCGGGAAGATCCTCTGAGGAAGAGAATGGCAACCCATTCCAGTATTCTTGCCAGGAGAATTCCACGGACAGAAGAGACTGGCAGGCTGCTGTCCATGGGGTTGCAAAAGAGTTGGACACGACTGAGCGACTAACACACCTCACTGGGATGATTTGAGGATGAAATGACTTAAGAAACTGAAGTTTAAAACAGTGCTTGGCATACTCAGTAAATACTCAAATGCTAGGGATTATGATTACTACTATGACTACAACTTTCACTGTTATTATTACTACATAGGACTAATAATAAATGTAAGAGCTATTATTGGTATGGAAATAACCATGATAAATATCATGTCCTTACCGACCACCAACATTTTTCCATTCATCATTCCATTTGATCCTGGCCACAGCCTTCGGATCTGATTGTGATCCAATTTTATAGATGTGCACACTCAGCTCACTTGGACCCTCTGAGGTCTTACAGACGCAGAGGGCTTCTTCTTGGTCATGTAGTTCTCCCAAGATGCTTGTGTGTGTGTGCGTGCTAAGTCCCTTCAGTCATGTCTGACTCTGTGCGATCCCATGGACTGAAGCTTGCCAGGTTCCTCTGACCATGGGATTCTCCAGGCAAGACTGCTGGAGTGGGTTACCATGCCCTCCTCCAGGGGATCTTCCCAATCCAGGGACTGGACCTGTGTCGCTTACATCTCCTGCATTGGCAGGCAGGCAGGTTTTTACCCCTGTTGCCTCCTGGGGGACCCTCTCCATGCACCCTCCCCCTACAAAGATGCTTAACAAGCAGCTTTTGGGTTCCTTCCAGAAAAACTCTTCTCTGGGCCAAGCAAGCCCTGTATGTTCATGAAGCTGCTCCACCTTGGATGTGGATGTCAGGGTTTTCAACACCGTAGCCTGTCTATTTTGAACTTGACTCTGTTGTAGCTTACTAAGACAGTGTGTTAAGTTCTGAATTGGGCAGGAGCCTTCTCACCTCCCTCCTTTTGCATGTAAGACCTTTGTTAGTGCAGCTCAAGCTTCCATTAATTTTGAAGATACCCATACTTTATGCTTGTCTGGGATTGACTGGGACATCTTTGGGATTCCAGATCCTTGCAGTCTCTCTGGGATTATGAAGCAGTAGGGACTCTTTCAAATACAAGGGATGGAAAGACTAGCTCTAGCACGCTTAATTAAAAAAAAAAAAAAATGGATCCACACTTTCACTGCCAGGGCTGGGTTTGATCTCTGGTCTGGGAACTGAGGTCCTGCAAGCTGCATGATGTGGCCAAAAAAAAAAAAAAAAAAAAGGGCTCACGTAACTGAAACGTATGTGGATACATGATTTGAGGTATGGCTAGGTCCAGTTGTCATTAGGGAATTGCCAAAATCTTTCCCAAAGCTGCCGCACCATTTTATAGTTCCTCTTGCAGTGCATGAGGATTCTGATTTCTTTCTATCCTCACTAACGCTAGTTACTGCCTTTTGATTTTAGCCATTCTAGAGGCTGTGAAGTGTTGTCTCAATGTGGTTTTGTTTTGGATTTCTGTAATGACTAATGAGACTGAGGATCTTTTCATGAGTTTATTGGCCATTGGTGTATTGTCTTTGAGAAATGTCTATTTAAACCTTTCGCTTTTTTAAAAAAGAATTGAGTGATTTGTCTTTTTATTAAGTTGTAAGAACTTTTGTATATACTGAAAACAAGTCCCTTGTTAGATATATATTAATAATTTACACATTCTGTAGATTGTATCTTCTGTTTCTTTATAGTCTTTGAAGCACAATGTTTTTAACTTTGCTCAAGTCCAGTTAATCTAATTTCTTTTAGTTGCTTATTCATCTGGTGTCATATCTAATAATGCTTTGCCTACCTCAAGGTCACAAAGATTTACACTGATGTTTTCTTCTAACAGTTTTATAGTTTCAGCTCTTACTTTTTAGGTCTGTGGTCTGCTTTGAGTTAATTTTTGTATACAGTGTGAGAGGGAGTCCAAGTTAATTTATTTATTTTTTTGGTATGTGGATACAGTTTTCCCAGTAGCATTTGTTGAAAAGACTGTGCTTTCCCCATTTAACTGTCTTAGCATCTTTGTTAAACATTTACTGACCGTAAATGTAAGGATTTGTTTCTGGACTCTCAGTTCTTTTCCATTGATCTGTTACCTATCTGTATGCCAGTGCAGCACCACTTCTTACAGTTTGGAGGAAGAGTGCAAGTAAAGGGCAAAGCATGTGCAACGGCCCAGGGACAGGAACGGGCCGTGAGTGTGTAGCTGGGCGGAGTGGAGCCCATACTCCCTTGTGAGCAAAGAAAACAAAACTAACACTTTTCATTCAATTTTGGTCCAGCGAGGAGCCTGGTCAGAAGGCCCTGCTGAGTTTCAGTTCTCTGCGCAGCACTGATCTCAGGCAGGACAGACAGACAGAAAAGGGAACTAACCTCTCTCTCATTTTCAGTAGCTGCTGGGTGTTGCCAGCCCCTCAGGGAACCCATCAGAGGAGGACCCTGGTTTCCCGGTTCATGTCTTAAGCCTTTCTCGCCTGGACCAATAGCCATTAGCCAGTCTTCTGGCTTTTATGTTCATTTTATGTTCTCGCCAGTGCATCTTCCACTTGGGAGCCAGAGGGATTCTGTAAAGGCTAAATAAATGGGATGTTGTTAGGCCTCAGCTAGCACCCGCCCCCTCTGCCTGTTGCTTCTCCGAGGCCCTTGGGATGAACCTGAAGAGCACACGCCGGCCTTCCCTGCTGTGTGTTTAGCTCATGCCTCCAACTGTCACACGTCGTCCCTCTTTCTCCCTCTGCTGTGGCCTCCCTGGCCTCCTTGCTGTTTCTTGCTGCCTCAGGGCCTTTGCCTGCACTCCTCTCTTGCGGGGAGTGTCATTCCCACACAGTCTTGTGTGGCCCATGCCCTCACTTTGTTCAGGTCTCCATCTGGAGGCCCAGCTCCTCGAGACAGGCCATTGCACCTCCCTCACTCTCTGTCCTCATTTCTCACCTGTCACTTATCCATCATAGAACTTATATATTTATTAGGGAGGAAAGGATTCCTATTTAACTCTCAGAAAGGTTATAAAACAGTATAGCGGTTCAGAGCACTGACCCCAGAGCCCCAATCTGCTCTGTGGCCTCAGGCAGATGACTTGACCTCTCCGGGCTTCAGTCCTCACATGTGTCAAATGAGGGTGAAAACAGGAACCATTTCACGGGGCTGATGTGAGGGTTCCAGGAGCCTGATAAGAAAGTACACCCTCCACGAGTGTTAGCTCTTGTTATTACTGTCAGTGGTTAACGCTCAGCTTGTGGACTGTTCTCCTTTGACCGTGAGCTCCCAGAGGGCTGTCTTGGGCTCAGTCTGTCTCTGTTGAGTTTGGGAACCAATGGAAATACATCCTCTGTGTAGGGTTGGCCAAAAAGTTTGTTTGGGTTTTCCTGCACGCTATTAAACCCCGAACAAACATTTTGGCCAACCCAATGCAAAGCACTCGATACTCAGTGACTGGCCTCCTCTGCCTCACTTCCTCCTTGAAGCCTTTCCGGCCCACACTGTCCTTCCTCTTCTCTGATTTATTGTGAGCCCTTTCACCACTTGGGGCTGTTGTCTGGGCCCCTCCCCCCCCCCCCCCCTCCCCCCTCCCCTCTCCGTCTTCCCTGGAGCACCTTTCCCAGCTCACTTGCCTCCAGAGAGAGGGCTCCATCTCCCCTTTTGCTTCCCCACTAGCCTGTCCCTGGCCCCAGGCAGGTGCTCAGAAACCCCCCAGGGTCTGAGGTTACAGAACATCTGGACCTCAGCATCACTAGGATCTGCTTAGGATCTGCTCCTGTTTGGGCAGAGAAGAGATAAACGTGGCTAGAGGAGGGTTGTGTTTGGAGCTGGTGCTCTGCAGGGTACACACCCGACACCTGGCCAGCCCAGTGCTGCTCGCGGGCTCAGCTCACGTGTCCTGGCCCGCGGCAGCAGGCCTGATCCCGGCCAGCGGAGACTCAGTGCTCACCGAGGCTGTCCTTTCCCAGCCACGTGGCTTTTCCCACAGTGTCTGGTTTACCCTTCACCATGGGCTTCCCCGCTGTCTCAGCTGGTAAAGAATCTGCCTGCAATGCAGAGACCTGGGTTTGGTCCCTGGGTCAGGAAGATTCCCTGGAGAAGGGAAAGGCTCCCCCTCCAGTATTCTTGGGCTTCCCCAGTGTCTCAGCTGGTAAAGAATCCATCTGCAATGCGGAGACCTGGGTTCAATCCCTGGGTTTGGAAGATTCCCTGGAGAAGGGAAAGGCTACCCACTCCAGTATTCTGGCCTGGAGAATTCCATGGACTGTATAGTCCATGGGTTTGCAAAGAGTCAGACGCAACTGAGCGACTGAACTGAACTGAACTGAATTAATTGGCTTCTCTGGTGGCTCAGCTGGTAAAGAATTCGCCTGCAATGCAGGAGACCTGGGTTTGATCCCTGGCTCGGGAAGGTTCTCTGGAGAAGGGAAAGGCTACCCACTCCAGTATTCTTGGGCTTCCCTGGTGGCTCAGCTAGTAAAGAATCCACCTGCAATGCGGAGACCTGGGTTCAATCCCTGGGTTTGGAAGATCCCCTGGAGAAGGGAAAGGCTACCCACTCCAGTATTCTGGCCTGGAGAATTCCATGGACTGTATAGTCTATGGGTTTGCAAAGAGTTGGACACGACTGAGCGACTTCACTTACTCACTTATGATAGACTCAATGGACGTGAGTTTGAGCAAACTCCAGGAGGGCGTGAAGGACAGGGAGCCTGGCATGCTGCAGTCCATGGGGTTGCAGAGTCGGGTACCACTGAGCGACTGAACACAACAACAAATGACTGTGAGCAGAACCAGACGGCCAGGTTCAGATCCAGGCTCCTCCTCTTACTTCTCAGAGGCCTTGGTGCATCCCGTTGAGCCTCCGTCTCCTCATCTGTTAAATGGGATGATAAGAGAACCCCCTCCCGGGCACAGGGTCGAGGCTCCGTAGGCATTGGCTGTTGCCGTCAGTCCTTGTCACCATCTTCCTTCTCATCACTGGTTTTCTTTTCTCTTTTTAAAAATTTATTTGTTTAGCTGCGTCGGGCCTTAGCTGTGGCACGTGGTAGCTTCGATGTTTGTTGCAGCAGATGAGATCTTTAGTGGCAGCTCTTTCTCTCTTCTCAACTCTTAGTTGAGGCATGTGGGATCTAGATCCCTGACCAGGCCCCAAACCTGGGCCCCCAGCGCGGGAGCATGGCGTCTTAACCCCTGGACCCCAGGGAAGTGCCATCACTGGTTTTCAGAGGATAAGCCTGCAGCTCAGGGTGGAGGGCATCTGGGCCAAGGTCACCCAGCTGCCCAGGGGTGGAAATAGCCCTGGAGCCCGTGTGTGGCTGTGCTGGGAACCAGCTGGCCGGAGCGTCATATCTGTGATTTTTGAGAGAGTAGAGAGATGGAGAGATAGTGAAACATTCGGCACGCTGAGGCCAGCTGATTAGAGAAAATTATCTGTGCCAGCCCGGTCCTGTTGGTTAGGCAGTGCGGCCTGAAAATCTCCTCTAGTATCTTGAGGCCTGGCTAGTGTCTGCATCTCAGTTCCTTATCACTCTTCCTATGGGGCTGAAACCCTTGGATTAAGGCCCGCCTGTCCTCTGGAATGTCCCAGCCTGTGCTGTGGTGAGATGGGAGAGGGGAGTGAGGAATGGTGGGGAGGGTCTGCGGATTCAGGCTCCTGACTGGCCACGTCACATCTTTTCTCCATGTCCCCGTGAAGGCCAGCAGTTCTGGTTTATTTTATTTTTTAAGATTTCTTTCTTTCTTTCTTTGATGTGCACCATTTTAAAACTCTTTATTGAATTTGTTAAGTATTACTTCTGTTGTTTATGTTCTGGTTTGGCCAGGAGGCATGTGGAATCTTAGCTCCTTGACCAGGGATCGAACCCGTACCTGGAGGATTCGATATCCTGGACGGCTCAACTGCTGGACCACCAGGGAAGTCCCCAAGGTGTTCCTTATACCCATTTTACAGATGAGAAAGCCGGGGGCCTGGGAGGGGCAGTGTCTGTGACCTCCTCTGTAATCTACCAGACTCTGCCTCTGACTCGCTCTCTTTCTCCTTCTCTCTCTGGTTTTCTCTCCTCCAGCCATACTACCTCCGGGATGTTTCTGTTTTATACCCATTTTACAGATGAGAAAGCTGGAGGCCCGGGAAGGGCAGTGTCTGTGACCTCCTCTGTGACCTACCAAACTCTGCCTCTGACTCGCTCTCCTTCTCCTGCTCTCTCTGGTTTTCTCTCCTCCAGCCACACTGCCTCTGGGATGTTTCTGTTTTATATACAATTTACAGATGAGAAAGCATGGGGCCCCGGGAGGGGCAGTGTCTGTGACCTCCTCTGTGATCTACCAGACTCTGCCTCTGACTCTCTCTCCTTCTCCACTCTCTCTGGTTTTCTCTCCTCCAGCCACACTGCCTCCGGGGTGTTTCCCTTTCACAGCCCACACGCTCTGACTGCCCATTTGCTGTTCCTACTGCCAGGCACGCTCTTCCCCCAGATTTTTGCAGGAGTCCCTCCTTGGCTTTGTCCACACTCTGTTCAGATGTCAACCCCCTCGGAGGGCCCTTCCCTGCCCTCCCTTTTTGAAAGAACACTACCTTGCCCAAGACCTTGTAGCCCCTTGTTCTGATGTGTCTTCATAGTATTTGTCTAATCTTGTGTTATATACTTGATTTTTTTAAAAGCCCATCTTCTTTATTAGAATGTAATATCCACCAGGGGCTTCTCAGGTGACTCAGTGGGTAAAGAATCCTCCTGCAGTGCAGGAGACATAGGAGACACGGGTTTGATCCCTGGGTAGGGAAGATCCCCAGAGGAGGGCATGACAACCCATTCCAGTATTCTTGCCTGGAGAATCCCATAGACAGAGGAGCCTGGTGGGCTACAGTCCATAGGGTCACAGAGAGCCCGACACGACTGAAGCGACTGAGGATGCATGCATGCAATATCCACCAGATGAAGAATTTTTCTAGTTTATTAACAAATGTATCCCCCAGAACGCTGCCTGTTTGGGAGGAGCTGCTCAGGGGACGTTTATTGAATGTGTGAATGAATGACTGAGGTTCCCTGGCTCCAGGTCCCAGTTTGTCCCGAGCAGAGCTGGGACTTGGCTCAGACCTGGGTGATCTGGAGGCCATTTGGTGCCCTCTGGGTTGATGTCTCTCATCGCTGCCCTCTCCTCTAACCTAGGAGCTGGCCAAGAGGACCCCCGGCAAGCACCCTGACCACCCGGCGGTCCAGAGCGCCCTGCAGGCCATGAAGACCGTCTGCTCCAACATCAATGAGACCAAGCGGCAGATGGAGAAGCTCGAGGCTCTGGAGCAGCTGCAGTCACACATTGAAGGCTGGGAGGTGTGTCTGGGGCAGGAGGAACCTTCTGGGCTGGAGACAGACCCAGGCTGGGGGAGTGCACAGCTGTGGGTTCACACTGCCGTCTGGGCACCAGCTTTAGCCTGTGGCATATTTTGTTTGGCCTGCAATGTTGCTTGCAAAAAAAGGTTTAATTATTTTTCAGGGAGGTCCACATAAAAGTATAGATTTCAAGTTTTTCTTAAAAATTGGTAACCCTGGCTCCCCATTTTGCGTGGCATCAGCCACTGGGGCCTCTAGTTTTTCTCCCTACCCCACCCCAATCACTCTCCTTCACATGTTTCCTGACCTGCCTGGTGTCCTTTGAGCTTTTGATGCCAAGGTCAAGGGTAGTGTTCAAGGGTTCACTCCAGGACAGAATTCTGGCTTTAATACTCCTTTACCGTGGCTTTAGGCAAATGTCTTAACCTCTCTGAGCCACGCTTTGTTTATCTATACCTGTGCGTAGTAGGTTCGATCTCAGGGTGGGGACGATGCCCTGGATGAGGGCATGGTGACCCATTCCGGTATTCCTGCCTCGAGAGTCCCGTGGGCAGAGGAGCCCGGTGGGCTGTGGTCCAGGGGGTCGCCGAGAGACAGGACGGAAAGCGACTTAGCACAAGCACTTGGACGTTTGCGGTCATGATTAAGAGGGGATGGGATTCTTGGTCTCTTCTGCTGTGGCTTCCTTAAGTCATTAGAGCCTTCCTGAAGATCTGTAGAAGGAAATGGGAAAATCTGGATAAATAAAAAAGTTAACATCTGAGTAAGTACAGCTGGAACGGGAGACTGCGACTAAAGAGGAGAGACTCTTGGCCATAGATTTTTCTCTGGATCACCGGCCTCAGACCGTTTGGCTTTTCTGGCACTTGCTTCGGTTGGGATTTCCACTTCATGTCCCTGTGTTGTGTGTGTGTGCGCGTTCTGTCACTCAGTCGTATTCGACTCTTTGCGACCCCATGGACTGCAGCCTGCCAGGTTCCTCTGTCCATGGGATTTTTCAGTCAAGTATATTGGAGTGGGTTGCCATTGCCTCCTCCAGGGAACCTTCCCAACCCAGGGACTGAGCCCACACCTCTTGTGTCTCCTGCATTCGCAGGCAGACTCCTTTGCCGCTTGCGCCTCCTGGAATGCTCTCCCTGTGCCGGGGAGCCCTAAATGAGGCTGTCTGGCTGGGAGGCCGAGGGCGTGGCTGCAGAGGGGAGAGGCCTGCATCCAGGAAGGAGGTGGGCCGTCGTGCATGAGCGTTTAGCCTGTGCCCACTCTCCTTCCTGCCCAGCTGAGGCTGGAGAACAAATGATTGCATTTCTCAGGCTCCTTGAGATGGGATGGGATTGGCCAAGATCAGATCCAGCTGCGTGAGATTTGGAAGGCAGGGCTGGGACAGAGGTCACCCTTCTGCTCTCGTGGCAGAGCACAGTCGTGATTGTGTTGGCTCTCTGTGACTGCATTTGCGGAGGGCCCAGCTTCCAGCTTCTGGGTGTTCAGGGGAAGGGCTCTGTTGTGCTGGTGGTGGGGCGTATCTGGCAGGACAGGGTGGCTTTGCAGCTGATAGTTAAGGCTACATCACTTGAGGCCTGGCAGCAGCAGCTTGGGCAGCATTTCCTGAGAGTACCAGTTTGGGCAGGCTTCGCATTGGCTCAACAGTAAAGAGTCCACCTGCAAGGTAGCAGACGCGGGTTTGATCCCTGGGTTGGAGTGATCCCCTGAAGGAGGGCATGACACCCCACTCCAGTGTTCTTAACTGGAGACGCCCATGGACAGAGAAGCCTGGTGGGCTATACAGTCTATGGGGCCGCGAAGAGTCAGACATGACTGAAGCGACTGAGCAGGCTCACGCCACCTTGGGCCGGTGGGGGTCTGATCGTCCCTTTCCCCAGTTAGGGCAGGGGCCATGGCTCCCCTGCAGGGCAGTTCGCAGTATTCTTGGTTTTCTGGAAGCTGTAATTCTGGGCTGCTCTAGCCCCTCCAAGAATTGAGTAAGGCCCTCTTTTTTTTCTGCTTAAATTGCTTAGCTTGGTTTCTGTTCCTGCAACTGAAAATTGTGTCAGTTAGGGTGTTTCCTCTAAGGAGTCTTGTTTCACCTTCATGATGCCAGAGCTCTGACTTGGTTTCTTGTGACCCTCCGTGGTTCCATGATGGCGCAGCTCCAGGTATCATCTGACACAAATCAGGAGGAGATGGGACCCAGTTCTCCTCCCTAGTGGAGGAAAACCTTTCCCAGAAGCCCCAGAGGGACTCCTTTTCCATCTCATTGGCCAGAAATCAGTCACTTGGCTACTTTCACCAAATATGCTAACCTGAAGTGTATATACAGTGGACATAAATTTAAGTATCTGTCTGTTTGGGCTTTGAGTTTCCTGGCAGCCAAGGTAAAAGAGCAGGACACATCAGTTACTTAGCATTCATTTGTCAAAAAAGGAAGAAGCTGGGCAATTCTTCTGGGAGACAGAGTTCTCAACATCCAGCTAGAGAGAAAATTTCTCATGTTGGCCCCTGTGAGGAGAGCATTAAGCAAGCAGTTTGGCAGCCAGACCAGAAGTGATTTCCAGATGCCTTCTGGTAAATGCCTAGGGAAATAGGAACTAAGGGTCTTTGAGGCTCTTTTGACCCTGAAAAATCTGCAATTTGAGAATGGCCCTTATTGTGATCAGTGTTGCTGGGTGCAGGAGGAAATAAAGTGACCTAGAGTAAGAGTTGCTGGCAATTACTGAGCACATGTTACACATTATTCCAACACTGGAAGAGAGGGCTGTTGCTGTCCCCATTTCACAGAGTAGAAAACTGAGGTGCAGGCTCTTGACTTTGGATCCAGCCTTTTAACTTACAGATGATCCTGCATTAAGCAAGTCTGTCTTATTCCCCTGGCCTCATTTCCCCTACTTGTCTAATTTCGGGCTTCCCTTGTAGTTCAGTTGGTAAAGAATCTGCCCTCAGTGCAGGAGACCCAAGTTTGATCCCTGGCTTCAGAAAGATTCCTTGGAGAAAGAAATGGGAATCCACTCCAGTATTCTTTGCCTAGAGAATTTCATGGACAGAGAAGCCTGGTGGACTGTAGTCCATGGGGTCACAAAGATTCAGACACGACTGAGCAACCGCACTTTCACTTTTACTTGTCAATTTCAGAAATAGTATCTTTAAAGTTGTCTCCTGGTGTCATTTTGTCAATAAAGTGAAGCATAGAACACAGATGATTTTGGAGAAATGTGACATAGTTTTCTGTATAGTAGAAAGGTTTTCAAGTTTGATCCTCAGAGTGGACTTGGGAAAATAACATGTTCCAGCTCGAACAAATGATGCTTAACTGTGGAGCCGCCAGCAGTTAGCACCCCAGGGGACTGGCGGACTTCGGGCAGCATTCACAGTGAACAGAGGTGGTTGCAGGTCCTGAGTTTTGATTCTCTTGATACTTTCTAGTCTGAGCTCTTGCCAATCTGATTAGATAGCTGTCCCTCTCTCTCACAATATGGCTGAAAGGGACTTGTTTCCAGAGGAGCTTGATCTTGTCTTGGCTGCTCTCTTGCTGTGTGCTCAGCCTTGCATCATTAGTTTGATCTCTGATCTGTGGGTTTTTTTGGCCTGATCCTCTATAAGCCAATTGTCCTTTTTAGTTGTGGGGCTGGTTTAGTTAAAACCAGATAAGGTAATCCATAAATCCATTTTATTAAGCACCAGGAAATGGGAGTATGTCACAAGAGTGTGGAAGTAAGCATATGGGCCCACCCCTTCTGCTTGGAGGGGTGTCTTTGCCTCAGTTTCCTTATCTGATAACTTTGGATAGTGGCAGGAGGCCACACAGGTCACTTGAGGATTCGGGGATTAGATGAATGCAAAGCACTCAGAACAGTGTTTTGTTTTTTTTTAATTGGTTCAGAGTAAATACTCCATAAACGTCAGGAAGAGCCATGGTTGCAAAGCAGGGTTTCTTGTTTGATTTTTTTAGATGAAAAAGCATCATGCAGCTTTGGCAGGGTTCGTACCAGTGTGGGCTGACCCTCCTGCAAAGGGATGCTCCACAGACTTCCTTGAGAGGCTCACGGTCGTAAAAAGACATGCATGGTCTTAATAAGAAAAAGAGAGAACACACCACTCTTGCTGGCTCTGGAAGCCCTGGTTTAAGAGACTGTCCCCTGCTCACTCCCCCAAAGAGGGACAGTGGGAAAGAAGCGTGAGGAAAGCATAAAGTTAAAAGAGGGACCATAAATAGAAGTTCTTGTATGTTCCTCCCACCCTCTCTGGGATGCCTTGTGCTCTTACCCCTCTGAAGACCCCTGCTGTAGGCCAACAGATGCACCAAAACGCTTCAGGTCCCTGTCTCAGAGGAGCACAGGTGGCAGAGAGGAGTGGGCGGGGGGTAGGGCCACCTGTCTGGGTTCAGGTCTCAGCTCACCCACCCACTAGCTGTATCATCGTGAAAGCCGCTCAGTCGTGTCTGACTCTTATGCACCCCATGGGCTATACAGCCCATGGAATTCTCCAGGCCACAGTACTGAAGTGGGTAGCCTTTCCCTTCTCCAGGCAATCTTCCTGATCCAGGGATCGAACCCAGGTCTCCCACAATGCAGGTGGATTCTTTACCAGCTGAGCCACCAGGGAAGCCCAAGAATACTGGAGTGGGGAGCCTATCCTTTCTCCAGGGGATCTTCCTGACCTAGGAATCGAATCGGGGTCTCCTGCTTTGCAGGCAGATTCTTTACCAGCTCATTCTTTTCCCTGAGTCACCAGGGAAGCCCAAGAATACTGGAGTGAGTAGCCTATCCCTTCTCCAGGGGGTCTTCCAGACCCAGGAATCAAACGGGGTCTCCTGCTTTGCAGATGGATTCTTTACCAGCTGAGCCACCAGGCAAGCCTGGACTAGCTGTGTGACCTTGAACAAGTCACTTTGCTGTTCTGTGCCTTTGTTTCCTAAAGGGAAACTCCGTTTCTGTAAAGTGAGAGTTGTAAGGATTAATGGAGTTCTGTGAGATGCTTAGAACCGGAGTTGGAGGGTGATAAGCCGTGCGCCTGTGTTAGCTTTCACCCTCTTCTCTGCATGGGACTTCACTTCTGCTCTGTCTGAAGGAGGCCTGCAGCGCTGACTGGCAGACACCGTGGTGTTCAGCCTCTTTGTGTGTATCTGGTCCTTAGCTCCAGCCCTGACCTGGGTTCAAGGATTCCAGGAGACCGTCAGCTGGGCTTCTTTCTTAGCAGGGCTGGGGTGGAAGGGGCCTCCCTCTGCACTTCAGATGCCGTTTCCTGGGTGGCCCTTGGCCGAGGCCAGGGAGGCAACTTCCCAGGCTGGGCGTGCTTCTTCTCTGCGGTCCACTAGCCTTGGTCTGGGTCTGCATGGCCTCTGGGCTCTCGGTCCTTACAGCCTGGCCTGGTGGTAGATTCCTATAGAAGTAGCCTTCCATCCTGAAGGGCGATCGGCATGACAGCATTTTGGTTCCCTTCGTTTTGGTGTCAGCTGGTGCTCTGTATCTTGCCAATCTGGGTATTCCCTTTACTCTGAGTATAGTTATTCTAAAATACTATGCATTAGAATGCTTCCCTGGTGGCTCGGACAGTTAAGAATTGCTTCCAATGTGGGAGGCCTGGGTTCGATCCCTGGGTTGGGAAGGTCCCCTGGAGGAGGGCATGCCACCCACTCCTGTATTCTTGCCCGGAGAATCCCACGGACAGAGGAGCCTGGCGGGCTACAGTCCATGGGGTCGCAGAGTCGGACACAGCTGAGCGACTAAGCACAGCACATGCAAGCAGCCCAAACCGCTTTGGAGGCTGGAAGGACTGGCAGACGGGCATGGGAGAGGTGGGCAGAGGAGACAGAAGCACGGGGTCTCGAAGGAAGTGTTGCGCTGCCGTCTGCTCTGAGCTGCCCTGTGGGCCACGGATGGACTCTCAGCACCGGGACGTCGTGCTCTCCCTGTTTGCACAGATGCTGAGGCTCCAGGGGCTGCTTTTGCCCCCTTACCCTTGGAGCAGCGGGCACTCTACCGTGCTGGGTCGCTGTGCTGTGGGTGTCAGGCGTCTGCTGGCGGCACACGAGCGTCCAGGCGGTGATTTCTGTTTGCGGCTATGTGCTTGTGTCCTGGGCTGCACAGCCCTTGACTGCAAAGAAGTTGGTTTCCCAAGACCCAGAGGGGGCTCTCTGGCACCACTGGGTGAATGGATTTGTTGTTTGCAACTGGCCCATGGGCACCAAGCAAACCCGCTCTGATAGCAACGGAGGTAATTGCGGTGGGCAGTTAGCAGACAGTCTCATTTCTGAGTTGCCACAACCAGTTCCTCTTGCTGGGTCTCAGATATATTGAGATGGCAGGCCTCTCTGGGGTCTGAACTTGTCGCTCCTGGGTGTTGAGTGTCTGGGGAAGGAGATTCTGTGAAGAATCCCCGCTCTTTCCTCCCTCAGTTCATTTCCAGGCAGAGACACCATCTTGTCTCTTTGTGATCTGCAGGTTTGTAATGAATTTCCCCTAAAATAAACACTTCGTTGTCATATCCCCTGGGCCTCAGTGTCAGAGGCCCCACATGTGGATGGGGCCTCCATCCTTATCTTGATGTATTTAAAGTACATCAAGCTCTTAAAGTGGAGGCTCTGCAAAAGAGAGACTTTAATGGGTTCAGTGAGATAAAAGTCTAAGTGAGATAAAAACCTTGGGATTTCCCTGGCAGCCCAGTGGTTTGGGTGCAGGACTTCCACTGCAGGGGCACAGGTTCGATCCCTGGTCGGGGAACTGAAATCCGGCGCGCCGTGCACTGCAGCCAAAACGAGAACAGCAACAGAACAACCAGCCCAGTGGTTTATTTCTCAGTAGCGATGCAGGCTGGGGGTGGGGCGGCCCTGCTCCTTTCGGACCCTGGCCCCTTTCAATGCCGTCCTCTGTCGTCTGCTACAGCGGGTCCCACCACTGTGACCACCTTCCAGCCTAGGCAAGAGGCGATAAGGGAGGAACGGGAGGGAGGCGGTTTCTCTCAAGAAAAGGATGTAGAAGCGGGGCACGCTGGCCAGAATATCGTCACAAGACCACGCCTGGCACGAGGGATGCTGAGATGTGGAGTCTGTGGTTAGGCAGACACGTGCCAGCTGAAACCACCTTTCTCAGATGGAAGAGGAGCATGGGTCTGAGACTCCCTCTCCCCCGGGGCCCATGCCCTCCAAGGTCTCTTTCCCGCTTCCTCTCTCTTATCACTGTGAGATCTCTCTGCCCCGGGCCCTGGTCCCCTCAGAGCTCCAGATGGACCTGTGTGGTCCTTGGCTCCGAGGACTCCTTCCAGCAGGTACCTCGCCCCGTCCGTATCCTCAGCCTCTTTATCTTCGCCATCCTCCCAGGCCTCCCCAGTGCCTTTCCTGACCACACTACTTAAGCCCCATGAAGGTTCAGCGCACCCCACGCACACCCAGCATCTTGGTTACTTAGCACAGATGACCAGGTAGAATTCAGGCGCGGTTCCCATCTCTTCTCACATCCCCAGCTAGAGGGGGGTGCTCTCGAACCCTTCCCCTGGTGGTGCTCACGTGGGGTTGGTCACTTGTTCTGCAAGCATTTGTTGAGCACCTACTGTGTGCCAGAGTGTGTGGGAGGGGCTAGAAGTACTGTGGCAAGTGGTTGATAGATGCTTGATAATGCTTCCATCCTTAGGAAAGTGCCATTCTTTATATGTACGTAATGAATTCTGCCAGTATTTAAAAAATGTTTATGTATTTACTTGGCTGCCCTCGGTCTCGCGGCGCACAGGAGCTTTAGGTGTGGCATGCGAGCTCTTAGTTGCGGCATGTGGGATCTAGTTCCCCGACCAGAGCACGAACCTGGACCCCTTGCCTGGGGAGCTTGGTGCCTTGGCCACTGGACCACCGGAGAAGTCCCAGCGGTGGTGTCCTCGTGGAGGAAATAAAGTAACAAGTCCAGACACAGATAAATAAGGGGGAGGGGACTGGCAAAAAAAATCAACCAAACAAAACACAACAAAACCTGTAACAAAACACAGCCTGGGCCGCGTGGGCTGAGTGAGTCCTTCCACCTCACCGGGTCCCAGGTCCCTTCTCTGAGCAGCAGTCGTCCCTGTATGCTCCCACCAGCATTATTCTGGCACGTGCCCCAGAGGGAAGCCGTTGATCGGGTGGTACTGGGTTTCTGTCTGCTCACCTCCAGTGGTGCATTGAGATTTTGGGGGTGTGAGGGAGGCAGGGGCAGGTCTGTCTCTGGGAAGAAAGGGGGTACTCCCAGGGGCTGTCCTGGATTCACCAGCTCATGCCCTACACCCCTGCCCCACTGCTCTCCTAGGGCTCCAACCTCACTGACATCTGCACCCAGCTCCTCCTGCAAGGGACTTTGTTAAAAATCTCTGCGGGCAACATCCAGGAGAGAGCTTTCTTCCTCTTCGACAACCTGCTGGTCTATTGCAAGCGGAAATCCAGGTGAGTGGCCGGGGGCGGGGCCAGGGCTTCCCCGGGTGGGTCTGGAGGCTGGGATCCGGCTGCAGTCTTGACAGTTTCCCTTGGGGCCGCTGGGTCTCCTTTTCTCCCTCTGAGTTGAGAGGTTTATTCTCGATCAGTATTCTCCAGGAATATAGGTTATTTAAAATTTTCTAGTAGTCGCATTTAGAAAAGCAAAAAGAGGTAGGTGGAATGAATTTAAATAATATATTTTATTTACCCCAGTATATCCCCAAATATTATTATTCTACCTAATCAGTTTAAAAAATTGAGTGAATAGGTTATAGAAGAAATGTATGCTAAAGCTTCAAAATCTAGTGTGTCTGTTACGCTTACAGCACGTCTGTTTGTGCTGCTAAGTCACTTCAATCGTGTCCAACTCTGTGCGACTCACAGACGGCAGCCTACCAGGCTCCTCCAGGGCTCAGTGGTCACGTGTGGCTTGTGGCTGCTGTAGTGGACAGTGTAGATCGAGGCAACCATGGGAGTTGGGAGATTTTTTTGTGGCACTCGCATCCTGTGATTCTAAGATCCAAAGATAGACGGTTTGAGGGGAAGGGGTCCTTCCCCGGTTACACTGTTTGAGGGAAAGATAGTGTCCTTGTCATCCTTCTTTCTTTCATTGGAGCTTCTTAAACTCTGTAGAGTGAATGGACGGCTGGATGAGTGGTGGCCGATGGGGATGGATGTTTGGTAGGATGTGTGGGCAAATGGGAGGAGGGATAGATGCGTAGCTGGAAGTTTGGGAGATTAATGGGTGTAGGGGAAGGGAGGCCAGGAGGCAGTGCTCGTGGATGTGTGTGTGAATCGATTGGTGGACGGATGAGTGAGTAGATGAATGAGTGAGTGGTTGGAGTTTAGGAGCTGGCTGGATGGAGGGATAGATGTTGGTTGGGGGAATCTATGTTTGGGTCGTTGGAGAACAGATATGAAGACATGATGGGCTGGCAGAGGTGTGTTTAGATGAAAGGTGAGTTGGGGACTTTATAAGTAAATGGGTAGATGGATGGATGGCTGGATGGTTATAAAACTGGGAGGCTGGGTGGATGGTGGAGGTTTCGAGATTGGTGGATAGATGGTCTGTTGGATGGATGTGTTGAAGAATGATCGGTTGGTAGTTGCCAGAGTGGCTAGTCCCTGGTGTGGGAGATTGGGTGATTGGATGGTTGAGTTGATGGAGAGGTGAATGAGTGAGTGGACAGAGGGAAAGTTAGGAGACGGAGGGGTAGGGCATGAGTGGATCGTTGGGTGGACGAGTGGGTGGGTAGGTTGGTGGGCCAGGAGAATCCCTGTCTTTCAGCTTTCTCACTGAGGAGGTAGGGGGCCGTCACAGCTGGCCAGTGCAGCCCTTTTGAATGAAACTTCTTCCTGCTGCGTTGCTTCAGGGACGAAATAGTGACTTGCCAGAGGCTTCTTTATTCTTTTATCTAGCAAAAGCTAGGGCTGAGGGGCGGTCCAGATCTGCGCCCTGCTCTCAGCATCACCTCTGCTTTCCTTTGTGGTTCTGGGCTTCTCACTTACTGCTCCCTGAGCCTCATTTCCTTGTGTGATTCTGCTGGCCTCCTAAGGTTGTGGTGAGGAACCGTTCCACAGGATGAGTGAGGGGTGTTCAGTTGGGCTTGGGGAAGCTTCTCATCATCCTCCTTTAGCAGCCTGACCTCTCTGAGCCTCAGTTTTCTCCTCTGTAAAATGGGTTTGATTAAAAAAATTTACAAGTGTTTGGTTAAGGGCCAAGTTCCTTATTATTTCTTTAGCTCTGTGACTTGGCCTCTCTGCTTCAATTTCCTCATCTGTGAAATAGGTTGAATTATCCTGTACCCTACAGAGCCATTTTGAAGGACAAACCTGTTAAGTTTGCTTGGTGCGTAGTAAGTGCCCAGAGCGAGTAGCTGCTGCTGTTAACCCCTACAAGTGATGAGTTCCTATTCTGTGTGATTCCGTCAGTGCAGCTTTAGCACACAGTAGGCACTTCAGCCACCGGCCCCTCCCTCTGCCCCCTTCCCTCCTGTTCTGGGGCTTGCTCCTTCTGGTCAGAGGCCTCCGTGTCCTTCCTCACCGTCTCTGTGTGGCTGGGCCACGTGTCTCTTTCTCACTGACGTTTTCTTTCCACTCACTCCCTTGGTCTGTCTGCGACTCACGTGTCCTCCTGTCCCTCCATCAACACTGCCCTCTCCTCCTGCCTTGCGCCCTGCCTGTCCTCACTGAGCCTGTCCTGAGAGTCCTCCTTCGGCGATGCCAAGGCCACGGCCAGCATCCAGGCGTAGCCCCACCTGCAGTACCTCCCCGGGCCATCTGAGGCAGGCCCTTTTCCCAGAACCTGGGGATTTAGAAAACAGCACGTCCCTTCAGGCTCCCGTGGTCCCCCAGCCTGGGCCGAGTTTGCTCAGGCTTCAGCCACCCCTGTGTGGGCCCTTCCTCCGCTGGAGCCATAGCAGCTGATGCTGGTGGGGCTGGACCCCAGGGGGCCTTCTGGGGCCGGCCCTGTGGCCGCACAAGCTCTTGGAACACCGTTTCCGGCCTCAGGCTTGCGAATGAGTGGGGCCGGCTGGAGGCAGAGGGCACACATCACCCGGGAGAAGCTGGCAGGCTGCCACCTTCCCTGCAGTGGGTCAGGAGCCCGAGGGCTGGGCTCTGAGAGGTCTCGGGGGTGGGGCCGTCAGTGGTGGATGGAGCTCCCGGCCTGACTCTGATGTCCCAGGAAACGCCCGACGCTGGTAGCTGTCTGCCTCCGGTTATGTCTTCGCCAGGCAGCACTAGTCCGGGTCATGGGTCAGGAGAGGTCTCTGACTCAAGAGTGCTTCTGGTCTGATTCAAAACTGGAGACTGTTCAGGACTCCCCTGGTGGTCCAGTGCTTCGGAACCCACTTTTCAATGCAGGGGACGCAGGTTCCAGATCCCCAGTGCGGAGGGGTAGCTAACTTTGTGTGCCTCAGCTCCTGAGTCTGCAGGTTGCAATGAAAGATTCCTGAAGACACAGCGACGATCCTGCCTGCTGCAACTAGGACCCAGGTGGCCAAAGAAATGCGTATTAAAAAAAAATGAAAATAGAGGCTTCTCGGGTGTCCGAAGTGGAAGGGAGAGTTTTAAAAACCCACCTCCCCATTCTTCAGAAGAGGAACTGGCACAGGAGAGCTAAGTCTCATGTATCTCGACTGCTGGTGTCAGATCAGGCGTCAGCAGTGTGTAGTGGTTACAGATGCAGAGACGCTGCCACCTGCCTCTGTTTTTCTATCTGTTTAGTGGGGGTGAAAGCACTCTCCATCTCATGAGGTTGTTTTTACAGATTAAGATAAAACACATAAGGTGGTTAGAATGGTGCCTGGTACAGGGTGTGCAAAGTGGGAGAAATCTAAAACCGTGTCTCCCCTTGGTTTTGTCACACACAGCTCACACTTCACTTGGGTTTAAAACAAGATTCTTCATTTTATGTAGGCCGCACCATGCGGCATGTGGGATCTTAGTTCCCTGACCAGGGATCAAACCTGTGCCCTCTGTGTTGGGAGCGTGGAATCTTAACCACTGGACCGCCAGGGAATTCCAAGATTCCTCCTTTTCATTGCAACGTCTGCTCCAGACCTTTTTCTCCTCGAGTCTTCTTCATTCCTAGTAAAGGGCACCACCGTTTACTCGGGCTCTGAGGCCAGAGTCTTAGCTGTCCTTCATTCTGACCTGCCTTACCCCCTCATCACCAGCAAGTGCTTTGCATTCTCTTATCAGATGTTGGCTAGAACCTCAATGTGATTCTGATAAAAATTGCAGGAGGGAGGTTGTGTGTACGTAAATGATTTTTAAAGTTTACATGGAAACACAGACAAAGACAGCTAACACAGTTTTGAAGGAGAACAAAGATGGAAGACTTTGATTACTGACACCAAGGCTTGCTGTAAAGCTGCTGTAATTAAGACAGTGTGGTTAAAATAGTGTAAAATCAGACAAGATTAATGGAGTGCAGTAGTGAGTCCAAAAATAGACCTACATAAAAGCAGTCATTTAAATTTCAACAAAAGTACCAAAGTGGTTCAGTATATGGTGCTGGATCAGTTTGATATCCAGCAGGAAAAAGATGAGTCTTGACCCTTCATACAATATACAAAAGTCAACTTCGGATGGATCATTGATTTAAATGTGAACAATACAACAGTAAAGCTTCTAGAAGAAGGCATAGGAGTCTGTCTTCATGATCTAGGGGGTAAGCAAAGATTTTAAAAATTGTGCAGACAGTATAATTATAAAGGAAAAATATATTTATCAGACTACATTAAAATTAAGAACTTCTGTTCCTCGAAAGACAACAAGAAGAGAATAAAAAGCCAGCCCACAGAGGAGAAGATCTTTGCTATCACTTTGCAAAGGATTCCTATCCATAATATATAGGCCAGCTTTGGCCTTCTGCCTATTTTTATAAATAAAGTTTTATTGGCAAACAGCCATGCCCATTCATTTTTGTGTTGTCTGTGGGTGCACTCATGCCTCAAGGGCTGAGTTCAGTAGTTGTAACAGAGACCATCTGGCCCACCCAGTTGAAAATATTTACACGCTGGTTCCCTTTCAGAAGAAAATCTGCTGAGCCCTGTTATAAAGCATTGAGAAAAAGCCCAACAGAAAAATGGTCAAGGGACAGTCATTTCACAAATGGAAGACACCAGATGGCCAATAAACATGAAAAAGTGCTCAGCCTCTTTACTCACCAGGGAAATACAGATGAAATTTTTATTAGAGACACTTCTCTCTGCCACCAGAATGGTCAGAATGAGAAATTCAATACTAGTTATGGAGACTGTGGAGCACCTGGAATGCCTGTACGCCACTGGGGGTGGGATAATTGTTACGGCTTGGCAGCGTCTACCAAAGCCAGTTGTGTGCATTCCTTATAACTGAGCAATTCAACTCCTAGGTAGATAAACCCAAAGAAAGGCACACATGTTCTTCATAAGACACGTGCCAGAACATGAGGCACAGCACCAGACTGAAGTCAACCCAAATGTCCGTCACCATCACCCCGTGTGACTCCATGAATGTAAAGTTCCAAAACAGGAAAGTGAATCCAGGAGGTTAGACATCTGGATAGCGGTTAATCTTGCAGGGGGTAGGAACCGGAAGAGGGGATGATGGAGAGCTTTGGGGGCGCCTCCTGCCCTCCCGTATTGGGAGATGTAGTCTCAGAGACGTCTTGTTCCCTGCTAGAGACTGCGTCTTCCCTGCTGCACCTAGAATAGTGCCCAGTAGGCATTCTCTCGATCACCTGTTGAGTGCATGGGTGGGTGACTCCCCAGTCCCACCTTGGTAGCGTTTCTAGAGGAAGTGCTGGTCAGATGGTTCGCCAAGCGACTGAGTGGGTGTGTGAGAGCTCACCTGAGCGAGTGGATCCGTGGTGGGCAGGCAGATAGAGATTTCTCCATGTAGAAATGGGGTTCCTCTCCGTTCTGGTTTTATTTCCGGAAGTTCCTGCTTGTTAGACACCCTGACAGCCTCTACCCATTTTCTAGCCTTAGAAGAATGGGCTTTCTATTGCTCCTTATTGGTTTCACATCCACATCTCCTATTGGCTCAAAAGTAGCTCTGGGAAGTCAGCAAGGTTATTAGCCCATTTTCCAGTTGAGGAAGCTGTGGCTGAGAGTAGAAAACAGACTTGCTCAAGTCACCCCAGCACCAGCCAAAACGCCATGCTTCTGAGCCAGTTCCTGCCCTGCTCCTGTCCCTGGGTATCCTTCTGTGTTACTGTCGTGCAGCCGATCACTCTGTTGAAGATGACTGAGGCCCGGGGACGGGATGGATAGGGGACGCTGACTTCCCGCTATCTTTCAGGGTCACTGGGGGCAAGAAATCCACCAAGAGGACCAAATCCATCAATGGATCCTTGTACATCTTCCGGGGTCGAATCAACACTGAGGTCATGGAGGTGGAGAATGTGGAGGATGGGACAGGTAGGCCTCACCCATGCCCTGCCTGAGCCCAGCGCCCCCTCGTTGTGCTGCGTGGGTTTCTCACTGTGGTGGCTCCTCTTGTTGTGGAACACGGGCTTCGGAAGTTGCAGCTTGTGGGCTCAGCAGCTTGTGGGCTCAGGAGTTGCGGCTCCTGGACTCTGGAGCACAGGCTCGGTAGTTATGGCACACACCAGCTTAGGTGGCCCATGGCATGTGAAATCTCCCCAGACCAGGGATCCAAACCACGTCCCCTACATTGACGGCCGGTTCTTAACTATTGGACCATCAGGGGAGCCCCTGCACTAGGGTTTTAAGCAGCCTAAAGTGGACGAAGGAGATGGGCAAGGAGGCAGGGAAGCACCAGGGGAGACTTCTTTACGGGCAGGTCTTCCTTGCCCACCAGAGAAGAGGTAGGAGAGGGAGCATTTGAAGGGTGGTAAGTTCAACCCCCAAACCCAATCCCGTTGAGGTCTCCACCGCCCTGTCTTTCTGGAGCAGGCAGGGCTGGTCCCACAACCTCACTCATAAACGTATAATGATGAATGTTGAGTTGTATGGCTGAGTCCTCGCTGACCCCTCCCTTTGCCTCCTGCCCCCACTAGCGGATTATCACAGCAATGGCTACACCGTCACCAACGGCTGGAAGATCCACAACACGGCCAAGAACAAGTGGTTTGTCTGCATGGCCAAGACGGCGGAGGAGAAGCAGAAGTGGCTGGACGCCATCATCCGCGAGCGGGAGCAGGCGAGAGTGCGTGGCCGGGGGCTTTCCCGGGTCCGGGAGCGTATGGCTTCCCTCAGTCTGATCCCTCCTGTCTAGTGAGAGCTGTGCTGGGGACACGGCATAGCGTCCTTTCTAGAGAGATAGGGGCCATTTGCCAAAAAAGCAGGTCTTTGAAGGGGTAGGAGCTCTGGGACTGATAACTTGGTGTGAGCTCAGCTTATCTGGTTTAGCCCACTGGACAGATGGGAAGAATGAGGGCTAATGGAGGAGACTTGCCCAAGGTCGTGCGAATGTGGTTGGTCATCCTGGGATTCTTGGCAGTAGTGGGGGCTCAGCTGGAGACAGGCTTTCGGGATCCACAGGCCTGTCCCCTCGGCTCCGCAGCGCTTGGTGCTGACGTGTTTCCTCCGTAGGCCTGAAGCTGGGCATGGAGCGCGACGCCTACGTCATGATCGCGGAGAAGGGGGAGAAGCTGTACCACATGATGATGAACAAGAAGGTGAACCTGATCAAGGACCGTCGCAGAAAGCTGAGCACCGTTCCCAAGTGCTTCCTCGGCAAGTGAGTGCCTCCGCCCTGCCCTCCCCCTCGGGCCCTGGGCCTCGGCTGCACGCACCTGGCTCTTCCCAGCTCTGCCCCGTCCCCCAGGAGCCCCCTGGGAAGAGCCACCCAAGCACCCTAAATCCTTATGGAGCAGCCCTTGGAGGTCAAGTGTAGTGAGGTCCCCATATGAGGTCTTTTGAATGTTTTTGACCACAGCTCACTGCAAAATGTAAGATTGATACTGCGACCGGGTACACACATACGATCCATTAATTGTATGATTGAAGCCAGAGTTTCACAGAATTTACTGTGCTTGATACACTCTACAAGTATTTGTGTCTATTCTGTTCTACTCATTTCTTCATTTCAGAAATACTGCTGAGTGAGACACATAATAATGCTTTCACAAACTATGAGTGGGTTGCCCACCATGGATTGAAAAACGCTGCTCTAGCATTTAAGCAAAGAAAGGCCCCTGTAGCTATGTCAAGCAGAGAGGTTTTTAATGCAGAGAGTTGATTTCAAAGGTTTCGGGAGGGCCGGAAGAGCAGATGCAGACCTTTGGATTAGTCTGTTCAGATGCCCTAACGAAGTCCCAGAGTCTGGGCAGCTGAAACAACAGAGATGTATTTTCTCACCGTTTTAGAGGCTGGAAGTCTGAGATCGAGGTGCTCGCTGGGTGGGTGTCTGCAAGGACCTCCCTTCCGGAGATCTGTAAGGAGAGAGAAGTCTCCTATGGCTTTCAGTAGTTAGGGCCTCCAATCTCTCTGTTTGGGAACTACATTATTTCCTAATAATAAAATGCTATTGCCCCTGCCCTTGTTTTATAACCGAGGATCAAAGGGCCAGAATGCAGGTGATTTGGGATTGGGACCCTAAACCCAGGTTTAAGTCTCATTCACCTGGGGGAGTGGGCTGGGGACTGGGAGAAGCGGAGGAAGAACTGGAGCCCCTGTGAAACCATCCCCGTTGTTCCCAGGCCCCTCTGTGTGTTAGACCTGGTGGTTACGCTCTGGAGAGGGTAGGAGAATGCCTGGGTCTCACAAAGCTTATGGGCAGAGAAGCTTGCCTGTGAGGCTGCGGTTCTGTTTATAATTCATTAACTTTCCGCCTACTTGCTTCCGCAAACCTTCTGGGGAGGCCTGGGATAAAAGCTGCTGGACTGACTCTGTTGTCATAGACCAGGGGGAGGTGACTTGGTCTAGGGTGGTCACTGTGAAGAGCGGGGGCAAGTGTCACAGCCTGGGTCACCTTGAAGGTGATGGCATTTGCTGACAGGGTGAGGGACGAAGGGAATTAAGGATTATGAGTACCTGGAAGGATGGCTGGCTGCTTGCTGAGAAGTTGTGGGGGAAATGCAGGGAGGTTTCAGGGGATGGGGGTACAGCCCAGGGGATGTTTGGATGCTCATATAGAGACTGGCCCCCAGATGGAGATGTTGACTTGTTAGGTGGATATGAAGTCTTGACTCAGGGAGAAAAGTCTGGATTAGAGACCTAAGTGCAGAGCATGTGGGCATTTAGATGGTTTTCAAAGTCATGAAACTGAATGAAATCTGCAAAGGGATGAGTAGAAAGAGGGCAGGAAAGAAATGAGGTAGGGATTGACTGGGCCCTGGGGGAGGAGGGGCAGCTGTCAAAGGAGGCAGAGGAAGCTGGCAGAGAGGTGGGAGGCAGGCGGGCGAGTGGGGTGACCTGGAAGCCAGGTGGGGAAAGGTGTGGAGACTTGGAACCGTGGTTTGGATGTTTTAATAAGGCTGAGATGCCCTGTAGACATCTGCATATTGACAGATATTGAAAGGTTGTTGAATGTGCGGTTGGAGACAGTATGAAGCTGGGGTTGGGGGGTGGGGTAGGGGTCACAGCCTGAGGCTTACGATTGGCCTGGCAGCAGCCAGGGGGTCTTAGGGGTCGTCGGGACCCTGAGAGGTGGCAGCGATGCCTTTGAGTCGGGACTTGCCCTCAGGTGAGGGACCCCGCTCTGTGTTCCCTGGGAGGCTCTGTGGAGGGGCGAGTGTAGGCCTGAGACCTGCGGGAAGCCCGGAAGGGGCAGCCTGGCTGGTCTGCATCAGCTAATCCCCTAATCCCTGG
This sequence comes from Nanger dama, assembly GCA_917880005.1. Lineage (NCBI taxonomy): Eukaryota > Metazoa > Chordata > Mammalia > Artiodactyla > Bovidae > Nanger > Nanger dama. Next base: position 6,685,814 of record CAKJTW010000042.1, read on the forward strand.
GCAAGCAAGGAGGTTTTTCTCTTAGGAGAGGTGTGCTTCCGGCCCCCCAGGGTCAGAGGCCCTCCCTGCTCCTTGCCGAACCCTCGGAGAGCTTAGTCCAGCCGGACGGGATAACCGGTCTGTGATTAGAGCTTCAGCAATGTTCTGTCTCCTTAGGAAGGATTAGGGAGATTTCTTTCATTGCCCATTTGAAACAGGTCCAGGACTGATGCCTGTTTATCATTGTGCTAATGGAACTTACCTCCCTGCACGGCTTTGCTCTGCCCCCAGCCCGGTGCCTTGGTCCTCTTTCTTCCCGGCTGGAACCCAGGTCCCCTCAGGTGGAAGGAACCAGAAGCCTAGGGACATGGCCAGGCAGCCTTTCTCTGCTCCAGATGCGGCCACGTGGCCGTGTCTTTTCATCTTCATGTGACACTGGTTTACTGCCATTATCAGTGCACGATCGCTGTTAGTTGCTAAGTCACGTCCAGCTCTTTTATGATCTCATGGACTGTAGCCAGGCTCCTCTGTCCATGGGATTTCCCAGGCAGGAATACTGGGGTGGGCTGCCGTTTCCTTCTCCAGGGGATCTTCTCAGCCCAGGGATCAAGATACCCGCATCTCCTGTGTTGGCAGGCAAATTCTTTACCCCTGAGCCACCAGGGAAACCCCATCAGTACATAGTAGGTGATAAATAATGACTTGCCAGGTATTGCTGCAGACACCCCCTCAGAAGCATTTCAGACCATGGAGTCAGAGGGGTGAACATAACCCCCCACCCCGACCCCCACCCCCAGTTCCTGCCCTCATGGAGCTCAAGGTCGTGGAGCAGATGAGCAAGAGAAATAGGATTCTTGTACTAAGAGTGAGTGGACACTGGGTCTCAGCTCAGGGACTTTCCTGGGAAGATTGCCAAGGCGTACCTGTGTATTCCCTATGCCCAGCCTTGGATTTGACATACAGGAGGTGAAGTCCATGTTTACTGGGTGCATGATACAATGGGGCAGGAAGGAAGAGTGATGAAGGCTGATGCATGCTAACTCTCAGCTAGGTCCCTATTCCGTGAATCTCCGGCTCCTGCCCACGTAGGCTGATCTCCCTGCGTCCCCAGTGCCCCTCACCCTGCATCCAGTTACATCTTTCTGAAAGACTGGATCTCGCTGCTCCTCATGCCCTGGCCCCCACCAACTGGCGGACCGCTGGCTTCTTTACTTCTCACTCAGAGGCTGATCCTCTTGCCTGCACTCTGTTCCCTGCACCCCCGTGGAGGCAGACGATGCCCCGCTGACCCAGTGCGCTTTGCAGACGTGTTTTCCATAAACCTTGGTATTCAGTATCCACATTTAACAGTTGGGAGATTTCACAGGAAATGCTGGCTTTCTGGCTTCTCTTGGAAAGTCATAAGATGCTCTAGTCTCCACATTTGGACACGGTTGGCCGCCCTGAGTGGCTGCCATCTCCAAAAGTGCTGGCTGGCTCTGCAGAGTTTCTACCTGGCCCTTTTACTCATTTATGAGAGGTCAGGGTCCCTGCATTAGAGGTGAATGATGTCTGGTTTTGAACCCTGGATTCCCAGCTCAAGATTCAGTGTGATTTGAAAATTACTGACAAAATCCAGAGGGTCCCTGAATGAACCACTTGCCAGATGGACCCTTTGGAGGCCCAGAGAGGGACAGCGATTTGCCCAAATATGCCCAGCAAATTGATCCTCAAAAAGGGTCGAGACTCAACTCAGGGCAGAAGGCTGGGTCTCGGCTCCTCTGTCGTCGGGGCTGCCTTTTTCTGTGCTAGCAGCTGCTGCAGGGAGCTTCCTGTCTCTCCTCCACCCTGGCTGCAGGGCCGCCGGTCTGGGCCAGAGGTGGCCCCCGAGGGGACAGCTGGTGGGCAGCTGGTAGCCGAGTCTCAGCTTCCAAGAGTGGGCACTCCACATCTGTTCACCTCCCCCAGCTGCCTGCAGCTTTCTTTCTGTCTCTGAGTTTGGGGACTTGGGGAATAGGGCTGAGGGAGGACAGGACTCAGAACAATCTCTTCCCCACTCAGGGCTCCGCAGAATAGATCTGCTCTGTCTACGCCCTCCTTGGCCTGGCGCTGGGGCTCCCTGTGTGCCTCGGCACACCCCACTACCTACACACAAGGCAGGTCTTTGCTCCGCCAAATGCTGGAAAGCTAAAAATAGCCCTGCTCCCCTCTGGCCCTGTAATTGGAGGCGGAACAGCTGGTTTCGATAAGCTCCGTGCTCTGGCCAACTGCCACCCGCTTTCATTGAGTACAGATTGCCTGGCGTCCCCAGCTCTCCCCCTTTCCTGCTGACTTCCACTGGGCTGAGCTCTGCATGGAGCCCTAAACACTCCTCCGAGACCTGGGACCTGGGGTCTGGCTTGAGCCCCTGCCCTGCTGGGTAGTCACGTTGGATTTGTCTCATTTCCTCTGGGCTTGTGAGCACATCTTTCTGGCTGAGGCCTTCCTGCTTCCCCCAGAATGTTCCTTCTTGTTGCCTGGCTCATTCCTTCAGTTGTTCACGAGGTTACTGTGCCCTGCTGTGCTCGGGCTCCTCTTCCAGGTGCTGGGGGCGTAGATCTGTGAATTAGACAACAGGTCTCCATTAGCATGGAGACGACATTCTGGTTCTGGGAGATGGCTGATAAACGCACCCATAAACCTGTAAAGAGTACACTCCGGTGATGAGTGCTAAAAAGGAAGTAAAACTGAAAGATGGGATGGTTTGTGTGGGGTGGGGTGTTTTGATGAGGTGGTCGGGGAAGAGTTCTTCAAGGAGGTGGTTTCTGGGCTGAGACCTAAAGATGAAAGAGAAGGGCTATGTGAAGAGCTGGGGAAGGGTATGTCTTGGCAGCGGGTTGACAGCAAGTGCAAAGGCCCTGAGGCAAGTATGAGTCTGGCGTGTTTTGTAAGCGGGGAAGATGGTGAGTGCGGTAAAGCAGAGTAAGTGAAAGAACAGAGATGAGGGGACAGTTCACACAGGGCCTTGGCATCATGTCGGCAGAATTTGGATTTTTTTGGAGGGTTTTCAGTGGGAGAGCAACATGAGTTGGTTGTCTCTCCTGACTGTCTACAATCATCTTTCTGGGTCCTTATTTCTTCCTGCTTATTGGTTTCTTCATTCCTTCTGTCTGTTCACCCATCCAGCCATCATCCATCCACCCCCCATCTACCATAAGTCTCTCCACTTACCATTGAGCCATCCATTCATGCTTCCCTCCACCCACCTACCTACTAAGCTCCCCAGCCATGTAGTCATTTATCTGTCGAATCATCCAGTTATCTACTCACTTTTCATTCGTTTGTCCACTCATGTGTCCATGCTCTTATTCCTCCATCCATCCATCCTTCCTTCCTTCCTTCCATCTATCTATCCTTCTATACATCTATCCATCCATCCATCCATCCTTCTATCCATCCTTCCATCCATCTATCTATCCATCCATCCATCCTTCTATCCATCCTTCCATCCATCTATCTATCCATCCATCCATCCTTCTAACCATCCATCCATCCTTCCATCCATCCATCCATCCATCCTTCCATCCATCCTTCCTTCTAACCATCCATCCATCCATCCTTCCATCCATCCATCCTTCCATCCATCCATCCATCCTTCCTTCTAACCATCCATCCATCCATCCTTCCATCCATCCAACCATCCATCCATCCTTCCATCCATCCAACCATCCATCCAACCATCCATCCATCCTTCCATCCATCCATCCAACCATCCATCCATCCTTCCATCCATCCATCCATCCTTCCTTCTAACCATCCATCCACCCGTCCTTCCTCCCATCCTTCCATCCATCCTCCTATCCATCCATCCATCCATCCATCCACCCATCCACCCATCCTTCCATCCATCCATCTATCCATCCAACCATCCATCCATCCTTCCATCCATCCATCCTTCCTTCTAACCATCCACCCACCCGTCCTTCCATCCATCCTTCCATCCATCCATCCATCCATTCTTCCATCCATCCTTCCATTTTTCCATCCATCCATCCATCCACCCACCCATCCATCCATCCTTCCATCCATCCATCTATCCATCCAACCATCCATCCGTCCATCTATCCATCTAACCATCCATCCATCCTTCCATCCATCCATCCAACCATCCATCCATCCTTCCATCCATCCAACCATCCATCCAACCATCCATCCTTCCATCCATCCTTCCATCCATCCATCCATCCATCCATCCTTCCATCTATCCATCCTTCCTTCCATCCCTCAATCCATCCTTCCTTCCTTCCATCCATCCTTCCATCCATCCATCCATCCTTCCATCCATCCATCCATCCATCCATCCATCCATCCTTCTAACCATCCATCCATCCATCCTTCCATCCATCCATCCATCCTTCCATCCATCCATCCATCCATCCATCCTTCTAACCATCCATCCATCCATCCTTCCATCCATCCATCCATCCATCCTTCCATCCATCCAACCATCATCCATCCTTCCATCCATCTATCCATCCATCCATCTATCCATCCATCCACCCAACCATCCATCCATCCATCTATCCATCCTTCCATCCATCCATCCTTCCATCCATTCATTCTTCTATCCATCCATCCATCCATCCATCCATCTTTCCTTCCACCCATCCATCGATCCATCCATCTATCCATCCATCCTTCCATCCATTCATTCTTCTATCCATCCATCCATCCATCCATCCATCCATCTTTCCTTCCACCCATCCATCCACCCATCCATCCTTCCATCCATCCATCCATCCATCCATCCATCCATCCATCCATCCTTCTATTCATCCATCCATCCAGTTAGCCTGGAGGCAGGGCCTGGGGTCTGCTCGCACCCACCTCTCTGCCACTGGTCTTGAGGAAAAGCATCCGGCCTCAGCAGGAACCCATGCTTCTTGTGGCCCAGCTGGTAAAGAATACACCTGCAATGTGGGAGACCTGGTTTCAGTCCCTGGGTTTGGAAGATCCCCTGAGTAGGGAAAGGCTACCGACTCCGTATTCTGGCCTGGAGAATTCCATGGGTCCACAAAACGTTGGAACTGCTGGAGTGACTTCCACATTCACTTTCACTTTCAGCAGGAACCCCGGGCCTGTGGGGTCCTGAGCTCTGCTTCCTCATAGGCAATTCTGGCTGTTCTTCCAGAGAGTGGGTGGGATCAGGCCAGTTCAGTGCTGGCAGCTATGGTCACAGGATGGGGCTCGCCCTCTCAACTGCATCTTATATTTCTGGCAGTGAGTTTGTTGCCTGGCTCCTAGAAATTGGTGAAATCAGCAAGACAGAAGAAGGTGTGAACCTGGGCCAAGCCTTGTTGGAGAATGGTATTATCCACCATGGTGAGTGGGGCCTGCATCTGGAGGGGTTGAGGGGTAGGCAGGTCAGACCTCAGCAACTGTGTGGAACTAACCCAGAGGCCGTTTCTATTCTGCTGTGCTGCCGCCTGTTCCCTGGGCGCAGAGTGGCCCCAGGAATGTGGCTGCCTTTATAAAACTGCTCACAGGGCTGGAAGATCCAGCACTCACCCAGGGCACCCAAAAAGCAAGGTGGCCTCGTAAGTTACGGGCGGGGAGGAGAATTTTCTTTCTGTCCCTGCAAAAATAGGAAGAACTATTGAAATTTTAGTTTCCAGTTGGAGCGTGGGCAGGGGGTTCGGTGAAATTGCACTTGGCATGGAGCCTGGCTGGGTGGAGGGTGAGGATGGTGGTGCGGGTTGAGGGGGCCAGGGGGCTGCACTCGGCCTCACCAGCCCTGGGTCCTTCCAGTCTCTGACAAGCACCAGTTCAAGAATGAGCAGGTGATGTACCGCTTCCGCTATGATGACGGCACCTACAAGGCCCGGAGCGAGCTGGAGGACATCATGTCCAAGGTGCAGACCCTCTGCCCTGACCCACAGGCTGGACCCCACTGCCCCCACCGGCCCCCCTCTGCTCCCCACACCCTCCTGTTGGCCGGGATTTGCAGTCCCCCGGAGAATGTGGCCCGATCCCAGACTCCCTTTTTCTCTTTCAGGGTGTGAGGCTTTACTGCCGTCTCCACAGCCTTTACACCCCTGTGATCAAGTAAGTTACTCTGCAAGCTTCACCTCTGCCTCTTCTCAGCTGTGTGGCCTTGGGCCAGTAACTTAACCTCTCTGAGCCTCGGTCTCCTTCTCCATCCAATGGGACTCATAACTGCACCTACCCTGTAGGTTTGTCATGAGGGTCAAGTGAGTTAATCTGTTGGGAAACACTGCAGCATGGTGGCAAAGGGTGTTAGTTCTGGGGTCAGACAGGCTGAGTTTGGATCTCAGCTTGCAAGTTGGTTAGCAACTGTTTCCCTTTATGGAATGGGATAATAATAGGATCCACCCCAGGGCCTTTGCACTTGCTGTCCTCTCTGCCTAGGATGTTCTTTCCCTACATATCTGCTCCCTTCTTTCCTTCAGATGTCCCCAGGTCAGAGGGGCCTTCCCGACCACCTTTCTAAAGTATCACATCTGGAACATACTTTGGTTTTCTTCTTGAAGCTTGTCAGTAGCCGACATACTCTATATTTATTTCTTGGTCTATATACTGTCTTGTCTTCCCCCACTGAATTGTACACTCACCAAAGGCAGAGAATTTGCTCACCACTGTGTCCCCAAACCCTCAGCAGCACCCAAAGAAGCTCTGGCCAGTAGAACTGCCCGCGTTGGTAGAAGCGCTCTGTACCTGTGCTGCCCGACACTGGCCACTAGTCGCACATACTTTCACACTCTTGAGACTGAAGAGTGTAATCCGAACTCTGATGTAACATTAATTGATTGGAAAACAGCCACATACTGGAGAGTGCCAGTCAGGGGCAGAGGAGCCCTCAGTAATGTTTGTTGAGTGGTGGTTGAAAGGTAACTAGCTTCTTTTGCCTGTGTGTCTGCATCTGTGGAATGGGCATAAGCATAGCTCACCCCCCTGGGGTTGTCATCAGGAGTGAATCTGAGTGGTGCCTGGCACACGGTGAGGGCTGTATCAGTGCCCGTGATTTGTGAATGTCTTTACTGTGAAGCTCATGGTTGTGGATGAAGGGCCAGGGAGGGTGATGTGATCCTTACCAGCTGCAGAGGCCTCTGCTGGCTGTCCCGACAGCTCTCACCACCTCTCAGGAGCGGAGGGGGCGGGGTCTTCTCCCCTTGGAGGTGAGGTGCAGGGTCTTCTCCCCTTGGAGATGAGGTGCAGGGAGCCCCTTTGTGCAGGCCCAGAAGGCAGGTCCAGCTCAGACCTCACAGGAGGGGCCCCTCCATCTGCCCCCGGAGGAGGATGTGGCCGGGCCGGCAGCAGGTCCTGGTTACCGCACACATGCCCTGCCGGGCTCCCCAGCTTCCAAGAAGAGCTCCCCCGACCTGCCTTTCTCAGCCCCGAGAGGGCTGGCTGCAGAAACCAATTTGCATCGGCTTCAGAAGCTGAGCAGTTGTTGTGGTTTGGCTGCAAAATCCGCACAACCCTTCGTACCACAACTTGGCAGGAATTAGATGCTACGACAGGTCAGAGCGAAGAACCAGGACTGTCACAGACCTCTGCCCTCTGCTTGCTCCTGACTGCCCACTTCAGCCCCTGGAGAGACATTTCCATGTCGACATAGTTTTACCTTTAGATGCAAGGATGTCAACGATGAAACGAAAGAAAAAGGGAAGAACTGAAAGTTTCTCTTGCTACTCAAGAGTAGATCAGGTCTCCGCAGGCTCAGCGTTTTTGACGTCTTGGGCTGGATTGTTCTTTGTCTGGGAGCTGTTCTGGGCAGTTTTGAGTGCTTAGCAGTATCTGGTCTCTATCTGCTAGATGCTGATGGTACCTCCGGTAACCCCTCGACCCCCGGTCAGATCATGAGAGCCAAAAATGTCACCAGACACAGCCAAGCATCCCCTGGGGGCACAGTCGTCCCTGCTGGAGAACCCTAGGCTGGGGAGAGTTCCCAGAGCATTAGAGCCGCCTGAGGATGGGGTCCTGGGTTGGGACAGACCTGCCCTAGGTGACTAGTCAGCCCTAGGACTCTGTGAGTGAGGGGCGGGTCCGGCTGGATTCCCTGCCTGGTGGTCACCCCAGTCCCCTGGCCTCTGACCCATGGCTGGAGAATCTGGAAGTCCCTGGACCCTGAGCGCTTTGAGCAGGGACTTTGGGACTGTTTCCCCTCCCTCCTGCCTGATCAGTCGGCTCACGGCCAGCTTCCTCTCCACAGGGACCGCGATTACCACCTGAAGACGTACAAGTCTGTGCTGCCTGGGAGCAAGCTAGTGGACTGGCTGCTGGCCCAGGTGAGAGCTCCCTGAGTGGGTGTGACCCGGAGCTGAGGGGCTGACCAGGATGTGGGCCTTTGAGGTTTAAGAAGCTTTAATTCTAAATTTTATTGATGGATTTGGCTGCGCCGGGTCTTAGTTGAGGCATGCAGGGTCTTTAGTTGCAGCCTGTGGGATCTAGTTCCCGGACCAGGGATCGAACCTGGGCCCCCTGCATTGAGAGTGTGGAGTCTTAGCTATGGGACCACCTAGGAAGTCCCTAAAAATTTGTTTTAAAATTATTATTATTTTCTTTCGGTCCAACTATCTTATTTTTAAAAAACATTAATCTATTTATTTTAATTGGAGGCTAATTACTTTACAATATTGTGGCGGTTTGGGGCATACATTGACATGAATCAACTATGAGTGTACATGTGTCCCCTCATCCTGAACCCCCTTCCATAAAAGTGTTTTTTAAATTGTGATAAAAGACACGTAATATGGGCTTGCCACGAGGTGCCGTGGTGAAGAACCCGCCTGCCAGCACAGGAGACTTGGGTTTGATTCCTGGGTTGGGAAGATTCCCTGGAGGAGTAAATGGCAACCCACTCCAGTATTCTTGCCTGGGAAATCTCGTGGACAGAGGAGCCTGGTGGGCTACAGCCCATGGGGTCACAAAGAGTCAGACATGACTGACTGAGCACATCGGCAAACACATAAGATAGCATTTACCATCTTAACCATTTTGAAGTGTACAGTCCAGGAGCCTTAAGTCCGTTATTACACAGCCATCACCACTGTCCACTCCCAGGGCTTTTTCCATCTTGCAAAGCTGAAACCCTGTCCCTGTTAAACAGTAGCGCCCTGTTCCTCCCGCTGCCCGGCTCCTGGCAGCCGCCCTTCCCGCCCTCTCTGAGCTGGCCTGCTTGGGGAGACCCGTGTGAGGGGCCAGGCCGTGCCTGTGCTCCTGTGTCAGGCTTGTCTCACTCCGCATAAGGCCTTCAGGGTTTGTCCATGCTGCGGCCTGTGTCAGAATTCCCTTCCTTTTAAAGGCTGAATAATATTCTGTTGGGTGGATAGCGCACATTTTTGCGGTCAGTCAAGGGACAGTGGGGTGGCTGCCACCTTGAGGCTTTCTGTTTTAAACATGAGATGATCCTGGGCCAACAGGGACAAGTCGGTTCCGTCCTGCCACCAAACCAGAGCCTCCAGGTGGAGGCTTGCCGCTTGTTCGCTTCACACAGGTCCCCAGGGAGCAGGGGCTGGGCAGAGTCTTGGAAGAATCTACGAGCCGCTTTTTCTGCCACTTCCCCACGGCTCTTGTTCTGCTGAGGTGCTGTGAACCTCCTGCCTGCCCGTCTCTTAGTCGGTAGCTCCTGTTCACAGTGTGCTTATTCTGGGTCGGTAGCTCCTGTTCACAGTGTGCTTATTCTGGGCCGGGGCCCGTCTGCGCTTTTGTGCATTGTCTCACTGAGCCCTCCACCCCATTTGCAGATGGGGAACTGGGGTCCAGAGAGGCCAAGTGCCTAGTCCAAGGGCACACAGCCTGGCAGCAGCATAGCTAGAACTCTGGTGGGCCCATCTTATCCCCTCATGCCTCGGTGCTGCAGACTTTGCCGGGAGCCTGCAAGAACTTTCATTCATAGTTTATAAGAAGAATGCGCTGGCTCCACAGACAGGGAGAGGACTGTGAAACTGAAATGGATACTTGTTTAAACTTTCATAGAGCGCAGCTCTGTGGCAGCCTCATTAATTGTTAAGTTTCCCATTCATAGAAACTTCATTCCATTCGAAAACAATTTACTGCCTGGATTTTCTCTTGCTGAACAAATTCCTGATGATTGCCTAGAAGTCAGAGCCAATCTATGTAAAGTGAAGCCTTCTTGGCGTCAAATAACTTCAAAAGCAAGCTTAGAAAAACGCCTTGAAAAACTTTTTCAGACCCCCAAAATGTATTTAATGTAGGGTGTGAGTGCATTTTAAAATATGTTTGCTGGGATCTGAGGCCTTAAAATGTGGGAGGTCTTAAAATGACCTTGGGTTTGAATTTATAAAGTTGCATGGCTTGGAAGCACAGAGCTGCTAACCATTGTACTACACCACCCCCTCCATAGGATCCCCTGAAAGCAGCCCGGAGCGTGCGCTTTACTAGCATGGCCTCTTGGGAGGGCTTGGGCCACTGCAGGGCTCCCAGCACAGATGAGGCAGCAGCTGGTTTTGGTGGGATAAGATCTTTGGGCTGTCGGAGGATGAGGCTGGCAACAGATAGACCGACAAGGAGGCAGATTCAGAACTACAGGCAGGGGAGCACAAGAACTCCCCTGAGAATGGTGTGGCCTCAAGGGAGGCGGGAAATGTGGTGAGGTTTTGGATTTTTTGAAGGTAGACCTAACAGAATCTGCTGTTGGATGGATGGGTTGTGGGCGGCAGTTGAGAGAGGAGTCTTGAAGATCTCCAAGGTCCTTGACCAAGCTGGGGAGGCTCAGGGCTGTGACCTGAAACACTCCAGCAAGGAGGAGAGCTAGCCAGAGCAGCTTCCTCTGCTGGTTTCTTGTTGTGATTGATGTCAGGCGGGGGTGGGGGGGGTGGGGACCTGCTCTGGGCCACTGCTGCCAGGTTAGCCGTGATCCTGGCTGAAGGCCCCCTGGAATAGCCCGAGTCATTGTCAGTGGGTCTTGAGAATGCCCCCACCCCCCAGCCCCCCAGCATCCTGTTGCAGTGGAGGCAAGGGGAGGATGGTGGAGTAAAGTTTGCGGCTGACCCTCTGTCCACCTCAGCAGGCCTCCCATTGCTTGGCCTGGTCTGGGGACACAGGGAAGCTAGTTGGAGTTGACATAGGATAGCTTCCACAAGATTGACCAAAAGACAGCTGGCATCTGGCTCCAGCCAGCGAAAGGGGAGGATGGTATGCATATGGGTCTCTCTGCATGAGAGAGGTTGGTGATGAGGATGTGACCTTGAAGACTGGTTATGGCAAGTGTTGATAAATGTCATCCCCACCTTGTACCTTGGCAGGAAAGTCAAAAAGAAAACATATAATTGTGTAGTTCAGGAGGGTTATTTTGCTTTGGACACCTCTTCATTTCAAATTTCTAGGTCATTCTGCTCCTTGAAACAAAATGTTGGTTGAAACCTCCTTGATCAGCTAGAAATGCTTGTGGCTGCACATAAGAAGAAACTTGACTTGCACAGTAAAGGCATTTTTTTTCTTTTTTTTTGTTCACATAACTAGACATTCAGAGCTCATGATCCTAGAGCTCAACAATGCCATTTACACCCAGGCTGTTTCCATCTTTTGTTCCACCACCTTGCCCGCTGCCTCATTGTCATAAGACAGCTGCCACAGCCCCAGATATTGCATCCATATAGACCTATGGCCAAAGGCAGGCAGCAGGGACAGGTGACGAGAGCTTTCTCACTGTTTATTGGGGGAGGGAACTTTCCCCAGTCCTCTCCCTTCCCAAGTGATCTTCCTCTTGGTCTCATGGCCAGGTGGGTCCCACATATACCCCTAAACCACTCCCTGGGGAAGACAACAAGGATTGCTGAGGGTGGCTTAGAATTCCTCAGAATTCATTCCTTGAGGCTCCCTGCCAACACCTTGGATGAATCAGAGTTCTTCTAGCTCTGAGAATGAGGGAGGTACTAGTCCTTTGATTGACAAGCTACATATTGCATCAGTTCTGATCTCTGTGTATTATCTCATTTAATCTTCAGAAAAACAGTTGTTATCCCCATTTTACTAATGAAGGAACTGAGGCTCAGGTTTTATAACTTGCCTCAGGACACACAGAAATGGGGTACTCCTATAAGCCTATGTGTGTGTGTGTGTATATGACGGGGGCTTTCATGATGTCCTGGTAGTCAATAATAGAGATAGTCGTAATAACCTCTCTATTGATTATAATCTGTACTGTGGAATCTGAGCAGGGAATACCACTGAGGGGTGGCAGAGGCCTTGGAAAGTCAAGAGCAAATCCAGAGATTAAAAATACAAATGAGGACGTGAAGCTCGGCGAGGTTAAAGAGTCGCCCATGGTCACGGCTTGGCCAAGGAGGGGTTTGAACCTCGGGGACCCCAGCTTCAGGTTTGTTTCTTCCCCCTCTGCTCACATTTTTGGTCCGTGTTGCCTGGGCTCCAGGATGCCCTAGGCTGTGGCTGTCAAAAGGAGGGTGGGGGGCAGTGGGCTGGGACAGACGAGAGCAGGTCAGGCCAGGAGCTAGGTGCTGCGGGGAGGCTGGCATCTGCTGGCTCCTGTGCTGGCTCTGCAGAAATGTGCCCGAGTGCCTGCCACGCTGACCCCATGGCCAGTGATAGCCGCCCCGTGGGTTACCCCAGGCTGATAGTGATGCTGATGGAGGTGGGGGTTCCAGTGCTCGGGGGTTGGGGCGGCGAGGCTTGGATGGGAGCAGGCAAAGGGCGGTCTGGCAGCTCAAGGCACCAGCCTAGAGGAAACAGGATAAACAAGGACAGGGCAGGAGCCCTGGCCGCAACGCTGGGCAGCTGTCCTCCCCTCTTGGAGCCTCAGTTTCCTGTTTGTAACTTGGAGGGAAGGCCTGGCTGTAAGGGGATTGCATTCCCAAGCTGTGACCTTGGGCCAGTGCCCAAGATCTGTCTGTCCCTCAATGTCTTCATCTGTGAAATGAGGTTAATAAGAGCAGCTGCCCCTAGGTTGAGCCTCAAGGCCGTTAGTGTGGCTGGAGCCCCAGCCAGGGGGCTGGTGGGCCATCCAAGGGGCAGGGAGATGCAGGTGGTGGGGTTGATCACACTGTGGGGAGAAAATGGGGCTTGTGACTTTCCACTTCCCCATGGCTGGTGGGATGTGGGTGGGGCTTACTCTTCAGGGTTGGTGTGATTCACTCCTGAGCAGAGGATCCATCCCGCTGCTGTTCTCACTTTGGGAGCTGCCCCGTGGGTTTCCCCAGGGCCCTCTGGGGAGAAGAGGGGGGGGATAGGCTGGGAGCCCAGGCTGTGAGAGCTTCAGAGAGCCAAGTGGGCTCCAGACGTCAGCCCGGCCCCCCCTCCCCGGGCCTGCCCACCTCCTGGGCCCCTCACAGAGGGAGGCTGTGGATGCAGACCCCCGGGATGGACGGCAGCCCCCCACCCCCCGGCGGGGCTCAGGAGCCTGCCAGCCCTCTAACCGCCAGCCCGGGGTCCCACAGGACAGGTGTGTCATCCATGAGTCAGCCTGGGGCAGTGAAACACCGAGGCCAGCGGCTGCCCCAGGTTCTGCTCTGAGGCCTGCAGCTCTGAATTCATTTCTCCTTTAGCTGAGGAATTCCCTGCCCGGCCACTCCACTGCTGATCGTGGGCTGTGGGGGCGCGGGCAGGGGGCATGGGTGGGATACACCCAGACTGTAGGCCTCTGGCCTGGCGGTGTCAGGGGCCTCTTGGAATCAGTTCTCACTTGGGCAGTTGTTTAAATGAGAGGCTGTAGGCCGTGTGAGCCTCTGAATGGAGTCGACGTTCATTGACCTGGCTACAAGCTCCTGCATGAGTCAGTTTGCTCACCATGTCTTTATCCAATCAGCAGGTATTTACCAAGCACCTACGGTGTGCCAGGCTCTGTTCTAAGCCCTTCGAATTCAGCAGGGAACACAATAGAGCAGAAGCCCTTTCGCTGTGGAGCCGGCCTTCACCCGCGAATTCAGCAGGGAACACAATAGAGCAGAAGCCCTTTCCCCGTGGAGCCGGCTCTTCACCCGCACCCGTCCTTGCTGGCCGTGCTGTTTTCTGTGCTGCAGACTCCGTCCACCTCTGGACCTCTGTCCCTGCTGTTTCCTTTGCTTGTCCCTTCCCCATGCAGCCACAATTCACATATTTTACCTGGATATACTGAGATTGTTTGGGTTGCAAGAAGCAGAAACAGAATCTGGCTAACTTAAGGAATATAAAAAAGAGACAGTGACTTACTGGGAAGGCCTTGGAGCACCCACAGAGTCAGGAGAGACCCTGGAGCCAGGCCTTAAAAGGAACTGGCACCAGGAAACTCCCAGCTCCTCAGGAGCAGGCGCGGTGGGGCACTGTCTCCTGGGCACGCTCTAAGGCAGGATTGGCTCCAGCTGCTCCCCGACCTCGGGCTCCTCTGCTCAGGGGTCGTATTCTGGGGTGGGAGGCATTGCACTGGCCTTGCCTGGACCCCGCGGCCTCCGCCTGGCCAGGGCTTGGCGGTAGCAGGCCTGGGGCGGCCTTCCCTCGCAGCAGCATTCTGCACGGGAGAGCTGGCCCTGAGGGCGGGCCCAGCAGGGGCCCAGCACACTGGCCACACTCGCTCGTTCTTCAGTTTCGGGTTAGTTGTCACTTCCTCCAGGAAGTCTGAGATGAGCCAGGCCCCCGAATCAGGAGTATTTTCAGTTGCGAGAACAGAAAATGCAACTAAACACTGGCCTAAGCAAATGACATGCCAAACATCAGCAGCACCACATATCAAGAACCTCTCTGTCCTTCGTGCCGCCATCCTCAGCAGTCCTCCACCTTGATCACGACATGGCCCATCAGGCCCTGTGTCACTTCCTCATGTAATTTTATCCCAGGCAGGGAGGGGTGCGAGGAAGATATTTTCCAGGATTGCCTGGTAGGCTTCCCCAGATGTCTCATTGGCCAGAGCCAGGTCAGTTAGGAGTTGAACTTGATTTCTTAATATCAGAGAGCCAACTACAGAGTCTGAAACCAATTAGGGGTTTATTTTCTTTAGTACGAGGACAGGCTGGAGGTTTGTGAGACAGAGCTGCTAGGAGATAATCTCATGATATCTTTGAGGACCACCCTCTCCCTTTCTTTTTGCTCTGCTCTGCTTAGTATGTTTCTATTTTCCAGATCACATTGTGATATAAGATGGCTGCAGGAGCTCCAGCCATCACATCTGTGTTCCAGGCAGGCAGGAAGAAGAGATACAAAAGGCCAGGAATAAAGTGTTTTTCCAGAGCTCCCTATCAGTGATTTCTGCTTGTGTTTCATTGGCCACCACTGGCTAAAGTGGAGGCTGGGATCTGAGGTTATCTAGATAGATGCACTGCCACCTATAACAGTGAGGGTTTCAGTACCAGGGCTGGATGGGGCAGGGGAGGGTTGTTGCTGGGCAATCAACAGTGTCTGCCACATAAAATCTCCATTTCTTTTTGCAGTGTTTATCGCCTGAAACTCCATGTGTTTGTCACATTTAAATAACATACAATTATATATTTTTCTGGTTTGGGAGTTGTAAATAACAATCACAGACGTAGTTGGCGGCACCACAGTAAATAAGACAGAGGCACATCCCTGCCCTCGTGGAGTCTCCCTTCCTGGGATGGCAGTGGGCTCTTGGTCCACCTGGCTCAGCCCCCTTAGGCCAGGTCCACCTAACACCTTCCCCTTCTTGTTCTGTTCCAGGGTGATTGCCAGACACGTGAGGAGGCGGTGGCGCTTGGAGTGGGCCTGTGTAACAATGGTTTCATGCATCACGGTAATCCCGCCTCCGCTCAGCCCAGCCTGCCCAGGGGGTGGGGTGGGGGTCTGTCCTGAGACAGAATTGCTGGCAGAGACGCTGGTCCCTGGTGCATGTTTCAGCGAGGGGAAACAGGCCCAGAGACAGCAAGTGGTAGGCTGGCGGCTGCCCAGCAAGGCAGTGGGTGTGGGCCTATGGACTGCTGTGGCTTTGGGCCAGCTCGTGCATTACCCTCCTCCTCCACCCCCAGTTCTGCACCAATGGGGAGCTCCCTTCAGGTGTCCTGTGGGGACCGAGGTGGCTATCAAATCCATGGGCTTCCCAAGCCTTTACTCCTGGATGGGAGATGGCCTCCCAGAGTGGGCAGCAAGGTTGGGCAAGGTGGGCTTGGTCCGTGGGCCTCCTGGGAAGGGAGGGGAGGGGTCCGTGGGGACAGAGGATGGCCAGGCTGTGAGCGTGAGAGGGAGGAAGCCAGGCAGGGCCTCGCCCTCAGACACGTCCCTCCTTCTCCCACAGGGAAAAGTGTGCCGGAGGGGAGGCGGGTGGACGGTGTGAGATGGTCCTGGGGACGGAGAAACGGTTCCACTGACACCGCTTTAAGATAACAGAGAGATTATACCCCGGGCCCGGCCTCCCTAAGAACTCTGCATGTAGTGATTAGTTTAATCCTTGTGCTGGTCCTTTGATGTTGGTATGGAAAACATGCCCGTGTATAAACGAGGCCCAGAAGCCCAGGCAGTTAGGGCACTTGGGCATGGAGGGGCTGGGACCTGGACCCAGGCAGGTTGGACGTTCCAGGCCACCCGTGAGCTCTGCGGCCGGGGGAGCCCTGGAGTTCCTTCTGGTCCCAGGGGAGCCCCCAAGTTCCCACTTTTTAGGATGAGTGGACTTTTAGCCTCTCTTCCACCCCCCGCCGCCAGCAAAGAGCCTTTCTCTGGTTTCCAGAACAACCTCAGGGCCTTGTCACACGCAGTGTTTCCCTCATCCAGGGGCCCCTCCCTCCCTGCCTCGTCCCCTGACTTACCGGTGTTTCTGCTCAGCTCTGGCCTCTCCAGCGAGGCCCCCTGACCAGCTCGGAGAGGTCCTCTTCTGCCTGCCCTCTGACCAGCCTCGGTTCCCTTTTCTTCCCGGGCCTTCCCTGTCCCCGTGAGGCTGAGTCCACACCTCCGCTCTTTGTTTATCTGTAGCGTGTCTTTGCCTGTGGGCACTGGCCCCTAGGCTCTGGGGACCAGAGATGAACAAGAAATACAAGTCCTGCCCTCGTGTGTGTGCGTGTGTGTGAGAGAGTCACGCAACTGTGAAATAAGCTGAAGCCGTGCTGCGGGGAGGAGCGGCCAGAAATCCTCCCAGCGTCTGTTCTGTGCACCAGCTCAGAGGTTGGCGAACTCTGCCTATAGAGGGCCAGACAGTAAATGTCTTAGTTCTTGCAGGCCACACCGTCTCTGTCACAGCCCAGCTCTGCTCCTGTAGTCTGAGAGCAGCTTCAGGGGATGCATAAACAAGTGGATGTGACGTTTAGCCAATAAAACTTTATTTAGAAAAACAAACTGATGGCCACAGCTTTCTACACTTGGTCCAGGAGCTGGATTTGCTGTCCCTTTGCCCTGTGAGGTCAAAGGCCATCAGGTTTGGCCCCTGCCTTGAAGCCAGCAGGCCCAGTTCTGGGCCCGACTCAACTTGCTGATAGCAAAGCCTGCTCCTCTCAGCCTCAGTTTCCCTATCTTTCCCTCCCCATCTGAGCTCAGCATTCTGACAGCTCTGGGACACTGGGGCTCACGCCACAGCTGAGAGGGGCAGGTTGGGCCCAGGCAGGGCAGCCCGGGTCATTCCCGAAACCTACTCTGTTCCCTGCAGGGATCTCTCCAAGCCCCACCCCCCTCCCTCCCGTCAGCTGGACGGAACCTCTCATTTGTGGGTGAGAGTAATTAGGGTCCACCCCGGGGGCTATTTCCCAGGAAGGCGGCTGTCTGAGAACCTTCTGCTGGGAGTGACCCCGGGCAGCACTGACACCCTCGGGGGCCTCAGGGAGAGAAATTGCAGGGGGCTGCCCTCAGGCCCCTTTGCCTGCCACGAACTCCAGGCTAAAAGAGGAAAGGGCCGATCCTAGGGTGGTGGCTGCTGCAAATGCAGGTTAGGGCCCGGTGGAGGGCGTGGTGGGGCCTGCCTGGCGCCTCCCGGGGTGTCTGGCCTGGGCTCGCGGGGCCCTGGGGTGTCCCTGGGGAGGGGTCCAGAGGCAGTGGTCCAGCCCCTCGCTGTAGGTGCAGACAAGGAAAGTGAGGCTCGTGAGTTAATCTTTGAGGCTGCTCGGGGACATGGGTTGTTATCCCTACAGATGAGGAAACTGAGGCTCAGAGAGGCTAAACGGCCTTGAGGTTGGGGGCAGGGGGAACTGACCAAGACTGTCAGCGATGGTCTGTGCCCCCATCTCATGAAGCCTGGCCAGTGGCCTTAACTGGAAGTTGGGAGTGATTGGCCCTCACCTGGCCTAGCTCCTGGACTCCGGGTTCCAGCTGTTTCCCCAGATATTTCAACTGAGACACAGGACACAGCACGGTGCCTCCTCCTCCCTCTCCCGGAGACTTATAGCCTTGTGTTTACAGTGGAGGGGAAGCCAGCCGGCCTCCTGGGGCCTGGCTCCCAGCTCTGGGGAAAGCAGCAATTTGAGCGTCTGTTCTCTCCAAGGAGGTAATAGAGGTGGCCTGAGAGCTATGCTCACAAACAGCTAGCTGTCCCGGGAAGGGAAGAAGGCAGAAAGAAAGGCCTCTTGATGCTTTTCATGTCTTCAGAGGCTTTCGGGAGGCCTGAAGCTAAGGCAGCTGCTTGTCCTTCTTTCCCGGGCCCACTGACCTCAGACGACTGCCTCGACCTCTCCCCTTTACGGAATTTGTCCCTGTACCCATCCATCAGGCCAGGCTGGGCAGTATGATGAAGAGGAGGAGCCTGGGCTCTGTGACCTTGGGCAGTTTATTTAGCTCCTCTGGGCCTTAGTCATCCTGTCTTTAAAAGGGTACAGCAAATCCTCCTTTGTCTGCAGAGTAAGTGATCTTAAGCCTATATTCCTGGTGTGCTCTGCACTAGAAGGTATTTAGTTAAATTGTAATCTACAGGGCCCATATCACGTGCTGATTGTTACCAGTTTTTTTTTTTCTATTTTTGTTTTAATATTTTTCAGTCACACAGCATATGGGATCTTAGTTCCCTGACCAGGGATCAGACTCACATCCCCTTCAGTGGAAGCACAGAGTCTTAACCACTGGAACGCCAGGGAAGCCCCTGTTACTGGTTCTTTTATACTCACTTTCCTGCCTAGTCTTAGAGGTCTGAAGACTTTTTCTGTAAGGACCCGGATAGTACATGTCTCAGGTTTTGTGCAACGTACAGTCTTTTGCAATTATTTAACTTTGTCATTGTGACCCCAGAGCAGCCCCAGGCACTATATAAACAAATGGGTGTGACTGTGTTCCAATAAAACTTTATTTATAAAAAGTGGGAGTGAATCACATTTGGCCCACAGAGGCTAAGTGTACCATCCCCTGGTCTACAGGGTCTCATTGTGGTCTGTTTCTGATTATTAATGAGGGTGAGTTCCTTTCCATGTACTTGGCACTCACCACTCTCTTATGTTTTCCCATTTGTTATACCTATTTATATCCTTTACTCATTTATCTATGAGTTTCCCAGCTTTCTCTGGTTGGTTTGTTGGAGTTTCCCATATATTCTAGAGCTTTCTCCTTTGTTGATTTTAGACCAGATTGTTAATTTTGAATCTGTGGCCTGCCTATGGCCTTGCTATTGAATGGAAGTCCTTAATTTTATCATTGGAGAAGGCAATGGCACCCCACTCCAGTACTCTTGCCTGGAAAATCCCATGGACGGAGGAGCCTGGTGGGCTGCATTCCATGTGGTCGCTGGGAGTCGGACACAACTGAGTGACTTCACTTTCACTTTTCACTTTCATGCATTGGAGAAGGAAATGGCAACCCATTCCAGTGTTCTTGCCTGGAGAATCCCAGGGACGGAGGAGCCTGGTGGGCTGCCATCTGTGGGGTCGCACAGAGGTGGACATGACTAAAGCAACTTAGCAGCAGCAGCAGCAATTTTATCATACTGCTTTTTTGGGGGGCAGTCTTGTATATGAAATCCTTTTCTGTTTTAAGACAAAGACACTTGCCTGCATTTTGTTTGGTGAGCTTTAGTTTTCCTATTCTTATTTAGGTCTTTGATTCAACAGGAGTTCATTGTTGTATATGGTGTGAGGTAGGGATCTGATTTTATTTTTTTCCCGTAAGTGAATCAGTTTTCCCTGTACCATCTGTGGAATACTCCACGTGGTTGTTTGTCATCCGTCATATGCTAAGTTCCCATAAAACAGTGTCCTTTTATGTGACAGCTGTTCTCTTCTGGTTCTTTATTTCTGCTGTGGTTCCGCAGCTTGGTACCTTACATGGCTTTGTAACATGCCTTTATATAAGCAGGTGTGATGAGTTCAGAATTTTCATGAGAGTCAAAAAGCCAGGCTTTTATGTGAATTATCCTAATGTGTTAGTTTTGGCACAGGACTTTACTTACTAGAACACCATGCTGGCCAACCCAAGCTTGTCCAGAGGCTGGTCCTGGCCCGTGGCTGCTAGTCAGCATATACCACTGAAAGCTCCCCGTGTGAGCCTGACCCCGTCTGTGGGTTTGCAGTGCTGGAGAAGAGCGAGTTCAAGGATGAGTCCCAGTACTTCCGCTTCCACGCAGACGAGGAGATGGAGGGAACCAGCAGCAAGAACAAACAGCTTCGCAATGACTTCAAGCTGGTGGAGAACATCCTGGCCAAGCGCCTGCTGGTAGGAGCAGAGCTGAGCTTGCTGCATCTTCCTTCCCAGACCTGCCTGCAGGCCTGGGAACTAGGCAACCTTCAGGTTGTGGCTGGAGAGGTTGGGCTCACCTTGGGGCACCCAAAAGTAAGGGGGGGATTTTAGGCGGTGCCTGGCAACACCGCCCAGACACCAGGCTACTTTCCTGGCCAGACCACCCTCCTGACAGAGGAGACTGGGCTCGCTGGGCTCCTTTCTTTTTCTTCCCCTCTCCTCTTATCCACCCCACCCCCAGCCTAGCCTTCACAGGAGGATGGCTTCCTGAAATGACCCCTCTCACACCAAAGCCTTGGGTTTTCTGGGCCGGCACCCTTGTTCAGTTGCTGCAGCTAGCCTTGCAGTTAAGGTAGGACATTTACCAGCCTGGTCAGGTATTTTACCAGCCTAGCCCATCCTGTTTCTGTGCCTCCTGGTGAGCCGCAGCCTCTACCTTGAGGCCTGGCCCACAGCAGGCAACCGGGAGAGGGGTTCGGAGAGGCTGGGTCTCTTGGCGTAAGCCAGAGTTGGGGCTGAAGCCTGCCTGACGTGCAGGCGGCTCTGTTCACGTCTTTCCTATCGTACTTAAGGGGGGTGCTGATCCAGCTCCCATTTCTCCCACCACAGAGCCCTCAAGCGCTCCACACCACACTTGGGACAAAACCTTCCTGCCTCTTTTCCTCCCTCTCCTGTGTTCCCCCTCCTCGCCCCACTTAGCACAGCCACTCAGATCTTCTGTCTTCCCTCCAGTACTCTGGGGCCTGACTTAGGGCCCTGGCATCTGCTGTACCCTCTGCTGGGAGCACTTTTCTCCCCTCTTTATAAACTTCTGTTCCTCATTTCATTCAAGTCTCAGCGCAGATATCCCCTCCCCTGGCCCTGCTTCTGTGCCTCACTCTGTCCCTTTAAGTGCTTTATTTTAATTCAAAGTACATACACCCCTGGGTACCACAGTCTCTATTTCTTTGTTTGTTTGCAGTCTGTCTCTCCTACTAGACAGTCAGCTATACAGGAGGCAGGAACTGTGTCTTGTTTGGTACTGTTTCCAAAACACTGAAATACCTGGCCTATATAATAGACAGCAGCTCAGCTAAATATGTACAGAGAAAATAAATGCATTTCCTATATCCCCACCACCACGGACCCCCCAGACCTCCCAACCTTCTTGTCGTCCTGCGATGGGGAGGGATGGCTCCTCCCTAAACCCCCTTCCTGTCCCTAAGTTCTTGGTGGCAGGACACTTTGGGGTCTGATTTATTTCATTAAGGCAGTAAGCTGTTATTGAGCACCTGCAGAATAACAGCAGATGGGGAGACAGGGGAGCATAATAAATATGGGGGCTCTGTCCTCAGGTTGGGAAGAGGAAAGGGGAGACAGGCCAAGAAGGCTAAATGAATACGTGGTCACCCCACTCCCAGCCCCACCCTAAGAAGATCTGGGACGTGAGGAGCCAGCTGGGTCCTGGTCCCCTCCAACCTGTCCCCCGTGTGGGCCAAGCCGGGCAGGCTCCAGGCCCCCTTCCCTGTCTCACTACCTCTCCTGCCTCGAACCTCCCAGATCCTGCCCCAGGAGGAAGACTACGGCTTCGACATCGAGGAGAAGAACAAGGCTGTGGTGGTGAAGTCGGTCCAGAGGGGCTCGCTGGCCGAGGTGAGGCGGCTCAGAGGGGCCACCCCGCCCCCGGGCTGCGTGGCGGACAGGAGAGTGGGGCACCCTCCTCCAGCTCAGAAAGCCCTGGAATGGCAGTGGTTCCTCCTGGCTCCTTGTTCTCCTGGGGAAACTGAGTCCAGGTCTCTGGGAATTAGTGATGGAGCCCCTGGGAGCCAGGTTGCTCTCCCAGCGTGGACCACCAGCTCCCCTGCTGGCCCTGCAGGGGCCAAACGCAAAAACCCCAAACACCACCCGGGCCTCTGAATCAGCTGGATTATAGAAAAACCAGCCGCCTGAGTAAGGCAGGTTTGTTTTGCTGCTCCAAGATGCATATGAGGTCTGGAGGAGGGAGGCCAAGCCTTCAGCCCCAGGGCCTCTCAGCTATTGCCAGGGGTGTGCAGATGGCTGGGAGAGAGGCGCTGGCCACTTCTTCCAGGGGCTCAGCTTGCTTCCTTATAGCGATCAGGAAGGCGTTTGGCTGCACGTAGTAGCCGCAGGCTGGGCTTGACAGCGGCTGGAGCCCCAGGGCTTCCGTTTTCTTGTGATGTAAGCAGTTTAGGAGGAGGAGGTGGTTATCAGTCTTGGTTCAGGGTTGGCATCTCTTCCCCTTTGCCGGCCAAGGCCTCATGGTCACAAGGTGGCCACCCCCAGGTCCATGCCTCGTGTCCTTGCAGAGCTGGGCAGGAAGCTGGCGGGCTGGATTCTCAGGGAAGATGTCTTTGCTGTTAGCGGCCCCCACAGGCCTCCCCTTCACAGCTCGTCGGCCGGGCATGGGTCTCACCAGCCCGCCTCACTGTTTACCACAGAGGGCAGCGGGGTTGCCCCGGGGGAGTCTCCTCGGGTCCTACTTGGTCCCTGGGGCTGGTGACTCTGCGCTCCTGAATCGAGTGGCTCCTTAGTGAGGAGGAGAGGGGGTCAGTTACCTGGTGTGCTGGTCTCTCCCTTGCCCCTCTGCCTCCCCAGATGGCCGGCCTGCAGGTGGGGAGGAAGATCTACTCCATCAACGAGGATCTGGTGTTCCTGCGGCCCTTGGCTGAGGTGGAGTCCATCCTCAACCAGTCTTTCTGCTCCCGCCGCCCGCTGCGCCTCCTGGTGGCCGCCAAGGCCAAAGAGTGAGTGTTGCCAGGGGGCGGGGGCGTCTGGTGGCCTTCCTCTCGGGAGGAGGAGTTGCCCTGGTCCCAGGGGTGGTGGTGGTGGGGTGCCTGGCTGACCCAGGTCCCCACGGCTGGCGGGTCCTCCCGCAGGCACGTGCCAAGGTGCTGCTGGTTCTGTTCAGTTGACAGTGCTTACTGGGTGTCTCCTGTGTGCCCGCTGGTGTTTCGGGCTCGGGGGATGCAGCCCCGTCTGCATAGATCCGTTCCTGCCCTCACAGATCTCAGTCTGTTTGGAGGCTAGAGCAGGAGAAGGACAAAGTCAAAGCAGAAAAGCGAGAGACGTACCAGGAGGTAGTGAGTGTGCACCAATATATCGGGTTGGCCATAAATCCTTTGGGTTTTTGCATTACATCCTATAGAGGAATCCAGATGAACATTTACCCAACCCATTATAAAGCTGGGACAGGAGATGGGCTTTGTGGAGGAGTGCTGGTCAGGGAGATGCCCCTGAGAATGGAGGTGAAGACCTGAAGTGGGGTGAGGGAGGGGGTCAGGGGGACATCTGGAGGAAGAGGGTTGCTGGTAGAGGAAACAGCAAGTGCAGAGGCCCCCTGGGTGGCTGGTGTGTTTGAGCAACAGTGAGGAAGCTGATGGGGCTGGAACAGGGGTGGGCACTGAGGTTGGTCAGACGGTAGAGGCCAGGCCCTGTGGGACCTGTGCCCACAGTAAGGAGCATGGAGCTACCGGAAGGTTCTGAGCAGAGGGGCGATGTGATCTGACATAGGGTCCTACAGCATCTCTCTGGCTGCAGGTGGAGACTAGATTGTCAGGGGCGGGGCGGGAAGCAGGAAGCCTGGAGAGGAGGCTGCCGGCCGGCCCCTCCCAGCTGCGGTGAGAAGTGGTCGTGTACCAGACAGAGGCACCGGGAGGAGCATTTTCTATTTTAAATCCTGCACATTTGCTTTTCGCTTCTCCCTTCTATTTAAGGCAGATGCTCCTGGTTTTCTGTTGATGGGAGTGATAGAACGTTTTAAATAGCATTCTTTCAGTTCAGAGGCTTGTCAGTTTCAGGGACATGATTGATGGTTTGGTTGGTATGTAGAAGTGGGAGAATTCACCTTGGTGGAACATGCCTGCTTCAAGTTCCAGAAATACCTGGGGTTTGAGAACAGGCTCCCCAGATGGCTTTTTATGGCAGGTAGGGACTATCCAAGGCCTAATGTGGGGGACATGCCGTAGACAGGAAGCTGATGGCTACATTGAAGCCCCTGGATTAATAATGACCTTGGGAAGGGGCTGCCAGTTCTGCCCTGCTGATCCACCCACAGAGTGGCTGGGTCATCTGGGCTTTCAAATCATGCTCTCTGGGGGACACGTGGACAATTTTCTGGAGTCGGCACCCAGATGTGCTGGAGGTCACTTGTCACCCTCCAAGTAAGTGATTATTAAATAAAACATGCACTCACCAAGGTGCCTCTTCTCACCCAGATGATGATAGTGAAGGGTTAGGAGGGTGCATGGATGGACTTTCTGGGGGTGGGCTGGCTGGTTCTGATGAATCAAAGGCTCTGCTCTGTGCCCTCCGGTTGAGCGAGGTTTCTCTACGCATTTGGAAAGTCTGGTGCTGCTGTCTGGGGCTGGATTTCCCAAAAGCCTGGGAGGCAGGGGCTCCCCTGCTGGTCCCCTGGGCTCTCTTTTGGGAGTGCCACTGCTGTACCTTATGACAGCTTCTATTTGGTGCAGGATTGTCAAAGTCCCCGACCATCCGGAGACGCTGTGCTTCCAGATCCGTGGAGCAGCCCCGCCGCACGTCTACGCGGTGGGGAGAGGTGAGTGGGAGCCCAAAGGACGTGGAGTGGGGCTTTGGGAGGCCTGTCTGTTGTGTGTGTAGGAGTTCAGAGGCGCCTGCCCAGTTAGCTCCAGGCCTGTGCCTCTTAGCGCACAGTTAGGACTTAGCTTCTTTGCTGGAAGCCAAGGCTTGTAAATATGCATGCCTGTGGGGGTTGGGCAGCTGCACATGGGCAGCTGAAAGGAAGCACTAGGGAGTGGTGAGGACTGTGGCAAAGTGAGAAAAATGCACATTCACTCGAAACAGGGCAGCGTTTCTTCAGCTCCAGCTCCTTATTGCCGGGCAGGAATGTGGCAGTTTGAGAGTCATGGGACAGCTGAGAGAACATGACCTTGAAGCCTGGTAGACCTGGGCTTGAAACCTGGCTGCTTCTAGACAAGTGACTTGCGAGAGCCACTTTGCCTCTCTGAGCCTGTGTTTCTCTATCTGCAAAACGGGGCTGCTCCTGGCTTCAGTATCATGGGGTTGTTCAGGGACTTAAAGGAGAAGAGGGCTTCCCTGGTGGCTCAGCAGTAAAGAATCCACCTGCGGTGCCAGAGACGCAGGTTCGATCACTGAGTCAGGAAGATCCCTGGAGGAGGGCATGGCTGCCCACTCCAGTATTCTTGCCTGGGGAATCCCATGGACAGAGGAGCCTGGTGGGCTACAGTCCATGGGGTTGCAAAGAGCTGGACATGACTGAAGTGAGTAGCAAGCACACACACAAAGGAGACGAAGCTCTGGAGTGACCTGTGCCTGAGTTCAAGGCCAGCCTCCCTTGCCACGTGACCCTGGGCTTGCTGCCACTTCTCTGAGCCTCAGTCTCTTCTTCTGCCAAACGGGAATGACAGTGCCTGTCCTGCCCACTGGCGTGGGGTGGAGAGTGGCTGCGAGGTGGGAGGATGGAGGTGCCATTTGGTGTGGGGTGAGGGACAGGTGCCTCTGGGTACTCGCCCTTGCCTGATACCACACCCCAGCCTCTCATCGCTGGCATCCAGCCTCAAGCGCTCCTGTCCCCCTTAGGCTCCCGAGGCTGCGGCTGCAGGGCTCTGTGCCGGCCAGTGCATCCTGAAGGTCAATGGCAACAATGTGATGAATGACGGCGCCTCAGAGGTCCTGGAGCACTTCCAGGCATTCCGGAGCCGCCAGGAAGAGGCCCTGGTGAGCCGCCTGGCAGCCAAAGGGGTCAGGGCAGCCCTGCTCACTGGGTGGAGGCTGAGGGCACCCTCCCTTCTCTGGGAAGAAGCCTGCAGGCACCACCGGGTTTTGGGTGGGGTGGGGCTGCGGACCTGAGGGCTGAACTGGGCCTGGGCTCCAGGACCCCTCTGCTTCCCTGAACCTCATGGCCTCAGTTTCTACAGTTGTGAAATGGGTGTGATAAGATAGTCTTTTCTTACCCCTTAGGCACGTTGGGCAACTAGTCACATTGATGATAAGAAATTGATGTTATACTTGGGTTGGGGACCCAGGGTTCTGTGGACGGTGATGCACTGGTTTATTTAATAAGCGCTTCCCGCGTACCTGCTGTCTGCCTGGCGTGTTTCTAGACCCTGGGGCCACAGGAGAGAGAAGCTTTCTGCTCCCATGAAGCTGACTTGCGTTTTGAGTGCTCCCCCTGCCCTGCCTTCTGTGAGGAGTGTAGACTGTGGATGCTGAGGGCCGAGGGTGGCTGGAGATCCCTCAGGAGGTTTCCAGAGTGAAGTCTGGGAGGGCTCCCTGAAGGTGGTGTCGCCGAGCTTTGGAG
This sequence comes from Nanger dama, assembly GCA_917880005.1. NCBI lineage: Eukaryota > Metazoa > Chordata > Mammalia > Artiodactyla > Bovidae > Nanger > Nanger dama. The sequence continues at coordinate 6,712,605 of CAKJTW010000042.1, forward strand.
TCGGGGCAGCATGCACCTGGGCTCTGGGTGTCGTGGCGCCCCTCTTACTCGGCTTCCCACACAGGGCCTGTACCAGTGGATCTACCGCACCCACGAGGATGTGCAGGAGGCCCGGGAGGCCGCCGGCGAGGACCCCAGTGGCGAGGGGGCCCGAGAGGAAGACCAGCTCAACTCAGGTAATGGGACAGGCAGGCCGTGAGACAGAGACGCCCGTGGGGAGTGGATCCTCTGTGTCCACACTCCTCCCAGTCCCATCCAGCATCCCTTCTCGATGCTGTCATTTCTGTATGAGTCTCCAATCGTTGCCGAAACAAAGTACTAGGAACCTGGTGGTTTAAAACCACATGCGTTTACTACGTTACTGTTCTGGAGGTCACAAGTCTGAAAGGTGTCTCCCTGGGCTCTAATCAAGGTGCCAGCAGGCCTCATTCCCTTCTGTGGCTCTTCACTTGCTTGTTTCAGGGAGATAGCTCCCCAGCCAGCCCTGTAAACCCTGCTTCTTTGTTGACCCCAAAGTCACCAGCAAGGAGCCCAGAGCTGTCAGACACCAAGGCATTGAAAGCCCCTGATCTTCCCACGTCTCCTCCTGCCCCCAGCCCAGCAGAGCACAGAAGCGACTGGAGAGGAGGAGCTATTAGTCAAACTCCAAGCATTTAGTTGGCACCTACTATGTGTCAGCCTCAGTTCTCGGTTTGGAGGATACAGTAAGGAATAAAACAAAAAATTCCCTGCCCTCGAGGAGCTGTTCCCCGGCTGCTGAAACACCCACAGCCTGAAAGAGGGGTCCTAAAGGAGACAGGCCGATGGGAAGAGGGAGAGACCGGAGGCCCGCTGTGAGCTCAGTTTATGACCCTCTGAGAGCAAAGCGCTGTGGGCCTCCTTCCCCAGCACATGGGTGACCCCAGTGATGACGATGGTAAAGCACACTGGGAAGAGCTGGTGGTTTCGAAACTTCCATTCAATACGTAGAAGCACCTACTATGTGCCAGGTCATGTTCAAGGAGCTGGAGAAACAGGAGTGAACGAAGCAGATGGGGTTTCTGCCCTTAGGGGACTGACATGAGGGGAACAAGACAATGAACAAAAGAACAAAAAGGTTGATAATTGGTGACGTAGCATGGAGGGTGAGGGGGGAAAGGGGGACAGTGTGTGTGTTGAGAGTACTCTTTGGAGCAGGTGGGAAGGAAACCGCTTCATGCCATAAAGTGCCTCCTTTCTTCCTAAATGCATCACCGCCTAGCTGTGTGGCCTCTAAGGACTCACAGTCTCTCTGGGACCCTGTTAATCTGGACTGAAACTGGGCTCCATAAAAATGTTGGCCCAGCAAACTAACAAGGCTGAGTAGGGTTAATGAGCTTCAGGTCTGGCTCGATCCAGCATCTCATATACTGAGGAGGCCTTCATTTTCTCTACTTCTCAGCTCTGCTCCCTCTGAGTTGGTTTCCCTCTTACATGCTGTTTTCTCCACCTAATGGCTCTCTGGTAACTTGAAATCCAGTTGAAAAAGAGGATGTCTCCTTCTCTTTGTAGATCCAGACAGATCTCCCTCTCATGGGCTCAGCTTGGGTCACATGCTTGCTCCTGAACCAGTCACTTAAATAGAGGAAATCAAACATGCTGAATGGCCAGGCCTTTGCCCCTGGGGGAGGGTATGGATGGCAAATGTGTCTCCTTTTGGAGCCCCAGAGACTGTGAATGAGACTCAAGGCTTGATTCCTGAAAGGAAAATCTTTTAGAGTAAGGGAGTGAGTGACAGTGGGCTGGCAAAAGTGAGAAGAGCCGCAGCACAGGTTTCAGTTTCCCCGCCTGGCTAACGCAGGCGGTCCGTGGTGCTGGGCCCGGGGCTGGCTTGGCGCGGGGTGGTGCCCCCCTCCGCAGGGTCACCTGTCCCTCTGGCTTCCAGCTTTCCCCTGATGTCCCTGGGCCCCCAGCCGAGCCAGCACGAGGACAGCCCTCTGGTCAGCCTGACAGTGGACAACGTGCACCTGGAGCACGGTGTTGTGTACGAGTACGTGAGCACGGCAGGCATCAAGTGCCACGTGCTGGAGAAGATCGTGGAGCCCCGCGGCTGCTTCAGCCTCACTGCCAAGGTTTGCTGGCTGTGGCCCTGCCCTGGGGGGTGGAGCAGCCTGACTCCCATGTCCTCCGAGTTAGCCTGGGGAACCTTGGTCCTAATCCCTGCCCCTCCACTTGGTAGCTGTGGGGCTTAGGAGACTGACTTCTTATCTCTTAGCCTCAGTTTACTCATCTGTTAAGTGGGCCAATAATAGACCTGACCCACACGTGTATTACAAGGTGTATAGTAGTTGCCCAAGATAAACCCCTCAAGACTCTCCCCGGGTGCCCAGTGAGTACTCAGTAGTGGTTGATATTTCTGCAGATCCTTGAGGCCTTTGCTGCCGATGACAGTGTCTTCGTGCAGAACTGTGGGCGGCTCATGGCCCTCAGCAGCAACATAAGGACCATGTCCCACTTTGAGTTCCGCAACATCTGTGACACCAAGCTGGAGAGCATCGGCCAGAGGATCGCCTGCTACCAGGAGGTGCCTACACCCCACAGGGTCTCAACTCAGGGTATTTCAGTTGTAAATGTCAAATGCCAACCCAACTTGGCTTAAAACAAACAGGGTAATTAACTGGTTTATATTACTGAAATGTCCATAGGTGAGCTTCAGGCATGGTTGTATCCAGCACTCAAACAGATACCACACTGTTACAAGAACAGGACTTCTCTCCTTCTCTTGACTTTGTTTTCCTTATTGGTTTTGCTCTCAGGCAGGCCCTTTTCACATGATGATAAAATGGTCCTCAGTAGATTTAGCCTTAGCAACCCCAGTATAAATAGAATGCAATGAGAGCTCTCTTTGGCTTGGCCTGGGTCCCCTGCCTGGGCCTGTGTAAGTTCTGCAGGAATGGGGAGGCAGCCTTACTTGAGCCTCACAGATGCTGGGTCAGAGAGAGATGTTCCCCCAGGACACCTCAGGTGCAGCTGACATGGAGACATCTAGGTGGGTAGGTACTTGGAGGCCTCACATTCCTCCAGGACTTCCCTGAAATCTGGGTCCAGTGAAAGGCAGTACAGGGGAATTTACTTTTTCATTTGGACTTACTGGCATTTTTTTCAATTTTGGAATGTCTGGCCTAAGCTAGGATAAAGTTGGTACTGGAGGTGTGCCAGAATTCCCAGACCCCTAAGTAATAACCCCATGCCTCCCCCGACTTTTCTCAGTTTGCAGCTCAGCTAAAGAGCAGGATCAGCCCACCCTTCAAACAAGCACTCCTGGAACCCCATCCACTATGTGGCCTGGACTTTTGCCCTACCAACTGCCACGTCAACCTCATGGAAGTATCCTACCCTAAGACCACTCCCTCAGTTGGGAGATCCTTCAGCATCCGTTTTGGTCGCAAACCCTCCCTTATCGGCCTTGACCCAGAGCAAGGTAACTGCATGTGTCCACCAAAAATGTGTTCAGGTCTCACAGTACAATAAACAAGCATATCTGAAGGCCAACAGGCTAGAGCTGGAATGGTGGCTCTATGGTCGTCACAGATCCAGATTCCTTCTATCTTTCTATGCCACTATCTCTAAATGTTGCTTTTATCCTGAAAGATGCCTCATGGTATAAAATGGCTGCTGGAGTACCAGCCATCATGTCTACATTCCAGGCAGGAAAATGATCATAGTAGTTAAGAGTGTATTGACACCAAATTGAAACTTTCTTATTAAAGCAGTTTAATTTATTAAAAGACTATTTTAAAGGGAAACTTTTTTCGTTTACTGGGATCCTTAAAATGGGTTTGTGAACTTTTCCTCCCTACCATAGGCCACCTGAACCCCATGTCCTATACCCAACACTGTATCACCTCCATGGCTGCCCCATCCTGGAAGTGCCTGCCTGCTGCGGATGGGGACCCACAACGTCAGGGTCCCAACGACAGCAGCTTTGGGCCAGCCAGTGGAGCCCTTGGCCAGGAGGACCGAGGCCTGAGTTTCCTGCTCAAGCAGGAGGACCGTGAGATCCAGGATGCCTACCTGCAGCTCTTTACCAAACTGGATGTGGCCCTGAAGGAGATGAAGCAATATGTCACTCAGATCAACAGGTGAGCCCAGCATCTGCGGCATCAACATTTTGAGTAGGATTATTCTTTGGAGAGGGGCGGGGGTGTCCTGTCCATTAGTGGTTATTAGCGGTATCCCTGGTCTCCACCCACCAGATGCCAGTAGCACTCCCTTCCCTAGCTGTGACAGCCTGAGATGTCTTCAGCTGTTGTCAGAGGCCTTCTAGGGGCAGAATCATCCTGATTGAGAACGCTGCTCTGATGAAAGGATGGATGTAGGCAGCATCATCAGCAGAGGCTGAAACTATCAGTGAAAGGTTTGGGGGAACTTTATTATTCCAACACTGCAGAGAGAGAAAGACGACTGGACGTGATGGCCCTTTTGGTGCCTTGCAGCAGGATGCACAGCACCACCTACAAAGCGTTCTCACCTGCACAAGTCGCACAGTCCTCTGATCTAAGATCTAGGCTGGCTAGATGATGCAGGGCCTAAGGGAAACGGTACCTCACGGATGAAGCTGGCTAAATCCAGAAGGTGGGTGGTTCTAGGTGACAAATGACCGGGGGGCTTGTGTCTTGAAGTTCAAAGTCTTTGCTCCCACAGGCTACTGTCCACCATCACGGAGCCCACCTCCAGTGGGTCCTGCGACCCCGCCTTGGCCGAGGAGGCCTCCTCCCCACCGCTGGTCAGCGAAGAGAGTGAAATGGACAGGACCGAGCATGGGGGGCAGCAAGAAGGTGTGCTTCAAGGTGTGCGAGGAGGACCAGGAGGACTCGGGTCACGACACCATGAGCTACCGGGACTCCTACAGGTGGGGGCAGGCCTGGCTTGGGAGGGTCTCGTGGGGTTTGGTGTGGAGGCATAGTTGAGGCCCTGGCCGTGGAAAGGTCAGAATCAGAGGACGTTTCTCAGGAAGCCGTGGGACAGGGTGCTATTGCCTACCTGTGTGGTTTGTGGTTCTGGGGAGTTATCTAAGTCCCACAGTACACCATGGATATACTCTTCAGCCTCCGTCCCCCAAGACTAACGTTTCAGGGTCTGCCCTCTTGGGGACACCACGGATCCTTTCCACCTCGATTCCTGTCCCCATACGTTGATGGAATGTAGTCCAAGAAAAAGTCAAGATCTGTGTGCTTTAAAATCAATGTCAGGCCTCAGGTTTTTGCAACAAACACTGTTTTTCCTTGATCCAGGGAGTAAGACTTTTTTTCCCTCCTAACTCTCGAGAATCTGAATTGTTTTCTCCTGGTTAATTATTAAGAAGATCAGTGAGGTCTCATTTAGTGGGTTGAACAGACTGAAAACTCAATTTCCTATAATAAACCGTGGAGTGAATGGAATTCCAGCGCTGTGGCCCCCAGTGAAAAGGCTCTCTAACATCTGATGGTTGTGGTTAAGCTAGAACCTTGGAGGGACACTTCATATGGTTTGGGGCAAAAGAGAACTGATAGAATTTGGCAAGGCCTTGGGCCCCGTCCTTTCAGTCTCCAAGGGGCCTGGTGTTTCTTGGTGTCTGTGTAATGAGATGGTCTGGCTGACTGGGTCCCACGTGTTCTTGGAACCTTCTATCCACAGACCAAGATCTTACCTCTGTGTTTCCATTCTGACATTTTTGGATCCTCCAATTTTTCCTTTTAATTGTCAGAAAAGCGAAGGAAAGAATTTCAGGGTTGTGGTTTTTGATTCCCCATACCTTCTGAGTTTCTGGGACACAGGCTAAGCACACACAGTCCTTATTCTTAGGGGGTTGCCGGCCAGGCCATGTGGTCAAGTGTAGGGGTGCAGATGTATCTTGGGGACAAGACTGTCCCACGAGGGGAGTGACGGTAATTACACTCAGAGGAAGATGAGTCACTGTCCACCTACCACTTCTGTGTTTCTATACCGAGGCCTAGAGAGGTTTCTCCAGGGTGGGCCTAGGAATCCCACTGGGACAACCTTCCCCACCTCTGGCACTGGTGGTTGGTCAACAGTGCTCTCTCTGGGCTCGTCATCTACCCAAGGGTTTTGTCTACACTCCAGAAAGTGGGTTCCGGATGCTGGGACCAGAGGCTGTGAGCAGGGAGGCAGAGGGTTGACTCACACCTTCCTCTCTGCCGCTCTGCAGTGAGTGTAACAGCAATCGGGACTCCGTTCTGTCCTACACCAGCGTGAGAAGTAACAGCTCGTACCTGGGCAGCGACGAGATGGGCTCCGGTGAGTGCCAGGGCTGAGGGGTCCCCTGGCGAGAACGTGCTGCTTGTTTCTACTTTGTTACACTTTCCTACACATTCTCTTGCTTTCTGTTGCTTTGCATGGTTTGGTAACGGTTTTCCTTCACTCATTTTGCATGTGTGTATCGCACACCTGTTATGTGCTGGGACCACAGCCGTGCATTTTGAAAAGACAGGCCCTTGTAGAGCTCATGTTCTCTGTGAATGTCGTGGACACAGAACAGATAGAAACACTCCTGATTCAGTTACCGGGTGGGATGAGGTCTTCCGCATTGCTAAAATAGGGCGACCTGATGGTTTCCAGGAATGACATGTGCTCAAACCCCAAATTCACACAACACAAAAGAAGTACCCGAAAATCAGTCAGAATCTCAGCCTCACCCACAGAAATGACCATTGAGGATATTTGGGGATCACTGGTGAACATGTATTTCTGCACAGAGGTGGAGAAATGTGAGTGGATGGCCGAGGGACAGACAGACATAAATAAGAATTTATAAGTTAGGGTGACTCGTTGGTGAAGAATCTGCCTGCCAATGCAGGAGACACAGGTTCAATCCTTAGGTCGGGAAGATCCCCTGGAGGAGGAATTGGCAAACCCACTCCGGTATTCTTGCCTGAAAAATCCCATGGACAGAGGAGCCTGGCGGGCTGCAGTCCATGGGCTTGCGACGGAGCTGGACACGACCGAGCAACTGAGCACATACATTCGATTGTATGTTACTTTCAACTTTTACTGAAAGACTGAAATTTGTTTTAATCTCCATGGCTTTCAGCCTTTAACATTTTTATTTTGTGGCTGGGATAGACAGTCACATGGCTCATAATTCGAAAGGCGTGAGTGGGAGAGGGTGGGTGGTGCCAAGCCTCCCTCCCATCCTTGCTCCCCGGCCTCCTGGTTCCCAGGCTCCCGCTGCCCCTGCTGTCGTGTGTGCCCCTTCCGGAGGTGTCTGTGCATAAAAATTTAATTTTAATTATACTTCGGTTTGGCAGAAGAGAAAGGAGCTCAGGAAATATCACAGCTATTTCTGAACTTTGGATAAATATTTCATCACAGAAGCTATTCAGCTGCAAAAACTACCCCTGGGGAGGTTTTAGGAAGGCAATTTAAATGAAACGGCTGGGGGATGAATGAGAGATGTAGTCTCTGGTTCCTTCGCTCGTTTTCAGAGTGAAAATAGTTGACTTACAGCTGTGTAATGTTTTAGTTCCTGTTGCCCATTTTGCAGATAAACAAACTGAGGCTCAAAGAGGTCAAGTGATATGTGCAGCATTGCACAGCTGGGACCTGGATCTGTCAGGCTTCAAGTCCGCTGTGGTTTTTGGAGCTCTGTAGCTACATTGCCTTCTTGTGAGAGAGCCTGGGAAGGTGTGCGATGGGGCAGGAATAGTTGATGGTTGTGGTTTCTTCCTTCTGCCAGGGGATGAGTTGCCCTGTGACATGAGGATCCCATCAGACAAGCAGGACAAGCTTCATGGCTGCCTAGAGCATCTCTTTAACCAGGTAGGATCTTTGTCCCAACGCTGGCCTGACCTTGCGTTCTTCCCATCACCTCCGGTAAGAACCCATAAGTCAGGAGCCAGGGCAGGGGCCAGAGGTCACAGGTTCTAGCCACTTGGAGGGCCCCGAGGGCCAAACTAACCCAGGGCTTCCTTTCGCCCAGGTGGACTCCATTCACACACTCCTCAAGGGGCCAGTCATGAGCAGAGCTTTTGAAGAGACCAAGCATTTCCCCATGGACCACAGCTTACAAGGTGAGCAGAGAAGAGTCCTCAGGCAGGGTGAGGGATGGCGGCCCGCATCCCTCAGGGACACAGCCTGTGATGTGGCTCATGTGCTGGACGGGGGGCAGGCTGCCTGGGCCACACACTGCCCGCCGTGCCCCTCACCTGCCAAATGGCCGTGGGCCAGTCCAGGGCCAGTCAGCAAGCTCAGCCCATGGGCTGAATCCGGCCCACGGCCTTTTTTGTACAGACTATGAGCTGAGAATGATTTTTCATTTATCGTGAGTCATCAAAACAAAAGAAAACATGTGACAGGAGCCAAATGCCCTGCAAAGCTTAAATCAGTTCCTATCTGACTGTTTACAGAAAACGTGTGTGGACCCCTAGACTGGTCCCTGAGCCCTTCTGGGCCTCCGTTTGCCCATATATAACACAGGGGAAGGACTGGAGCGCAGTTTGCCAGCTCTCAAAACCCCTAACCCTCTTCATCATTTTAGACATAGTCATAGACTCTGCCGACATCTTTACAGTTTTTAAACTATATTCATTTTGCTGCCTGTATTGGTATTGATAGATCTTGTCTGAAAAAGTGTCTCCCTTTAAAAATTTAATTTTGAGAATAATTTATTAAACTTCCTGTAAGTGGAAAATCATCATAACGTGCCATAAAATAATAAGTCCAGTGGAACCAACTGTGAAAAATGCTCTTGTACTGTAGTTAGGCACTGTTGTCTGTCCAGAGCTGTTTGTTGTTTATTCATGAGAGGGGTTAACAAAGAAGTGTTAAGGACTTGACGGCACCAAATTGAGACTTTCTTCTCGAAATGATTGAGAGAAAAATGATCAACATTTATGTCTTTCTACCTGCCTTTCCTCTTGTTTACCATTGACCCATCCCCCCACCCATTTATCTACCCATCCATCCATCCACTCTACCCACCCACTGACCTACTACCATCCACTTATCCATTCACCCACCCACCCATTCATCCATCCATCTACCCACCCCCATCAGCATCCATCCATCTGTCTGCTCATCCATGCATCCATGCATCCATATATCCAGTAAGTAATTTCCAAGAACCAGCTTGTGCTCAGCCTTGTGGTGGGCTCTGGGGCTTGAGAAATGAATGAGACACTGCCTCTGACCTCCAGGAATTTCCAGCCAGTTGCTTCTAAGTGAGGGTCGGAAGTGGTGAGGCATTGGGGTGCCCTAGCAGAGGCCTTCCGACTATCTCAGGGTCATCTTTGCCTGGGATGGACCTCTGAAAGAAGAAATGTCAGACTCAGAGGAGCCGAAACCATAAAATATCTCAGAAACTCGAGACTGTGTAGCAGACATGAGGCCAAAGGAGCAGAGGCCTCCGTCAGCCTGTCTGGGGTCAAATTCAAGTCCCATCTTGGTCAGTGCCTTGATGAGTCACTTTAGGCAAACCACTGTCCCCACTCTGTGCCTAGGCTTCCTCCTCTGTGTAGGGAAAAGTTACACTAGGTTATAGCTCATGTGCCAGCTTGGTTGTGGCTGTGAGGGGATAGGACCTGAGGATGCTTCTGTGACTACATTCAGGCTCAGGAGAAGAAAATGCCGAGATTCATTTGTGATTCTGCGTTGGATTGGTTGCGCCTGCTAGGAGTCCCATTCTCAGACTAGCAGAAAGGAGTGCTGAGATTGAGTAGTGATGTCTGCCATGGGTATAGTACTATCCATTAATAGCACACTTAAAATCTATTTGCCTTCCCATGGACCAGATGATACCCAAGGCTCCCACCAGCATCCTTGACCTAAGATTCTGAGCTTTGGAATCTAGTGATGGGACAGAAGTCTTGGTGGCACTATTTCTCAAAGCTCCCTGTCTCTTTCTTGCCACTCCCCACCCCCCCACCCCCATCACTTTCCTGCTCCAGAGTTCAAACAGAAAGAGGAATGTACAATCCGTGGCCGGAACCTGATCCAGATCAGCATTCAGGAGGACCCCTGGAACCTCCCCAATTCTATCAAGACCCTGGTGGACAACATTCAGAGATACGTGGAAGGTCAGTCGGGCAGGGAAGGCTGTCACGTGGCGATCTTGTGGCCTCCCGGTTCTTAATGTGGAGCATGGGAGGGTCAGCAGTGGGTCCACCTCTGTGCCCATGTCTCTCTAGGCCCAGGGAGAGGACAGGAAGAGCCAGTGCCCCTTTCTCAGGGCCCTGGGACAATACACACGTTGTCAGGGAACTGCTCATCTGAGGTGCCCGGGGGCGTCCCCAGAGAATCAGGAGGCTGAGAAGGCCAAGCTCGTTCCTTCCTAGCTTCCAAAGCTGTGGATTTAGTTAGGTTTCTTTTGTTTATGATCAAGGTTACAGGTGTGTGTTGAGGGGAGAGAGGGTCCTTATCAGACTTGGGCCTACAGGTAGGTTTGGATGCTCTAGCATTACAAAATGTGAATATTTATAATCTGAAAGCCCACATACAAGTCTAGACGTCTGGCTATTCTTGAACCATCAGACGATCTGGCATTAACAGGCCTGCATCCCGCACTCAAACTTGCTTGGAGATGAATGGTGGCCTCCATCTTTAGGGGTGGGGAGGGGAGCCTTCCAGTCCACGTGGACCTCGCCACACCCTGTGGCCCAGGGTCTGCTTCACACCCCTTATGTTCCCTGCCTGGCCCTTGGCAGCATTTGAACCTGAGGCTCCTGGATTAGAAGGAGCCCAGGCCAGGAAGACATTTGATCAGCATAGCAGGGGGTGCTTGGCCCCAGGCTCATAACCCCAGGAACAGCCCCTCTGAGTTGGAAGTCTGGGTTTTCCAAAGCTGTCATTGGTTAAGAACATGCACTCTGGAGCCAGACGGCCAGGGCTTGAACCCCAGCTCTCCCACTTATTGGCTATTGGCAAGTTTCTTGACGTCTCTGTGCCTCAGTCTCTCCACTGGGTTCACAGGGCGCCTTCCCTTATGTGTCGTTGTGAGGAGTGAAGGAGTCAGTACCAATAAGGCACTTGGTGCAGTGCCTGGCACACAGTAAGTTCTCAATAAGCAGACGCTGGTGTTCCTATCACACCAGCCCTGCATCTTGGAGCCTCCCCAGGATAGAATGTATTACAAGAGCCCAGACCCAAAGGCCTTTCAGGTTTTTCTAAGCCCCTTCTGGGCCCAAGAGCCTTTATGTGAAGGAAAGAAACCAGGATGTTAGCCTGTGTCTGGAAGGTCTGAGCTTTGTCTGCATGTGGGCAGGGCTTGGCGTGTAGCGTGGCGTGAATAGGTACCTTAGGATGCGCGTGAACTTATGTGAGCACCCGTATGCATATGTCCACGAGCAGGTACAAGGTGTGGGCTGGGGGCTCTGGCCTAGGAGTTGCAGGGGCTGATTTTAGTCTTTGTTCAGTGGGTGTATATAAACAACTGGGGTGCAAATAACAGTTGGGGTTTCACCCCCTGGATGTCCGAGGTTTCTGGAATCCACCCAACATTCATTCAAAGCTTCCTGAACCTGGCTGTCTGTACCCTGAGCTTCACTGCAAAGGGGGCAGAGCACGTGGGCCGGGGGGCAGGCTTGGCTCTGCCGGCATCTTCTGCTTACTCCACTCAGCTCATCTTCCTTCTCGGTCCCTTCTCCTTCCAGATGGAAAGAACCAGCTGCTCCTGGCCTTGCTGAAGTGCACAGGTGAGGGCTTTGAAAGGGCAACTGTCTGCAGTGTGCACATGCTGGGTGTATCCAGGAGAGGCTGTCCCAGCAGCTGGTGCTCATGACTGCAGCCCAGGGAAGGCCTCTCCTGCCGACCAAGGCTGGCTTCTGCAGGGTCCTTGGGGCCTGCCTGCGGGGAGGTAGCCCTGTGGCCTCCAGCGCCTTGAGAACTTCTCGGACCTCACTTCCTCCTCCTGTGTCCAGGGGACAAGTCTCAGGCCCTGGAGCTAGGAGCACTGTCTCTTGTCTCCTCCCAGGCCTGGGCTGACCTCAGTGAGGACCCAGCATAGAGCACTGATGATTTCAGAGGCTTTCTGCCGGTGGAGCCCTCAGCCGCAGACTGGGTCTTCCTGCCCTTGCAGATGGTGGGAAGGAAGAGGGGTGATGGGTGCCCAGGGGAATCTTGGAGGTGTTCTCTGTCCCACCCTTCGAGAAATTCTCAGCCATGGGGCAGCTACAATAGGATCTAGGTCAAAATTGGGCACGGAAAACCCGTTGGCTATTGCCAGTCATCGACAATAATCTCTTTCAGGGAATTCCCCGGTTCAGTGGTGAGGATGTGGCACTTTCACTGTGAGGGCCCGGGTTCAGCATTTTTTTGGGGAAGCTAAGATCTCATAAGCCGAGTGGTGCAGGCTAAAGCAAAACAAAAAATCCCTTTCTGAAGATTAAGGACCCTAAATGACCAATTGCCTGAAATTGGCCAGTTCTGAAAATCACATCACAGGCAGGGGCCAAGGAATTGGAGGTGGGGGGGAGGGATGATAGGAAGAAGGTATACTTCTCAGAAACAGAGAAGATGATAAACTGCCTTTCTTCAAACATGGAGCTTGTTGTCACTGTCATTCTTGTTCAAGGCTGAGACATTTCCTAATAAATAAAGGAACAGCTGAAGGTAGGGGTTTGGGGCAAGTGTTAGGGAAATCACAAGTTTGTTTCTTAAAGATTTTTTTTTATGAGGATCAGTTTTTTTTTCTTAAGTCTTTACTAAATTTGTCATAACATTGCTTCTGTTTGATATTCTGGTTTATTGGCCTTGAGGCATGGGGATCTTAGCCCCCAGCCAGGGATCGAACCCCCACCTCCTGCATCGGAAGGTGATGTCTTCACCACTGGACCACCAAAGCAGTCCCTATTTTATTTTATTTTATTTTTTTAAATAGGCAGATAGGTCATTGAGAGAGTTGAGTTTTGCCACAGATCGGCTTGCTTTTGGAGAGTCAGTTTTTAATGGAGTTGGCTTTTGGTGCCAGGGGATGCAGAGAATTTTGGCACATTGGGCCCAGATGGGTGGGCCGGTTAGGGGAGAGGGGGCTAGTTCGCGGCTTCGGGGGTGCCAGCCTGCTGATGGCCCCGCGTGGCCCCTCCGCCCCTCTGCCCGCAGACACGGAGCTGCAGCTGCGGCGGGACGGCATCTTCTGCCAAGTCCTGGTGGCCGCCGTGTGCGCCTTCTCCGAGCAGCTGCTGGCGGCCCTGAGCTACCGCTACAACAACAACGGCGAGTACGAGGAGAGCAGCCGGGATGCCAGCCGCAAGTGGCTGGAGCAGGTGGCGGCCACGGGCGTCCTGCTGCACTGCCAGTCTCTGCTCTCGCCGGCCGTGGTGAGTGGGGGCCAGGGGAGGGCTTGCTCCGCCGTCACGCTCCTCGTTCATTCATTCAGCAGCGGCTTGCTGAGAACCTGCTGGGTGCCCCTGTTCTAGGCACCGGGGACCTGGCGCTGGACATAACACCACGTTCTTATACTCAGGAATCTTATATCCTGATTTTGGGGAGATTGAAATAAGTAGCCAAGGACACGGATGGTGTAGACCTCTGGTTCTCATTGGGGCAGTTCTGTCCCCAGGGGACACGTGGCAATGTCTGGAGACGTTTTCGGTTGACGAAGAGGAGGTACTGGTGTCTGGTGCGTAGAGGCCAGGGGCGGGGCTGCTCCTCCAGGGTACTCAGCCACCCCAGCCCCCAGCTGAGAATTATCTAGGCCCCAGGTGTCAGTCAAGCTGCAGTTGAGAAACCCTCATGTATAGTGATAAGGGTGAAGGAGAAAAATGAAGCAGAGGAGGGTGCAGGAAGGTCTGTGGGCAGCGGCAGTTGAAAGTGTGCTAAGTGGCCACCCGGAGCCCACGAGGAAGGTGACCTCTGACCCAAGAACCAAAAGAGGGGAGGGGACGAGCCTTCGGACCCTGGGGAGGAGCTCTCCAGGCAGAGAAGACAGCAGGTGCAAAGGCCCTGAGGCTGGAGCAGGCACACAGTGTTTGAGAAACAGCAAGGTTCCCAGCGTGGCTGGAACAGTGAGCCCAGGGAGGGGGTGGCAAGTCCTGAGAACCCACTGGGGTCTGACTGTGTGGGTCTCGCAGGCTCTTGTAGGATTTTGGCTGTTCCTTCGAGTGGGTGGGAGCCAGGGGAGGGTTTTGAGCAGAGGAGGGACATGATCTCACTTTGGCACTTAAAGGATCACCTGGGGCTTCGGGTGGGGAAGAGTGTGGAGGGGTAAGGGCAGAGGCTGGGAGACCCGTGAGCAGACTTTCGTGATAATCCAGGCAAACGTCCTTGGTGCAAATATCTTCTGGTTTAGTCTTCGCAGTAGCCCCGAGGCAGCACACCCGCTTTTTAAGGATGAGAACACTAGGGCCCAGGGAGCGGGTGTGAACTGTGGGAGTCCGGTGCTGAGCCCAGTTCTCCCAGCTGATCTGCTTTCTCTGCATCTTCTCTTTTATCCCTCGTTGCCATGCTTGTTCACTCTCAGGGTCAGTATCAGGGTGGGTCCTTCTACCAGCCCCTGGGGGTGAGGGCAGAGCCAGTGACTCAGCATTGTGGGGTACTAGTACTTAGAGCCGATGCCCCCCAGGAATAAAAACCTGCTCTGTGGTGTTTGTTCCTCTACCCGCACACCCAGGCTGGAGCTCCCCTGGCTTCTGCAGCTCTGAGCCTCCTAGACATTTTCCCAGGTGGCAGAAGTCACAATTGCAGGCCGGTTGGGAAAGTGTGGCCTTGGTGTTCCCTCTGCTGGCCGATGCTGCAGATGGGCACCCGCCTGATGGCAGATCCCTTCTCACTTGATTTCTGGACGTGAACACCCAGCCCTCACTTCACTCCTCTTAGATGAGGTCACCGGGACCCCGAGTGTTAATTCACCAGTCAACAAGACATGCACGCTCTGAACCGGGTGCTGGGTTGGAACGGTTCAGTGGGATTGGTGGGAGGGCTCAGGAAAGAGGGCCACCCAGCACGTTAGAGCAGAGGTGGGCTCTGACCTGGAAGAGGTGGGACAGGCCTAGAGTGAACGTGATCTCCTGTCCAGCCCTGGAGAGCCCCACATGGGACCTCCTACCTGGAAGGGCCACAGCCTGGTGCGTCAACCGGAGTTGAATCGCAGCATCTTGAAATAAAACCTGGGGCAGGGGTGGGATCTGAAACTCCTCCACCCTGTCTTCCTCCTGCAGAAGGAGGAACGGACCATGCTGGAAGACATCTGGGTGACCCTCTCGGAGCTGGACAACGTCACCTTCTCCTTCAAGCAGCTGGATGAGAACTGTGTGGCCAGTGAGTGATTCCTCCCACCCCCACTGGAGAGAGTCGGGGTTCTGGGGTAGAAGGGACTGCTCTGGGGTCACCCCTGCCCCTCCCTCTGCCACCAGGCCAGCTGCCTAAGGTTGACCTAGGACTCAATGCTTTCAAACCTCCTGCTCCCAACATAGGCGGAAGAAGGGGGTCTCGTTTTATATAAACCCAGCCATCTCTAACAGCACTTAGGAGGGAAAAACAGCCAGTCCCCAGTTCTTAATGAAAACTCCCAGAGATACTCTTCTTTGGAATGAAGATGTGTTAAGATTTTCTAAGAACTTAACACCATAATTTTCTTCTTTCCTTTCGTTCTCCCTCCCTCCCCCATCTTTCTGCTTGCCTACCCACTCATCCATTTATTAATCTACTCATCCATCCACCCATCTATCCATCCATGTATTCATTGACCTACCCATCCCTCTACCCATCTACCCCATCTGTCCACCATCCATCCACCGCCTCCATCCATCTATCCACATTTCTGTAATTACGAGCACATCCTGTGTGTCAGGCTCAGTTCTAGGTTCTGGGGCTGCAGTGGAGAGAGACGTGGCCGTGGTCTCTGCCCTCCTGGATCTCACAGTCCAGCCCAGTCTCAGCCCTGACTGCACTGGGATCACCCAGGAGCTTTTCAGATACTGAGGCTTGGTCCTATTCCTGGCCCTGGCAATTCGGATTCAGTCTGTGGGATGAATCCTGGACATTGGGATTCTAGATAAGTTTTCCAGAAGACTTAAATGTACAGCCAGGACTGAGAACCACTGGGCTCAGTTCTGGAGTCAGGTTCTCTGTGATCCCTGGACCAGCACCTGGAGGATCATTAGAAAAACTAACTCTGGGCCCCATCCAGGACTTCCTGAATCCAAAACTGGAAGCAGAGCCTAGAAATCTGTGTTATAAGTTCTCCTGGTGATTTTGAAGCATGCTAGTTTGAAGACCTGGACACAAATTTGAGCCAACTCTGGGAGCTAGTGGAGGACAGAGGAGCCTGGTGTGGGGTCACGGAGAGTTGGACATGACTTAGCGACTGAACTCAGCAGCAAAATTTGAGAAACACTGGTCCTTCTCGTTGTTGTTGTTTTATCACCTCACTGAGGAGCCTATTTAGATAATTTTTTCTGATCGCCACACACCCCCATGGGGCTTCCCTGGTGGCTCAGACAGTAAAGAGTCTGCCTGCAAGTGTGGGAGACCTAGGTTTGATCCCTGGGTCAGGAAGATCCCCTGGAGAAAGAAATAGCAACCTACTCTAGTATTCTTGCCTGGAAAATCCCATGGATGGAGGAGCCTGACAGGCTGTAGTCCATAGAGTCGCAAAGAATTGGACATGACTGAGCGACTTCACTCACACACTCCCATGAAATTTTAGTATGATGGATATACTCTATATCCGTTTAGGTATTGTATGTATGTCTGTGCTTTATACATGAAAAGGGTAATTTTTTTTGCCTTCCCCATAAGAACCAGTTTTCACCTCCTTAGAGGCAATAGCACCCTGTTGAGAATACGTGGACTGGAGCCTAACGGTGGGTTTTGTTTTGGGTGCCTGTTGGAATTGGTTGATAGTGGCTGCCTGTCTAGAGGCCAGGTTGGGCTCAGAGAGAATCACCGATTGATTAGCGATGTCTGCCATGGGCACGGGATGGGGTGCCAGTGCCACCCCCGCCGCGTGCTCGTCCCTCTGGGTGTAAGCAAGATGCAGGTGCTGTTTAAAGGCAGCTTCTGCCCGGTGGAGGCCCTGGGCTACCAGGCGAGGTTGCAAGGAGCCTTGGTGAGGCTCTGAAGATAAACGTGGACGACTCCCCAGCTGGACAGAAGCAGTGTCAGGCCTCAGGACTAAGCAGTGGAAACAGACTGTTGAGGGAGGGGGAAAGGAAGGTCAGACAGAGGCTGCTCCTCTGAGCGTGGGGCGATGGGGCTGTCTCAGGCGCCCCTGGGCGGGGAGGGCAGGGAGGCCTGTAGCCGCAGCTCTGGGGTCTAAAGGAGGGTCTGAAGCTGCCCCCACAGCTGTGTCCCTGGCCCACCATGTCCCCCCACAGACACCAACGTCTTCTACCACATCGAGGGCAGCCGGCAGGCACTGAAGGTTGTCCTCTACCTAGACAGCTACCACTTCTCCAAGCTGCCCTCCCGCCTGGAGAGCGGGGCCAGCCTGAGGCTACACTCTGTGCTCTTCACGAAAGGTGAGCTGTGGAGCTGGCCGTGGGGGCCCCACGGGGAACGGCTGTGCCCGCTGGCAGCCAAGCGCCTGCCTTGCCCGTCTTCTCCCTTCACAGCTCTGGAGAATGTGGAGGTCTCTCCCTCCTCCAGGCAGCCAGGTTGTGGAAGATTTGCAACAGGAGATCAACGCCCAGTCTCTGGAGAAGGTTCAGCAGTATTACCGCAAACTCAGGTACCTGCGTGGGCCTCATGTTGGGGCCAGGATCCTGGACACTGTCATCTGGAGGGGGCCTTTGCGTGGAAGGCACCAGAGAGCCCCCAGTGCCCGGGCGGGCAAAGTGCCGTTTCTTGAGCACCTACTATGTGTCAGTCCCTCTGCCTACACGAGCTCCTCAGATCCTCACAGAAGTTACCTTTCTAACCCGTTTTACTGATGAGGGAAACTGAGGCCCAGGGAGCACACCCAAGGGATGCAGCTAGACAGTGGCTGAGCTGATCTTTGACCTGGGCCTGCTTGGCTTCGTAGCAGGTCCTGCCAGCTGGGAGGAGATGCCTGTTTCATTCTGCATGGGGGAGGGAGCTGTGACGGGGGGCCCCAGGATCCTTGAGCCTGTGAGTGAGGGGTGTAACCCCAGGGCCTTGGTCCTGCTCAGAGGAGACCCCCCAAGGAGGAGAGTAGGGGTCACACTCACCAGGAGGAAGCCTTGGGCCCAAGGAAGGAGCCCCCACTCCTGCCGCCCGACTCTGGCCGCTTCCTCCTTCTGCCTCACCTTCTTCTGCCGTGAAGAAGGTGTGCTGAGAAGCAGGACACCAGGGTGTCGGGCTGTGGTAAGGGGCCTCGCCCAGCTTCACCATTTGGAAATGGGGGAATGACACTTTCACTTGTCTGTGCGGGGAGAACGTTCACCTCTTACTACATCTGGTGCCTCTTTGGGTCGATCAGTGCTGTCGGTCTGTTCTCTGCCGTTTGCTGAATATTTAAAATATGGTCTCTGTGATGTGCATTCTCCCTTCCTTTAGCACCTGTCGGCTGGAACCTTCCGTGGGCCGGGCTCTGCTCTGGGTGCTTGCTTAGGAGGCAGCAGTGACTGAGCGAAGCCTGTTCTTGATGGAGTGTAGATTCTAGAGCAGCCATGGCCCCTGGACCCACCACCCCGTTTTGTCAATAGATTCTGTTAGCACACAGCTGTGTTCATCCGTGGATGTATCGTCTATGGCTGCTTTTGTGCTGCAGCAGCAGAGCTGCATAGCATCTCCAGAGAGACAGACTGGTCCACACAGCTTAAAATGTGGACTGTTTGGCTCTCTACAGAAAAACACTGGCTGAGTGCTGTTCTAGAAGGGGAGATGCGCAATCAACCAGTAAACAGAGCAGTGTGACGTGTCAAGTGATGGTGGTGTCAGAGGAGAGACACACCAGCACAGGAGAGAGCGTGGGGTGCTGATTCAGATGGGCAGTGGGGCGAGGTGGCATTTGAGGACCCTTCCTGCTTCCTCCGGGGCTGTTGGAGGAACAGGTGACTGTGGGCACAGAGAGCTGTGCCAGCTGCTATCCCTGATTCGTTTCGTTGAGTTGTTGGGAGACAGAGGCTGCGGCTGCAGTGGGGCAGGGGCGGGAGAAGGGGATGGGTGGTGGGTGTGGCGGCCCCAGCCTCACACTTTCTTCTCTTTCAGGGCATTTTACCTGGAACGGTCTAACCTGCCCACGGATGCCAGCACCACGGCAGTGAAGATAGACCAGGTGTGCCCTCTCTCCCTCACCTCCCGTGGAATCTGGGCAGGGCCGGGGGTTTGCCGGATTGGACAGCGACCAGGCCAGAATGCTGGCTGGGACCCTGCCTCTGCAGTCCCTTCTCCAGGACGTCTCCTGAGGTCTCCAGCACCCTCCCCATTCTAGAAATTCCAGTTTCTCCCTGACTCGCTTTAGAATTCCTTAGATGGTGTGTTCTCCCTGGCGCCCACTCCTTGCACCATCGCCTGGGGCTGGAGCCCCACACCGGATATGGCAATGCGGTGTTCTTTTTGTTTGTTTCTTGTTTGTTGCCAGTATTTAAAAGTCAAAAGATTTCCCATAAAATGGAGGCTTCTGGCCTATCCTGAGCAATGGAAAGATCTGGCTGTTCCAGCCACGCTCCTGTGTGTCACACTTGGCCTTCGAGGGGCTGTGCCCACCCCCCCCCACCCCCCGCCCCACCCCGTCCCCTGCATGCTCCAGGCCTTTCTCCCTCTGCCCAGGCACTATGGGGCCTCAATTTTGACGGTACTATGGCAGCTCCTGGCCTCAGACTGAGGCTGGGGTTCCAGGAGAAGGGGTGAGCACGGCCCTTTGGGAGTTTGTAGTCTGCTAGCAGTCTAAAGACGACACAGAAAGCCTTGGCCAGAGTTCTGTGCTTGCGTTGGCAATGCCAGACAAGCGGGGAGGGGCTTTGGCTCTTGGC
This sequence comes from Nanger dama, assembly GCA_917880005.1. Taxonomy (NCBI): domain Eukaryota; kingdom Metazoa; phylum Chordata; class Mammalia; order Artiodactyla; family Bovidae; genus Nanger; species Nanger dama. Next base: position 6,732,431 of record CAKJTW010000042.1, read on the forward strand.
TTCACCTGTGCAGGTGAAGAGAATTAGATGAGAGGGTGAGGCCTGAAACCTACTGTGAGTGCCGAATGCCAGCTTGTGGGGCAGCCGCAGGGGTCGTGGAAGAGTCCTGGCTCTGTCACCCCGGTGACAGAGTGGGGAAGCCACCTGCTGTGATGGAGCTTGATCGGAGGTGAAGACTGGGGCGGAAGGCCGGGTGGGGGGCCCTCCTCTGACCGTCTGGGCCTGTGCACCTCGCAGCTGATTCGCCCCATCAATGCCCTGGATGAGCTCTGCCGCCTCATGAAGTCCTTGGTCCACCCCAAGTCTGGTGCCGCCGGGAGCCTGGGCGCCGGCCTCATCCCCATCTCCTCCGAACTCTGCTACCGCCTGGGGGCCTGCCAGATAGCCATGTGCCGCACGGGGCATGCAGAGGTATGGAGGGGGGCGTGACCGGACCTCTAGGGGGTGGGGCCCAGCACCGGGGGCGTGGCCGGGAGGGGGGGCTGGGTGTGCCTCTGGGGGTTGGGGCCCCAAGGTGGGAGACTGCAGGCCTGCTTTGAAACCTGGCTCTTCCGCTCCCTGTTGAGCCCAGACAAGGCCAGGGCCCAGTCTCGGCCTCAGTTTGCCCGCTGTGAGATGGGACCTCAGGGGAAGGTGGTCCTGGGAGAGCTGCCGAACTTCCCAGCCCCCCGGACTCTGGTTGGCGTAACCGAGCGGCTGAGCCGCCTGGTTCTGCTGGAGCATCCGTAGAACACTGGCAGGATTGGTTGGGGCCGGGCTGGACCACTCTCTCGCTTCTGTCCCTTGTCCCTGCTGCTCTGATCGGGGCTTTGGGTGCTGGGGGGGGCGGGACATCGTCTCACGTGCTGCCCCCCACCCCTTGCTGCCGCACTGCAGGAGCACCCTGAGCCTCTCCCTGGAGCAGGCGGCCATCCTGGCGCGGAGCCACGGGCTGCTGCCCAAGTGCATCATGCAGGCCACAGACATCATGCGGAAGCAGGTGGGGTGTCCAGGCCCCAGGGCCCCGCCAGGGCTGCAGGGGAGGCGCCCAGGCTGGGGCGTGGTGTGCTCACAGCCCGGCTGGGATGAGGGGCCCGTCTGGGATGGGGCTGATGATCGTGTCCCCTCTGGAGGGGCTGCAGATCTTAGCTTCTGGGGATCTCCCAGTCACCCCACCTGCACCCACACACTTCCTCAAGCGCTCTGCGCTCCACCAAGAGACAGCCGGGCCCTTACTGTTTTCTCTTCCCAGGGCCCCAGGGTGGAGATTTTGGCCAAAAATCTCCGGGTCAAGGACCAGGTGCCCCAGGGCGCCCACGGTGAGTGTCTGTCTCCCTCTCCACTCCTGTGCTCCCTTCCCTGGGTTTGGCCTCACCCCAGACAGATGCTCTGGCATTCAGATGGGTCCTCCCCTGTCATTTATGGGATCCCCTACTTTGGGAAACAAGAAATACGACTTGGTCTGTTACCTCCCAGGGCTCCCACTTTGGCTGGGAAAGTGAGGCCGGGCCCGAGTGGAGCGCGGGGCCATGATCTGTGTGCCCCCAGCTTGCTCGCCCACTGCTGCTTCTCTGCTGCCCTCAGAGCCCTCGGCCCCCTGCTGCTTCCTGTCCTCATGGCCCTGTTGTCCCCAGTCAGTGTCACACCTTCTCATAGCCCTGTGCACAGACCCCTGTCCTAGGAATAATTCATTTTAGTGCGTCTTCTCTCTCTATCCACACTGTCCTGATTTGCTATTGACATCGGCCCACACTTTTTAGGTAGCTTTTTATTTTGAAATAGTCTGACCAGAAGAAGTTAGAAAAAGAATACAGAGTTTTCGGGGGTCCTTCATGCAGCAACGCCACCCCCCCGCCACTCCACCCCCAGCCAGGATAATGTCTCATGTAACCACAGGACATTCATTGTCAAGACTAGGAAACGGTGTTGGAGCAATACAAGAACTCATTCAGATCTTACATGTGTTCCATTAGCTTTTGCCTGGCCCATGTTGCTTTTAAATACTTTTCAAAAATTTATTTCTTTATGTTTTATGTGTTTGGCTGTTCTGGGTCTTAGTTGCCGCGGCATGAATCCTCATCATGGTAGGCAGGCTCTTGAGTTGTGGCATGCGAGATTCTTAGTTGCGCGTTCCTAGTTGCGGTGTGTGGGATCTAGCTCCCTTACTGGGGACTGAACCTGGGCTCCCTGCAATGGGAGTGTGGAGTCTCAGCCACTGGACCACAAGGGAAGTCCCTTAAATGCTCTTCTATGTCACTTCCCCTGCTCCAGGCACCATTCCCATCTCTTTACCTGTATTGACTTATTTGCTTAAACAGCAACTCTATGAGCAGGCACTCGTGTTATCTGCCATGGGCAGTGGGGACAGTGAGGCCCAGAGAGGTTAAGTATCTTGTCCAAGGGCACACAGCTAACACACAGAATCAGAGCTGCCCTTCTGAACCCAGACCATCCCCTTCCTGACCCCCTGTGCCTTCCTGCTTCCCTGTCTTGTCTGTGTCTCTGCGGCCACCTCCTGTCTGGTCCCCCTGCTATCCTTCTCACACAGCATATATGCTCTCTCCTGCTTGAAAACTCTTAGTGACGCCTTCTTACTTGAGGTGGGGCTCAGAATCCTCCCAGTGCAGAAAAAACCCAAGGCAGGTCTGCACATGCTACAGGGAGAAGCCCCCAAGATACATTAAATGAAAAGCTCCAGGGTCAGAGTGCTGGGTCTCCTTGGCCACCATTAGTGTGGAAAATTGCACAGATACCCACACGTGTAATCACATACCCACATGCATATCTTGACACACAAATGGGTGCATGTGTTTGCGTCTGTATTTGTAAACCCCTTGCCAATCTGGAGAGAGCAAGACTGCTGAGCAGGGAGGGGACTGGCCTGCTAGAGGAGAGTGTGGGCAACCTCAATAATTTTTTACTCTGCATCTTTTACACCTGCTGAGTTTTGCTTTCTGGGCATGATAGCACGTTCACATAAATCACATGTTGCGATGATAATAATAATGGGCCATGGCCACCCCTCATCCTCTTCACCTCCATCCTCCAGGCTCTACCGCCTCTGCCAGCCACCGGTGGACGGAGACCTCTAAACGCCGAGGTGCCTGATGCCCGGCTGCATCCTCTGGAGCCGGGGTTTGTAAGGACACAGGGGGCCATGCGGCCTTCTCCAGAGCTGGCCCAAGGCCTCCACTCTGCCTGCCTTGAGATCTGCCCGGCCTCCTCCATCACGGCACCTCCTGGGAGGATAAACAGTGCCCTGACTCGCGGATGAACTGGCGATTGGCCCTGGGCTGGCATGTTCTCCACACTTCTGCCAGAAGCCAGAGGGGGTCCTGGGGACCCACAGAACTGATGGTTGCCTCCAGGGCCTGGGCTCCTGTCTGGAAGTTCCCAGGACACAGGGGAGATGTCAGGGGCGCTGCAGCTGGAGGCCCGTGGCTTAGCCTGCACTTTGGAAACCTCTGGTTTCCTTCTAAGTCCACATTCCAGGTGACCACACGTGTCTCTTCCTCACCTTAGCTTCCAGATCCCCCTTTAACCCTGTACTAACCTTCCCAATGGACTCAGAAAAGCCAGACCTCTGCCACGAAAGACAGAGGGACAGGGCACAACACTTATTACCAAGAGGACGGTTGAAAGCCACCCTGGCTTCCTCTATCAACGCCATTAGAACTGGAGCCATCAGCCCAGGGCACAAGATTTGCCCCACCTTTATTTATATGGCGTGAACTCTCTATGGTTTATTTTGGGATTTTTATGTTGTCGTTGGTTGTGTTGAGATTCCCCTTCCCCCACCATCCCCCTCCCTTGCTCCCCAGGTTGTGTGAGTATATATTTGCATTTTAAATTTCAAAGAAAGCTATATTGTCTAACAGGGGACCAACATAAAGTAGTATTGACAACTTTTCCCAGTTCTACTAAAAAAAAAAAAAACTAAATTATTGAAAATTCAAGAAATGTCAGTATTTCATCTTTTTAAGTATTAGGGTCTTAAGATATTGCTTACAGGTATCGACTAGGGTTCCTTTCCCCACCCACCTTCAGTTCTCTAGCCGTTGGCCTGTATTAGGGTGAAATACTTTGTTCTTTGAATGACTGGCTCCAAGGGTTTCAGAGGTGGCTGGGCCAGGCCTGGGGGCTGGAAGGAGTTGAACCATCCACTGGAGAGGCAGTCCCACGCCAGTGTCTGTCCTCTGTGGTAGAGGGTATGCTGGGAAACCCTGAGTAGTGGCTTCTGTAATTTATTTTTAATGTTAATCCAGAGCAAGGCAGCAGCAGGGCATTTGGGGCCTCTCAGCCAGCCAGAGAGACCGGAAGCTACCCTGGCCACCTGGGCACAGGAACCTACACAGGATCTACCCCCTGTCTGGCCCCCTTCCCCACCCTCCCCACCCCTGGAGTTTGTCCCCTCCAGCTCCTGTCACCAGCAGAGACATGTCTTTCCAGCCTTGGCTGATGGGTGAGATCAGGTGTAGTTTTCCTCTGCCCTGCAGGCTTGAAAGCCGGATCAACATCTTGGCTCCCTGCATCCCTAGGAGTTGCCTTCCCTCTCTTGCCACCCTGCATCAGATTGCAAGAGGTGAGCTTGTCGCTGGACAGAGGTGGCCTGATACAAATAAGGACCCCCATGGCAGAAAGGGAGAGGGTTCCCTGCGGACAAGGGCGTTGTGCACTGGTTTACTTTACAATGTACAGATCTTCTCATTAAATTCATGATAGATTTTTATTATTATTAAAAGTTGGTTTATAATACAAAGATCCTGATCTGTGGTGGGTTCCTTCGGGGCTGACCCTGGTGGCATTGAGGGTGGTTGGGCCTGCACGTGTCATAAGCAACCACCGTGAAGATGGCGTGGAGGACGATTCCATCGGTACCGTGAGTTACCACACTGAACCTCAGTTTCCTCCTCTAAAATGAAGGCAGTATGTATATATTCCCTGCAGGGGAGTGGTGAAGACTATCCGAGATCGCGGGGTGGGTCTGCATCTCAGATGCACCAAGAAAACCACTGTCTTTATATATGTGTATTTTGCCTTTGTTTTGGATTCTGAGTACTCATTTTAGTGTGATGGTGGAAAAATGGGACTATTTCTCCAGGCATTCCCTTGCCTCCTGCTGGTGTCATGCCAGGACTCCCTGTCTCACGTGCGCCCGAGGATCAGGGTGGTCTGAGGGATGGGCCATCCATCACCCCAACCTGCAAGGTCCAGTGCGTCTGGAATCCCACGGGAGCGGAGCTCCAAGTGCTCAACACGTGGTTGGCTGGTTCCTGGCCAATCAGAATTCACACTGGCCACACGCGGGCCAATCAGAACAGAGCCAAACAGATGTGGTACCGCACACTGGGTCCTGTGGTCTAGGTCCCAAGGCTGTCGGCGGGTTCTCACCGGCCAAGGCCCTGAGCCATCTTTATGAAACTGCCTGGGTCTGTCTGCCCAGGCAGAGAAATCTAATGCTCAGGCCTGAATTGTCTGCCCCATGCCTTTCTCCGTCTCCCTTCCTCCTCCCTACCCTGTTCCTTCCTTACCCATCCCTCTCTCTTCCCTCCTTTCCCGCACTTTGGAAAACACTGATCTCTATGAAAGGCTTCTTTGAGGGTGCCTTCCTCTTGAAGCCCTCACTCTTATGGGCACAATTGGGCCTTCCCTGAGTCCTGCCATTTTGGACCAGAGCCCCTTCTCTTTTCATCTCCTTTCCTTCCAAACTAGCTCTCAGAGCTTATTCTCTCCAGACCCAGGCTCTGGGTCTCTCCCAGAAAAGAGAGCCTCGTGTCTTTCAATTACAGGTTTCGAAAGACTCAATAACGTAATAGATGAGAGTAGATCCTGGTGGGATTTGGGGCACAGTGATGGGCTGATTACTTGAATTATCTGAAGCCTGTATTGGGATCCCAGGAAAATCACTCTAAGGGGAGAGCCATCACCTCAATATATATTTGGGGTCAACAGGGAGGATTTGCTGCCTTCCCCCAGGCAGACACTTAAACAGGAAGCAGAAGTGTCTTCCTGTTCTGCACCCAGAGGGCCTGCAGCGAGATAGTGAGTTCCCCTGCAGTGATGGACACGGCAGCTTTGGTTAGGAACTGAGAATTAAGGTCTCTTCAGCCTTGAGCAAGTCACATAACTTCTCAGACAACAGAGCTGCATCAACGAATGGGGTGGGAGCCTGGGGCTGCTTCTTGCTCTGGAAGGACTTTCTCTGTACAAAGTGGAGCATGAAGGCCTGCTTACAGAGAAGGGGTGTTTTGCAAATGACCAGACGTCTTGAACTGGTGGTGAGCAAGCTGAAACTTGGAAACTGATGTGGTTTTGTTCTTGTTTTCCTGATATTTTGAATTAGACACTCAAGAATCAGCAGCTTTCACTTCCAAATCCTGAATCGGGGTTTCTTTTGAAAATTCAGACGCTCTGGTCCCAGTGGCCCTTGTGGGACCATGTGTCCTGCCCGGTCACATGTCACCTGAAGCTGAGGCGTGGCCGCTGCCTTTGAGCAAAGTCAGTTTTCCGTCTCCCACCCGGTCTAACACACTCCTTTGCCTGATTGCTCATCTCTGGGATGGCCCTGCCCGGGCGAGCTTGGCCAGCGCTGGCCTCCTGAATCTCCAGATCTCCGGCTCTGGAGTTGCCATAGAGATATTGGCTGAGGGAGGAACTGGTGACCAGCAGTGGTTGCACTGACCAACGGAGCATCGAGAGATGGGCGAGTCCCTGCAGCTGGTGAGTCTCTCGACCCCCGGTTCTCTGCTCCCCGCTTCTCAGTTTATCCACCTGTCCAATGGTGCTGACTTGGATATGGTCTCTGGGTGTGGGCTGTGTTGGGGGCCACTCAGAAAGCCAAAGGTGGTATGGAGTGTGTTGGCCACTTTGTGATTTTATCTAAATGTAACTGCTTCTCTATTTACCATTCTCCGCCATCAGTGAAGCACCCCGAGAGCAGGAGTCACATCCATGCTGTCTGCTCTGTCCCAGGTCTGGCCCAGTGCTGGGTGTCACTGAACCACTGATAACAACAAAAAAGAAGGCCCATCACTGTCAGAGCCAGCAACCCGTATCCTAGCTGCGTGTGGCCAAAGCACGTGCCTCTAACCACATGCTCGGTACCTGGCCTTGTTCTTGGACTGGGCTGGATTGTTGAGGACGGGGAGGGCCTGGGCTGAGACCTTTGAGGTCAGACATTTTCAGACATCTGTAACTAACTACCTGTAACATCTGTGACCATCCCTTAACAAGTCACCATATCTCTTGGAGCTTCAGTTTCCTTCTCTGACAAATGGAGATATTTGCATCCAAATCTAACTTCCGGGGGATAGACGTGGTACCCCCATCCGTCCAGCAGGTGGCGCCAGGGACCGTGTCCTGTCCAGAACCCCCAGGGCTTGAGTGTTGCCAGCTCCTGCCTGCCTGGCTTCCCACCCATGCTTGTTCTGGGTGCACACCTTTGGGACGGGAGGCAGCAGTGGCTGAGACTGTCTGCAGCATGGGTCCTGTCCTCTGCCCGTCTGGTCTGGGCTTGGCCTGACTTGGTGTGGATATTTTCTCCTTTTCTCGGTCAAACCCCCCTTTATTTCTGTCTTTTTCTTGATTATTTTGGTCTCTTTCCCATTGGTTTTCTTTTCCTTCCTAGATTTTGTTTTTCTTTGTCCCATAATACATGTCTGTGAGCTAGACTGTTTATTTTTATATTCTTTTCTCTCATGTTTTTCTTCTCCCCGTCTTTCTTCCCTTGCAATTGGATGTGTGAGAAGGAAGTAAACTGTAAAACAGATGTTCATGAGGGCTGTGATCAGGAACCTGAAATGGTTAACAGTAATGTGCCCTCCTCCATGGCGGGGAGCCCTGACCAGCAGGTGGCGCTGTGGACCAGGTCGTCCTGGCCAAACCTCTGAGGACAGCTGCAAGGGCTTGTTTCAAGTCTCCAGGGTTTTGGAACTTTGAGGAGAGGTGAATCAGAAAGCCTCGCTGAAAGCTGCCCTTCTCTGGGCACTAGTAACACCACCTAGAGGACTGGGAGTGGACAGGAGAGGGCAGCAGGGGATCCCCTGGTGTGCTGTGTGACCTTGGGCAGAGCCCTGTCCTTCTCTGTGCCTCAGTTCTGTTACCTATATTTGAGGGAACTCAATTTCTCAGAAAGGGCTTCTGCTCTTCCAGTCAGCCTCTCCTAGACTTCTCTGAAGGACCAATAGCAACGTTCAAAATCTCTCCCGTGTTGATCTCTCAGCTCCTGTTGGTCAGTTTGCGTAAAGGTGTTGTCTCCTATAATTCACATACCAGCCCTTTAAGATAGGTGCTACTGAGGCCTGACTTTACAGAAGACAGGATGGATTCAGATAGGTAAGTGACCATATGTTTAGCGAGTGGGAAATACAGCGGTCACTGGATTTCATAGGCTCTCTGCCCAGGTGCACCATGGGAGAATCTGCTAGGACCTGGCAGAAATGGGGTCAGGAGAGTGAAAGGTTGAAGAGGTCTTACTAAGGAAAGGATGGTTGTCGTGAGCAAGTAGAGGTGCTTGGCTGCCTTCCTGCCTTGGGGGGCTGCCCCAGGGACTTTGCTCGTGTGATTCCCCCAGGCGGCCTCGTGCTTTGCCCCCTCATTCAGGCTGCTCGCATGTCACCACACCCTCCATTCTTTCCTCTTATGCTCTCCCCTCACCCTTTTAATTTTTCTCACCTGGCCGGAACCTGCCGTGTGTCTATTTGTTCATTTTCTGTCTCCCGCCCTTCAAGGGCAGGGATTCTTGTCCGTCTCATCTAGTAGGGACCCCAGGGCACTGGAGTGTGGTGGGAGGGCCTTCTAATGACAAAGCAGCCTCCTGAGTCTCTGATGGTCTTCCCCTCTGGACATAAAGCTCCCAGAGGAGGGCATGACTTCAGTGCTGGCCCTGGACTGCCCTTGACCGCGTGTCCCAAAAGCTGGGCCTGTTGCCAAGGTGGAGGGAGAGGGGACCCGCCTGAGGCCTGGCAGATCGGGAACGGCTGCAGACCCTGGTAGCAGCCCTGCCTCGAGCACCTACTGTGCGCCACGGTGCTGGGCTAGTAGCACTGGGCCTGGTGCACAGCGCTGTGGCACGTGTGTGTTGGCCTGCCTGGGATGAATCAGTGAGTGAGTGGCTGAGACCGGGAGGACGACTCAGCCCCGTTGGACAAGAATTCTGATCACTAAACCTCATCAGTTCTCATGGTGCTTGGGATTCTTAATCCGATTTTACAGATGAGAAAACAGAGGCCAAGAGCGTGAAGTGCCCAGCTTGAGTTCATGTAGCCTTAGGGTTTGAACCCAGAGGGACTGACTCCAGTGCCCCAACTCCTCCAACACCACCAAGGCCTCCTGGGGAGCTGAACAGGCAGCAGGGTCTCCTGACCTCTCCAGTCTCCCCCCGCCTCCCGCCCCCCAGCCTCACTGGACTGACGGTCAGCCACCAGGGCCTTCTTTCTCTTCCTCAAGCTCCCTGGTCTCGTTCCTTGTTCCCACCACAGGAACTGTGTGCTTGCTCCTTTCTCTGCCTGGAACCCTCTTCCCACCTCACTCTTCCGTAGCTGCTTCCTTTCCACTATTCAGGTCTCAGTTGAAACCACCTCCTCTGAGAAGCCTTCCTGATTGAGTAAAAATAGTATCGCTTATGGACTTCCTAACACAGCATGCTGTTCCCTCTGCTATGGTACAGAGCCTACTCTTTATTTCATTTACTTTGGGGTATTTTTAAACTCATGTATTATCTGTCTGCTTGCCTGGTGGCTCAGCAGTAAAGAATCTGCCTGCCAATGCAGGAGACCTGGGTTTGATCCCTGGGTCAGGAAGATCCCCCGGAGAAGGGAAATGGTGACCCACTCCAATATTCTTGTCTGGGAAATCCCATGGACAGAGGAGCCTGGCGGGCTACAGTCCAGGGGGTTGCAAAGAGTCAGACATGACTTAGCAACTAAACAACAACTGCAACAATAAGAAACTGTCTGCCTGCGCCAATCAGATCACAGGTTCTAGGAGGGCGGGGCCCGGGCCTGCCTTACTCACAGCTGTATTGCAGCTTCTAGCATACGGCTGACACATATTAGGTGCTCTGTCAATCCTTACTGACTTTGGCAGAATCAGTGAAGGAAGGAGGATTCCAGTTAATATACATCACCCCCGTCCCATGAGAGATGCTGACTCTTGTTTCATCCTCCGGTTTGGAGTGCCCACAGTTGAGTCTTTCTGCTGCCTGTGAGTTTGAGGCCCAACCAGCCCCCCTTGCCGCCCTCTGCTCTTCCCCTCACTGGGGATTGGCAGCTGTGCTCTCGCCCTCACTGGGGCCTCAGGCCCCTTGCAGGAATCCGGGATGGAGCTGAGTGTCCCCACAGGAATGTTCTTCCATCAGGCTGGGTCTCAGTCACTGAGTGCTGGGTCTGGTTTGGCAGGAGGGCAGAACAGATGATGCAAAGCCACCTTGGGCTGAGGACACCCACCAGAATGCTCCCCCCACCGCCCAGCGCTCTGGCACACAAGAGGTGTGCAGAAACCCATACAACCAGGCCTCATTTCCCTGAGCATTGCTTTATTGCACTTCACAGATACTGTGTTTTTTTTTTTTCCCACAAATGGAAGGTCTGTGGCAACCCTACATTGCCAGATGATGGTTAGCACTCTTTAGCAATAGAGCATTTTTCAATTAAGGCATGTGCATTTTTTTAAAAAAGACATAATCCTATTGCCCACTTAGTAGACCAAAGTATAGTGTAAATACCCTGCAATGCAGGAGACCTGGGTTCGATCCCTGGGTTGGGAAGATCCCCTGGAGGAGGGCATGGCAACCCACTCCAGTATTCTTGCCTGGAGAATCCCATGGACAGAGGAGCCTGGCGGGCTACAGTCCATGGGGTCACATAGAATCAGACAAAACTGAGCAACTAAGCACAGCACAGCATAGTGTAAATACAACTGTTATATATACTGGGAAACCAAAACGTCACGTGACTCACATCATTGTGATGGTCTGGAACCCAACCCACAACATCTCCAGGGTTTGCCTGCATGTGACTCTGTGTTTGGTTCAGCAACTCATTTGGGCTCATCTCTTATCCTCACTAGTATCATTAAAAAATATTTATTGCGGGCCTACTGAGTGCCAGGCCCTGTTCTAGGCCCACCGTCCCACCAGTGAAGAGTTTGTGGCGTTCATTTTCTACTGGAAGGACACAGACAAAAAAGCCAGTGGACACATGGGTGTGTAATATGTCAGATGGCATAAAGGCCCCTAAGATAAATCATGCAGGAGGGAGGGCAGGGACGGATGTGGGAGCTAATTTAATAAATGCCCAGGGAAGACCTTGCTGGGGCGGACCTTTGAATAGAGATGTGAGGAGCAGAGATAGCTGGTTCCAGGCAGAAGAAATGGCAGGTGTAAAGGTCCAGAGGTGGGAACTCCCCTCCTGGTGAGTTGTGGGAGGAGTGAGAAGGCCACTGGACAGGGAGGCTGGTGGGGAGGATGTTGATGCCAGAGTGGGCAGGGACCAGGGCACGTAGCAGGGTGGTGGCTTTGCGGTTCACAGCTAGGACTAGGAGAGCACTGGAGGGCTTTGGGCAAAGGACAGGCAGTTTTCTCACATGAAAAGAGCCATCATGGCTCCCTGCATTCCAGGCCTGCTTTCTTTTTTTTTTTCCATTTTTTTTCTTTTTCTTCTTTTTTCTTTCTTCTTTTTCTTTTTTTCTTTCTTTTCTTTTCTTTTCTTTTCTTTTTCTTTTTTTCTTCTTTTTTCCCAGGCCTGCTTTCAAAAGTAAATCCAGAGCACTCTCCAGAATGGAAGTGGGATTATAACGTTTTGTTTCTACAATATGCTGTGCTTTTCCTATTGTGTTTCATGAAATATGCAGCATTATGGTGACGTATAATTACTTTTCTGTCTGTTCTCTGCAGCCGCCTCGCTGATGAACTCCAAGGCAGGGGAGTTCATGGGCTTTCCTGGAGACAAGGTGCTGACTAATGAGGGAACTGCAGGCACTCAGGCTGGTGGTGGAGGCCGGGAAGGGAAGCTCTCTTGGAGTCCTGAGGTTACAATCATGTGATACCAGCAGGCTGGGAAAGACGTGGATCTCCTCCTTAAAGAAATTAGTAAGAGACGCTGTTCTAAACACTTGATATATGTCACTCACATCTGCCTTTACCCCGTTATAAGGGCTGTAACTCATGCACCTGGATCTCAGTCTGCTGAGGCTGAAGCCCATTCTGGGGCCACCTCCCCACCGCCCTCCCTCCTGCAGTCTGTCTGCGGGGGCCCCATACTCAGCTCAGGGGGAGAATTAAGGAGTCAGGGCTTCCGGGCCGTGTGACCTAGGCAGTTTCGTAGGCATCTGCGCTCAGAAGAGCTCGTGATTAGCTTAAGGCTCTGCTGTCACAGCCTTCAAATTCGTAATACTTTTAAATACAGGGTTCTACATATGTATTCTGCAGTGGGCTCTACAGATTATGAAGGTGGTTTTGCCACCTTGCCATCGTACTAGCCAACCTTAGGATCCAGTCCCTTTGCTTTGATTGGTGGATGTTAACTCATGTCTGACCAATGAGATGCAAGCATTGTGCTCTGGGGCCTTCTGGGAAAACCTTTCTCCCTAGAAAGAGACGGCGTCCTGCAGAGTGTTTCTTTTCTCTCTGTGGCCGTTGCCTTCCTTTGAGTTTTGAGCACTTGGATACTCCTGTCCACACCTCCTGCTACTACCCTGATCCAGATAATTCGTTTACTGCAAACGTCCCGGGCTTCTCACTAGTCTCCCAGCTCCCACGGTCCCCCTACCACCCCTCCCCACAACTGTAGTCAGAGAAATCCTATCAGATCTGTCAGGTCCTGTCCCTCCTCTCTCAGACCCTCCAGGAACTTCCCACCCCTCTCTGAGTGAAAGCCCAAGACCCCACACCCCCTGCAAGGCCGCTGTAGATCCCTGCCCTGCCTCTCCATCTTCACTCTGCCCCTGCCGCTCTGGCCTCAGAGCTCCTCAGGGAGGAATGAGCTGTTTGCACGGGCTGGGCCTTTGCAGAGCTCTTCACCGGGAATCCCCGTGGCTCCTGCCCCTGCTCATTCGGGTCCCCTTCACGAGTCAGGCCAAGCAGAGCCGAGCCGAGCCGAACAGGGAGCCTGAGCTGGGACCCCGGTGACTCAGTGGAGCCCCTGCCAGACATGGCCATCTTGCTCCAGGATTCTCCGTGATTGGAGGTAAGGAAGTGCCAGGAGTCGGCACCTTCCCCAGTTTCATCTCCTTACTGCAGCTCGATTTCTCGCACAGGGACAGTGGTTAGGATTTGAGTGCCGGGTCGCAGCTGGGGTGTGGTCCAGGGGCAGTAATGGGCTGTAATGGGGAGGGGAGGTCGGAGGCTCCTCTCCCTGAGTCCCTGTCACAGCCTTCGGCCCTTGTCCCTTCCCACCCAGAAGTCCTGAGGGGCTCCGGCGAAGGGTCCGGTCCCACAAGCCCGTCTCCTCCTGGGCAGGCTTCAGCCAGCCTCTGCCCAGCACTCAGGAGGGCACTGCCCCGTCCTCCCTGCTGTTTCTTCCAGCATTTCCCAGGCCCAGGTTCCCAGTGCAGAGCCGCCCCGGTGTCCCTCATGGGGTCCATCCCTGCTGCCTTGGCTTCAGCCTCCAGATCTTTCCAGATCCTTTGGCTGTGTCCCCTCTCTCCGTCAAAGCCTCCCTGTCCTCTGCCCCCTCTTCTGGCCCTGCTGAGGGCCCCTGGGTCACGGGGAGCTGCTGCTGCTAAGTTACTTCAGTCGTGTCTGAATCTGTGCGACCCCATAGATGGCAGCCCACCAGGCTCCCCTGTCCCTGGGATCCTCCAGGCAAGAACACTGGAGTGGGTTGCCATTTCCTTCTCCAGTGCATGGAAGTGAAAAGTGAAAGGGAAGTCGCTCAGTCGTGTCTGACTCCTAAGCGACCTCATGGACTGCAGCCCACCAGGCTCCTCTGTTGATGGGATTTTCCAGGCAAGAGTACTGGAGGGGGCTGCCATTGCCTTCTCCGAGCTGCCTCCAGTCAACTCTGTGCTTCCCAGAGCCCCCCGGGACTGTGGGGCTGACACATGATGGGGAGGGGGTGGGCTGTCCTGGGGCCGGGACCCCACAGATGTGCCGGGGGCAGGACTGCCAGCCCTGAGGGGGCCGCACAGGCTGGCCGCTCTCCTTCCTGGCTTTTGGTCCAAGCAGCTCTGGGGAAAAGGATGGCCCTGGCGGGTGGGACTTGTTTCTGCTCTAGAGGACGATGGAGCTGCAGGCTGCAGGGGACCAGCCCTTCCAGAGGGGGGTGGGGGGCTCGGATGCGGGTGGCAGGGCTGCCCCTCCATCTTTCTGCACCCGCTGGGAGGGAGCTGGTGGGGGTCTGGTGCTATCGCCTGGGGGGCCTGTGGGAGGGGCTGCCAAGTCTGTGTCCTGTCCGTGGCCAAGCCAGACCAGGGTCCTGTGTGCAGAGCCTCAGCTGTGCAAAGGGGCGGGACCACCCTGTCTCCCTCCCCCATGAACCCCTCCTCTGTTCAACGGGTCTGACTCAATGGCAGCATCCAGAGTGTCTGACTCTGCCTGAGTGGGCACAAAGGAAATCTACCCTCTCTCCTCCCAGTTCACAGAGGAGTGGGATCGCTGTGCCTGTCTGAGATGGAACAGTCCATGAGACGCTCCGAGTTAACTGAACACCCTGGGCTCGTTCCCACGTGCATGTCACCTCCTTGACTCCTCCCAGCAGAACCGTGAGGGACGCTGTGATTGCCGTCCTCCTGCCATGGAGATGAGGGGGCGGTGCTGGAGGGTTTCCTCAGGGTGGGGCTCAGGCACATCCTCACCCCCAGGCCTGCCTGCAGCAGGCGGAATGAGAGACGCTGCTCCTGAGCCTGGGATCTGTCAGGGAGGGAGCCTCAGGGTGATTCCCTCCTGGGGGGCTCCTGCTATATAAAAAATGAAGAAATGGCAAAACAGGGTTGTGAAAACCATGGGCTGGCTGAAATGCTGACATGAACAAATGAATGGCCATCTTATGCTATTCACAAAATGAGAGCTGCATTGATTAAAAACAACCACACTGATTCCAGGGCGCTGAGACCTGAGGACCAGGACAGACGGACAAGTGAAGACGTAGGTGATTCAGTGCTTGAACTTAGTGGCCTGACTTCCTGGGTTCAAATTCCAGGCAAGTGACGGTTTCTGTGCCTCAGTCTCCTCATCTGTAGCATGGGCTCACAGCCATGTGCTCCTCCCGGGGGTGGTGTGGGTCTTGGCTCACGAGCATGGGTAAAGCCTGTGATCAGCACCGGGTCACAGTACTGCCCAGGAAGCCGCGATGGCTATTTGGCAGCATAGCCCACATTTTCTTTGACTCAAGACACAGCCTCATTTGAGGCGACTCCAAGAGTCTAAGATTCAGGCCTTTTGTGGAGGTGAAGCCTGGACCTGGGATAGGCTGGGGCCCTGGGGACTGGGGACGGAGTGTGTTCATTTATTTTACAAAGAGGTGAGTTTATCTGCATTTTCCACCTGAATGCTCCAGGGAAACATTTGTGAGGATGCTGTTCCCAAAATAACCCGTGATTTCATTTGAGGAGCTAATTAGGCGGAATCAATGAGGTTTATTCAAAGGAGGGGTCCATTCCAGACCAAGAGGCATGGAGATTAGAGGAGGAAGACTGCTTGGCTGAATGCAAAGTGGGTAAAGGGTTGTGTGACCACACAGCCTCTACCCATGGGTATCATCTCCCTCCAGCCTCCAGGAACTGAGGATGCAAGCGTGTGGTACTCTGACACTAGGACTTCCGGTGGACACCCTCTCCCAGTGGCAGAGACTGTAGAACACTCGGCCCCTGGGTATCTGCACCCCGCAGCCTGCCCCAGCCCTCAGGTCCCCTCCAGAGACCCAGGGTGACGTCAGCAGGAACCGGAAATGAGTCAGAGGGGCCTTGGTTCAGATTCCCCCCTCTGCCGGTTACTGGCTCTGTGGTCCTGGGTATATGCATGACCACTCTGAGCCTCAGTTTTCTTATCTGTAAAATGGGAATAAATAAAAGCATTTCCTTCCCAGGGCTAGTACGAGGCTTAAAGAAGTTCTGTTCAAGTGCGTTTGTAACAAGCCCCTACCACATCATCCCTGCTCAGAGGATGCGGCTGTTTTACTGTTATTTCCTCCTTTGTAAAGTGGAGAAGGATAATTACCACACGGATATTTGTCATACACATTATATACATCGTACGACTGAGCACAGTGCCTGGGCCATGGAGGAGCTCAGCCGTGGAGCTGTCTGAACACTTGATACCCAGTCAGGTGGGCTGGGTTATGCTGCCTAACAAGCAGTCTCCTGAGCTAAGAGGCCTGAACCATCAAGGCTGATTTCTTGCTCAGACTGCAGGTCCCCAGAGCATGGCTGGGAGCTGGGCTCAGTCTCCTCCTCGTGACCCTGGGTGAAGGGGTCTGCCCTCTCTGATGTCACCACAGACCTGGCAGAAAACAGAAGAGCTTGGGGAGGGGTCTTGCCCTGGCTGTTGATTTCCCCAGCCTGTGGGTGACCTGATCACTGTGCTCACCGCTCATTGGCCAGGAGGAGTCATGTGGCCTCCACCACAGGGGACCAGAAGTGCAGCCCTGTGTGTGTCTGGGGGACGGCACTGTTGACTTCTAGAGATTCCTTGGGAACCAGAACTTGGTAACCGCCTCCAAGAACATGACCTGCGGTAGACTATCCAGCTCCATCAGGGCACCTGGTGAAGGGAGGGGGGCCACTTCCTTCTCCCCATTCATGACTCAGGTTTAACAATAGGTGCCTCGGTGGAGACTAGCGTGGCCTGTAGCTAATTCTCCTTCAGATCTTCCCTCCTGGATAATCCCTTTGATACTGCCGAACTAACTAGTGAGGAGTAGAAACAGGATTTGTTTGATTCTGCAGGAATCGTGCTTGTCTCCGTGTCAGTTCCCAAAGAGACGTGTTTGCTCCAGAAAGAGCTTCCGTCTTAATTACAGTGATTAATAAATAGTAGCCTCACTCGTGGATGTGTGTGTGTGTATGGGTGTGTGTGTATCTTTCACAAGACTTCTAAGCCTGCACAGCACCCTCCCCCAACCCGATCAGTGCCCCCTACCCTCAGAAGCCCGGTTAAACAAACCAGATCCCCAGAGCAGACTCTGCGAAGGAGCACCGTGCTGATGGTCCTTATTCCGCCTCCCTTTGGACAGTTCACCCCAGCTTCACTCTGCACACTGTAGACTCTGCCCTCTTGGGCACAGGAAGTTCCTGAGCAAAGACAGTTCAGCCTGGCTCTGGATTTCCTTGGTGCGCCTGCCTGGCCCCACAGTACTCCTGAATTTCACACCCCCCACGGAAGTGCAGATGAGGGGTGCTGTCTCTGGCCTCTTGTGTCATCCTTTACATCCTGCATCCTCCTCTGCTTGGTATTGCCCATGCCTCATGCCAGGCGCCTGGGCCCAAGGGCCCGTTCTCAGAGGCCCATGTTGCCATGGGAAAAGAGCCTGCCAAGTAGGTCTCAGCTCCTCCACCCGGGGCCTCCCTGACCACCTTGTCTAAGGAAGCTCCTGTCTCCTGTGGAGTCTCTTCCTGTTCCATTACACTGGACCATTTTCTTCAAGGGGTTTATTAGATCTGTGATCCTGCTCATGTGATTATTGACTCTCTCCTCCCACTTGAAAGCCAGCTCTGAGGGCGGAACAGTAGCTGGCCCAAGGCTGGGATTCCAGGTCGTAGCACAGCCTCTACAATCTAGGATGCACTTAATAAGTTTTCACTGAATGAGTGCGGGAATGAATGAATGAAAAAGTGAGTGAATGAACAGAAGCTCATCCTGGTAGTATAAGCAGACTCAGCTCCAAACTTACCTGTCCCATGTCTCTTTTCTTTCAATGCTTGCCACATCTGAGACCTAATGAAAAACTCATTTGTGCTAATGAATGCATATTGGTTCTTTCAAGATGAGAAACGCATATTTTAATGAAGACTGTCTAGAGGCTCCGGCTTTTAATCTAGGGAAGTTACCCCACTAATGAGAATGCAGAGTGATGATGATGAGGGCGTGTGGATATTTAGGGCATGGAGGCCTGGAAGACGCATCAGTCACAGACTTGACCAGGCCTCCTAGATGCAGTGAGGATTGGAGAAGGGTCTCCGCAGTGGGCTCAGCACAGGACCAGAGCTAGTCTCTGCTTAGCCTGTGGCCTGACTTCCTTGGCCTAAATATTCCTACATGTAAATGGGGATTGTAACCCACCCTTCACAGGGCTGGTAGGAAGGTAGTCCTGGTTCTTTATAAATTGCAGGCTTTGCTCACCAAATAGAAGGGATGATGGTAATGATCAGAGAGTGACCCTTCCTGTCACAGATGGAATATCTTTGGCTTCAAGGAATAGAAAACTCCCAAATGAGTAGCTCAATAGGAAGGACAATTTATTATGTCATAAACCAAGGGAGAAGGAAATGGCATCCCACTCCAGTGTTCTTGCCTGGAGAACCCCAGGGACAGAGGAGCCTGGTGGGCTGCCATCTACGGGATCACACAGAGTCAGACATGAATGAAGCGACTTAGCAGCAGCAGCAGCAAACCAAGGGAGCCAGGGGGTAGCTCTGGGTTTGGCTGGCTCTGAGACTGTGTCTCAAGGACCCAGGTTCCTTCCAGCTTCCAGCTGTGCCATCTTCTTTCCATTGGTTTGACTCCCAGCTGTTCCCCCTGATCTGTGCAGGAAAGTTCCATAGCTCCAAGTATCTCAACCTCAGGCCACAGAGCCCAGAAGCAGAAAGACAGGAAAAATGTGTCTTTCTTCCTGTTGCTTCTTTATAAGACTCAGGATACCTTTTCCAGAAGCTCCCAGCGGATTTTTTTTCTTGTGTTATTTCAGCCAAATTTGCATCCCATGTTTGTTCCTAGACCAGCTGCTCGCTGAAAGAAATGGACTGGTTGTCATCGACCAGTGGTTTTTTTTTCTTCTAATATTTATTTATTTGTCTGCATCAGGTCTTAGTTGTGGCATGGGGGATCTTTATTTGTGAATTCTTAGTTGCAGCATGTGGAACCTAGTGCTTTGACCAGGGGTCGAACCCAGGACCCCTGCATTGAGAATGCAGAATCTTTAGCCACTGGACCGACATGGAAGTCCCGGCTGGGGGTTTTGTACCAGAGAGGCATGCCCCCAGGAGATGTGTTGGAGAAGAGGGCATTTTGGCTTGTCTCAATGATTGATGACTTTGCTGGCATTGAGGAGGGTGGGGCCAAGAAGGCTTGATGTTCCACCACGTGTTGGACAGTCTCCTCAGGACAGAGCGGTCTTTTGCGTGTGTGAAAAGCCACTTTATAATCATCTGAGCTTAGAACCTGTGTCAATTTCATATCTAAACAAAACATTTTGCAATATTTTAATGTACACTACTGCTAAGTCACTTCAGTCATGTCCGACTCTGTGCGACCCCATGAAGGGCAGCCCACCAGGCTCTCCCGTCCCTGGGATTCTCCAGGCAAGAACACTGGAGTGGGTTGCCATTTCCTTCTCCAGTGCAGGAAAGTGAAAAGTGAAAATGAAGTCGCTCAGTCGTGCCTGACCCTCAGCGACCCCATGGACTGCAGCCTTCCAGGCTCCTCCATCCATGGGATTTTCCAGGCAAGAGTGCTGGAGTGGGGTGCCATTGCCCTCTCTGAATGTATACTGATTATGCTATTTATATTCCAGTCTCTCTTTTCTTTTTCCTGTCCTTCTGTTGTAGGGTGATTCCTGTTCTTATTCCCTTATAGCCACAATTATTCTCCAGATGTTGGCAAGGATCTGACCATTCGTCATGTCTTTTGTGTGTCTATAGCTATTCATTTGCATGCTGAAATATGATTTATGTTATTTAAAATTATTTTCTTTTATTTCTTTTTTATAATCCACTTAGAGCATTATAATGGGGTTTTAAGTACTTGTGATGTCGTAGATTAATTATTTATGACTTTCATTTCAGGGCAGTAGAAAGGTCATTAAAGATATTTCTTCTTTGGAGAGGTCGCTGCGTCTGACGGATTGAGAGTCATGGCCTTAGTCCATCAACATTCACACGCTGGGGCTGAGAGGGTGTCTGTGTTCGGAAACTCAGGCCTCCTGGTGCCTGAGCTAAATCAGAATCGGGTTGAGACTGGAGCGTGAGAGTGGCTATTGGCTTGGCACCCATGGTGTCAGACGTATCGCCCATACACAGTCCCTTAGCTGCCACTGAGTCGCAGTACATGAGAGATGGATGGTTCTGGAAGAGACTATTGGAGGCGGTCCCCCATGTTCATTCACTCAGCTGTTACTGAGGATCTATTCAGTTCCAAGAATCCCATTCCCGGTTGTGAAGGTCTGGGGGTTCTGTTTACATGAGGGTTAGCGAGGGAAAAGGCTAAGTTTTGATGGTTGCTTTGTCGTCGTTCAGTCGCTCAGTCGTGTCTGACTCTGACCCCGTGGACTGCAGCATGCCAGGCTTCTCTGTCCTTCACCACATCCCAGGGTTTGCTTAAACTCATGTCCATTGAGTTGGTGATGCCATCCTCTTGTCCTCTGTTGTCTTCCTGCTTTCAATCGTCCCCAGTATCAGGGTCTTTTCCAGTGAGTTGGCTCTTTGCATCAAGTGGCCAAAAGATTGGAGCTTCAGCTTCAGCATCAGTCCTTCCAATGAATAATCAGAGTTGATTTCTTTTAGGATTGACTGGTTTGATCTCCTTGCAGTCCAAGGGGCTCTCAAGAATCCTCTCGAGCACCGCTATTTGAAAGCATCAGTTCTTAAGTACTCAGCTTTCTTTATGGTCCAACTCTTATCCGTGCATGACTACTGGAAAAACTATAGCTTTGACTAGACGGACCTTTGTTGGCAAAGTAATGTCTCTGCTTTTAATATGTTGTCTAGGTTTGTCATAGCTTTTCTTCCAAGGAGCAAGCGTCTTTTAATTTCATGGATGCAGTCACCATCTGCAGTGATTTTGGAGCCCAAGAAAACAAAGACTGTTACTGTTTCTATTGTTTCCCCATCTATTTGCCGTGAAGTGATGGGACCAGATGACATGATCTTCATTTTCTGAATGTTGAGCTTTAAGCCAACTTTTTTACTCTCCTCTTTCACTTTCATCTTTTGATGAAAGCGCTTTAGTTTTTCTTCACTTTCTGCCATAAGGGTGGTGTCATCTGCATATCTGAGGTTATTGATATTTCTTCTGGCAATCATGATTCCAGCTTGTGCTTCATCCAGCCTGGCATTTCTCATGATGTACTCTGCATATAAGTTAAATAAGCAAGGTGACAAAATACAGCCTTGACGTACTCCTTTCCCAATTTGGAACCAGTCTTTTGTTCCATATCTGGTTCTAACTGTTGCTTCTTGACCTGCATATAGGTTTCTCAGGAGGCAGGTCAGGTGGTCTGGTATTCCCATCTCTTTAAGAATTTTCCACAGTTTGTTGTGATCCTCACAGTCAAAGGCTTTAGTGTAGTAAATGAAGCAGAAGTAGATGTTTTTCTGGAATTCTCTTGCTTTTTCTATGATCCAGTGATGTTGGCAATTTGATCTCTGGTTCCTCTGCCTTTTTAAAATCCAGCTTGTACATCTGGAAGTTCTCAATTCACATACTGCTGAAGCCAACTTGAGGAGTTTGAGCATTACCTTGCTAGCATGTGAAATGAGTACAATTGCAGGGCAGTTAGTTGCTTTGTTACGAGTTAAAAATAGAATTTCAAATGCTTGACTCTGACTCTTAAAATGTTATTAATCCATCCAAGGAATATTTATTGTGTGCTTACTAAATGTTTGTCCTTGTGGTGAGCACTGGAAATCACACAAACACTGAAAGAAAGGAACAGGGTCCAGGTAGAAGTAGAGGCAGCCTCCTTCCTAGGTCTCCCTACGAGGTTGTACAAGGTTTCCTTGCAAGGAACTACCTACTCCCCTCAAGCTCCACCCCAACCACCCTTGTTGCTACTAAACTAGGGTCAGAGGTCAGCATGTTCTGGCGGGACAAGTGCAAAGTCTTACCTGGGAGGAAACAGCATATACGCTAAAATCATTGCAAGGTTGGCTGATACACATTGGCAGAAACCTGGGGAGTATGTTTAGCAGTAGATTATAAGAGGACAGCCGATAACACTGGATCACGGGATGCTTTTGACTTGGGCACATTTAGTAGGGGCTCACAGTTTAACGGTTAGTTCATGAAGCTGAAAGTGGCTCTGTTTTTAGCCACTGAGGCGGGTCTGACTCTCTTTGTGACTCCATGGACTGTAGCCCTCCAGGCTCTTCTGTCCATGGGATCCTCCAGGCAAGAATACTGGGGTGCATTGCCATTTCTTTCTCTAGGGGATCTTCCCAACCCAGGGATCAAACCCAAGCCTCCCCCCCCCCCCCACCCCCCGCTTTTTTAAACCACTGAGCCACCTGGGAAGCCTGGCTCTGTTTATTTGGTTGGTGACAAACCTTGGTCTCAATGGTGGCTGTCATTTAATGGGGTTGGGATGACAGTGTTCTTTGCATGATGTAAATGAAGGAATCCAAAGGCTTAGGGATGTAAGGATGCTGGAGTGAGTTTATTGGGAATGGTAGGCACCACCGGCCCCCCAGCCTGCTGCATGCCCCCAGGGTCTGTCAGGCACTCCGCTCACTGAGGCGTTAAGGAATCTGTCAGTGAGGGGGGGTGTCTGTATTCCCAAGAGTCTCTGTGTGGCTGTTCTCAGGAGGCCAGATGTAACGGTGGAGATGCCAGAGGGAGAGACCAGATGAGAGATGTAGGGATGAGGACAAGTGACAGCATTGATCCCCCAAACACAAGATGGGCGCACTTACAGTATTTTCCAGAAGAAAAGAAGTGCTCGTCAGATTGTCTCAGGAAGTCTTTTTCATGGCTTATTCATCACGGTGTCATTAGAAATGAAATAGGTGAGCGGTGGACTGAAATATTATTGAACTATGGAATAGACAAAGATCTGGTGGCCAGAAAGTGCTGCAATGGAGAGTCATGACCTCTTGTCTGATTTTTTTTTTTTTTTGAGAGATCAGGTAATAAATTGAATTTAAGAAATTATTTATTGAGTTTTGGCCATACTGGGTCTTCACTGCTGCTCGTGGGATTTCTCAAGTTGCAGTGAGTGAGGGTCCGTAGTTGTGGTGTGTAGGCTTCTTGCTGTGGTGGCTTCTCTTGCCCAGCACAGGCTCCAGGCGAGTGGGCTTCAGCAGTTGCAGCACATGAGATCTTCCTGGACCAGGGATCGAACTCGTGTCCTCAGCATTGGCAGCCAGACTCTTAACCACTGGATCACTAGGGGCATCCTAATATTAATACTCCTTGGAAGAAAAGTTATGACCAACCTAGATAGTATATTCAAAAGCAGAGACATTACTTTGCCAACTAAGGTCTGTCTAGTCAAGGCTGTGGTTTTTCCTGTGGTCATGTATGGATGTGAGAGTTGGACTGTGAAGAAGGCTGAGCACCGAAGAATTGATGCTTTTGAAGTGTGGTGTTGGAGAAGACTCTTGAGAGTCCCTTGAACCGCAGGGAGATCCAACCAGTCCATTCTGAAGGAGATCAACCCTGGAATGAATTTCTTTGGAACGAATGATGCTAAAGCTGAAACCCCAGTACTTTGGCCACCTCATGAGAAGGGGTGACTCATTGGAAAAGACTGATGCTGGCAGGGATCGGGGGCAGGAGGAGAAGGGGACGACTGAGGATGAGATGGCTGGATGGCATCACGGACTCGATGGACGTGAGTCTGAGTGAACTCCGGGAGATGGTGATGAACAGGGAGGCCTGGTGTGCTGTGATTCATGGGGTTGCAAAGAGTCGGACACGACTGAGCGACTGAACTGAACTGAATTTTGACCCAAATTCAAATCCCAGTGGGCCCAGTAGGTTTACAGATTCCCCTCCATGCCATTTCCCAAGGTTCTTGGCAGCTAGAAGGACTCATAAAGTCCATGATAGTAATAAGACCCAAGTGAAACCATTTGGTAATTTCCTTCCTAATCAGGATAGCATTTTGGAGTGAATTGCCGCGATTACTGCCACTCTCCAAGATGTGAAAGATGCAGGGGTGGGGAATCCCGTTGCATCTCCATTTCATTTGCCCGTTTGGTCTGTACAGAGGCAGATGGTCCTTGGAGAATGACTGTGGATTACTGTAAACCCAGTCAGGTGGTGAGTTCGTTGCAGCTGCTGTTGCAGATATGTTATCTTTGTTTGAGTAGATCAGTGACCCCTCAACTCCTCCAATGCAGTTATTGACCTGGCAGATGTTTCATTTTTTTCTAGACCAATTTGCAAGGACTATAAGAAGCAGTTTGATTTTATCGCTCAGAGCTAATAGTCTGCATTCAAAATCTTGCCTCTGATCTATGCCAGCTCGTCTGCTTTTCGTCAGAGATTTTTTTTCATTGTACCAAATATCACAGTGTTCCACTGCATTGCTGGCATTCAGCTGTTTGGACCCAACTGGGCCAAAAATAGCAAGCACATTAAATGCCTTATTTAGTAAGTCTAATGTGAACCCTGACCTTGGTTCCAATTTCTGTAGGAGGAAGAGTCCAGTCAGGAGTCAGAAACCAAGCTAGTTATTTTTAACAACAATATTAATAGTGTATTTATATAATTGTTAATGAGGTATTAAAGAAGTGTAATGCAAAGAGAGGAGGGATCAGGAAACCACTGGTCACAGGTGAGCTGTCTCTCTTTGTAAATAAAGTTTTATTAGCACGCAGCCACACCCACAAATTGCATATTGTTTGTGGTTGTTTTCACATTACAAGGGCAGAACTGAGTTAGTCGTGACAGAGGTCATGTAGCTTGCAAGCCTCAAGTATTTACTATATGGCTCTTAAAAAATGCCATCCCTTCACTAAGGTGTCAGAAGTGGCAACTGCAGTAGTCAGATACCCCCTTTAAAAATTATTTGTCTGTGCTGGGTCCTTGTTGCTGCCTGCTGCCTTTCTCTGGTTGCATCAGACAGGGGCTACTCTTCGTTGCAATGTGCGGGCTTCTGGTTGCAGGGGCTTCTCTTGTTGCAGAGCATGGGTTCTAGGGCATGTGGGCTTCAGTAACTGTGGCACGTGGGCTCAAGAGCGTGTGGGCTTCAGAAGCTGTGGAATCTTCCCAGGCTAGGGATCAGACCTGTGTCCCCTGGCAGGCGGATTCTTAAACACCAGTGAAGTTCAGCTACCCTTTTAAGGCTGGGGAACCGAGGGAAGGGCTGTAATGAGTAAAACAGAAGCTTAGGAGAGGGACCTTGCAGAACTGGAACCATGGGGCTGAGAATCACCTAGTCCTGGCTGGCTGGGGCTGCTGTGTCTGAGGGCACTAGGGTGACGTTAACAGGGATAATAAAACAGGAAGAAGCGACAAAACAGGGACAGGTAGCCGGTGGGAAAGAGCCAATCCTTTCTTCCTGTCCAGTCTCTCAAGTTTCCCTCTAGCCCTCCCTACTGGAGTGCTAACAACGCTTGCAGAGACAACCCCAGCATCACAGAGTTGCACGTAGAAGGGAGGGTTCTCAGCAGAAAGACAATAGCTTAAGACCTGGTAAAGGTGCAAGGCATTCCTTTCCTTAGTCATCCAGGCAAATGAGTTGAGAGATGGAAGACAGAGTGTGTATCAGATAGGCATGTTCTTTTTTTCTAAGAGAAGTTTTTTTTTTTTTTAATTTATTGGGTTGTGTTGGGGGTTGGTTAGCGGGATCTTCAGCCTTCACTGAAGCAGGCAAGATTGTTGGATGTGGCATATGGGAGCTAGTTCCCTGCCCAGGGATAGAACCCAGGCCCCCTGCACGGGGAGCATGGACTCTTGGCCACTGGACTGCCAGAAAAGTCCTCAAATAGGAATGTCTTGCTGGTTGTAGATTCCACAGTAGAACTCCGTTTCCCCATCTGTAAAATGGTAATGAAAATAGTAAGAATAATAAATCTGTTAATGAATATATTTGGTTGCATTTGGTCCTGACACCCAGTAACCGAACCCAGCACACTCACGGCTGGTGGCTGCTGGGGAGCAGATCTGCTGGGTCTGTGGCTCTGATTGGCACTGACGGCCTCGGCCAGCATGTGCGAGGGCTGCAGTCGCCCACACTCACTGTCGCAGCCTTGGGTCTGAGGAGTCATCTGGCTGATGCTACTGTCTCTCTCCGTGGCCACCGTCACAGGCCCCGTAGCACTCACTTCCTAGACCTTACCCTTGTCTGAGCTTCCCCAGGAAAGCAGACTTCTTCCCGGTCTGTTCTCTCCAAGCACCCTGAGGTCAGGGGCCTTGTCCATCGTGATCTCTCCTGTTTCCCCAGGGCATAGACCCGGGCCTGGCACAGATTACATGCCCAACAGAGATTCCATTCAGACCCGCATCTAACCCTCAACCACCTGTTTTGGTAGATTTCATTATTCCCAATGCCTGGTGAGGACATTCAAGCCTAGAGGGCTTAAGTCATCTGCTTGATGTCACAAAGCAGTGAACATGCCCAGCGTGGCTAAAATGTCATCTATCTCATACTGTGTGATCTTGCTACAACCCTGAGCATCCTTTCCTGCCTTACCTTCCAGGGGCCTTTCTTAGGCCAGATTGCCCCTGGTTCACAGAAGGCCAGCCCTGCCCCAGACAGCACAGGAGTTTGCCCGAGACAGAAGTCCACTGTCCTTTTCAGTTTGATAATTGAACGGAGGCCATAAATCCAGCCATATGTGTGTGGTCAGCTGCCCCATTTTTTTCCCTAAGAAGCAGATTTATGGAGCATCCACACTCACGAATGATTATTCCCCTATAGTTTATAGTATCAAGGCTCCTTTATTTCCCCCAATAAATCTCATTTATATGGACTGGCAGATTAAGCAGTGCATTTCCTGGCGTCAGAAGGCTGTGAATCATTCACACTGTTTTCAGAAACTTGAGATTAAGGTTTTGCATAATGCAAATCGAGAAGAGAAGATGTTTGCTCTGCCCCACTGTGGATGCAATTAGAGTGATGAACACCAGGAGAAATCCATTTTCTGGGGACAGAGAGAGGTCTGCTTGGTATGCAAAAGAGCACAGTTATTTGCAACACAGGAGCCTGGAACTTGGTTAGCAAAGCACCCACTGACTGTTTGATTTGCGGCGTTAAAGAATTTAAGGATGAATAAAACATTGAATGAATTTTCAAAGAACCATCGTCAGACAGCATAAGATCTAAGCATTTGAGGGGGACGGAAAGGAAGTCTGTACCTGTGATATCCCAACTCCAGGCCCCGGGGAAACTGCATTTGGTTTTGAATCTGTAATGCTACCTGGAATTTTCTCCCATAAAGCCATTCCTAATCCCGTCCATCCCAACGCAGGTCCCCTCTTCCAGGAAGTCCTCTCTTGTTTACCAGCCCACTCACCCCAGCTCCTTTGTCTGACCCCTGGTTTACTCATTCGTGTGGCAAGTTTTCTCTGACCATTTATGTGCCAGGGATGTTCAAAGGACTGTTCAAAGGACATGAGACAGATCAACCAGTAAAACAGAAGTCCCTTCATCAGTGAGAGATGGCAAACAAAATAGGGAAGTTCCTGCAACGTTAAGGGGATGCCAAGTGCTATGGAGAGAAGAGAGCTGGAGTGGAGGCGGGAGGGTAGGGAGTGCCGGGAGTTGGGACGCTATGCAGTTTTAGGCAAGGAGCTCAGAGAGGGCCCGGGATGATGCCAGTTAAACAGACACCCGAAGGAGGTTAGGGGCGCGGCATCTGTCTGGGGAAGAGTGTTCCGGGAGCAGGGAAGGCAGGGCTCCTGGACAGTCTTGAGGCTGGGGTAAGTGAGGGGAGGAGAACGGCGTGTGCTCTGCTCTGCACTGTGCTGGGGGTGGGGGCCTTGCTCAAAATGGGGGCCCCTGCGCACACTCACCAGGCCCTGGACAGTCCAGCCCGCTGGGCAGTCCCATCCTGTGGCCTCAGAGGAGGGGCTGGTGTGGAGGAGGGGGAAACAGGTGTCATTTTTCTGGGTTGAAGATGGACAGGGTTGGGGGAGCGAGGCTGCGGGTGGGAGAAGCGCTCAGCAGAGGCTGTTTGTCCAGGGGCTGCTCCAGGCACCTGGTGAGGACGTGGCCTCGGGTCCCCACTGCGCGGCCGGGCGGCTTGCTGGACATCTGTCTGGCTGTCTCCCCCATTTTCATGTGAAAGGCAGGCGGGACGTGACCGGGGACTGGGGACTACCATCTGCTCGGGGAGCTCATTGTGCCGAGACCCGGGTCCCACTGGAGGGGTGGAGGATGAAGGATGGCGGGGAAGCTGACAGAAGGCGCCTTCAGGGCGAGGGCGGCTCTGCGGGGCAGGGCTGCTCCGGCACCATCTGTGCCCGCCCTCCCAGACGGCCTGGGCTCGGCCCCCTCAGGGGCCACCTCCCCACCCAGGGCCAGGCTACGCCGACACGGGGGCACCCAGCACCCCCCAGGGGTGACTGTGAAGCCAGGGTCTGCCCACCAGTCCATCCTGCCTCAGTCATGGGGCGGCCAGCGCTGGGGACGGTCCCCGGGAGTCACCTATGGGTGACCAGGGGGCTGTCCTCCCGGGGGACTCCCTCCAGCACTGACCTGGCCTGGACGCTCCAGCCGGGCGGCCCGGGTCTCCCCAGGAAGGGGCAGGAGGGGACAGTCAGCCTCTGCAGGCGCGTGGCCGCCCGCATCCCCAGGAAGGGAGGTCTGCGGCTGCTTCCTGCAGGGCCTTTGGGCACTGGGGTGGGCTCTGCGCTGGCTTCGGATGCCCCCGGGTCAGGATGCCCCCGAGCATGAGCGGGTCTGACGGTGAGGACACAGAGCGATGCTTTTCCTGGTTTCAGCTGAAACTTCTGAGGCGGCTGTGGGGAGCGCTGCCCGCTCGCGGAGACCCAAGGGGTCTCCCTGGCGATTGGGCAGCGGGGGCACCTGGACCCGCGCACGAGCTGCAGACGAGACCGAGGAGGGACCCTCATCCCTGCGCCCCGCAGGGCGGCCCGCGTGGGTCTGGTGTGTGGGGACGTGGACGGGAGACGCCCGCCCGGCCCTTCCTGCAGAGCTGTGCTCATTCCTCTCCCCCTCCACGCCGGCCCGCGCCCACTCAGCGGCAGTGCACGCATATTCTGTTTTTAATTAAAAAGTAATTTAATTATCTGCTGAAAATGAAGTTCCAGAATTAATATGGAAGTGAATTCTAGCTGTGTTCTCAACGTCTTTCCTCCTTGCTTGTTAGGTAATCGGTGGTGATGGGGATGGTCATGGCGGAGGACACGGAGTCCCCAGGAGGAAGCGTGAGGGGGGCCTCTGCCCCTTCCTTGGCAGCTGCCACAGCCGGAGCTGGGGAAGGGGAGACACAGCCCGGGACGCCCCCAGACCCGGAGTGCCCCGAGGCTCTGGGGGAGACGGGGGGAGGAGCCGAGTTCCAGCTGGTGGGGGCTGGAACCTGCTCTGCCCCTCGGTGCTGTGTGGCTGTGGGCTAGTAACTGAACCTGTCTGAGCCTCACTTTACTCACGTGGAAAATAAAGTTGGTTGTTCTCCCTCTCACACAGGGTAGTTGGAAGGATGGAACAGCCTCCCGAGGTCTTGACTCAGGTCACTTCTGTGTGACAGTCCCTGGCCGCTGCATTTTAGAGTCCCACCTCTGACCCCGGATACTTCCTCCCTCCCACCTCAGTTCTCCCCAGGGTCCGCACCACTGTTGGACACACTATGTGTTGCACTTCTCTCTCATACCTCTAGAACTCACAATAACTGCTGGCGCATAGTAGATGCTCAGTAAAGACTTGTTAGGGTGAATACTAAATGAATGAATGAATAAGATGCAGAGCCCCAGAGAGGTGCCCTCACAAAAGAGACCCCATGGGAGTGTTACCCAGTGCACCCCCCAGCAGTCTGCTCCCTCTCTATTCACTTTTATCCCTTCATTTATTCCACTGTTGTTTGCTGACCTCCTACTAAGTTCCAGGTGCTGTTTCTAGATACTGCGTGAATATGGCCATGGGAAAAAGTCTCAAATGGCCTGTCTCAGCAGCACGAATCCCAAGACCTGTGAGTTACTGTCCCTGGACCCCGGGCATCTGTAACTCACAGAGAGTAAATTGCTGCTCCTATTAATTACTTCTAATAAAGCTTGAGAAGTTAGAATGCCGACTTTCAGGGCCGAGATGCTGGCAGAGCAGAACCTCGGGCCTTGAGTCCCCCTGGGTCCTCTTCTTCCTGTGCCCACCTGCCTCCTGCCACAGCCTCCGGGATGCTCCTCCGGCCCCGGGAATACGGGCTCCTGGAGCAGAGGGTCACGAGGTCCTGCAGGAAGCCGGGCAGTTCAAGGCTCCCATCGATCAGTGCTCCGATCAATACTCTGTCAGCTGAAGCTTCCCGGCAGGGGACCACTTCCCAGAACTGGGCACTTAGGGCCAGGGCTGTGACCAGAGGGACGCTGGGGACCTGGCTTCCTAGACGCCTAGCAGGCGGGCGGACACAGGTCTCTGAAAGTGGCTCTGACAGGGGCCTCGCCGGTCACACCTGGAGGGTGCCAGGATCTGCAGGCAAATGAGGGCAGGACCACAGGGCACGGGGCAGAGCAGGGCCTTACACGGGAGGCACCCACTGGGCAGTGTGGCTCCTTCAGGCCTGCTGTCCCTCTGACTTCCCCGTGTCTGAGTGTGGAACACCCTCCACCCCTCCTCACCCACAGGCTGGGTCTGCCCTGGGGTGCCCGGCCGTGACCTGCGTCGGGCTCGCGGTAAGGACTGTGGAGCTGCTGGTAAGGCCTGTCGAGTGCACCGTGAGCCCCAGCAGCTGCTGAAAGGGGGCTTTTCCGGGGCCTCCGAGGACCTTCTGTCTGCTTGTCTTCTCTTTCTCACCCTGCCCCTGTCCCACCTCCCTCTCTGATCAGGCACAGCTGACACTTGAGCCCCCAGAGGTCAGGGACTGAGGAGTCCAGGCAGACACATGCCCGGGGCTGAGGAACTGCCTGAAAGCTGCTGGGCCCCAGGCTGTGGAGGGGGTGGGGGGAGAGGTGGCCCGCAGACCCCTCACTGGGACGTGCCACGTGGAGGCAGTGTGTGTGCACCCCTGGTCTAGGGTTGTGCTGGGGACACAGGGAAGAAGGGAACCTGGTCCCCACCCTGGTGGTATTCCTGCCCCACAGGTATGAGCAGAAGCTATACTCTGGGTTGAATGCAGGTCCATAGAGCTGGGTGAGCAGAAAGCCCATCCTGCTCCCTTCACCACCTCCATTTAACAGCTTATTCTAAGCCACCGTTGCAGTGAAAGTGAGAGAATTTTT
Source organism: Nanger dama (assembly GCA_917880005.1). Lineage (NCBI taxonomy): Eukaryota > Metazoa > Chordata > Mammalia > Artiodactyla > Bovidae > Nanger > Nanger dama. Next base: position 6,763,614 of record CAKJTW010000042.1, read on the forward strand.
GTAGTTTTTTGTTTTACATTTATATCTGTGATCCATTTAAGTTAATTTTTATATAGGATGTGAGGTTGAAGGTGAGGTCTATTTTATTTTTTCCCCATATGCACAGCCAGTTGTTCCAGCACTGTTTGTGGAGAGAACTGTCTGTTCTCCATTGACTGGCTTTTTGTAGTTTGTCAGATACAATTAGTGATATTTTTGTGGGACTGATCTGGACTCTCGCTCTCCTTTGTGAATCTGTGTGTCCGTTCCTTCATCGATACCACGCTGTCTTGATTGACATGGCTTTATATTTAGTCTTAAAATGGAATCGTGCTTCTTCTGTTTTGGCTGTACTGTGTGGCGTGAGAAACTTTTCCCGCTAAGGATCGAACCTGTGCCCCCTGCATTGTAAGCATGGAGTCTTAACCACTGGGCAATCAGGGAAGTCCGTAGGAGTAGGAAGTCTTTTTTTTCTAATCACTTGTTTACTGTTGACCGTGCTGGGTCTTTGTTGCTGTGCCCGGGTGTTCTCTGGTTTCAATGAGCAGGGCTACTCTGCATTGCGGTGTGCGAGCATCTCATTGCAGTGGTTTCTCTTGATGTGGAGCGTGGGCTCTAGACACATGCGCTCAGTGGTTATGGTGCTTGAGCTTAGTTGCTTCTCAGCATGTGAGATCTTCCCGGACCAGAGATCAAACCTGAGTCCCCTGGATTACCAGGCAGATTCTTAACCACTGGGCCACCAGGTAAGTCCCACGAGGGGTGATTCTTCAAACCTTATTGTTCCTTTGCCAGATTGTCTGAGCTAGGCTGGTTCCTTTGCCCCTGCCTCTGCGCTTTCACAGTTAGCTTATCTATGTGCATAAAAACTCTGCTGGCATATTGACTGATATTATGTTAAATCTGTAAATGAATTTGGGAGAATTGACATTTGACTTTGTCAAGCCTTCCAGTTTATGAACGTGGTGTATCTTTCCATGTGTTTAGGTCTTCTTTGATTCTTTCATAAGGGTTTTGTAATTTAAAGCATGGAATTGTATGTATGTTCGTTAGATTTATACTTAAATATTCATTCTTGAACAGCTTTTGTAAATGGTACTTAGAATTATTTTTAATTGTACATTGCTATTGTATAGAAATAGGATTGATAATGCTGTGCTGGCCTCACTGTCAGCTTGTAGATATCTTGTGTGTGTGTATTTTTTGGTATTGTTTATATAAGCAATCATATGGATGCAAATAAGGGCAGCTTTAGCTCTCTTTTCCAGTTTGTGTGTCATTTCTCTTGCCTTTGCATGCTACTTTTTAAGATTGTATTTTTGCCAAGATTTTTTAAAGAAACTAGTTTATTTCACATCACAATTCCTGACTTCATTCAAAAACAGAGGAGTAAGCAGCACAGGGCCTGACTTGCCTCACACAGAGCCCGGCAGAGTCGAGGAACAGCCACCCCTGTACGTGGGGCATGCGCCCTCCTGCAGCCCCTCGGTGGCCCACTCACTGGCTCATCCCTGCAGGTGTTTGCAGACTTTGCTCTGGCTTTCAGTCTGGTCCCACCAGTGGGGAGCCCCAGCAGGAGGTGTGCAGGACAGGGAGAGTGGTGCTGAGGTGGTGATCTGCCTGGCTGACTCCTTGGTCACTTTGGACTGGCTGTACCTGACCTTCTCTCTATTCCTCCACTCAGGAAGATCTTGCTGGCCTCTGGGCCTTTGCGCTTATTGCCTCCCTCTATCTGGGATGCTTCTTCCCTGGATCTTCCCACACCATCCCTCTTCCTCCTATCTTTCAGTAAATAGTGGGGCCACAGACAGAACTGGGGAAGACTGAGGGAGGGAAGGGCAGGTTTGAGAGCAAGAGAAACAGGAACTTCCCTTCAGCCACATAGACTTGGAGTCAGAATGGACCTCGAGGAAGATGTCGAGTTAGCATCTGGAGCTCGGAGCCTGGAGCAATGAGAAGGGTCTGAACTGGAGGCAGATGTTAGGGGTGTGTGGGCTGATGTGTCTCCTTAAATGTCACCTCCTCAGGGACACCATTCACAATCCTTCTGTTGTTATTGGATGCCTCTGCTTTCCCCACACCGTTGCTTGTCTTTATCACACCTATGTTATTATAGTATTATTTTGTTTTATCGATGAGCTTGGGTTTCGTCTGTGTCTTCTGCTGGACTCTGATTCCATGAGGGCAGGAGCCTTGACTACCATGTGTGCGGCAGAGTCCATACATAATAAATGCTCCGTAAATATCAGCTGAATGCTAAGTGAATTAGTGAAAACACACACATGCAGGAACACACAGACTCATGCTTAACCCATCTGTTCACACACATGCACGTCTCCAAGACACTCACGGACCATCCTCTTCATTTGTCCTTTCATTCATACAGCAGCATTTATGGAGTGGGGACTTAATAACTTATAGTGAGTCTTGTTACAAACAAAGGCAGGTACATATCTACTCACTACACCTCGGGACCTAAACGCTCAGGCACAGTAGGGAAGAGACTGTTCCCCCAGTGTTGTTTTCCTTTTCTTCCTTAGGGAAGAAAGATGATAGCTGGCACATTGCCACCCAAAATAATGACTACGTTTCTCAGCTTCCGTTGCAGTTAGATATGGCTGTGTAATTAAATCATTGCCAGTGGAATGACACCAGAAATACCATATATAATTTTCAGAAAGTGTCTTAAAGGAAGAGGGACATGCTTTTTGTGCCTTCTTCCTTGCTCCGGATTGCGATGTGAGTGTGATGGCTGGAGCTCAAGCAGCCGTCTTGGATCATGAGGTAGAAGCCATGTGTTGTGGTTGACAGAATGATAATATTAAAGGAGACTGAATCATTGATTAGAGTGAAGCCGTCCCATTACCCCTGGCTGCTTACTTCTAGGCTTTGTTAGCCAGAGAGGAAATTATCTTGTGTTTTGCCTGAGGCACTCTGAAATGGATTTACTGTCACTTACAGTTGAAGCTACTGCTGATACATACACATACACACACGCACGCACACACTGTGGAAACCATTAGGAGGACCCATTCTGTCCAATGACATCACTCAGATCCCGTGGAAGGAGCTGCATACTGCATACAAACTCCCGCTTTGAATCCAATGCCCACCCACTAGTCCCGCTGACAACCACGATTTCAGAACGAGGGCTTTATTTAGACTCTTCCTCCTCTAGACAAAGAGCATCATCCTCCCCTCATGATTTATGCCCTATTCTTTCAGTCTCTAATCCAAGAATGTCTGGAGAAGATTTATGGAAGAAATAACTGAGTGAAACCTGAGCTTCTTAGAGCCTGGGGACGTCAACCACAGCATCTTGGGGGAAGGAAACTTCCACAGTGGCACCTGTCACATGGTTGCCTTGGGAAGCTCTACCCACAGCTTCTCCACCTCCTGAGACCCACTGGCCCCTCACAGTCCAGCCCAGTCCTGCCTCTTCCCTGAGGTCTGCTCTGTGGCCCCTGGCTCACAGGAATGGGGGTCTCCTGCGAGCTCTGAAGCAGCCCTGCTGGCCCACTCTCTGGGGTTTATTTCCACATAAATGCCCTCCATCCTCCCCAGGCCCTGCTCCGGGACACTGCCCACCCCCCCTAGGGTCATCAGAACACTGCTTGCACCACCCGAAGGCCCAAGATTCTTTTTTTTGGTTGTTTCCTAACCAGGGACTTAGCATCAACCAAGTCACAAATAAGACCATGTTATTTCACCATAGCTCATAAAATCAAAGCTACAACTTTGAACCTCTGTAAATATTTAAAAGTAATGAAATTATACTCCAAGTTTTATAAAGATGGTGATGAATCGGGAGTCCATGTTGATTATACGTGGGTTCCCCAATGTAATAAAAATGTACACATCATATATTATAAATGTACCTCTCTAGGCCTATAAATTTGAAGTAAAACTAACGTGAGTTATAACAGGCATTCAACATTTCATTAACACTAGCTTTGCTTATGTTCTTAGAATTTAGGATGTCTATTTTGGAATAATTTGGGTGGCCTAAGACTGTGATAAAAAGCTGATGTGGAAAGGTGTTTGAGTTTAGCAAGCAGGGAGATACAACATTCCTTTGTCAACCTTGGTATGTTGTTGATTTGAAAAAATAGTTTGCACCCCCCCACCTCCCCTTTTCTTCTTACTGGCAAACTCATGTGTGAGTCCACCTGGGTGGTGGGAGGTGAGCAGCAACCATGGAGGACCTACTGTGTGTACTGTGTTTCCACATTTAGTCACAACATTCATCTGTGAAGCCATTTGCCCGGGAAGAGCCATGAAGAATGCCCCTTGCTTTTATAGCATTGTAATCTTTGTAGTAAATAGAGATTATTTTGATTGAAAAGATGGAAGTCTGACTCACACACTTGAGCCACCAAAATGGGAAGTTATCGGCCTAGTCGTGGGCAAGGCCAGGGGTTTCAGGAGGGGCTGGATCCAGGAGCTTGACTATGACTGTGAAATATTTGCCTCCATCTCTCATCCCTCAGTCGCTGGGAGATTGTTCTCTCAGAGTGGCGGAGATGGTCCCCACTAACTGTAGCACTCACTGAATCTTGGGCCTTAGGGTGGTGCTATTCCACCAGCTTAGCAACCCCAAAGATACTTTCTTCTTTGTGAGAACTCCAGCAATCTCTGAGACTGACTCACTGGACTAGTGAGAACCACTCACTCTGCCTAAAGGACCTTCTGCTCTGATTGGCCAGGCTTAGGTCATGCCCATTTTTACACAGGGTGTGGGAGTTGTCTCCTCCCAAAACACGTAGACCAACTGTGGGGGATGAGCTATCCACTTGATTTCCTTGGTTTCCAATAACAGAAGCTGAATTCATTTAACTGAGGCAAAATGGGAATTTACTGGATGCAATAAGATTGTTCAGATGATCATAGATGGCTGAGAAATAGACTTACAACAGGTGAACTCAGGAGCGGTCCAGAACAACCATGCAGCAGGAATGCCCTAAGTGGAGGACCTTGAGGCCAGTACCCAGTGGAACGAGCCCAGTGAGTGTTGGTTGAATGAAGGAATAGTTAGTAAAAAGCAAGGGGCCTAGAAACTTCTCAGACAGAACCACAGATATCTATTTCTTTCCAAATTCTTTCTCCATCACTTATTTTGGACTGTTGGATCCACTTCTGGTAATAACCTCCAACTTCCTAATGCCCATTACTCTCCTGGCTTCCAAGATCTCAGGGTCAGTATTTCCTCCTTCATCTCTTGCTGCCTCCTCCTCCTCCTAATGTCTGCATGTCCCAGAATTCCGCCTCCCCCTCCTCTCTCTACCTGCTCCCTCTGGCAGCTCTTCTGCTCATAGCTTCAGGTGTCCCCTCATTTCTGGTCTCTCAGATTCTCTTCTTAAGGTTTCCACAAATTCAGATTCTGATTCTATTTATTAGGCATTGACTAATGCTGAATTCTTTGCTCAGCTCATACAATGTCTCATTTAATCCCCGTGACAACTCGGAGAAGATAATTCTTGTGCCCATTTTATGGACAGGCAACAGGAGGCTCAGAGAGGTTAGGAGCCTTGCTCAAGGCTGCTCTGCCAAGTGGTCATGGATCCAGGATTCAAACCCCACAGTTTGCAACTTTCAGTCAGTTCTGTTCAGTTGCTCAGTCATGTCTGACTCTTTGTGACCCCATGAATCGCAGCATGACAGGCCTCCCTGTCCATCACCAACTTCCGGAGTTCACCCAAACCCATGTCCATCAAGTCGGTGATGCCATCCAGCTATCTCATCCTCTGTCGTCCACTTCTCCTCCTGCCCCCAACCCCTCCCAGCATCAGAGTCTTTCCCAATGAATCAACTCTTCGCATGAGGTGTCCAAAGTATTGGAGTTTCAGCTTTAGCATCATTCCTTCCAAAGAACACTCAGGGTTGATCTCCTTCAGAATGGACTGGTTGGATCTCCTTGCAGTCCAAGGGACTCTCAAGAGTCTTCTCCAACACCACAGTTCAAAAGCATCAATTCTTCGGCACTCAGACTTCTTCACAGTCCAACTCTCACATCCATACATGACCACAGGAAAAACCATAGCCTTGACTAGACAGACCTTTGTTGGCAAAGTAATGTCTCTGCCTTTCAATATGCTATCTAGGTTGGTCATAACTTTCCTTCCAAGGAGTAAGGTTTTTTTAATTTCATGGCTGGAATCACCATCTGCAGTGATTTTGGAGCCCAAAAATATAAAGTCTGACACTGTTTCCACTGTTTCCCCATCTATTTGCCATGAAGTGATGGGACCGGATGCCACGATCTTCGTTTTCTGAATGTTGCGCTTTAAGCCAAATTTTTCACTCTCCTCTTTCACTTTCATCAAGAGGCTTTTTAGTTCCTCTTCACTTTCTGCCATAAGGGTGGTGTCATCTGCATATATGAGGTTATTGATATTTCTCCTGGCAATCTTGATGCCAGCTTATGCTTTTTCCATTCCAGTGTTTCTCATGATGTACTCTGCATATAAGTTAAGTAAGCAGGGTGACGATATACAAACTTGACGTACTCCTTTTCCTATTTGGAGCCAGTCTGTTGTTCCATGTCCATGTCTAACTATTGCTTCCTGACCTGCATTTGGTTTCTCAAGATGCAGGTCAGGTGGTCTGGTATTCCCATCCCTTTCAGAATTTTCCACAGTTTATTGTGCTCCACACAGTCAAAGGCTTTGGCATAGTCAATAAAGCAGAAATAGATGTTTTTCTGGAACTCTCTTGCTTTTTCCATGATCCAGCAGATGTTGGCAATTTGATCTCTGTTTCCTCTGCCTTTTCTAAAACCAACTTGAACATCTGGAAGTTCACAGTTCAGTTGCTGAAGCCTGGCTTGGAGAATTTTGAGCATCACTTTACTAGAGTGTGAGATGAGTGCATTAGTGCTTTCAACTAAGTCAGCTGACACTGAACTCTTCACTCAGCTTTCTTAAGATGAGCCAATGATTCCTTTAAATGCCAGGGCAGAATTTGGGCACCTTCCTAATTGCCTCCTTTTGTCCACCGTGTCCAAGCAAATTCCCAGTCCCACTATGTTAAGAGTCACAGATCCCTTCTTCCTTAAATTAATAAATAAAGATGATGTTTTATGACTTTGCTAGTATAAAGATGAATGTATTTCAAGACGGATTATTTTCATTTTTTTTCTTCATGATTTTCAAAGAAACTATAGTATTTGTGTGGGCTTGTGAGGACTGTGAGCCGGAGTGTTCCCGCTGTGCCTCGTTCGCCTCTCTGCTGGCCTATGCTGGTCACTGGCTCTTTAGCTGCAGCACATCCTGAACACACTGGCAGAGCGTTCCTTCAGCAGCGGTCACCTGATGTGGTGCCCCTCAGACATTCATCCTTCCTTTGTCTCCTGGTGACACCGACCCAGGTTTCCCTTGGAGAATCTCCGCTCCCCACTCTCAGGCCAGTTCTCCTCTGCCTCAAGGAGAGGGCACGTGACTAAGGTCTTGCTTATCGGAGTGGTGCGTTCCCCCAGCCTCAGAGATCGGCTCAGGAGGTGGAGCTCCTGGAACCAGCTGGAAAGAAACACTCCCTTTCCTTGAGGGTACTGAGAGGGTATGAAGGAGGCTGGGGTCTTCCTGTGCCGCTACTCAGAGTGGGCTTGTGGGGAATGAAGTCAGCAGAAAGGAAGGCAGAGCCAAAGGGAAGGAGGGCGAGAGAGAGAAGAAGGGGAGGGAGAGGGAGAGGGAGGAGAGGGAGAGGGAGGAGGGGAAGAGAGAGAAGACGAGGAAGACCAGATTTGATGGCATCGTTGGAGGCCCTGGATCCAGCCATGCCTGGAGCAGTATAGTTCTGGCACTCTTCAGTTCCATAAGCCGAAAGTCTACCGCTTTTGCTTTGGGCTCCTGTGACTTGTACCTGAACAATGGCTACTCCCTAGCGCAGCTTCCTGCAGCCCAGCTGCCTCTTCGGTCAGACTCTGCTCTGACTGCGCAGGTTGACAGGGTCAAGCCCCTGTCCATCTTGACACTCTTTCTTTACCTCTGACAGAGCTCAAGCCATCAGATGAAAAAGACACAACCCAGATGTCCTCCAGAGGTGAATGTTTAAACAAACACTAGTGCGTCTCTGTCGTGGAACCACGGAATATGACTGAGTCATAAAGTGGAGTGAATTCTTGATATGGGCAACGGCCCTGGTGGATCTCAAGGGCATTATGCTGAATGAAAAGACAATTGCAAAGGGCTACAAATTGTGTGATTCCGTTACATGACACTCTCGAAATGACAAAGCTATAGAGACAGAAAGCCTTAGTAGTTGCCAGGTAGTAGAAATGGGAGGCGGGGTTTTGAGTGGAGTGGGTGTGAATTTTATTACAGGGCAGCACAAGGGCTTTCCTTTGTCATGAAGGGACAATCCTACATCTTGACAGCTGTCATGGGTACATGAACCTGTATTTGTGATAAAATTGCATAGGGCAGTAGGCATGTGCATACGTGCATACACACACGGACACACAAATGAGCACATGTAACTAATGATCAAACTGGATAAGGGCTGTAGTCTAGTTAACAGTTGTGTACCAAGGTCAGCCAAAAGAAACCATTTACCTTTGTGGTTCAAAGTATGAGTGTTGTTTTGGGTGACAAAAGTCCTGGGTTTTCTGGGGCTCAAGGGGTTTCCAGGATGTGGGACTTTGAATCTTCAAGTTGGGACAGTTCTGGGCAAACTGGGACGAATTGACTTTGATGAGTTTTGTGAACCTGGGTTTAAGTCCCAACTCTGCTGCTTAAGAGCTGTGTGACCTGGTCGAAAATGCTACTCCTCTGTTCCCTCATTTGCAAGTAATAATAACAAGACTTGGCAGAATGGGGTTGTCCTGAGAAGTCAACGAAATCACACATGTGATCACTGACATGGGGCCTGGCGTGTCGTGTGTGTGCATTTAATTGGAAGACTTTGTAACTATTTGGCTACTCGGCAGACTTTCCCCCTGTGCCTGAGGGAGCACTCCCAGTGCCCTGGGCTCTGCTGAGTTCCCCCGGGGTGGGGGATGGGGAGCAGAGACCCCACACTGTACCCTCATCTCCATCAATAGTTTAAACAATGAACATATGCACCAGGACTTCAAACATATTGATTACACAAATTTGTGTACTAAAACACAGCACTTTAAAATATAACTCTCTCTGGCCTATAAATTTGACCTACAGCTTGCACATGAACTGGAGCAGACATCAAACGTCTCATTGACGCTTGTTTGTTTGTCCTCTTAGAATTCCGAAGAAGGTCTGGTGACACCTGTCAATTTCTTCTGGGCGCCTCAGTTCCCTGTAGACACCCCCTCTTTGATCTATGGTTCTGGGGCTTGGCATCTATACCAGTCACCTCTCCAGTTAACCTTGACCCTGACAAGGGTCTGCTCAGGACTCAGGGGATTCACCCATTTGATAGATTTTTTTTTTTTTTTGGAGTACTTGCTGATTTTCTTATCCACCCTATTCCCCAGGCTAGAATGGAGCTCCACCAGGCAGCGTTTTGGTCTGTCTTGTTTATTGCTGTATCCACAAGGGCTAGAATGTGACCCATGGATCTTTGTGGACTGAGTGAATGTGAAGGAGATAAACAGCAGTGACATTAACCTGCAGGGTGTGGGTGGGGCTGTCACATTTGAGCTGAGACAGGGAAGACAAGAAGAGACCACAGGAAAAGGTGTGGGGAAACAGCAGGTGCAAAGAGCCTGGGCTAGGACTGAACTTGGTGAGTTGGCGGAACAGTAAAGAGGTGAGCATGGCTGCAGTGCCATGAGCCGGGGGAGGCTGGAGGGGATGTGTTGGAGAGGTGGCCAGACCATGCAGGGCCTTGGAGGCCATGATCTGGAGTTTAGATTTATTCTAAGAGCAGTGGGGTACCGTTGAAGGTTTCAGAGTGGAGGGTGACATGATTTAATTCACATTTCTAAAGCTTGCTCTGACTGCAATATGTGTTGAATGACCAGAGCTTTGGATTGAAGGGCATTGAATGGAAGCCAAGAGACCAGGGAGGAGGCTGTTATAATCCAGGAAGGCCACGATGGGTGATGGAACTCAGCCCAGGGAGGCAATGGCCATGGAGAAATGTGGGTGAACAGAGGACACGCTTTGGAGATAGACTCAGCATTCCAGCTTGGCTGAGCTGAAGTTTGGGAACAGTGAGGTGTGACTTTGCCTGGAAATTCTCTTGATTCCTGGACGTATTTACGTCGGCACATGGTGGGACGATGGGATGAGATGCAATTTTAATAGCTCCCTCAAATCCCGACTTCCTCCACGAGGCTCCAGAGGCCCTAATTCCTAGGCTTCCCTGCTGGGCTTCATGCTTCTGAGTTTGTTCTTTATTTTGAGTTTCCACAAAGCTCATGTTTATTTTTGCTAATTGATATAAATGACTTGCCTTCGCTGTTGTACTTCAGTGCTAGGCACTTTCATATTAATTGGTTTGAAGGAGGAAAATTAAGTGCTTCAATTTGCCATCTTTCCAGACGACAGAATGGGAAAGAAGAAAATCACTGGGCCGAAAGAGAGGAGCCATGAGTACCTGAAATTCATTCTGGAGGAGGGGGCAGTGGCTGCCCTGGGGAGGGGTCTGGACTCCTGAAAGGGGCAACCTGGTGGGGAGAGGAGGGCTGGTGGGGATGAGGGTAGCAGTCTGCCAGCACCTTCAGCAGCCCTTCCTATATGAAGTGCTTGCAAAAGACTTTTCAAGGACTGGGTCTCCTCTGTCCACACAGTTGCCTGGCAGTATGTCTTTGCCCCTCCTCCTGCATCAGACAGATAGGTCTCCAGCAGATGTCAGGGACAGGAAATCCAGTGCCGATAGATGTGAACAGAAAGAGGAATGTATGGTTGTGTTTATAGAACTGAAAAGGCCAGAGGATAGGTCTGGCCTCAGGTAGGGCTGGATCCAGGGCTCGAGCAGTTTCCCCCTCCTCTTCCCTCTCTAGGGGAGAAATCACTACCAATACAGCAACCCCAGAAGGAGGACGTTCTCTTCCTTCTACCCCTGTGTCCATTCTGAACAAGGGTCCTCATGCCTGGTTTTGTTTAAGCCAATAGAGGGTGACAGAATTCAGTTCAGAAGCAAAGGAAAGCTTTATTTTTTGATTAAAGAATGGAGGGGTGTGCAGTCCCACTCTAAAGCCCATGCTCCACCCCTCATAGGCCATGGGCAAGGCTGCTTTATAGGGTCTTGTCAGTGGGGAAGACAGAGGTCCCTCTAGTCAAAGCTATGGTTTTTCCAGTAGTCATGTACAGATGTGAGAGTTGGTCTATAAAGAAGGCTGAGGGCCGAAGTATTGATGCTTTGCATTGTGGTGTCAGAGAAGACTCTTTAGAGGCCATTGGCCTGCATGGAGATCAAATCAATCAATCCTAAAGGAGATCAACCCTGAATATTCATTGGAAAGACTGTTCCTGAAGCTGAAACTCCAATACTTTGGCCACCTGATGCAAAGAGCCGACTCATTGGAAAAGATGCTTTTGCTGGGAGAGATTGAAGGCAAAAGGAGAAGATGGTGGTGGAGGATAAGATGGTTAGATAGCATCACTGACTCAATGGACAAGAATTTGAGCAAACTCCAGGAGATAGTGGACGACAGAGGAGCCTGGCATGCTGCAGTCCATGGGGTGGCAAAGAGTCGGAGCATCTCTGCACACGGCCCACCACTGCCACCTTGGATTGAGTATCATCGGGCGCTCCTGCACAGCGTGGGGCTGAGGTGCCCACGCAGACCTTTCCCACCAGGAGCTCTGGTCTGAAGGGCGAGTTGTGAGACATCTGCATGAAGCACCCTGTGAGCAAGCAAAACCAGATGCAGCACCAAGGAAAAGCAAAAGGTTAGACTTTATTACCCACATTTCTATTTCTAGTTTTATTTCCCAAGAATTGTTAATAGGTTTTGCCAGTAACAGTGGTGCCTGCAGATTTCTAGGATTCCCCTGGTTGGACCTGTCTGGTTACATGCCTGTCTCTGACTCAAACACTGGGGTCAAGGTGATGAGATTTGCTCCTGGCCAGGGCTGCCCTTGAGGTGCTCTGTGTCAGTTAGGAAGGTGCCCCTTTCTCTTGGGAGAAGCAAGTCTTGTGCCAGGACTTGGGCTTGAGACTCAGGCCCCTTGTGTGGGTACCACCTGCCCAGGTGTGGCCAGTGGTCTTGGATATGCGGACTGCCAATCCTGAGTAATGGGCTCCTGTGCAATGGGTGTGGGGCTTCCCTCATTCATATCTTGTGAGTAGAGTGCGGGACGGAGCTTCTACAAAGGACAGTTGGGGGTGCTGTGCCCAGAAGGGAGACTTCGTTCCTTCAGTTAACGTACTTGTGGAAAGCATCCATTGTGTGCCAGGGCTATGCAGTGAGGACCATGAGTGAAAATCCCTGCCCTCGTGGAACATCCAGCCTAGTTTGAGGGCAGAGACAAAACAGAAATGCATGAATTTATTAGTTATCTGCACTCACAACTGCAGAGCTGTAGAGAAAAGGATGCAGGATGCAGGGACAGTGTGCAGTGTCAGATGGGGCAGCTGTTCATTGTTCAAGCAGGCATGGGTCCGTGGACCTCTCCTCCTTCCTCCCGCTCAGATTCTTTCCTCCAGGAGGCCGCCTCTGTCTTTGTCCAGTGCCACCAGACTGGACCTAAATGCGGCCCATGGAAAGAGGGCTGTGAGCTGGGTGCTCGGCTCCCTGTGGCCCCCTGGGCCCGGGGCCATCCTGGGGTAGGTGAGGGGACTCAGCACCACCCTGTCCTAAGCCTGCCTGGTCCTCAGACACCAAGCACACAGCCTTCCTGAAGCAGTCCCCCTTCCCGGGTCTGCCTGGACCCACTGCTTAGATGTCCCCAGGGCAAACTCTGGGCTCTAATATTAGGGATTCTTCTGGTTGCAAGTGGCAGAACTCAATCCAAGCAGGCTTAAGCGAAAAGAGAAAATTTACTGTATCAGGGAATTAAAGTCGGGTATACTGGGTTTCTAACCCAGCTGCATCCAGGGACTCCAACAACCCAATAAAGACTTGGTCTCTCTCCATGTCTGGGCTTCACTCTCAAGCAGGTTGTCTCCACTGGGGGGTGGCCCAGAGGACCACCAGCAGCTCCCAGCTTCCGACCCACCAGCCCAGCAGACTCCCCCCATAGCACAGAGCCCCTTCCCACCAGATCCAGCAAAACCCCAGCACAGACCCCTGTTGGCCCATTCTGGGTCACATGTTCATCCCACAGCCAATCATAGCATCCAAGAGGATGGGTGGGTCTGCTTGGCCACACCCAGGTCCCACCCCCGCCTCAGTGGGGTCAGCCCCGCCCAGTCCACACATCGGCTCAGTGTGAGGGAGGCCTGGTCCTGAGGGAAATCAAAGGTGGCCATAGACACAGAAATCATGGATATCAGTCAGGTTCCTTAGCTCAGGGCAGAATGAGTCTGCGAGGTGGGACATGCCTCAGCCAAGGTCAAGATGCTCCGGCTGTCCAGAGAAGGGTTTTCAGCCTCGCTTCTCACATGCAGTGGTGCCTGGGGGAGTGGCGTCCTCATATTTTCCAATCTATGACCCCTGTGAACTTCCCAAGAGACACTTGGTCGTGGGTGGAAGCATCTCTCTGGAACCACACCCCTTGATCATGAGAGCAAGCCTCATATGTGCACCCCCAAAGCACCCTGTGACATAGGAGAAACTCCAGGAAGCTCGCCTTCCTCCTGAGGGGCTGCTGACTCCCTGCAGGTGCTCCACCCGCAGCCTGGGGAACACAAAGCAGCAGCCTCTAATGCAGACTCAGCCATCAGGCTGCCTTCCTCCCTCCCCAGCTGAGAGGACCCACAGGGACACAGCAGGAGGAGGAGGAGAAGCCTCTGGGTGAGGAGTGTGGGGAGGAGGGAGAGGGGGGAGAGGGAAGGGAGGCCGTCAGCTTCCCTCAGAGCGCCTCCAGGACCCTCAGATGCCTCCACAACGCCTGAGTGCAAATCCACACCTCTTCTCCAAATGAGTGTGTCTGCCTGAACACACACCCACAGGCATGCTGTGGATACATACGTGCGAGCATGTATCCACACTTGTACAAAGCTTGTCTATAGCACACGCATGTGTTTGCACACATGTACACTCCCTGTACATGCACATTCATGGAACCATGCGTGTGCACATGCAGAGCATTTTCTCACCGTCTTACACACACTTGTGGACACAGTGCTTGTCACAGTGGTATGCACAGCGCTCTACTGTGAATATACACCCTCACATATAGGGCATTGAATCACTGAGTCTGAGGCCAGACTGCGTCCAGATCCTAGCACCAAACTGTGATCTGGGTCGCATGATTAAACCCTTCTGTGCCTCGGTTTCCTTACACCTAAGAACAGATCTCAGTGAAGCTGTTGTGAGGCTTCCATGAGTCTATGCATGGGAAGTGCTTAGAAGCATGTCTGGTGAACAATGGGGGCTCTTAACAGAGGCCAGTTGTAATCACAGCCCCATGCACATGTCCACACACTTCCGCATGTGCGCCCACAATGAGCACCCACCTGCAGGCACTTGCACCTCCCACAGCTGCACTAACACCGGCCTGGGCAGCACACCCATAGAGATGCATGTTCACATGTACACAGACATAGCAAGTCCGGGCTGCACGCTTGCCTATTACTCCTGAAAATCAGCACAGACACACGGACCCTGTGCACCATGCTTATGTTCATATGCATTCATATACCCATGCACACTGTATATACATGCATCTCCATGCATGCATGCATACCTTAATCTGTGTCCCCTGTGCAAAGACACATACCCGTGCATACTTATCACTCACCATGCACACACGTATCCCTCTTCTCCGCTGCAGGTCAAGCCCCCTCCACCCCCTCCCTTTTGGGCTCAACACAGTGCCCTGCAGGTCCGAGTCTTACCGGGAGCCCCAGGCAGAGGGAGGTCGTCATCCCTGAGAACGTCAGCTGTATGTACTCCAGGACCTGCTAGTCCAACCTTAGTCACAGTCGGTCATGTCCCTCCACGTGGGCCTGGAGATGGGTCTGAGGATGCTCGTTGCAATAGTGCTCGTAATAGCAAAAAATTACAATTGACCTAAATGTCACACAACAGAAGAACAGCCAATAAATTTTATGATTTTCTCCAATCTAAGTAACACAGAGACCTGACAGAAATTGTAGATCTTTATTATTGTCATCTTCAAGATGTAGTGCTGAGTGAAAACGAGTTGAAGAGTGAAATAAGTTGAAGAGTGATAACAGTTTCATACCACTTACATGAGGTAAGGGGCTTCCCTGGTGGCTCAGAGGTTAAAGCGTCAGCCTGCAATGCAGGAGACTCGGGTTCCATCCCTTGGTCGGGAAGATCCCCTGGAGAAGGAAATGGCAACTCACTCCAGTATTCTTGCCTGAAGAATCCCATGGACAGAGGAGCCTGGTGGGCTACAGTCCACTAGGGGTGCAAAGAGTCGGACATGACTGAGTGAGCTCACTTTCACTTTCTTTTCACATGAGATAAGTTAAAAATATTATGTCCTTTGTGTGGGCCCATATTTATATGGGGAAAATATATGGAAAAAGGATCTAGAAAAATGCATTTAACACATCATAGAGGTTACTCTGAAGGAGGGGACCAAGGCTGGACAACAGAGACATTTGTTCTAGAGTCAGCAAAATAACTGACAAGAAGTAATAAGTAAATTTAGAAAGATCACAGGGTAGAAGATCAATAAAAAATCAATTTAAATTCTATATACCAGCATGGGAAATGAAATTATAAAATGCCATTTGCAATACCATCAGAAAAGGTTAAAATACCTCGGGATATATTTAACCAAATATACACAAGACCTGTGTTCTAAAAATCACACACACACACACACACAACACTGAAAGAAATGCAAAGATAGACCTAGTTCCTGGATTTAGAAGACTTACTATTATTGTTAAGATAGTAATTCTCCTCAGACTGATTTATAGATTTAATGGCATTCCAAAGGAAATTCTAGGAGACGCTTTGAGAAATTGATGAGCTGATTATAAGATTTAAATGAAAACACAAAGGATCTGAAATCGTTAAATAAATATACTAAGTTCCGGAAACTTACACTATCTGATTTCAAGACCTATTTTAAAGCTACAATAATCAAGATAGGGTGGTATTGGCATAAGGAAAAACACGGAGGCCAGTGGAACAGAAGAGAAAGTCCAAAGATACATGACTCAAATAGATTCAAATAATACTCAACAGACATGTCCAAGTAATTCAGTGGGGGAAAAGAAAGTCTTTTTGACAAATGGTTCAGAAATAAATGAATATTTCTTTAGAGAAAAATGAACTTCAACCCCTTACTCATATCCTATAAAAATGAACTTCAAATGGATTGTAGACTTAAGTATAACAGCTGAAACTCTTGAAGAAAAGATAGGTGGGAATCTTTGATATATTGATTAAATCAAATATTCCTTAGACAGGACATACCTAGTAATAGCAATTACAAAGAAAGGTAGATTGGACTTCATAAGAATAAAAACTCCACCCCGAAACATACCGGGGAAAGGACTTGCAGCGCAGAGTCTGGCAAAGGCCAAGCTTCTCTTCTTCCCTTGCCCGGGCCAAGCACATTCTCCTGCAGCCACAGCCCTCCCTGGGCTCTGCGTCAGCTTCTTCCTTCGTCTTCAGGCCTACGGAGGTCATTGCTTTCCTCTGATGCTAACCCTCAGGGCCCTCACTGTCCGTTCTTGGTTTTCTTTTTTTAAAATATACATTTTAGGTCTTTGTTGCTGCGCTCTAGCTTTCTCTAGCTGCAGAGAGCAGGGGCTCCTCTCTGGTTGCAGCGTGTGGACTTCACACTGCGGCGACGTCTCTCCTAGAGCATGAGCTCCAGGGCGCGTGGGCTTCACTAGTCGCAGCAGGTGGGCTCAGCAGTTGCGGCTTGCCGGCTGTAGAGGGCGCCCTTCAGTAGTTGCGGCTTGCCGACTTTAGAGGGCGCCCTTCAGTAGTCATGGTGCACAGGCTTAGTTGCCCAGTGGCACGTGGGATCTTCCCGGACCAGGGATCGAACCCGTGTCCCTCACATTGGCAGGCAGATTCTTAACCACCGGACCGCCAGGGAAAGCCCCTTTGTTGGTTTCCTTAACCTGTAGTCATCTTGTGAACACTTCTTCCATCCTGCCCTCCTCAATTTCCCTCTTGAGATTTGCCATCTGTTTCCCCGCTAGGACCCAGCCTGGGATAGGAACTGCTGCAGCTGCTGGTATGAGATCTGTCTGGAGACACAAGCACAGGTGAGCCAGCAGAGGAAATTCAACTTCATACATGGTGGACACTGAGCAAGGGTCAAGGGAAAGGTTACCTCTGGGAGTACTGCCCTGTCCAGCTCCAGTCCAGCGGGGGTTAATCACTTGGACTAATGATACTGAGAAACCTCAGATGATTGGAATGGACAGACGTGGGGGCGTCTCGATGGTACGGGCTTCTGTAGGTCAGCCCTCTGTGCTCTGCGTTATGTTGCCAGAACAAGAACGTCCTAAGTTTGTTTTCTGCCTTCTATCTCAAGGGGAGGTCGTCTAGCCCTTGGACTATCAAAGATGGACATCTCCCTATCAAGGGCTAACTACTCCATGTCTAGGTTGGCAGCTTGCCGTGTAGGACAGTTCTTCCTTTGTCTAACCTGTGGCTCACGGGCTGCAGCTTGATGACTTTGAGAGACTTGAAAATGAGCTTTTCCAGAGTGAATAAAAAATTCAGTCCTTATGACAGTTTTTGAGAAAACAGGATTTTACTTACTGAGTATCATCTTTTCTTTCTTCCTATTCATGGTTTTAACGTCCATGATGAATTTAGAGCCAAACTCATACATTTTGGAAATGCTAGGTTAACTACACATGTGTCTTGACTACAGGGCTTTTCAGAGCCTCTGTCTAATGCACTAATGTTCTAAAGAGGAGGCCAGAGGGTGCAGCTTTTCCTGGACCTATTGACCATGGAACCTTTCCAAAGCAGAGCTTTATAAGGTGCTAACACCACAGGGAACATCCTTGGGGATAAGCTGATAGAACCCTGCTCAGTTATTGCATGGATAAAGAACTGAGGCTTGGAATGATATGACTTGCAATGTCTCACTGTGAGGTAGTGTCACACATACTAGGGTTTGCAATCCAGCCTCATATTATTAAATAAAGCAATGGGAGAGTGGACTGCAAGTAGCAAATAGTAACTATCAATTCCTTCCCTGTCTTCTTCTTGAAGCCTCAGTTTTATTACCTGTCAAATGGGAGCACTAATGCTTTTCCTACAATATCTGTCATGACACTTTTGGTGGCAAGTGATGGAAAAGCCAACAAGACGGCTTAAGCCCAAAGAGGATTTATTGAATCACATAAAATTCAGCTTAATCTGAACATTGACAATGTCGTCTGGACTCTATCTCCATAGTGGCTTTATGCTAAGGCAGGCCTTCTCCTGGAAGCATCAGGGATGACTCCCAGCCTCTCTGGGTTGATATCCTCCTAGCTCACCCACCCCAGCAGATGAAGATGCCTCTTTCCCAACATCACTGAAAAGTCCCAGGCTCACTGCCTCTGGAGCAACCCTGGGGCTCACATCCAGAGCCAATCGCCACAGTCTGGAGAATGGGGTGCTCTGATTGGTCAGATCTTGATCACCTGATAACATTGACCCAGCTCTCAGGAGTTGCTCATTGACACGTGGGTTGCTTAGCAGTTGGTTCCTGTCTGTTTTTTGTCATACCGTCTTGGCAGAATCCTTCCAGGGTCCTGATTATTAAATTTTGTTGTTGTTTAGTCATTTAGTCGTGTCTGACTCTTTGCGACCCCATGGACGGTAGCCCGCCAGTCTCTGCCCATGGGATTTCCCAGGCAAGAACACTGGAGTGAGTTGCCATTTCCTCCTCCAGGGGATCTTCCAGACCCAGGAATCAAACTCACATCTCCTGCTTGGCAGGCCGATTCTTTACCACTGAGCCAGGTGGGAAGCCCTACTGAACGTCAGGGCTCAGCACCTGTTTTTGCCATTGCATTTCCTTGAAGAAGTGGCATCATGGCAGAGTGATGAAGATAGATTGTTAAACTCACTGAACTATGGTTCAGATTCTAACTGTGCCATTTATCCACTAGAGTAAATTACTTAATGCCTATGTGCCTCAGTTCCCTTGCCTGTAAAATGAAGCTAGTAATGCTCTGCACCTCTTGGGCTGTGAGGGTTAAATAAAGTGATTCACATAGGTGGATGGCTTAGAACCACACCTCACCTACGGTGGGGGACAGGACTCTGCAAAATGAGCTAAACGCTAGTTACTTGTTGGAGGAGGCAGCAGTCATAGCAACCACCAAACTCGCCTCATCGCATCCACTCTAGCCCTCTGTCTCCCAGGGACCACTGCGCAGCCGGGCGGGGGGGTGGTGGGCGGATTTCAGTCCATGTTATCTCTCCACTAAAAGCCTGGTCAAGCACAGTGCCTGGCACATAGTAGGTGCTCAATAAGTACTTGTTGAATGTGGAATCCAGGGCACCTTGGGCAGAATCACTTTCGCTTGCTCTTCATGAATCATAATGAAGCAGTTCGTGCTGAGAACTCTTCCTCTGTGAGTCTCTGGAGACCACGTGAGAAGCAAAAGAGCAAAACCTGGCTGCCATCCACTGGTCAGACCTGTCTCCCCGAGCGCAGGGAAAGCCACCACCAGGTGAATAATTCACGCGCTGCAGTCAGCAGCTCTAAGTGCTGTGTGGGCAAAGAGCAAGCAGCCTGCAGAACCATTTCTGATTTCTACCAGACATAAAACCAGGGTCTTGGGTGCTTATGTTTCCAGCCTACTCATTTAAGAGGCAATTAACTGTTGGGTGTCTTTGTAAGTGCCTTTGCACACTTACTTGTTAGATGCTCTCACCCCTGTCCACACAGGTGGGTGGAAGGTTTATGTCAGCTCACTATTAAAATACAGTTTTAGCGATCCTTTTAAATGACAGCAGCATCTACACACAAGTCACACTGGGTGTTAAGTCTCCCCTTGGGGACGGTAATCTGCTTCATTAAAACAGTGGTTAATGGAGAGACTTTATAAATCAGCATCTCTTCCACAAAAACATTTGAGCTGAACTCTTTCGGGCAGCCCTGCCCTGCTGCAGACAGACAGGTCAGAAGGGAGGTAAAGCACCTGGAAGCCGTCGCCACGAAGGGCGAAGGAAGCCAGTTTTATACATTTTAAGTGAAGCCAGACCAGCCAACCCAAATTCATTTTCTCCACTATTAGCCTGGGGACACGTGCAGAAAAACACAACCAATTTTGTTCCATGAGCAAACCTTCCTATTTCACTGGGCCAGGGGTGAGGTCACCCTGACACCTCTCTCTGTGACTTTAATGGGCTGGAGTGGGGCCTCCCCAGACCAATGGGACTTGAACTCCAGGGATCAGTCACCAGCCTGCCAGGAACTCAGCATTTCCCATCCAGCCCACAGTTGTTCTGGGCCATCTCGATGTACTACTACCTGTACTAATATTTAACTTTCCTCTTTAAATGGCCTTTTAAACATTTTTAAAAATTAAACCTCAGCCCATGCAGTTATGGATGTGAAATCATGGCGTTCATGTTCACGTTTTCTATTTCTTCTAATATACTTTGAAATAAATCCATCCCTGAAAAATAAATAATGTTTATGGACTTGGTGTGTAAAATTGCCGTATGTGCTGCAGTGTCCCTGCAGGTCGCCTACTTGTGGAAATGCTGAATGAACTCAGGATTCGGAAGGACTGAGTCTAGACAACCACCGTGTATTGGGATCTGGCATCTGCTGGGGTCTTGACCCGCTTCCCTTGGGTAGCTGATGCACACACGGGAAAAAGTCCGAGTGAGAACTGAGCAGTCCTTGTCTTGCTCTCCCGAGGGATTCCTGCTTGCTTTTGTCACAGACCACCCTTGCCCTTGCAGGCTAGGTTCATGGGCACCCCCAGGAAGGGGGCACAGAGTGCTGCATGTCAGCAAGCATCTTTTGTTCTCAGATGTCTCTGGCATGCTGCAAAGTCAGGAGGTCGGAGACGGATGGCTGGTGTTGGTAGGACAAGAGATGGATAATTTGTTCCTCAAGGTGAAGGCCATGCTCGCCTGAGTTTCCCCTGGGCCTGGGAGAGCCGTGCACTCAGGGAGACTCAACACAGCTTTTCCTAGAGTGAATTAAGCCAGTGACACGTGGACAGTGTCCAGCAAAGGCCGCAGCATCCACACTTCCCTCTCTTAAATTCTTGGTGACAAAACCCTAAGGTCTCCGAGTGTCACCCGAAACATAAGGGTTTTTGTAATCAGTTCAAAGATTTGGTGACACTTAGGCCACGTATGGACCAATAAGCTCTTGGACTGGTTCCTCTGAGCTCTCAGTACGTGACCCCTCAGGGAGGCATGACTGCTCCATGGAGGGAGAGGCAGAGACATTCGTGGTTTAGAGTCCCCAGATCACCACCTTGCAAATGGGAAACAGGACAAGTCCCTCTTCTTGCTGTGTCCTGGCAGCAGTCCTCTCAAGCAGACCCTCATTAGGATGGACGGCTGTTCTCCACCCCGGGACTGGAAGGGAGCCTGGGATTATCTCAGCCAAGAAATCTCCAGCCCAGAGAAATGTCAGAACTGCCACATGGATGGGCAGAAAAGAAACAGCACCCTTTTCAGGGGCCCCTTTGTGCAGTGGCTGTAACCACCTCTGAGATCATGTGCTGGGCTTTGGGGGTGGGCAGTGCTGATCTGGCGCTGTTCAGGTGCTCAGCCTCTTCTGGGGCCAGTTCAGCCACTGGGAGGAAGTTCCTTCATATTAATAGCGGGAAAGACTTTCAGGCCCTGATCGAACAATGGAGAGTCATCAGGTGGGAGCTGACCGATGCCACAGAATGCGTGGGACCCCAAGACCACTGCATCTACTGTCTGGAACTCATCTCCAGAGACTCCTGCTCAAGGATGCAGAGAAACGATTATATAGATGTTGTCAGCAACGTTATTTATAACAGTGGAAAATAACCTTTCAAATTGGAACAACTCAATATCCTCTACCAGGAGACTGGATAAATACTGCAGTAATTAAATTTTTATTAATTTTTTTGCCATGCCACATGGCATGTGGTATCTTAGTTCCCCGACTGGGGTAGAGCCCATCCCTCTGCACTGAAAGTGTGGAATCTTACCGACTGGGCCACCAGGAAAGTCCCTTAAAATTCTGTTCTTGTTGTTGAGTGCAGTGGTTAAGAGCATGGGCTCTGAGACCAAACCGTGCTTTACTACTTACTGGCGGTGTGACCTTGAGCAAGTTTCTTTGCCTTACTGTGCCTCAGTTTCTCCACTTTTATAAGGAGAAAAAATATTAATGCATTTTAAGGCTCTCGTAGCTTTCTTTGTTTAGCTCTCCCCGCTGTCCCCATTGCACTTTCTTAAGCCAGGACAGTCTGTTGGTTTTCATGAAGCGTCACGGATGCAAAATTACAATCAGAGCCACATGCTAGCTTATTGGAATCACGGATCCTACAGCAAATGTTTATTGCTTCCAAGAGAGAAGAGCTGGTGCTCAGCCATCAACCAGGTGGTTCAAGTTGGAAGATGGGTGTTACCCTTGTTCTTCTCTCTGCCTCAAGCCACACCTCCTGTCCCCCAAGGACAGATGGAGCCTGTACAGTGCTGCCTCTCACCAGCTGCCCTGCACACCCTAGTCCAGACTTCATTAGCTCCTGCCCGACAATGACAGCAGCTCCCTATGGGGTCTCCTGCTTCCGCCCCCTTGTCCCTGTAGATTGCTCTTCACATGCAGCCAGGGATCCTGGTGGGAACCATGAGAGCTCACGTCCCTTCCCCTTTGAAGTCTCTATCCCTGTTTTCTTTCATTTAGAATAAAATCTAAGTGCATCAAAATCTACGTAAGTAAAAAATAAGTATCTAAATAGAATAAAATCCTCACCGTGGCCTTGCTCAGCCTTTCTAGATTGCCCCTCTGTGGCAGCCTCTCCCATCTTCGCTGTCTGACATCCCTCCCTCCTTTTGTGTAACATTTAGCAATTTTTTTCTCTTTGAAATGATTGCATGCATTCATTTTCTAATGTGGTGACTCTCCCTGACTCTTTGACAGTAGGACTGGGCGGTGGGTGCTCGGAAGAGCCGAATCCTGCCCGGATGACCACTGTCACTTCTCTCCCCTGAGATCCTTTGCTCTGTCCAACAGCAAAGGTGAGCCAGTTAAAACCCCGCCTGACCTCAGGGCCTTTGCCTTTGCTGTTCCCTGTGCCTGGACTGCTCTTCACGCAGTTCTCTGAGCGGCTCTCTCCTTCACCTCCTTCCGGTCTCTCCTTGGATGTCACCTTCTCAGTAAGGCCCTCCTTGGCTGCTCTGTGCTAAAACTGCCACCTCTTCCCATCCCTGCCCACTCCCTGTCCTCCCTGCTGGCCCTTCCCAGTCTCTGATGTGATAGATATTTTACGTGTTTGCTGATCTGACCCCATGAGAATGTGTCTCAGAAGTACTGTGTGGGCTTTGTTCATGGCTATATCCCAAGTGATAAAGTAGTGCCTGGCATACAGTAGGTGCTCATGTATATTTATGGATGAGACAGAGAGAGAAAAAAAAAACCCTCTTCCCCTCTGTTGTAAAATGTAGTGTGTTAACAGAGAATTTGAGGTATGGTAAGGCCAACAGATCAGAAAATCGCTGCCATTAAAGAAGTAATTTTAAAATTTTATGTATTTTTGGCTGCGCAGGGTCTCCGCTGCTGCTGCACGCAGGCTCTCCCTCGTGGTGGCAAGCGGGGCGGCTCCCTGCTTGCAGTGTGCGAGCTTCTCCCTGCAGTGGCTTCTCTTGTTCCAGGGCGCGGGTTTAGTAGCTGTGTTCACGTGCTTAGCTGCTCCATGGTGTGAGGAACCTTCCCGGATCAGGGACTGAACTTGTCTCCCCTGTGCTGGCAGGCAGATTCCTAACCACTGCACCACCAGAGAAGCCTGAAGAGATAGTTTGGTTTTTTTTCGCAGTTCCCAAGGAAGCTTGCCACCCACTGGGGGGCCGTAGTGGGAAGTGCCTGGTGGGGCAGAGGCAGATGAACAGGGGCACTGTGGACAGCAGCCTGTGGTTTCCATGGGAAGGAGTAGAATCAGCAGGGCAAGCAGGCTTTGGATTGGCAAGTGGATTTGGAGGCAGAGGGGCTGTCCCTGGTTGTTTGATGCTGTCCCTGGGGTGACGAGGGCAGGTGGAGAGTGGCCTAGAGTGTGAAGGCCTGAAAAAGATGGTTGGGATGTAGGCTCTGCACTGGTTGGCATGTAGCTGAAAAGTATACCTACAGGCAAGCTGTTTATTATCTCTAGGAACTGGCCCTCCCTGGGAGGGGCAGTCCCTCCAGGGTTAGCAAGGCCCCAGAATATAGAAAGTAAAGGATAGGGTTAGTTTACCCTTCTCCTGCTGACAGCACTCCCAGCCATGCTCTGAGGGCAGGGCTTCTCCCTGCTCCCTGTGAAGGGTGGTGTATGTGACCCAAGCAGAGCCAGTCAGCACATTCCATTCCACTAAGCCCAGCAATTGACTCAGAGACGGACATGTGACCCGGATCTGACCAAAGAGAGAGAAGAACTCAGGCTGAGAAAAGATGTAGGGATGGGTCACTTGGGGGTGCTGGAGGCTCAGCTAAGTGTGATACTCCTATTTCCTTTTGTCAGTGATTGGTTAATAGCTGGGTGTGTGCTTAGAGCCAGGTGAAATACTGGGTGTCCTGCTATACTGATATTTGAATTTCAGATAAGCAATGAATAGTTTTTAGTATAAGTATGTCACAATTTAAATTCAGGACAGACTGTGTTTATTTGCTAAATCTGGCAACCTTATTAGAACCCTCTCTGGGAATAAAGAAAAAAAAAACAAAACATAATGAGATGTCTAAGGCGGAATGGGTGGGGCAGCTGGCAGCTGGGTTCTGTGAGAGACTTTAATCCCTGCTTAAGAGAAAGATAGCAAAGAGTCTACTGTTCATTTCTCCTCTGTGTTAGGATGTGATGTCTGGAACTGTGCAGCCATCTTGAAACCATTAGGCATCAAGTTTGAGAACAGATGAGGATGTTTGAGCTCCTTAATTACAACATTGTACTTCCAAACCCAACCCCAGGAATACCTCTCTCTGTACTTATTTTTATGTGAGATAATTAGACGTCTGTCTTGCTTAAGCAAGCAGTTCTTAATCTTGGCTACATATTAGAAGCACTTGGGGAGAATTTAAATACATGGATGCCCATGCTGTACTCCATAGTAGTCATAATTTCTGAGGTTAGGACTCAGGTATTGGTGGGTTTTTAAAGCTCCCCAGGTGATTGTAGTGTGCAACCGCTTGCTATTCAGAGTGTGGTCCCTGGACTCGAAGCTTGGGCTTCTCCTGGGAGGCTCTTACAGCCACAAACCCAGATCTAATCAATTAGAAGCTGCTGTTTAACAAGGAACCCAGGAGACTTGTCTGCACATTAAAATTTGGAAAGTACTGGCTTAAACCACTGTTAATTATTTACTGCCTTGCAGCTGAACAAATCCTGATTCCTGTTCAAATAGTCAGGACTCCAAGGCACTAAGGATCCCCACCCAACAAGGGTTCCCTGTGCTCTGAAACAGCCAGATGCACGGCATTCAGAGGTCTGGTGTCTTCTGGATAGTCTCCACCTCTAACGCAGGCTACACACAGCTTTTTGGCTGATCTGATTTTCACCAGAGCATGAACCTCCCCTGAACTTCTGTGCAACCTTTTAGCCAAAAGCTCCCTTCCTGCGGCCACCAAAGTGGGTCAGGTCACCC
This sequence comes from Nanger dama, assembly GCA_917880005.1. Lineage (NCBI taxonomy): Eukaryota > Metazoa > Chordata > Mammalia > Artiodactyla > Bovidae > Nanger > Nanger dama. The sequence goes on from CAKJTW010000042.1 coordinate 6,789,343, forward strand.
GCGAGGCACTTACTGTGAGCCAATGAGGAAGGCTGTCGGCCACCCTAACACATCTGGCTTCCACCTGGCCAAACACGACTTGGGTACTTTTCTTGGTCCCCAGGGGAATGGCCCAGCCAATCAACTCACACACGTGGGAGCTGTTCATAAAGCGATTCTAGGGCTGGGATAGAATGCAGCTGAGTCACAAGCAGGGTCACGGTAGGCAAAGCTATAACCAGGGTTTTCCTTGATGAAGCTGTGGGTCAGAAGGCAGGGCCACTGAGGGATGTAGACTTGTGTTTCAAAGTCAGCAAGAGAGCATGAAACATCCGAGTTGGAGTGGTCTCTGGGTGGAAAGAAGGCTCCGCTTCTCTAGGAAATGAGGCCTAAGAACAGGTAATGTCTGTCCTTGGAGAGGGTGAGCTGGGAATATTCCCTATTCAATCCATCCTTGTAATGCACTTACCTTTTCAGTGGAGTGGAGAGTTATCCTTAGATCAAGGTGAGTGACCTCTGTATATCAGTGGAAGTCCTCGTTATTTATTTGCCTTTATAAATACATGTTAGAACCGGACATACATACACATATAAATACATGTTAGAACTGGACATATAAATTTATGTTAGAACAGTTAGAACAGGACATGGAACAACAGACTGGTTCCAAATTGGGAAAGGAGTACATCAAGGCTGTATATGGTCACCCTGCTTATTTAACTTACATGCACAGTACATCATGTGAAATGCCAGACTGGATGAAGCACAAGCTGGAATCAAGATTTCCGGGAGAAATATCAGTAACCTCAGATATGCAGATGACACCACCCTTATGGCAGAAAGTGAAGAACTAAAGAGCCTCTTGATGAAAGTGAAAGAGAAGAGTAAAAAAGTTGGCTTAAAACTTAACGTTCAAAAACTAAAATCACGACATCCGGTCCCATCACTTCATGGCAAATAGATGGGGAAACAATGGAAACAGTGACAGACTTTATTTTCTTGGGCTCAAAAATCACTGCAGATGGTGACTGCAGCCATGAAATTAAAAGACAGTTGCTCCTTGGAAGAAAAGCTATGACCAACCTAGACAGCATATTAATAAGTAGAGACATTACTTTGCCAACAAAGGTCTGTCAAGTCAAAGCTATGGTTTTTCCAGTAGTCATGTACAGATGTGAGAGTTGGTCTATAAAGAAAGCTGAGCACTGAAGAATAGATGCTTTTCACCTATGGTGTTGGAGAAGACTCTTGAGAATTCCTTAGGCTTCAAGGAGATCAAACCAGTCAATCTTAAAGGAAATCAGTCCTGAATATTCATTGAAAGGACTGATGCTGAAGCTGAAACTCCAAAACTTTGGCCACCTGATGCGAAGAGCTAACTTCTTAGAAAAGACCCTAATGCGGGGATAGATTGAAGGCAGAAGGAGAAGGGGTCGACAGAAGATGAGATGATTGGATGGCATCACTGACTTGATGGACATGAGTTTGAGCGAGCTCCGGGAGTTGGTGATGGACAGGGAAGCCTGGCATGCTGCAGTCCATGGGGGTGCAGAGTCAGACATGACTGAGCAACTGAACTGAACTGAACCGATAAATACATGAATTGGATCTGCAACATCATTGAATGTGAACCACATTCTGGGCAGACACACAAAGGCTTATTTGGACAAACACACACAAATACACTAATCCTCTAAGCTAGGCTTTTTCTAGTTAATTCATCACTCAACCAGTAAGTTTGGAAGCTTAACAGGTCTTGGCCTTTTTATTTTTAATGATGTAACACTGGATTATAACATGATATGAGTTTCATGTGTACAGTATTACATTTCTACTTCTGTATATCCTACAATGTGAAAAGTGAAAGTGAGAGTCGCTCAGATGTGTCTGACTCTTTGCAACCCCATGAATTCTCCAGGCCAGAATACTGGAGTAGGTAGCCAGTCCCTTCTCCAGGGGATCTCCCCAACCTAGGGATCGAACCCAGGTCTCCCACATTGCAGGTGGATTCTTTACCAGCTGAGCCACAAATGTGCCGACCATCAAAAATTTAGGTTCCATCCATCACCATACAGTTGATCTCCTTTACCCGTTTCATCCGCCTCCCATCTCTTCCTCTCTGGTAATCACTATTCTCTGTGTCCATGTGTTTGTTTTTTATTTGATTATTCATTTATTTTGTTTTTTATTTTTTAAATATCCCACATACGAGTGAAATCACATAGTATTTGTCTTTCCCTGACTTGCTTCAACTTCCATGATGCCCTCAAAGTCCATCCATGTTGTAGCAAATGGCAAGATTTTATTTTATTTTTTTAATGTCTGAGTAGTACTCCATTGTATATATTTCATAGTCTTCTTTATCCATTCATCTATTATGGGCACGTAGGTTGCTTCCATATCTTGGCTATCGTAAATAATGCCATAATGAACATAGAGGCGGCTATACCTTTTCAAATTAGTATTGTTGTAGTCTTTGGATAAACACTCAGAAGTGGGATAGCTGGACACGAGTTTGAGCAAACGCCAGGAGACAGTGAAGGACAGGGAAGCCTGGTGTGCTGCAGTCCTTGAGGTCACAAAGAGGCAGATACAGCTTAGCGACTGAACAGCAACAGCAAATGGTAATTCTATTCCTAATTTTTTGAGGAACCTCCATATTGTTTTCTATAGTGGCTGTACCAACTTACATCCCACCGGCAGTGTATGACAGTTTCATTTTCTCCACAGCCTCACCAACATGTGTTATTTCCTGCCTTCTTAATAGCAGCTCTTCTACCAGGCATGAGGTGATGTCTCATTGTGGCTTTGATTTGCCTTTCCCTGATGATGAGTGATGCTGTGCATGTTTTCATGTGCCTGCTGGCCATATCTGTATATCTCCTTTGGAAATGTATCTATTCAGCCTTTTGCCTGTTTTTAAATTGGGTTGTTTGTTTTTTGTTGTTGTTGACTTGTATGAGTTCTTTATATATTTTGGATATTAACCCCTTATTGGATATACCATTTATAAGTATCTTCTCCCATTCAGTAAGTTGTCTTTCATTTTTCTGATGGTTTCCTTTCCTGTGCAGAAGTTTGCAGCTTGATTTAGTCCCATTTGTTTATTTTTGCTTTTGTTTTCCTTGCCTGAGGAGACATGTCTGGAAAGATATTGTTAAGACTTATGTCCAAGAGCATACTACCTATGTTTTCTTCTAGGAGTTTAATGGTTTCACGTCTTATCTTCAAGTCTAAACCATTTTGAACTGACTTTTGTGTGTGGTGGTCATTTTGCCTTTTTGAACATAGCTGCCTGGTTTTCGAAACATCATATGTTGAAGAGACTGTCCGTTCTCCGTTGTTCTTCACTCCTTTCTTGTAAGTTAACTGTCCCTATGGGTGTGAGTCTGTTTCTGGGCTCTTAAGTCTATTCCGTTGCTCTGTGTAACTGTTTCTCTACTGATGCCATGCTGGTGTTTTTGTAGACTGAGTTATGTATTGGCTGGGGAGGGCCTGTGCTGCTGCACACAGGAGCTCTCTGATCGCGGTGCGTGGGCGCACTGTGGCAGCTTCTCTGGGCTCTGGGCAGTGTGGGCTCTGGATGCTTGGGCATCAGGACCTGCAGCATGTGTGCTCAGCACTTGTGGCACGTGGGCTTAGTTGCTCTCTGGCATTTCAGATCTTCCCTGACCAAGGGTTAAACTGGTGTCTCGTGCATCAAAAGGTGGTTTCCTAACTACTGACTCACCAGGGTAGCCCTTGCCATGTTGTTTTGATTCTTGTGACTAATGCAGTTAGACTAATGGTGATGGACAGGGAAACCTGGTGTGCTGCGGTCCATGGGGTTGCGAAGGGGTGGACATGATTGAGCGACTGAACTGAACTTAGCTGAATACTGTTTGAAAGCAGGAGTATGATACCACCAGCTTTGCTCTTTTTTCCCAGGATTGCTTTGGCTATTTGGAGTCTTATGGTGCCATACAAATTTTAGAATTTTTTTTTCCTATTTCTATGAAAAATGACCTTGGGATTTTGGTAGGAATTGCACTGAATCTGTAGATTGCTTTAGGTGATATGCACATTTTCACAGTATTATCTCTTCCAATCCACGGGCTTGGGATATCTTTCCTCTGATTTGTGTCTTGCAGTTTCTTTCAAAAATGTCTTACAGTTTTCAATGTACAGATCTTTCACCTCCTTGGTTAAATCTATTCCTAGGTATTTTATTCTTTTTGTTGTGATTGTAAATAGGATTGTTTTCTTAATTTATCTTTCTGATAGTTTAATTACTAGTGTATAGAAAAGCAACAGATTTCTGCATGTTTTAATCTTCATTCTACAGCTTCACTGTCCTCATTTATTATTTATTATTTACAATAGTTTTTTTCTTTCCTTTGGTGGAATTTTTGGTGTTTTCTATATACAGAATCATGTTGTCTGTAAAGGGTGACCGTTTCACTTTTTCCTTTCTAATTTGGATGTCTTTATTTCTTTTAGTGCCCAAATGCTCTTACTAGGACTTCCAATACGATACCATGTTGGATTAGTGTCATGTACATGAACAACTTTGTCTTGTTCCTGATTTGAAAGGGGTAGTTTTTAGTTTTTCTCCATTAAGTATGATGTTAGCTGTGGGCTTGTCATATATGTCCTTTATTACATTGGAATACATTCCTTTTGTACCTACTTTACTGAGAGGTTTTATCATAAATGGGTGTTGAATCTTGCCAAATGTTTTCTGCATCTATTGAGATGACTATATGGTTTTATCTTTCATTAAAAAAAAATGTGTTGTATCACATTGATTGATTAGTGGATGTTAAACCATCATTAAATCTCTGGAATAAACCCCATTTGATTGTGGTATATATTTGGTTTGCTAATATTTTGTTAAGGGTTTTTGCAACTGTGCTAATCAGAGATATTGGCCTATAACTTTCTTTTTTGCATGTTCTTTTGTTTGGTTTCAGAAGCAGTGTGATGTTGGCCTCATAAAATGAGTTAGAAAGCATTCCCTCCTCTTCATTTATTTGCAGCAATATGAGAAGGTAGGGATGAAATCTTTTTGAATGTTTGGTAGAATTCCCCTGTGAAGCATCTGTACTTTTGTTTTTGGGGTGTTTTTGTTTGTTTGCTTTTACTGTTTCAATCTCTGTATTAGTGATCCAGTCTAGTCAGATTTTCTATTATTTCATGATTCAGTCATAGAAGGTTGTATGATTCTAAGAACTTGTCCATTTATTCTAGGTTGTTCAACTTGTTAGTATATAGCTGTTCATGGTATTCTCTTAAAATACATTGTGTTTCTGTGGTATCTGTTTTTGTTCCTTATCTTTCATGTATGATTTTATTTATCAGAGCCTTCTCTCTTGTTTCTCAGCGAGTTTAGCTAAGGGTTTGTAAATTTTATCTTCTCAGAGAATGAGCTCTTGTTCTCATTGATCTTTCTTATTGTCTTTTAGTCCATTTATTTCCACTCTAATCTTTATTATTTCCTTCCTCCTAGTGACTTTGGGATTTCTTTCTTTTCTAGTTCCTTTAGGTGTAAGGTTAGATTGTTCAAGATTTTTCTTGTTTCTCTAGGTACTCCTGTATTGCTAGAAACTTCCCTCTTAGTACTTTTGCTGTATCCTGTAGATTTTGTATGTTGTATTTTCATTTTTCTTTGACTAATCTTTAGTTTCTCCTTTGATTTCTTAGTTCACCCAATCAGTTCAATTCAGTCGCTCAGTCATGTCCGACCCAATAGCTTGTTCAATAGCGTGCTGTTTAATCTTCACAAATCTATCATTTTTCCAGCTTTCCTCTTGGAGTTGATTCCTAGTTTCATACCATTGCATTTAGAAAAGATTCTTGATATGATGTCAACCTTCTTAATCTACTGAGATTTGTTTTGTGTTCCAACATATGATCTACCATTGAGAAAGTTCTATGTGCACTTAGGAAGAATGTGTATTTTTCTGCATTTGGATGGAATGTTCTATACAAGTGTATCAAATCCATCTGGCCTAATATTTCAGTTAAGGACATTCTTTTCCTTGGTAACTTTCTGTCTGAATGATCTATCCACTGATGTAACTGAGGTAGGTTTTAAGGTCCTCTTGTATTTCTGTCAGTTTCTCCCTTTAGATCTGATAATAACTATTTTATATATGTTGATGCACCTCTATTAGGTATATATATATATTAAGAACCAAACTGCTGGGAGAAATATCAATAACCTCAGATATACAGATGACACCACCCTTATGGCAGAAAGTGAAGAGGAACTCAAAAGCTTCTTGATGAAAGTGAAAGAGGAGAGTGAAAAAGTTGGCTTAAAGCTCAACATTCAGAAAACAAAGATCATGGCATCTGGTCCCATCACTTAATGGCAAATAAATGGGGAAACAGTGTCAGACTTTATTTTGGGGGCTCCAAAATCACTGCAGATGGTGACTGCATCCATGAAATTAAAAAAGCTTACTCCTTGGAAGGAAAGTTATGACCAACCTAGACAGCATATTCAAAAGCAGAGACATTACTTTGCCAACAAAGGTCTGTCTAGTCAAGGCTATGGTTTTTCCTGTGGTCATGTATGGATGTGAGAGTTGGACTGTGAAGAAAGCTGAGCACTGAAGAATGGATGCTTTTGAACTGTGGTGTTGGAGAAGACTCTTGAGAGTCCCTTGGACTGCAAGGAGATCCAACCAGTCCATTCTGAAGGAGATCAGCCCTGGGTGTTCATTGGAAGGGCTGATGCTGAAGCTGAAACTCCAGTACTTTGGCCACCTCATGTGAAGAGTTGACTCACTGGAAAAGACTCTGATGCTGGGAGGGATTGGGGCAGGAGGAGAAGGGGACGACCGAGCATGAGATGGCTGGATGGCATCACCGACTCGATGGACGTGAGTCTGAGTGAACTCCGGGAGTTGGTGATGGACAGGGAGGCCTGGCGTGCTGCGATTCATGGGGTCGTGAAGAGTCGGATACGACTGAGCGACTGAACTGAACTGCTGTCTTCTTGATGAATTGTCCCCTTTGTATACTCTCTGTTTTTGTCTCTTGTTACCTTTTTTGGCTTGAAGTCTATTGTGTCTGAGGTGAGTATGACTACACACACTTTCTTCTGGATGCTATTTGCTTTAAGTAGCATTTTCCATCCCTTCACTTTGAACCTTTATTTGTTTTTAGAACTGATATGAGTCTCTTGGAGGCAGCATTTAGTTGAATCTTGTGTTTTTTATTCATCCAGCCATTCTTTGTCTTTTGATTGGTAAATTCAGCCCATTCACATATAGGATGATTAATGATTTGTCTGGGAAAGTATTTCTCCTTAATATCTGAATGATAACTTTGCTGGCTAGAGTATTCTTGGCTGACAGTTTTTACCTTGCAGTATTTTGAGAATGTCATTCCACTTCCTCCTGGCCTGTAGAGTTTCTGGTGAAAACCTTCTAATAACAACAAAAATAAAGGCTTTTGTTGTTGTTTTGGTAGGTTACCATTCCTTTTTCCCTGGCTACCTTTGAAATCATCATTATTATTTTGGCTGTGCTTGGTCCTTGTTGCTTTGCATGGGGCTTTCTCTAGTTGTGGCGAGCGGGGGCTACTCTTGTTGCGGTGCTGGGCTTCTTACTGTGGCGTCTCTCGTTGTAGAGCACAGACTCTAGGTGTGCAGGCTTCAGTAGTTGCAGCACGCGGGATCAGTAGTTGTGGCACATGGGCTTGGGTGCCCTGTGGCCATATGGGATCTTCCAGGATCAGGGGTTGAACCCATGTCCCCTGCATTGGCAGGCAGATTCTTATCCACTGTGCCACCAGGGCTGTCTTAAAATTCTTTGTCATTGGTTTTTATCAATTTAATATCATGGGTGTTTAAGATCTTTAGGCGTTGAGGTAATTAGGTGTTCTCTTAGCTTCAAGGATGTATGTATCCAGTTCTTTACCAGGTTTTGGAGGTTCTTAGCTATTTTTTTTTTTAAATAAACCCTCTGCTTCTTTCTCCCCTTCTTCCTCTTCTGGGATACACACTACCCTAATGTTGTCCATCCTAAAGGAGTCAGATAGTTCTCACAAAATTTCCATTTTTGTTTCTGTGTGCTCCCTGCCTTCAGGCCTCAGGCTCCTTCCCCCGGGCTGAGCCCTGCCCACAATTTTCTGCTCTCTCTCTCTCTGTCCAGGAAACCTGACAATGGAGGCAGGGCAAATAGACTCACAGCAGTAGTGGGGGCCACGGGCTGGGCTGAGCTGGTGTCTCTTGATGACTTTTCCCACTGTTGCCATTCAAAGACCAAACATGGTGACGTCTGTGACTGGCTTCTTTTCTTTTATTAGGGAGGAGGGGAAGATTTCTTTTGAGTGATGCCACATGTTCCTGTGTGTGTGTATGCTCATGTACATGTGTGTATTTGCATGTGAGTGCCTGTGTGCAGGCATGTACTTGTGTGTATGTATATTCTCACATGTAAGCACATGTGTGTGTCCGCTGCAGGCAGACTCTGTGGATCAGCCCTCAGGTCAGGACTTATCTCGCCAGCTCAGACACTCGCAGGATCAGAGGATCTGCAGAGTGTCCTCTGGTCATGTTCTTCTGCATAGCTCACTTCAGAGTTCTTTCGGTCCAAGGCCTTGACCTAAGTTTCCCAGGTTCCCTGCAGGCAGGTGGGGACTCCTGGCCCCATTTGGGAATGGAGGGTCCTCCTGGGAAACATGAGGGGCTTCAGGGGCTCAGATGCCCCCCCAGCCTGGGGAGTCGCTCAGCCATGGCTGGGCAGGGACCTGGGTGGGGGCTCAGGATAATTCTCAGAACCTCCCACTTCCTGATTCTACAGCCCTGCTGCCTTCAGCCCCATTCTCTAGGATGGCCTTTCTCCTCTGTGTCCCTGCTCACCCTGATGGCTTCTCTCTGTGATCATCCTGATCCTGGCTGGAGATAATTGGGCTTTTCAGGCTCCACATACCACTCCCCACCTCCTTGTTGGTTTAACCTCGAGGGAACCTTTCCATCGATGTGTATAAGCCTCATTTCTCCCTCTGTGTCCTTCTTGGAGGCATTTTTGTAGAGAAAACCTGACTTATACCCAGTGCTGTGTGTGTATCTTTCCATCAAGAGGCTGAAATACAATCTGAGCCATTTTTGTCCGAGCGCTTTCTGGCTAAGTGTGGGTTTGAGCTTGGATCAGATGGGATTTTATGAGGGTTATAAAAGTCGAGCTTTTAATGTGTCTCAAACAAATCGATGTATGAAGGAGAAATGTTGAAAGTAGGAAAAATATGGCCTGGGATGCATTTGGGGGCTCTGGAGCACAAGGGCATAGAACTCGAGCACGGGGCTTTAATGGTTCACAGAATTGGGCCTGAACATGTTTCCAGGAGAACAGAAGAGGCTGCAGGGTCTCCCCCTGGGGTTTGTGATGAGTTTTTCAGCTCCTGAACAGGGACAGTCCTGCCCGGATTTTATAACAAAATTCTAGTATCATCCGTAGAATATGCCCAAACTCTCAGTTAAACCCAAGCTGTCTTTTTGGTGGAAATGCAATTACATTGGAGAAAAACTGTTTATATGTCTCGAGATATCACGATTATGAAAAACAGCAACATAAACTTCCATTAAGTCAGATGAAAGTTAATCGTGTTTCATGCTGCCTCCCTGGGCCAGTGCTCTGGCACAGACGTGATTAACTACAGCCAAACAGGGCTCATCTTTGCAGCACGGTACACATTTTCTCCCTTAATTACAAATAATTGTATAGTGTAATTTATACTACTGCCTGATGCCTAAAAATGCGTGTTCAGGAATAGAGGGTTAGTTTGGGAGGTGGAAAATCATAAACAGGAATAATTGCAGCCTCCTGAGGGCTGGAGACCAATGAGATTTAATCAAACTTCTTATCAGTGAAAGACAGAGGGGCAGCCTCCAGTTAGGACACTTTAAGAATACAGATACCCGTGACGATTTGTCCAGCTGCTTAACTGTCCACCAAGAGTCCGCTTTTGGAAGTGGATGTGCGTGGTAGAACACATGGATTTTCCTATGTGATGACATAGACACCAAACAGTTTTGGTCCCTGTATAGCATTTATTAAAATGATTGTATTTATTTATCTTTGGCTGTGCTGGGTCTTTGTTGCAGTGTGGGCTTTTCTCTCATCGTGGTGAGGAGGGGCTGCTCTCCAGCTGTGGGGCATGGGCTGCTTGCTGTGGTGGCTTCTCTTGTTGCGGGCCACGGGCTTTGGGTCACGAGGACTTCAGTAATTATGGGTTCCGAGCTCTAGAGCGCAGGCTCAGTCGTTGTGGTGCACGGGCTTAGTCACTCCAGGGCATGTGGCATCCAGGACCAGGGATCAAACCTGTGTCTCCTGCCCTGGCTGGCGGATTCTTAACCACCTGACCACAGGAAGCCCTAGCTGAGTGTTGACACGAGCGCTGCAGTGTTGACACGAGTACTGCAGCATTAACACGAGTACTGCACTGTCGACACGAGCGCCGCAGTGTTGACAAGAGCACTGCAGTGTTGACACGAGTACTGCAGTATCAATATGAGTGCTGCAGTATCAATATGAGTACTTCAGTATCAATATGAGTACTGCAGTGTCAATATGAGTACTGCAGTATCAATATGAGTGCTGCAGTATTAATATGAGTACTGCAGTGTCAATATGAGTACTGCAGTGTCAATATGAGTACTGCAGTGTCAATATGAGTACTGCAGTATCAGTATGAGTGCTGCAGTATTAATATGAGTACTGCAGTATCAGTATGAGTACTGCAGTATCAGTATGAGTGCTGCAGTATTAATATGAGTACTGCAGTATTAATATGAGTACTGCAGTATTAATATGAGTACTGCAGTGTTGACACGAGCACAGCTGCAGGTCTCTGTGGATAAGGCAGAGCTTGTGGGTCGATAGCTTTCTGAAGGGGAAAAGCAGGGTCCATTTGACCATAAGGGCAATTCAATTTAGTCTCTCTTGATAGCACACTTCTTTTTCCAATCACCTTTCAGAAAATGCACTTGTGAGATGATTAATGTTGGTGGTGTTTAATAGAAGCAGAGCAGCCCCAGGACTGAGGTTCTAACCCACCTGAACCCTGATCCCACTGGCTGGCAATGCCTTAGCTGACCTCCCTGGGCCTCACTTTCCTTATCTTGAAAATGGGGATGATACTGAGGACGCTGCAGGTTGGCGTGTGAACTAGGTGAGATTAACAAGGATGAAAAGCAGGCACAATGCCTGGGCCACGGACAGAGCACCACGAGTGTTCACTGCATCAGAATCGGAAATGGATTGTTATAGGCCCTGAGAGACTACCCGAGAGTCTGCAAAACTGGACTGAAAATCCAGGGCTGTTGGTCCACGTGAATCTAATTTCTCACTATCTGCCTTTTAAAAGTCTCCCCTGTGGATGAGGAATCGGTATGGCCTGAGCACAGCTGCGTTTACTCAGGCTCGTAAGGAATCACAGGCCAGGCCACGGGGCCTCTGGCTATTGTCTGTTTAGACAGTAAGTGGGTTGAGGGCTTGTTTGTTTTCTCTGGACAGGAACCACACCCCCAGGGTCCACAAACTTTGTCTTGAACCAAAGGTCATAGGCTGTCTGCCTCAGCCTGGATGTAGGCAACCCTCAAACAGCCATTGCTCTTGGGGTTACCCACTGGCTGAGTCCTAATCACACAGTGCATTTCAGAGCAGGAAGCCAGGCCTCCTTCCCTGGGAGGAGATTTTTAGAGGGAAGACATGTGAGCTGCTTTGCAGGGAGCCTCATCACAGAGTCCTGTGGGGAGGGGCTGGGCCCTGTGCTTTGGAGCTGCTGAGGAAAATGCGTTGATAGCAACATCTCTCTAGCTGTGATAACCAGATATGACCCAGAGATTGTCAATGTTTTTAGAGGATAGAGTTGTCCTTGGCTGAACACTACTGGATTAAAGTCTAGTAGGTAAAATGGAGGCGTCCCAAGTGGCATTAGTGGTTAAGAACCCACCTGCCAGTGCAGGAGATGTAAGAGACTCGGGTTTGGTCCCTGGGTCAGGAAGATTTCCTGGAGGAGGGCATGGCAGCCCACTCCACTATTCTTGCTTGGACACTCCCATGGACAGAGGAGCCTGCTGAGCTACAGTCATAGGGTCACAAAGAGTCAGACACCACTGAAGCGACTTAGCACGCACAGTGGTAAAACGAATGTAGTAAGTGAGCACTACAAAGAGTTTGTGGCAGCAACTACTGGTCACTTTCCCAGTATCCAGTTCCCCCTCTTCCTTCTAATAAAAATCTGCTTTTTGGGGGTGCGTGTTGAACTTTCAAAAACTCTTTGAGACTCCAACTGCAATGGAATAGATGTTGCAATTCCTCTAAGGGAGATCCTCTCTAAACACAGGGATGATCGGGCTCATAAGGGAAGGAAACTGGATCCGGGGAGTGTCAGCTGCATCTTTGTGGGCTCTGACCAGACAGGTGTTATAACCCTGCAGAAAGGAACCTTCTTGTGAGGTGGCCAGTCTCTATCCACTACGTCCTGTTCTCAGAACCACGGACTCACAGAAGGAATCCAGAGGGTGGAGGTTAGTCTCTCAGGACCTTGGAAGTAAGCTCAGAGCATTACTTTGAGGATCATTTCCTTCTCCTGGACAACAGTGGCTCCTGTTTAAATAAACAGATCATCACTGCTGTAAGCCAATCAGCGTCATCCCAGGAGGAGCATGTGAGTGGTTCTGTCCAAGGAGGTGGAAAAGAAAGTCTCTTGGGGCTTTGCAGAAATATTTTTCTTTCCATTAAATCAAGAGGTCATCAAAATGTGGAGACCCCAGCCTCCTGTCCCCTTCTTTCCTTTCGGGGCTGTCATTTGAGGTCATGATACTTGGGGTTATGACAGTCCTATTTTTAAAACATTTATTATTATATTTTTAAAATATTTATTTGGCTACATGGGTTTTTAATTGTGGAGTTTGAACTCTTAGTTGTGGCATGTGGGATCTAGTTCTCTGACCAGAGATTGAACCTGAGTCCCCTGCACTGGGAGTTTGTAATCTTAGCCATTGGACCACCAGAGAAGTCCCTATTTTCTGTTTTTTTTTTTTTTTTTTAAAGTATTATTATCGCCACCCTAATGGGTTTGAAGTGACATCTCACTGTGGTTTTTGACTGCCGTTTCCCTCATGAGGAAGCCGACTACATTCCTTATTTTCTTTTGGCCGAGCCGGGTCTTCATCATGGTGCATGATGCAAGGTGCATGACGCATGGTGCATGGTGCATGGACTTTCTCTAGTTGCAGTGCAAGGGCTTCCCATTGGGGTGCACAGGCTCTCTGGTTGGGGTGTGTGGGCTTAGTTGCTCTGCTGCGTGTGGGATACTAGTTCCCCAGCCAGGAAGTGAACCTCATCCCCTGCATTGGAAGGTGGATTCTTTACCACTGGACCACAAGGGCAGTCCCACGACAGCCCTATTTTGATTCTGGGCAGAGACTTTACTATCCTGAAGAATGAGAAACAGGGAAATAGCCTGAGCTGCTGAATCAGCCCCAGAAACTCTTGTTAAAGGAACAGTAAATGTCCTCAGAGCAGTATTACTTCTGGCTAGAAGAATCCCCAGGAGAGCCAAGTTCATGCTCTCAATGGTAAGGGATAAGTTCAATGGTATTAGTGTTCCAAGGCAGCTGTAGTTAATTACCACAACTTTAATGGCTTAAAGCAACATAAATTTACTCTGCCATAGTTCTGGAGGGCAGAAACTGGAAATGAGTCTTGTGGGGCTAAAATCCAGGTGTCTCTGGGCGGGTTCCTCCAGAAGTCTCCACGGAGAATCTGTTTCTTGCCTCTTGCAGCTTCTAGAGGCTGTCTGCATCCCTTGGCTGCATCAGTCTAACCTCTGCACCCCTTCTTACTTGGCCTTCTCCCTCTTATAGGAGCCAGGGATTACACTGGGCCCACCCAGATAATCCAGAATCATCTCCCCAGCTAAGATCCTTAGCTTGATCACATCTGCAAAGTCCTTTTTCACCCTGTAAGGAAATGTTGACAAATTCTAGGGATAGGATGTGCGCATCTTTGGAGGGTCATCATTCGGCCTACCAATACAAAGATACTGTGCCCCTAACCTACCCGTTAGGGCTTCCCAGGTGGTTTAGTGGTAAAGAGTCTGCCTGCCAGTATAGGAGACTCAGGTTTGATCCCTGCTTTGGGGAGATTCCTGGAGGAGGAAATGGCAACCTACTTCAGTATTCTTGCCTGGAGAATCCCATGGATAGAGGAGCCTGGGGGCATAGGGTCCCAAAGGAATCAGACCCAACTGAGGGACTAAATAACAACAAACCTATTACTCGTAGTGTGAACCTTGCCAGACCTCTTTCCTGTTCTGTGCCTCAGTTTCCCCACCCATAATTAAAGGTCCTTTCACTTCATTTACCATCTCTAGGCAGGTGGCCTCAATAGCTCATGCCTCTCTGGGTTCCAGAACTAGTTAGGTACAGTTTGTTCGGCTTTCTGACATTTTCACCAGGATGTTCCAAATGTATCTCAGGCTCAGCATGAGATGCCACCCATGATCTCCTTTCCCCTGTCCCACTCATGCTCCCCTCTTATGTCTGTCTTCTCAGAGAATGGCACCTTCACCCATCTGTTTGTCTAAGTCAGAAATACCGTCTTCCTCGTTTCTATCATGTAATCGAATGCCTGTTGATTTCACTTCCTATGTGTGATGTGTTTAGAAAACACAAGTCACCAATTCTCCAACTGGGTGGCCAACAATTCAATTCAACTGTGATAGTAACTACCCAGAGTTGGCACAGACCCTCTGGGTCAGGCACTCAGTCCCTGAGAGAGAGGAGAGGGAGAGACTGTGTGTGTGATGCCATCATCTCCATTGGCAGATGGCAGTTGGTGATGTGTCTGAGGTCTTGGAGCAAGTAGAGGGGCTGGTGGGTTGACCAGTTGTCTAGTGGGTTGATCCGCTGTCTAGTCCCAGTCCCAGAGTCAGGCTCCTCCCCATGGTGATGCCTGAGTTTCCTCATGCTCATAAAAAGCCAGGGGCCAATTATGCTCATTACCCATTTTACAGATGGAAACACCAAGGCGCACAGAGGTTAGTGATTCAGCTTGAAAGTGGCTGAGCCAGGACCCAGCCCACATTTCTGGCACAGGCCCACACTGTAACCACCTGTAATCACCCCCTCGGTAATGAGCCCTTTGAAGAAAGGTGAATCATTTACCTTGGCCGTGCCTCAGTTTTCCTTACTTGCCAAGTTGGACTCTAATAACCCTGCCCCACTGACTCACCAGGACTGATGAGGAAAGGGATCAAGGCCAAGGCTCTGAGAAACTTGCATTAGGAAGGCGCCTTGGCCTAGGAGGAAGCTGAACTTTCAAATCTCTGGGAAAGCCCTGGGCAAACCTAGATGATACATGATACATACCTTCGGATTATAATCTGATGAGGTAGGACAGGACGGAAGGGGTTTGGATAGAGGCCTTGATGACAGCTCCCTCTAACTGGGGTGGGGGATTAACTGTACGTAGAGCAGGAGTGGAAGCCAGGACCACTGAAGAGACACCTGTAACAGTTCAGTGAAGAGATGCAGGATGTTTGGTGTTGGCGGTGGATGTGGCTGGACCACTGGAAGGACAGAGTTGTCATTTACTGTGCTGAGGAAGACCATGGGAGGGGGCAGGCTCTGGGGAGATGGAGATTTCTGAAACCTGCATTTCGAGGTCCTGAGACCGGGGGCTGTCCCCACCCTTGGTTCCCACGCCCTTTTTCCTTCTGCATGGTGGGTCCCAGAAAGCCCACTCATCACAGCCCTTCCTGATTTCCCAGCTCCAGGGTTTCCTGGGGAGCCTAGCTTTCGCTGAATCCTGGATGTTGAGGCTTATTCCTGATAAGAATGAACAGCCCTCACAGTTAATGACGGGATGGGTTGTTGAAACTCCCATCAGTGGTCCCGAGTCTCCTGGGCCCATTACAGAGCTTTATCTCCGGAGTCAGCTGTCCAGATGTGCTACCTCTCTGAAGGCGAGTGTGAACTTTACAGAGGGGTATTTGCTAGAGGAAATTCTTGCATCTTCATACGCTATCACCTGGCATAAAAGGGGAGGGGCTTCTGTGGACGTGTAGTTTATTACAATGTTGTCGTTGTCAGTCTCTATAAAGAGTCACAAGCTGACTCATGGACTGTAGCCCACCAGGCTCCTCTGTTCATGGGATTCTCCAGGCAAGAATACTGGAGTGGGTTGTCATTTCCTCTCCAGGGGATCTTCCTGACCCAAGGATCGAACCTGAATCTCCTGCATTGTAGGCAGATTCTTTACCACTGAGTCACCGGGGAGGCTGACTCCTCCCCGGTTATCACTCCTCCCCAGTTTATCACAATAAACACATCTTAATATCCATTACTAATGGCTTCCAACATACTGCAGTACCTTCTGAAAGAGTTTATGTGACACTGATGTGTTTCTTTACAAAGAAAACTCATTTATCTAGCTTTTAAAAATAAAAACAAATACCCGTCTTCTAATTCACTCCTTTGTGCAATAAAATCTATAAAGCACCTACTAAGTGCAGGGCCCTGGTTAAATCGGAGAGAAATGAATCAGATTTTGTTCTCAGTACATCCTTGACTGGTGGAGGTGGTGCACACGGAAGTGAAGATCACACAGGGTGAGTGGGTTGGTATGGGACAAGGTTCTGAGGTTTACAGATGGGAGGCATTGCTGGTGGAGAGAGGGCTCAGAGAAGCCTTCTGGAAGGGATACTGTGTCTATCCATTAGCTTGCTTTTGGCTGTGAGTCAGAGCAGGGCCTAATGAATCTGACTCGTGTGGAGAGGGAATTCATTATTTCCCAAGACAGAGACCAGCCATCAGAGGGACTTCAAGGGGGTGCTGATTTAGCAGCTGTACACTTCTCCAAGGGTACAGGGTGATCTCGCTTCCCCCAACCTTCAGGGAACCCCAGTTGGGCTCTTGAGGGGGCTTCCCTCAGCTCAGTGTTCATGGTAGCCCTGGGAATGTATGGAAGAGGGAAGAGACATGGTGGTCTCCCTGCAGCACTACAGCCCTGGGGTCTCTCTCAGCACGCCCCTCCAGTCTCTCACAGTTCTTGGGTCTCTCTCACAGCCCAGTCTCTCACAGCCCCCCCGGGTGTCTCACAATGCCCCCCAGTCTCTCACAAGCCCCCTGGGTCTCTCACAGTCTTCCCTGGTCTCTCATAGCCCCCTGGGGGTGTCTCACACAGTCCCCGGGTCTCTCATAGCCCCCTGGGTCTCTCACAATCCCCCAGTCTCTCATAGTCTTCCCGGGTCTCTCACAATCTTCCCTGGTCTCTCACAGCCCCCAAGGTCTCTCCACAATCCCCTAGTCTCTCACAGTCCTCCTGGGTCTCTCACAGCTCCCCGAGTCTCTCACAGCCCCCTGGGGTCTCTCACAGCCCCCTGGGGTCTCTCACAACCCCATGGGTCTCTCACAGCCCCCTGCGTCTCTCACAACCCCTGGTGTCTCTCAGTCTTCCCTGGTCTCTCACAGCCCCCTCAGGGCCTCTTATAGCCCCCTCAGGGCCTCTCACAGCCCCCTGGGGTGTCTCACAGCCTCCCTGGTCTCACAATCCCCCCAGTCTCTCACAGCCTCCCGGGTCTCTCACAGCCTTCCCTGGTCTCTCACAACCCCCTGGTTCTCTCACAGTCCTCCTGGGTCTCTCACAGTCTTCCCTGGTCTCTCACAGTCGCCTCACTTGCTCTGGGCTGAAGAGCGTCTCCTGTTGGGAATCCCCTCCTGGGGGTCTCCTTCCACACATCCTTCTTCTCTCCCATGGGGGTGGTGGTCACTGGCTCCCATGGTGTCTTCCGCACTCTCTTTAGAATATGTGGGGTCCAATACTGCTAGCTTTGGGACTTCAGCCAAAATTCCAAGTCCTCCAGGAAAGTCACCAGTCCAGTGGAGGAAAGACCCTGGGAAGAGGAGTCAGGACCACCTACATAGCCAGTGTCGGCTCGGTCAGGGGGTCAGCGCTGGGGCCCCAAGAAGTTGGCCCTCCCCAGCCCCGCTCTTCCCCTGGGCTCCTGAATGGGCCGTGTGACTGCGTCCAGGTGAGGATTAAACGAGCTAACGCACCGGAGCACTCGGGACCCCAGGTTCCAGGTGATAAGTGCCCTGCAGAGTTCAGCCCATTGTTGTCAGTGGGTCACTAATCAGGGTCACAGGTGAGTCTGGTCAAGAGGCCTCCCTGGAAACAGGTGTTTGGGTTTAGGAGGAAAGATTTCTGTAGGGACGCTTGGAGATTTAGCCTGTAATTGGCAGCTTTGCTTCCAATAGCTCTCAAGAGACAAGCCATATAATGTTGCTTATCTTTAAGCTGAGAGCAGAAAGGGCTGTGGGGCCTGGCTCCCTGGGATGCCTCCACTCCGAGGTGCTGTCAGGTGGCCAGATGCAGACAGACCTTCCTAAACTCTGGGCTCAGGGCCCACTGCTCTTTCTCATCCTGCTTCTAAAGAAATAAATAAAAGTATCCTAAAGCTTCCATTACTGCAGATTCCCTGAGACTCTGCTGTAGGCTAATCTTCAGGCAAAGGCATCGGCTTTTCAGGGTTTTTCCTCCTCTGAGCACCCTCTTTTATGTTGAGACCAGGAAGAAACATATGCTCCCTCTCCATGCCGGAAAATGTATCCCTCACACATTCTTAAATCTCCGCTTCCTCCCTATTCTGGCTAAATGTCGAGATTTGTGTTCTCTTTCCCCTTCAGGGCTGGCAGATGCTTAAGTACCTGCAGGCTGTAAAGCAGGTTGTAAACACAAGGTGATGTTGTTATTATGACCATCTATTATAATAACGGCACACTGCCCCCCTCCCGCCGACTTGGGCCGCTGTGAGTCATCATTTGTTCATAAATGTTACTGAGCACCTACTGGATGCCGGGGACACGGTGCTGGCCAGTGTCTCTGTCCTCCTGGAATGTGCATTTGAATGGGGGAGATAGAGAGTGAATGTGTGCATGAAGTAAGTGTGGGGTGCAGTCAGACTGTGATGAGTCCCATGAAGGAAAGGAGGGCTGACATGACATGCGGGAGGGGTGGCCGGCCTTGGACTGAGGATATGGGGGCCTTTTGAGGAGGGGGCCACTTGAACTGCCTTGTCTGGAGGAGGAGGCAGCTGACAGCAGGCATTTAGGGAAGGTCATTCCTGGAGTTGGGACCTGACCTGAGACAAGCCCTGAGGGATGTAGGGGTGTAGTAGTGATGGGCCAGGCAGCTGGCCTGCGGGGAGTGTGGGCAGAGACAGAGTCTGAGAGGAGGCAGGGCCTGGCCTGTCAGCCCCATGCCCTGTGTGAGGGACACTGAAGGGTTTTATGCACAGAGGTGCTATGATCTGATTCAGGCATTGAGAGGGCTCTTTTCACTGTGCCCCGGTGGAGGAGGGGTGGCTCCTGAGGGGGAAGGGAAGGCAGGAAGGCTAGGTTGAGGGAGGAGCATTGAGGGTCAGCTGATGCTGGGAGGGGGGATGAGAAGCCACGTGCTCTGCAAATGGTTGAGTGCTGCCATCTGTGGGACGATGGGCAAGCACTGGCTGTGTGCTCAGTGATGACTGAGGCTGCTCATGGTGATGGCAACGAGAGGGATGACCTCAGAGCATCCTTCTCAGCCTGCATTTCTGCAGGATAAAGGTCTGAACCAGGGGATCCCAGCAAAAAAACCCCAAAACACATGGAGCTGATAAGGTGAGGAATGAAGGTCACCAGAGTCTCCTCAAATGCATTTCTGTTGGTGATGGTGGTGATGAGGTCATCTGATATTTTAAGCCCTGCATCCTATGGGCGGACCCTGCTGAGCACTTCACTGCACCTTCCTGCCCTCATCTGTCCCATGGTCCTGTGCCACAGGGGCTGTCACCCTTGCTTTTCAGATGAGGAAACTGAGGCACAGAAAGGCTACATAAAGCCCGAGGTCACACAGCTAGTGAGTGGTGGGCTGGGATTTGGACCCAGAGAAGCCGCCTGCAGAGGCTGCGCTCTCAGCACGCTGACTGTTGGGATGTGCTGTCTTCCTGCACAGAAAAGACTCAGGAACTGTTTCACTCTATGACCTTCTTAGGTCACATTTCCTGGCATTCCAACACCTGACCCCCAAAAGGCAAAATGGAAACACTTCCCCCAGGTGTTTCCTCTTTTCCAGACTCCATCCTCCCCTTCTGTGACCTCCCACTCTCTGCTCCTGGCTCAGAACAGGCAAACCCTGACCCCCAGAGCCTGCGGGGCGGGGCTGCAGAATTGTCAGGGGGGTCCGGGCCACCACCTCCAGCTGAGAATGAGCAGGATCTGTCACTTTACGACCCAGATTTTACGACCTGGATGGTCTGTGCTCCAGTTCATGCTACACGCTGGGATCCACCTGCAGCAGGGAAAACGAGGGGCTTTGAGTGGTGATTGCTGGATTGAGAGGTTTCTCGGCTCTCATGCGAGACCAGAGAGGATGGCAACAATGGCCCCTCCCCGGGGTCAGGGAGCAGCTGAACCCAGGCCCTGCTCTGTGTCTGGGGGACACCCGCCCCAGCTGGGCTGAAGCAGCTTCCAGAGGCTGGTCCCCGACCCCCTCACAGAAATGCCTGCTGGGGTGGGGAGGAGCTCGGCAGAGGTTCAGTCTTGGAGCAGTAAAGACGGAAACAATCTCCAGGGTCCAGGCCGTTAGATATTCAGGTGAAGTCTGTCTGAGCTGTGTGGAATCCTGTGTTCTGCACACTCAGGCTGCTGGTGCCGTGTATACACGGTGTGTCTATGCAGCCTGGCAAACCATTCTGACCACACGGAGCCCAGCAGCTGCTCCTGAGTCTAAGCTGGCTGGAGAGCTGGGTCCTCCTTGGAATTCTGAGGAGTTTATGACTATGCCCGCCCAAACCCACTCCATTCACAAAGTCACACATCCTGAGTCAGACCCTCTTAAGCCCGCGTCTTGTCTGAGACCCCTCTGGCTCTGGGGTTCGCTGCACATGGGAAGGGCCAGTGCGGGAGTTTTCTGGGTCTGGGGCCGCCCTCGGGTGCTGGGAGGGGATCCTCTGAGGGAAACTCAGGGCCCCAGAGCCCTGGGTCCTTCTCTGGGCTGCAGCCAACATCAGGTTTCCCTGGGGATCAGGAAGGTCCCTCATGGTAGAGACCACGCCTGTTTCTCCAGTTCCCACCCCTTTTTTGGCACCTGGTGGGCTCTGGTCTCCCAGGAAGTGGGTTTTTCCTTTGCTCAAATCACTGGGTCATGATGTTTGTTCATTTGCTTCTGGGGGAGGATATTGGACCCCCACTTCATGATCCCATTCCCCCAGGAGGGAAGGGACTCTGCTCGCCGTTGCATCCCTAAGGGCAGGGTCTGGCTCAGCGTGTGTCTGCTGGAATATTAAATTAGGAAGTGAATGAGGGATCCTGTCTGTTCCTTTCAACTCAGTGCCTGGCAGAAAGCCTGGCACGCAGTGTGTGCATGCGTGCTCAGTGGCTTCAGTCATGTCTGATTCTCTGTCACTCCATGGACTTTAGCTCACCAGGCTCCTCTGTCCATGGGATTTTCTAGGCAAGAATACTGGAGTGGGTTGCCATGCCCTCCCGCCAGGGGATCTTCCCCAACCCAGAGATCAAACTCACATCTCCTGTGTCTCCTGCCTTGGTAGATGGATTCTTTACTACCAGAGCCACCTGGGAAGCCCATGGCATAAACATTTTCAGTTGGGTGAGTGAATGAATGAATGAAACTTCTCAATCTTCTCTCCCCCTGCCCCCTGCACCTCTATTGTCTTCAAGTCACCCCTCCCTGTCTCACTCCAGCACCCCTGTTTCCTGGCCTTCTCGCTGAATTTGGGTCCCGCACCCGCTAGGGCTCTGCTCTGACCACCTCCCTCCTGCCTGGATGACGGGGGACTCTCAGCCTTGGTAGCCAAGTGCCGATGCCCCAGCTCTGCAGCTGCCTCCATGTGCGAGGCTGATCAGGAACCCTGTCCCGCCCACGTCACCGCCCCCTGCTGAGCCCGTGGGGTCGCAGAACCTCTTCTGATTGGCCTGCTGCCGTGGGTCACACTCCTGGGAAGCAGTCCCCCAACAGACTGACCTGGTTCCCAGAGTCTAGGATCAGTCACCTTCTTGCGTCAGAGCTAAAAATTGTGTTATTTCCCCAAACTCAGCTGCACCTGTGGAGATAGAAACAAGACAGTCTATTTTTAGCAAGTGACAGACTGCACACATGGAACTATAATTAGCACCTTGTTCAAAGGGTGGAGTTTCCAACCGATGCTGAGAGTTACTGCCCCTTGGGTGGCCTCAGCTCAGCACCCATCTCCAGTGTGTGATGTGGGACAGAGCCCGCTGCACAGAGGGAAGGCCTGGATCCCTGGGAGTCCCAGGAAGAGGGCAAAGTCATTTGTGGGTGGTGCTTCCCACGAGTGCTCCCCACCATTCTCCTTCTGGCCTGTCGTTTTGCCAACCCCAGCGTCAGGATGTGTTGCTTAGCAATCAAATTTCCTCCTACCTTCTCCCGCCTGATCTCAGCTCCATATGAAGACTTATGTCTGAGTAGTTATTTCATTGAGGTCTTTCCCCCAGTTTGGTGGCTCCATTTTTCCAAGCCCAACTGGCTTCTCAGTGTAATTTTCCCACAATTGTGGAAGTTCCGCTACTCTGAGCAGCTCTCATCCCACTGATGCGTGCTCACTCAGTCGTGTCTGACTTTTTATGGCCCCATGGACTTTAGCTTGCCAGGCTCTTCTGCCCATGGAATTTCTCAGGCAAGAATACTGGAGTGGGTTGCCATTTCCTACTCCAGGGCATCTTGCTGACCGAGGGATTGAACCCGCATCTCTTGCATCACCTGCACAGCTGGTAAGAGATGTATTTTCTCCCCGTCAGCACTTGTGATCATTACCATGGGCACCCCCTGAGTATCTGCTCTATGCCAGGCTTTGGGCTTGTGTCTTTGCCTTATGGTCTCATTATTTCTGCCCCAGAACTCCATGAGGTGGGGCCCGTTTTCCCATTTTACAGATGAGGAAGCTGAAGATGGTTCAGGAGAAGGGACTCGATAGTAAGTGAGGGAATGGAATTTGCCTGGTGCCATCTCATCCTGCAGCCCAAGCTCCTAACCGGTGCTCACTGGTCAACCAATTGAAATCATCACCGAGATACCATCTCCACTTTGCCACACCCACACATCACCAGGAAAATCCCTTACTCCAGGGGTGGGCACATGGGTTCTAGGAAGGGTCAGAGAGTAACTCTGAGGCTGGGTGAGGCACCTGGTTTCTGCTGTGGCTTCTTCACTCTTCTCAGCCAGAGACAACATGTAAATGAACCAGCATGGCAGTGTTCCAGTAATGTTTCATTTACACAAACAGGTAGTTTGCTGAATATTCACTGAATGTTTTTCTTTAAATAAGCACATGTTTGTTTTTACTAAAAGACTTCGATTTGAAAGGGAAACCATATCCCAGTGTAAATGGAAAACCAGCATGCTTTGCTGCAGGAGGATGGTAACCATAGAAATAAAAATACACCTAAATAGAGGGGCTGCATTCTGCACTAAGCCCAGGGCCTGTTGTTTTTTTGTTGTTGTTGTTGCTGTTCCAAAGGATGATAAAAGAGGTTTAGAGATGTGCTGAAGGCATCTTAGCACCAAATCAAGATGTTGTTGTCTTTGAAGTCACTGGAAGAGGCAAGGAAGAGTCCGTACAGGAGGCAGTGTTTGTCTTCATGAAATGACCCCTTGTGTTGCCGTTTGTGAAGCTCTAAAGCTGGAGAGCGGAGCTGGGAGGGGGTGGGAAGCAGTGAGTCGGGGGACCCTATGCCGGCAGCTGGGGGCTGCGGGACTCACAGGACGGTGGATGTGGCCTCAGCGCTGGCTCCTTCGGAGCTCTGTGGGGCTGCTGTGGTCCCAGCCAGAGCTGGCACCCTCGGGTATACAGCTATCAGCTTCTGATCCAAGGGCAGGGCGAAGGTGGCGTCTAAGTTTTGTTCTGCCAGAGGAATTCCCCCCACAACAGCAAGAAATGAGTAACCTTGATTTCCCTTCATCATGGCTCCTTTTCTTTCTCATTTTTATACTTCATCTTGCTCTTGCTTACTTTCTCCTATATTTGTATATTTACACACATATTTTGCCTCTTTTTTTAAAAACAAATCACATATTTTGGTTATCTTTTATTTCCGGCAACTACCTCCTCATCTTCTTCCATGAACAGCCAGACAAAGAATTAATTTAGATTTTTCTGCAATGTCAGGGCCGTTTATGAAATGACTGTCTTGTGGAAGCCCTTAGATTAATGACCTCCTGCTCTTTGCACCCTTGATAAATGCCTCGTGTGTTTTCCTGTGTGTGGCGATCTTAATTGTGTTGGTAGTTTCAGGTGTCCTTCCTTACACTGCCCCGAACTCAAAACCTCATCTCCACCCCAACCCCCTCTTGTCTCTGCTGGGAGCAGAGACTCCTCTGGGGTCTCCTGGTTTGGTCTGTGCTTCTTTTCTGTCTGACATCCCCATGTTTTCTTCCCCAGGCACCTTAGATTTGATGAAATTCTTGAGTACTTCAGCTAATAACTAGTGAAGAGGAAAACAGCAAGGTATATTTCATGGTGGACAGCAGAGGTGAGGTGGGGGCCGTCTTTGGCTGCTGATGCTGGGACTCTGATGCTTGTCCTAAAGTTTGGTCATTGGGATGATAGAAAGTTCTGAAAGCATGTCCTGGATTCTGGCAGCCTTGAAATGCACTTCCATCCCACGTCCCTGGGAAAGTGTTATAGAGATGTTCCCTGTGAAATGATGAAAATTGCGTTGCTTTATGTCAGTAACACGAGTGTGGCCATGGCTGAGGAAGCAGGGGCTGACTGGCTTCCTTTCCTTGTGGGGACTGAGGGTAAATCATAAGTGAGTTAGCAGGTTGTGGGGTCAAGGACCACCTGGCCCCTGTGGGTAGTGGGTGAGGGTGCTGGAGACCCCTCCCTCCTCGGGGAAGACCTCCAGGGGGCAGTGTACCTGCACAGTCCCCAGGGGTCTGGGCATTGGCTGGGCTGTGGGAGCAGGAACATCGCGGAGCGAGAATCACTCCAAGAAGGAGGCAGGACTTTCCTCATTGCCCTTTTCCAACGAGCCACAGCAGATTCCTCTTTAGTGGGTGGAAGATGGACGATTTCATTATTTGTGGTACTTGGCAATCAATCTGGGAGTTTGGGCACTTCCCCTTCCTCTCACTGTTATCCATCACGTTTAATCATTGGTCTCCCTCCAGGAGCCGGGCGCTGGGCAGGGCAGCTGTCCCTGACTTGACAGTTTTTACTCTTCAGGGGTTGTGGGGAGGGGCCAGGCACAAGAGGAAATGGGGCTGGGAGAAAGGGTGGGCTGGGTCAACTGGAAGCTTCAACAGAGGCCAGGGAATGGCTGATGAAGAAGATTACAGGAGGGACCCTCTTGAGGCCACAAAGACTGGCCCTATTGCCAAGAAAATCCCTCATGGGAGGGAGGAGGTGGAACGCAGAAAAGAAAAGAAATAGCCAGAGTTTTCTGCCAAGGGAATGTCGCAGATTTTAATTGAAGATGAAATGTGTTCTTGTTTGTGTACAACTAATTTTCCTCCCAAATGAAGGGTTTTGTCTAACACGCGAGTGTTTCAATAGCAACCATGTAATTAAGGTAGCATGTGCCTCTTTAGTTTCTGAAGCAGGCTGTTTGTGTTAATGTGTTGGGGAAGCAAGCCTGGCTTGAGCTGCTTCCTGGGTCCAAGAAGGAAAAAGCAAAAAGTCAAAAAAACCTCCAAATAGGGACTTGGCTCCAGACATGATGACATCATCTGGAAAAAGCGAGAGGGTTCCCTGAATGCAGGGGCTCTGGAGTCCTACTCTGGTTAGAAGAGCTGTGAGAGGAGAAGGGGGCTTATATCCAGAGATTGTGCATATGGGATCAAAACTCACATGTCTATAGAAGGCTCCTCCCAGAGAGGAGGTGTCCATAAGTGTAGCTGGTTCAGTCTGTTTTCCCAACACAATTGTATTTTGTTTGCATAGTAAATCAGAGCTCTCATTTTTTCTTGAAACACTTGGCTTTCTCGATTCGTTTTTTGTTCTGTTTTTTTTAGCAAAGAGAGAGATGGGTAGAGAGGTTTGTTTACCAAAAAAAAAAAAGCCCAGCTGTCAGAGATAATAGCTAATAATGACTGTTAGGGCCAACAGAGAGTGTTGAGCACTGTGTCAAGTTCAGCTGCACACTCAGCCCATTGAGGGCAGCCGTGACCTGCTCAGGTCTTAAGTTGCCTGATAGAAGGTGCATCCAGCCTGCTTTACCTTTGAGTTTTCAGAGGAAACAAAATCTACATTTTAATGTGAAATCGTGCCTATTTTCCCCCAGCTTTATTGAGGTACAATTGACAACTGAAATTGTAAGATATTTGAAGTGTACAGTGTGACTATCTGATATATGTATATTGTGGCATCGTCTCGTTTTTAATGTTAAGAACCAGTTGCACAGATCAGAGAATTGAAGACTGCTCAAACAGGTCTCCCAGCAGGATGTAGCCTCAGGTTGGTCACTTGCTGGCTGGGGTAGACTGATCACCTGCACACTTTAGTGGCAAAATTTGCATCTAACTTTGGTGAATGATTTATTTCATCTTTCTTGGACTCAGTTTTTCCATCCACAAAATCAGCTTCCATGGGTTATGTTTAATATTTTATTTTTATTTGATTGTACTGCTGCTGCTAAGTCGCTTCAGTCGTGTCCGACTCTGTGAGACTCCATAGATGGCAGCCCACCAGGCTTCCCCATCCCTGGGATTCTCCAGGCAAGAATACTGGAGTGGGTTGCCATTGCCTTCTCCAATGCATGAAAGTGAAAAGTGAAAGGGAAGTCGCTCAGTTGTTGATTGTACTGGGTCTTATTTAATCATTGTGACATGTGAGATCTTTGATCTTAGTTAAGGCTTGTGGGATCTAGTACCCTGACCTGAGATTGAACCCCGGCCCCTTGCAATAGGAGCAGAGAGCCTTAGTCAATCTGACTCCTTTATTCTATAGGTTTGGTTTGTGTGGGAAATATCTCAGCAGCCCTAATCAGAATGTCTGTAAGATCTTTATCCAGTGTCTGTGGACTCTGGAATTGACTACGAGTTGGCTTTGGCTGCTCTGATAGAGACTTTGGCTTATACAGGTGTCCCTGCTCAGTGGCTCAGTAGTGTCCAACTCTTTGTGACCCCAGGTACTGTAGGCTGCCAGGCTCCTCTCTTCATGGAACTTTCCAAGCAAGAATACTGGAGCAGGTTGCCATTTCCTACTCCAGAGGGTCTTCCCCACCGAGGACTGAACCCATGTTTCTTGTGTCTCCTGCACTGGCAGCAGGTTCTTTACCGCTATACCGCCTAGGAAGTCTGTACAAGATAGAAGTTTATTTTTCATTCATGAACTGCTGAGCTGGTATAGCAGTTTTGGCCCATGAAGCTGTCAGGGGCCTGGGGTCCTTCTGTCTTTTTGCTCTGTTACACCAGGGCCACTGGTTTGACCCATTTGGTCCAGATGTCCCACACTTGTCTGCATATCAACTCTGAGAAGAGAGGAGAGGAAAAGAATAGGGTACACACGTCCCTTTATGGGCACAGACTGGCAGGGGCACCCCTCACCTGTATTCATGTTCCACTGGCACTCGTTCAGCTGCTCAGTCATGTCCCACTCTTCACAACCCCATGGACTGCAGCATGTCAGGCTCCGCTGCCCTCCACTGTTTCCCCGGAGTTTGCTCAAACTCATGTCCATTGAGCCAGTGATGCCATCCAACCATCTCATCCTCTGTCGCCCCCTTCTGCTTCTGCCCTCAGTCTTTCCTATCATCAGGGCCTTTTCCAATGAGTTGGCTTTTCGAATCAGATGGACAAAGTATTGGAGCTTCAGCTTTAGCAACAGTCCTTCCAATGAATGTTCAGGGTTGATTTCCTTCAGGATTGACTGGTTGGATCTCCTTGCAGTCCAGGGAACTTTTAGGAGCCTTCTCTAGCACCACAGTTCAAAAGCATCAATTCTTTGGCACTTAGCCTTCTTTATGGTCCAACTCTCACATCCGTACATGACTACTGGAAAAACCATAGGTTTGACTGTACAGACGTTTGTTGACAAAATGATGTCTTTGCTTTTTAATATGCTGTCTAGGTTTGTCACAGCTTTCCTTCCAAGGAGCAAGCTTCTTTTAATTTCATGACTGCAGTCACTGTCTACAGTGATTTTGGAGTCCAAGAAGATAAATCTGTCACTGTTCCCACTTTTTCCCCTTCTATTTGCCATGAAGTGATAGGACCAGATGCCGTGATCTTAGTTTTTTGAATGTTGAGTTTCAAGTCATTTTTTTCACTTTCCTCTTCACTCCCATCAAGAGTCTCTTTAGTTCCTCTTCCCTTTCTTCCATTAGAGTGGTATCATCTGCATACCTGAGGTTGTTGATATTTTTCCTGGCAATCTTGATTCCAGCTTGTGATTCATTCTGCCCAGCATTTTGCATTACGTACTCTGCATATAAGTTAAATAAGCTGTATTTACCTGGCCACAAATCACTGCAAGGGAGGCAGACTTTGCTGGTGGCTCAATGGTTAAGACTCCATGCTTCCAAAGCAAGGGGCATAGGTTCCATCCCTGGTCAGGGAACGAAGAGCCCACATGCTGTGTGGTGTGGTCAAAAAGGAAAAAGAAAAACAAACAACAACAAAAAGCCAAAAGCAAATCGCTGCAAGACAGGCTTGAAGTTGTAGTCCTAAGTCTGTGCTGCCAAGTGTGTCTGTCACTAAAGGAAGAAGGGGTGGACAGATAACGGGGATAGTTACTGTAAGCAGATAAGGTGACCAGCTCAGTGTAAAACAAGCAAACAAGATCCTACTATCTCAACTGACATTCTCAAATAGCTTTCAGTTTTATTTCTGATCAATGGAGATTATTTATTTTTTTAACCTCTTTGACAAATTTTCAAGCAAAAGAAGTTTTTTGTTTTCAACTTAGTGCTTCAATATTATGTCCCAAACCTCAGTAACTTCTGTTTTTCCTTCATAATTTTGGACACATTTGTGTATCAACTGAATTATTATTTGCCTTACATTTTATTCTAAGTTGACTCAATATTTTTTCAAAATAAATTTATTTTAAAAAGAAATTTTGGTGAATGATAATGAAAATATAACATCAAAATTGGAGGGATGCAAGTAAAGGAATACAAAGAGGAGAATTTATAGTTTAAAATGCAGATTTTTTTTTCAGATGTTTTAAAAGAAGATAAAATCCATGACTTAAGATTCCACCTTAAGAAAAAAGATGAAAGCAAGCACTAGATAAGTAAAATTAAGTGAAGATAAGGAACTAAAGCCAATAAAATAGAAAACAGAAGTTAATAGATGAAATTAACAAAGCTGAAAGTTCAAAAGATGTGGCACATACACACAATGGGATATTACTCAGCCCCCAGCCATTAAAAAGAAATTGTGCCATTTGCAGAGACATGGATGGACCTAGAGACTGTCATACAGAGTGAGTAAGTCAGAAAAAGAAAAGAGTATTGTATATTAATGCATATGTGTGAAATCTAGAAAAATGGTACAGATGAACCTATTTGCAAAGCTGAAACAGATACACAGACTTAGAGAACAAACATATGGACACCAAGGGGGAACGAGATTGGGATTGACGTGTATACACTACCATGTATAAAACAGGTCACTGATGAGAACCTCCGGCATAGCACAGGAAGCGCTACTCAGTGCTCCACGCTGACCTAAATGGGAAGGAAATCCAAACAAGGGGGGCTGTATGTATGTGTATAGCAGGCTCACTTTGCTGCGCAGTAGAAGCTAACACAAGGTTTTAAAGCAACTATGCTCTAATAAAAGTTTTAAAAGATTGCAGAATTGATAAACCCATAACTAACATTTTTATGCATCTTGGTTTTATCACTCAATTCTTGGTAGAAATACTTAAAATCACCTTTTTTTTTTTTTTTACAATGGCTGTGCAACATTCCACCAGGTGGATATACCTGCAAAACACTAAGACACTCCATTATTAAAGAGAATTAATGTTTTTTTCTGGATCCAGGGCACTTAAAACTATACTGTTGTGACATCCTTATGTCTATTGGTACAAGATGTAGTTTAGTTTTACTTCTATGGGATGTATTGCCAACAAGTTGTGAGCTCAGAAGAGGTATATTTTCCCATGCATTGTCTCTTTATAGCTGTTGCCTCTTTTTCTTGTCAATTTATAAGAGTTCTTTCATATATTGAACTATATTAAGTGAATTCATCTATTATTGACTTGCAAATACTTTTACAGACATATATAGTGACTTTGTATAATCATTTTATGTACAAAAGTTCCAAATTTTAGTATTTTCAATATGTCTCCCCCGACCTTTCTGTGCTTTCAGGGTTATCTGTCTCGCTTTGTAAAGTCTTGCCAGCCTCTCCAAGTTGTAATTGCAGAATCTCAGATTTTCTTGTAACATTTTTATACTCCTGAAGCTGGGGCCTGTTTCTGTTTTCTGCTGCATCTCAGGTACCACAGCTGTGTCTGGCACATAGTTGGTCCTCCTGACATATGTGCAGAATGAATGAGTCAAAGTTCTGAGGTCTGTCTGCCTCTTAGGCTGTAGAGCAGGAGGTTGAGGATCCTTAGAAGTCCCCAGTTCTAGGCCGAATGATCTGACTTCGCCATCCTGCAGACCTTCCTCCCGTCGCTTTCTTGGCTGGTTCTGAAGCTGCTGCCGTTCGTGGCTGGGTCTGCTTTCTCAGCAGCAGCGCCACTGCAGAGCAACTCTGCCCCATGGATAAAAGCTCCTGTTCCAGCAGGTGCGTGGCGGAGGCCCTTTGATGCTGTCACAGCCACAGATGCTGATGGCGGCCCTGATGGTAATGGTCCAATTACCCTGGCTGTCTCGCCTGATAGAATGACCAAGAGCCCACAGATTGCTCCTGAGTGTGCCTCTCTAGTGACAGATTATTCTGAAACCAGCCCACCTAGTTTGATCCGGAGAAGAAAACAGCACATCTATGTGCTTTTCTTTTTCCTCTTGGTGGAGAAATTGCAATCATCTAGGAGCCTGGTAGGCTGCAGTCCACGGGGTCACTAAGAGTTGGACACGACTGAGCGACTTCACTTTCGCTTTTCACTTTCCTGCATTGGAGAAGGAAATGGCAACCCACTCCAGTGTTCTTGCCTGGAGAATCCCAGGGACGGGGGAGCCTGGTGGGCTGCTGTCTATGGGGTCACACAGAGTCAGACACAACTAAAGTGACTTAGCAGCAGCAGCAGAAGTCATCTAATGGTCACCCAAATGCCAGAGACCCTGAGGACCCAGACTCCTGAGCATCGTCTCCATCCTAGAAGGCCAGGGTTCATCTCTGCATCCCCAGCACCAACACAGGGCCCGGCATGAGGCGGAGCTCAGAGCAGGGAGTATGTGTTGGCAGCCCAGGTGAGGTCAGACAGGAGCCTGGAGGATGTCCCACAGGATGGGTAAGTGTGACTGTTTCCCGAGGGATTAAGACCAGGATTTCTGCAGATGGAAGCTCTGCTCAGCCCTATCGCAGGCTGTTCATCTGTCATCAGAATGTTAATTCTTAGTTAAAGTGGTGTTTACCATATTTCTCTGTTGTAAAGTATCTTTTCTCCCCCTGACCTGCCTCTTGAGAAATCTGTATGCAGGTCAGGAAGCAACAGTTAGAACTGGACATGGAACAACAGACTGGTTCCAAATAGGAAAAGGAGTACGTCAAGGCTGTATATTGTCACCCTGCTAATTTAACATATATCATGAGAAACGCTGGACTGGAAGAAATGCAAGCTGGAATCAAGATTGCCAGGAGAAGTATCAGTAACCTCAGATATGCAGATGACACCATCCTTATGGCAGAAAGTGAAGAGGAACTAAAAAGCTTCTTGATGAAAGTGAAAGTGGAGAGTGAAAAAGTTGGCTTAAAGCTCATCATTCAGAAAACGAAGATCATGGCATCCGGTCCCATCACTTCATGGGAAATAGATGGGAAACAGTGTCAGACTTTATTTTGGGGGCTCCAAAATCACTGCAGATGGTGACTGCATCCATGAAATTAAAAGACACTCCTTGGAAGAAAAGTTATGACCAACCTAGATAGTATATTCAAAAGCAGAGACATTGCCTTGCCGACTAAGGTCCGTCTAGTCAAGGCTATGGTTTTTCCAGTGGTCATGTATGGATGTGAGAGTTGGACAGTGAAGAAGGCTGAGCACCGAAGAATTGATGCTTTTGAACTGTGGTGCTGGAGAAGACTCTTGAGAGTCCCTTGGACTGCAAGGAGATCCAACCAGTCCATTCTGAAGGAGATCCAACCCTGGGATTTCTTTGGAAGGAATGATGCTAAAGCTGAAACTCCAGTACTTTGGCCACCTCATGTGAAGAGTTGACTCATTGGAAAAGACTCTGATGCTGGGAGGGATTGGAGGCAGGAGGAGAAGGGGACGACAGACGATGAGATGGCTGGATGGCATTACTGACTCGATGGACGTGAGTCTGAGTGAACTCCGAGAGATGGTGATGAATAGGGAGGCCTGGTGTGCTATGATTCATGGGGTTGCAAAGAGTCAGACACGACTGAGCGACTTAACCGAACTGAACTGAACTTATTATTGCTAAGTAACATGTAGAGTGATATTTTGGGATCTTGTGTTCCCCAAAGTGGTTTCCCTCAAAGGTTTTGGAGTTCACGGATGGTCTGCACCTGAATCAATTATTACATTTTCCAGTTCTATCATTCCTTAGACACATCAGCTGGCATTATTTAGAAAAAATGGCCCCTGGCCCTCAGTCATCTTTTTAAAAATAATTAGCTAATTAATTTTGGTTGTGCTGAGTCTTCGTTGCTGCTTGGGCCTTCTCTAATTGTGGTGCGTGGGGGCTACTCTTCACTGTAAAGCGTAGACTTCTCATTGTAATGGCTTCTCTTGTTGCAGAGCATGGGCTCCAAGGCACCCAGGCTTCAGTATTTGTAGCACTGGTTTAATTACCTCAAGGCCTGTGGGATCTTCCCAGACCAGGAATCGAACCCATGTTCCTTGCATTGCCAGGTGGATTCTTAACCTCCAGACCACCAAGGAAGTCCCAGTCATCTTTTAGTATCACTATGAACTCATAGATTTATGGAAAAAATATTCAATGTGTTCCTATCCATTTCCATGCTTTTTTAATGCTCAAATGATTCAGTGTTGTTGAGGAGAAGCCCTTTGTCATAGTTCTGTTTCCTTTGACCCCTTCCCATCATCCCTGAGCACTTCCTGGATCTATGGTACAAAGCAACTGTCTGGAATCTTCAAAAATGTCAACATTAGATGAAACCAAATGCACATTGTTCCATATTAAAGATAATGAAAGAATCGTGACAACCAAATACAGTGCATGATCCTGAAATGAAAAGAAAAAAAGCACTAAATTTGGACTGTCTAGAGTATAGTACTGTGCCAACATTAACTGTCTTGAGTGTGAAAATGGTATTGATATTATGTAGGAAAATGTGTTTCTCCTTAGATACTGCAGTGTTTAGGAATGAACTATTGTGGTCTCTGCACCAGTGTCTCAAATGGTTTAGACAGAAAAGATAAACTACGCACACATGCACACACACACACAAGCATACACACTCTATGAATAATGCCCACAGAAAGGGAAGACCCATGTGTTGCCCAGTAGTGCCCCCTGGTGAATCTCGATGAAGGGTATGTGGATGCTAACTGTATGACTGTAAACTTTTTTTTTTTAATATAGGTTTGATGTTAAAAAAATAAATTAGGGAAAAATAAAGCAAAAAAGAATTCAGAAGGGACTGTGGTCAGGATTGTGGATAGCCACCATATCCTAGGCTGGAGCTGATGCTATGACATGAGGAACTAGCCAGGTTTTTTAACCTCCAAATATTACATCTAGACAGATTTGAAGAACAATTCTCTCTCTTATTGAACAGAGAGAGCTCATGAGGGTGCTTCTCTAGTGGCTCAGTGGTAAAGTATTCACTGGTATCAAACCAGCGTTTCCTGCATCGGCCACTTGTCCGGGAAGATTCCACGCGCCATGAGGCAACCAAGCCCGTGCACCACAACTACTGAGCCTGTGCTCTGCAGAGCCCACGTGCCGCAGCTACGGAAGCTGTGTGCCCTGAAGCCCGTGCTCCGCAGCAAGGGAAGCACGGCAACCAGGCAAAGCCCAAGCACAGCAACGAAGACTAGAGCAGCTGAAAGATAAGTGAATGAAATCATGTTTTAAAAAAGAGCTAACGAGGAGAAGGGGTAAGGTGGGACGGAGGGAGTGAAGCTTCACCAAAGGCAGGGATTTGTTAATTGGATGTCTGAACCAGGCCCTGTTGTTATTTCCTCTTACATTATTTATATAGCTCCAACCCTTAAAAGACAAGAAGATCAAGACAGAGAGAAGTTGCAAACTTGTTCCTGGTAAAACCCCATCATCTCAGATAAAGGTGCCAGTAGAGAAATCTAATTAATCCAGTTGATCATGAAGAGAAAGGATCAAAATCTTCCTGAATAGAGATTTTAAAAGTCGACTGGAGTTTATCTGTTTTGCTATCTTTGTAGCAGGAAGGGTTGGGTCTTTTGGGCTGAAACATCTCTGGTGACACCTGGACCTCTCACTGAGGCTGATCCTGGACTCGGAGGGCAGGGCTGGGAAAGCGGTAACGTCCTCTCTGCAGGATAAACCATTTGGGTGCTGCCCTGGTGCACCTTCTTCAGCAGGTAGCTCCTCCCCTTCGCTTTACAGCAGGAAAAGAGGCCCCGTGGGGACACAGCCTGCTGGGCTGAACCCATGGGTGGAGAGTGGATCTGGTTTGGATGGCCTCCAGACCCCTGTCCAGTGCTGCATGGGATTCAAAGCTCTATGAGCAGAAACTAAGGGGCTGCTTCCTCCATTTGAAAAGCTCCTAAGGCTGTTACGAGGCATGCAGGTTTTTGCTTTCGACTGTAATACTATGTAGTGGCTGGCGTGTGAGAATTAGGATGTTTTATTTGGGGTGAACGGGTGGGGATACTGGAGTAGGAAATGAAAACCTTCTCCATTATTCTTGCCTGGAAAACTCCACTGACAGAGGAGCCTCACAGGCTACAGCCCACAGGGTCACAGTCAGACACTGCAATTGCGCATGCGCAAGGGGTGGGGCTGTATTTCACCCGCCCCGCCCCAGGCCACCTGCAGCTCAGAAGGAAAGGGCACACCCAGGAGCATGCTCTCTGCTTCCGCCCTGGGGGAGACAGAAGCAAGCTAGTCAATTACGGCAGCTCTACCAAGGACCCCACGTTCAGGCAGTTCTCTGTCTGCTTCCCGCATGGACAAAGTAGCTGAGAAAGGGACCAGATCACCATCTCAGGAAGGAAAAAATAATCTTTGATGAGCAAATTAAAATCAAAGATCTTTTGATTATTGAAGGTGATTCTCACTCCAAGGTCAAAACCCAGCAGCACCTTCCCAAACCAAAGTTTCTGTCATTCCTTCAGGAAAACATTCATTCAGCACCCGTGACATGTCCAGTGGGACACGAAGAAATCAGTGGGAAGCAGAACAAGGAGGGTCTCAATCAGATAGTTGAACAGATGTGGCGGATCTGACCCCTCTGTGCACACCTCCTGGGGTCTGGCATCTCTTGAGATCCAGGTGACAGCAGTCTGGGGAGGAGCCAGACACTGTTTGAAAGCCGACAGGGCAGGCAGAGCCGGTTTGCTGGTGGTCAGACCCCACAAAGTGGTGGATCTGACTGTATTTTCTGTGTTCCTTTCTGAGGTCATGTCATCCTGAGTGGCTGTCATCCTCCCTCCCCACTCCCACTGCAGTGCTGGCCTGGGGGACTAACTGACCCCTGGCCCCAGTGGGGGTCCAGAAGAGGCCTGGGGGTGGGGTGCTAGGGGGGCTGGAGACAGGTGAGTGAGGAGTAGATGGAGGGAGAGGGTTGGTAAGTGACCCTGCTGACTGAGGTGTGGTCCCACAGTGCTCCTGTAGACTGGCACTGAGGGCATGTTTCCACGCACAGCTTGGGGGCAAGTGACCAGAGGAGCCCCATCCTGTCCGCTTTTCAGCTACAGAGATGACTCGGCATGGGTGAGATCTGTTGCTTGAAGTGAAGTTCTGACTCTTCACTCTTGTCGTCTTTTTGTGTGTGCTTGGCCCTCAAAGAATAGGCCTGTTTATTACAAACTAACATCCCCTTTCCTCGTGTAAGAGTTGAATTCAACTGGAGGTCCAAGATTGGTCAACAGCCCAGTGTCTGATTGCTCCCTCTGTCCATGGTGTTTTCCAGGCAAGGATACTGCGGTGGGCTGTCATTTCCTCCTCCATTATCCCCACCCATTCATCCCAAATGAAACATGCTGATTCTCACGTGCCAGGCACT
Source organism: Nanger dama (assembly GCA_917880005.1). Classification (NCBI taxonomy): domain Eukaryota; kingdom Metazoa; phylum Chordata; class Mammalia; order Artiodactyla; family Bovidae; genus Nanger; species Nanger dama. The sequence continues at coordinate 6,825,660 of CAKJTW010000042.1, forward strand.
GCACTGTATTAATAATACAGAAGAATGTGGAAACTGCATGCATTGTATCAGTCTTAGGCCAGCTCCTAACACTCAGTGAGCACATCCCTGTAAAGACTGAACACGTGCCCCAGAACAAGGACAAGGAAGGGTTGGCTAGCAGACAGGTATTGAGGAGCAGAGGCAGAGCAGAATTTAGTTTCGTTTTTTTCTAGAAAAAGCTTTTAGTTCAAAGGGGTGACTGAGAGCAGGAACTCTGATGGTGCCAGTTACTGGCTGGGTAGCCTTCCTGAGCCTTCATGTTCTCATCTGTAAAATGGGGATAAGTAGTACCAGTATCCATGGAGGACTGAGAAATTTAATATGTGTAGGGTACTGAGAACAGCACTCGGCCAAAAGTAACTCCCAGGAACATGTTTGTTAAATCACAAAATATGTGCTGTGAAGCTTTGGTACTCAGTTCAATTGGATTAGCCTCAGATAGCCTTTTACCCATTTGCATCATCCTCAGATAATAAAGACCTCATGTCACGTATGTGGTCTTTACTGGGAAGGAAAGTCACCATGGTGTTATGAGAGCAGCTTTGGGGGCCTGATCTAGGCCCTGGGCCAGGATGTGGGGATGATGTGAGACATGGAAGAATTCCCCCAAGGAGGTGGTGTTTCATCTGAGACAGGACAGGGGAGCTCTAGGTAACTAGGGTGAGGAACTCGGGTGGGGAGGGGAACATTCCAGGAGCTGGGAGTGGATAGCATGTGCAAAGGCCCTGAGGTGCTGGGAGCCTGGTATGTCCAAGGCCAGGACCAAGAGCACACAGAGCAGGGAGGTGAGACTGGCAAGGGGCAGGGACCTGGGGAGTCAGGGCTCCAACCCAAGGGCTGTGGAAGCCTCTGGAAGGTTTGAAGCAGGGCTATGATGACTGGGGTCAGATTTGCCCTTTGGATGTTTCCAGTTATAACAGGAAGTTCTCCTTGTCTAGGGCTGTTCTTTTCCATCTGATTCCCCGTCACAGCCTGGTTCATAGCTCAGAACCTGGGTGGGATGGCAGAGCTCAGTTGTAGGGCCTTGGTCACACCTCAGGAGAAAGCTGGAGAGAAGGTCAGGAAATAGCAGCAGGAACCTCTGGCGTGGCCAGCAGGGGTCTGAGAGTCAGTCTGCAACAGGACTTGTCTGGACCCACCAGCCTGATGCTGGGTTTGAGGAGAAGCCTCAGGACCATCTGCAGTCACGGGGGCCATGGAGGGACCAGTGAAGGGTCAGGATGGAAGCCCCTGGCTTTGGGAGTGTCGGCTGGTGAGCACCGGCTGGCTGAGAAGGTCAGGATCCCGCCAGGGCTGCAGGTTTACACGGGGACCCGGGAGACACAGGTGATCTTTGTGCAAATACCTTCGGTGCCCACGGTTCACATCCCTGCAGTCCATGGGGTCACAAAGAGTCAGACACAACTTAGCAACTGAACAGCAACAAAAGTGTGAAGTTATGACAATTCCTTGAGGGGATAAACCCCTGCCTGTCTGTCTCATCTGTGCTTATTGTGGGCCGAATTACCTATTTCATTAATTAACACAAGTAGTATTTGCAGTAAAAAAAAAAGAACTAGCTAAAAGGAGGGGAAGCAGTGGAATTCCATCACGGGGACATTTATAGATAATTAAGGGGCCGACGCAGGGCTGCTCGCCAGTGAGGCCCTCCCCCTCCGCCTGTTGCCTTCCCCCATCACGGCTTAGGCACGACTTTGTTTTTGAGCATGAAGAGTCTCTTAATTAAATCTTATTTGTCAAGAAGGCGAGATGTATTTGTGTTTCTTCTGGCTCTCATTGTTATAAACTTTGCAGTGTTTTCTCTGAAAAATGCTCCTAGTCGGTCTGAGAGAGCTGTGCTGTATGCTTGTCTCTCTTCTATTGTGAGAGGAAATGCTACAAGCTCTTTGTCAGGTAATCAATTATCCTCAAAGGATCCCTGAAGTCATCATTTGAAAATTACAGCTTCTGAAAAATAGTAAAATGCCCACTTTAACATCTTGTCACTTGTCGGAGTGGTTTTGCCTCCCCCCAGAGTCATTAAGCCTGTCAATTGCCCGTGTTAATGACCTCTGGCCCAAAACGTGGTCCCTTCTGCCCATCACTTCTGGGGCTTTGATGTTGACACTGTATCTCGCTCAGCTTCTCAGATGCTCTGTAATGATGCCCCAATTAGTAATGCATTCTTCCCTTTCTCCATCTCACTCTAATTGCTCTAATTTATGTCTCTTGATAATGCTCCCTCCATGCATGTCATCTGTACCTCTGTGGAGTAGCAGGGTCTCAGATTCAAGGTTCCTGGTCGGTAAATAGCAATCAAAACAATTTTGAGTTCACGGACATTCTTTGCAAGCAACATTAAGTACCCCATCATAAAAACAGGACCTTGGCATTGTTGGTGAGTAGCAGATAATTTATGAGCTTGTCAGCATAATCCACGGTTCCTGATCTGTATCAATATGAAGGAAGAAACTATTTAAGAGGAGATAGGAAAACGTGGCATACCCCTCCCCTTCCTCCTGTTGACATTGACTCATTCGTGTATGAAATTGAGTCTTTGTGATGATGAATCATTAAAGATCCTGTGTAGTCAAATTAATATCATGGAGCCAGAGAGTGGAAGGGCTTCCCTGGTAGCTCAGATGGTAAAGAATCTGCCTGCAAGGCAGGAGATCCAGGTTCAGTCCCTGGGTTGGGAAGATTCCCTGGAGAAGGGAATGGCAACCCACTCCAGTATCCTTGCCCAGGGAATTCCATGGACTGAGGGGACTGGCAAGCTACAGTCCATGGGGTCACAAAGAGTCGGACACGACTGAGTGACTAACACTAGAACTAGAGAGTAGAAACAGGTTATTAAATGTCCTCTGCTTTGCTTTCCTTGCAACAGGAAGAAGAAAACAACAGAAGGCTTAGCTGCAAGTGTGAATTCCTGTCCAAGGATTCATGAAAGCAGCATAGACTGAGAAAGGTAAAGATGGGTAGATGTCCCAGAAAATTCAGGTTAAAAAGACTTTTATTGGGAGCATCATAGTTATCCAGGCATACCTTGTAGAGTTTATCCCTCCTTTCTTCTGGAAGAACCTCAGGGGTCATGCCAACATTTAGTGGAAATGTTGAAGCATCACTGAAGTTCCTTAAGCCAAGGACAAGTGTTCAGTTTCCAGCCCTGCCAACGCCTGTGGTTTCACTTCCCTGCCAGCCTGTGGACTTATTCAAACTACTCACTTTGGTGCATCTCTGTTCTTCCCTCGAAGAATTGATGCTTTTGAACTGTGGTACTGAGAAGACTCTTGAGAGTCCCTTGGACAGCAAGGTGATCAAACCAGTCAGTCCTAAAAGGAATCAACCCTGAATATTCACTGGAAGGACAGATGCTAAAGCTAAAATACTTTGGTCACCTGGTATGAAGAGCTGACTCATTGGAAAAGATCCTAATGCTCGGAAAGACTGAGGGCAGGAGGAGAAGGGGATGACAGGATGAGATGGTTAGACAGCATCATTGACTCAGTGACGTGAATTTGAGCAAACTCTGGAAGATAGTGAAGGATAGAAAAGCCTGGCGTGCTGCAGTCCATGGGGTAGCAAATAGTCGGACACAACTGAGCAACTAACAGTATACAATTAATCTGTCTGTTCTTCAGTGAGCTTGAGGGATCATGCTAAAGAAGTGGGGGACTCTCTGCTGATCTTGCACCCCCAGACTGGGCAGCAGATCCATCCTTGAAGGGAGATTGGGGCAGCGCATCTCCTTGCCCTGGACCAGACTGGAGACGGGCACCAGGGGCTGAGGTTGCATCCCAGGCTTTCCCTCTGGCCAGCTGTGTGTGTGTGAATAGACCAGACCTCGGAGTCAGTTTCAGATTCCATAGAATAAAGTCTGTAAAATGGAAAGAACTGAATCGCACTGACTCTAAGGTGCACCTTGTTCGTATCTGTTGAATCTGGTGGGTCACATAGCTGATGGGGTCTCATTGTTGCATTGACATCTACTTGTTAACGTTTTATTTCTGAGTGACATGAAAGCAATGATGCATCACCCGGTCAACGCTGTCTTTGATGTGCGAAATGCAGTGTCATCTGACATTGACCAGCTCTCATGAAGGTCAAATGTCACAACATAGGGAGGAGAGGTCTTTGCAAATTGTAAAATGCTGCTCAGCTCTGCCTAAGGAGCGTCCTTGGCAGACACACCTCCTCTCCAAGCCTCAAGCTCCTCATTCTTTCATCGAGGATGGTGGACCCGGGATGGTGAGATTTTCTCTGCAGGGTGATGTCTCAACAAACCCAAGGCCAGGCCTGGCCACTTTGAGCAGAATTCTCCTGGATGAATGGAGATGAAAGCCTCGGATGAGATGTCTCTGAGGGACCTTCTAGATCTGACATTCTAGGATGGGTGAGGGTATCCCTGAGGACTTGAGGAGAGGGCAGAGGTAGAGGCTGGCACTGCACACTCTGGGGCATCACTCACACCCACCATGGTGGGAACGGGGCCCCTGTCACACAGCTTCAATGCTGCTCTTCAGGGAGTCGGGGAGAGGCCCTGAGCACGTGCTGCTTGGCGCTCAGCCCGAGGGGCCTCAGGGAGAGAGGCCCTGCAGAGCAAATGGAAAACTGACAAGGACACTGTCCCCCAGAGAAGGTCAGAAGGGTCGTGTGTGTGTGTGTATGTGCATGTGGTGTGTGAGCGTGCGTGCGCGCGCATGTGTGTGAGTGTTGGCTGTGTCTCCACAAGGCAAAAGCAACAAGTAATTTGTTCCTGAGCTAATCTCATTAGGGCAGTTTAAGGGAGTGTCTGCCCAGCTGGGCACCTGGAGGCAGGTGTCTCCAGGGAGACGCGCTGTCCTGACACCCCCACCCCTACCCGGGTACTGACCGCAGCGCTGGAGCCACGGCGGGGACTGCAAGTGTGCTGATGACTTGATTGCAAGCATTTGTGCCTATGAGCCTCAGCTTCTGGTTTGTGGCTCACAGAAACTTTAGCTTTTTAATTTTTTAAATGAAAAATAATTTTTATCATGAAAGTGATAAATATTTATTGTAAAAAGAATTAACCCCATGAGTACAGCCTTGTAGCAATTCTGTTGGAGTCAACAGTCCTGAGAGCTGCGTTTTCCATAAGGATCTACTGTGTGTCCCCTGTGTCCCCACCCCCAGTGCTCCTAGAGGGAGCTGAGGCTCCCCAGGCTCACTGTGGTCTGACCCCAAGTGACGCCTGGGGACAGGGGTCATTTCCAACTGCCTGTGATCCACTCTCCTTTCTTAAGCTGCCTGACATCCTTTAGGGAATCGCTCCTCCCCCACGTAGGAGGGGTGCTGGCTAAGCCCCGGTGACATCAGTGACGACATCCCTCCTGAAAGCTGAGGGGCGAGGCCCACCCGCTCCACCTGTCTTTCCTGAAAAGTGGGCACTTAGCCTGACCCCTCAACACTCTTTCCTGGGACTTTGTTTTGAGCAACTGAAGGAAAGAAGAGGAATTAAAGGGAGGTCCCTTCTCCCAGGCAGTGTGGTGTGAGATGCTCTTTCTTGGCCCCACGGAGTCCTGTGGTCCCTGCCTGGTCCTCCCCATCTCTTCTAGTCTGTGGGGCTCAAGATCCTGCCGAGAGAGCCGACCGTCCTCTCATCACCCACGTGGGTCTCTACAGTTTGCAACCAAGAACCCTAATTACCCTGATGGTCCATCTAGCCATTCAGGTGAGAACACCCTCGCCACCCGCCCCCTGCTGCCCGGAGAAAAGATAACCCACTGGTGCCAGCTTTTACCAGGACCCCGCCTTTGAAACTGCAATCCTGAGTGGGTTGGAAAACTCAATGCCTTTTTAATAAGTGGGTTCTTTGGGGCATGCTTGAAGGGACAGAGGAGCTGGTACTTTACTGTGAGTGTCTTTCTCCTTTGGTGATAATTGAAATTCATAATATTCATCAGAGGTCATTAATTTTACTTTTGTGGAAAGAGCAGCATCCAGACCAACCTCCAGAAGGATTTCTTTCACAATCCAATCAAATTATATGCAATTTGAACAAGAGTTTTTATAAGCAGTGTGCCCAGCCAACTTTTAATAAGGATAAGAATTAAAAAATAATTTTCTTCCTTCTACCACCTCCACTCCACCCCAAGGAATTGTAGAGCTTGAGAAATTAAGTTCTGGGATGATTTCCATAATTAAAAACTCACACTTGTATAGCAATGGTATGAATGAGCCTGGCTACTCCAAACCAGATGGATCCATGACTTCCCTGGTCTTTGTTTGAGTCAGGACTCTTGCTGTTAAATGAAGAAGCTCAATTCAAATCAGCTTAAACAAACAAACAAATGAAAAAGAAAGAATTAAGGGCTCATGTAACTGAAGACTTCAGAGACAGACTGACTTCAGGTATGTATCCAGGTGCTCACAAGATGTCATCTGAACCCAGTTTCTCTGCATCTCTTAAGTCTAATGTTCTTTGGTACTGGCTTCAGATGAAGTCAGGCAGAAGTCTGGGCTTACCTTCTCCCGGCTGAGTCATACGGGTGGAAAGGGAGCTTCCCCACCCCACCTCCCTTTTTTTTTCATATCAGAGCAACCTTTTGATTGAGTTGCATCTGAACAGTTATTCTCATGTGCTCCTCCGTGAACCAGTTGCAGTGGCTAGCTTTCGAATTGTGGTGCTAGAGAAGACTCTTGAGAATTCCTTGGACTGCAAAGAGGTCAAACGAGTCAATCCTAAAGGAAATCAACTCTGAATATTCATTGGAAGGACTGTTGCCAAAGTGAAACTCCAATATTTTGGCCACCAGATGCAAAGAGCTGACTCGTTGGAAAAGACTCTGATGCTGGGAAAGGTTGAAGGCAAAGGAGAAGGGGTCTACAGAGGATGTGATGGTTAGGTAGCATCACTGATTCAAAGGATGTGAATTTGAGTGAACTCTGGGAGATAGTGGAGGACAGAGGAGCCTGACATGCTATAGTCCGTGGGGTCGCAAAGAGTCAGATATGACTTAGCGACTGAACAACAAGTGAGAAGTAGATACTGATGGACCAGGCCTGGAGTGTGTCTACTCAGACGCCAGAGACTACAAGTTGGGAAAGGTTGCTTTTCCAAAGGAGAATCAGGAACCAGAAGAAGGAGTGACAGATGCTGGGGAACAAGCCTATGAAGTCCTAAGCTCATCCATGCCTGTCTCTCGTTGCTCATAGAGGTTGCATGTGTGGCGACCCTCTGGTGTGGAGGACGCCGTCCTCATCCTCTCCTACTCCTGGCTCCAAGCCTGCCTCCCCTGAGAAAGAATACTTTCAGAGAATGGAGGTTGAAGGGGCAAGGGTGCCCCCGCCAGACTCCCTGAGGTGTCCCTTCTCTGAGTGCCCCACCGCAGGGCAGCTCTTCACCCTCCCTGGCCCTGGCCCACTCTTCCCTGACCCTTTCTGGGAACACGCTGGGGGTCTTTGAGACTCATATGAGGGTGGCAGTGTGGCTGGAATGAAGATCAACTCAGGGCCAGGTCACCTTGCAGAAGTGTGGTTATCGAGCCAGCTTTCGTGGAGCCCAGAGGAGAAATAGAGGCTTCTGGAGTCAGACTTCACGGGTTTGCATCTCAGCTCTGCCAGTTACAGTTCTGTGGTCTTGGCTACGTCACTTAGGTTCCACTTCTGTTTCTTCACACTTAAAATAGGTCAGATAATATGTATTGGCCTTTAAGTGTGGTTGTGGGGATTAAATGAGCTAATGTGTGCCCCCAGAGCACACAGTCAGTGCTCAGTGAGTGTTTCCTGCCGCCACACCATCTGATGGCACGCTTCCCCTGAGAGAGCTACGATCTACATCCATTTCCAAGACGGGGAACGTGCGACACGAAGCACTTGCACCTCTCACAGACACCTCCCTTGGTGTCTGGCTCTAAATCACCAATGTCAGGAATAAAGGAGAAAAAGTAGATTATCAAAGATGACTTGCATTTAACGCCCTCCTTGGAGGCTCCTGACGGCACCACCTGATTTAACGGCTACCAGATGCACAGTGAAAGTGTTTGGCGGCTTCCCGGCAGAGCATAGGGCTTCCCTGGTGGCTCAGCTGGTAAAGAATCCACCTGCAATGCAGGAGATCCCGGTTCGATTTCCTGGGTGGGGAAGATTTGCTGGAGAAGGGATAGGCTACCCATTCCAGTATTCTTGGGCTTCCCTGGTGGCTCAGACAGGAAAGAATCTGCCTGCGATGCAGGAGACCTGGGTTCAATCCCTGGGTTGGGAATATCCCCTGGAGAAAGAAATGGCAGTCCACTCCAGTATTCTGGCCTGGAGAATTCCATGGACTGTATAGTCCACAGGGTCGCAAAGAGTCAGACAAGACTGAGCAACTTTCACTCACAATGGAGCATGAAAGAAGGGAACTGATGCGCCAGGTATGGGGGTGAGGATTCTACCTGTGCTACTCCTTTACTACTTTGTCGGCCTGTGAGGTAGGTATCATACTGATTTTATGGATGAGGAAAACAAAGTCCAGATCAGTTGAATAATTTGCCCAAATTCCAGAGTTGGAATTTGAATCCAAGGCAGTCTGGTTTCAAAACCCATACTGTTTTGGTTTTTTTTCTTTAACTTTTAAAAAACGTTTCAACTCTTCACCACATATATGCTGGTGCTAAGACTGTTGTCAAATTCCTTGGAAGATCGGGGCTTTCCTGGTGGCTCAGTGGTAAAGACCCTGCCTGCCAATGCAGGAGACACGGGTTCGCTCCCTGGCCCAGGAAGATCCCATGTGCCGTGGGGCAACCAGGCCCGTGTACCACAACTATTGAGCCTGTGCCCTGCAACAAGGGCAGCCAGCATGAAAAGAAGTCTTCGCTGCAGCTAGAGAGGAGCCCAGCTCTCTGCGTCTAGAGAAAAGCCCGTGCAGCAGCGAAGACCCAGCACAGCCAAGAATAACAAGCTAGATAAATAAAAATTGTGAGAAAAATTCTATGGAAGATAAAGGCTTTTTTTTTTTTAACAAATTAAAAGTTTTTAAATCTTATATTGGGACATAGTTGATTAATGATTTTAGTTTCAGGTGTACAGTAAAGCAATTTGGTTATACATGTATCTATACTTTATCAAATTCCTTTTCCATTTAAAAACCTATGTAATTTTAATTCCATGTCGTTCTTTAGAGGAACAAAACAGACCCCAAGGGTGCCGTCTGTCTCTTGGATGGCTCATGGGTCACTGGATGACCAAGGGTGTCCACATTTTTTATTAAGACATTCATTTCAAAAGAACATTCTGAAGGACTTCATTACTTTTAATCACTATTTTGCAATTAATTAGGAACCATTTTTGATGAATGAGGGATAGGAATTGACTCTTGATGGCTCAGGGAAAGTTAGGGCTGGCATCACAACTGAAACCTGCAGAGGTGGATGGGACCCGCCCTGGCCGAGTCTGCAGAAGAGCTGCTGCTGGAGATGGGAGATGTGGCCCCGCAGGAAGCTGGTCAGCAGGGGGCGTGGGTGTCGCCTGAGAGCACAGCACCTTGGCTCTGGTGCTCAGATCCTGTGCTTGGAGGTGGTCACCCCTGCTGGTGGGCGTCCTGTGTCCAGCGACTGTCCTCACAGGAAGAGACTGGCACATGTTGAGAGGTGTGCAAATCTGAATGGATGTGCTTCACTGTTCTCCTAATCTGTACAGCGTCCACTGCAGGGACCGGCTAGTCCTGGGTCCCACCTTCTCAGGGTCGGATAGGAACCCACCTTCGAGACAGTGAAGAAACCAAGTCCCCGCCCGACCGGGAGTCATCCGTGCCCAGCAGCCCTGCACTGGGAGAAGAACCGCGTCAGTGACCCAGGGTGCAGGCGGGAGCTTCTCTGCCCTGAATCCGAGCCCGCTCCCTGGTGGGAGGCCGAGGAGCTCAGCTGTGGGGCTCGGTCACCCAGCGAGGGGCCGCTGGTGAGCACATGGCCAGTGTTCACCCCTCAGAACCCGAGACTTGCTCTCCATCCTCCCGAGGCAGGGGGTGCCCTGGACGCCAGTTCATCGACTGCGCGTGGTGCCAGGGTCTCCTGAACATCATGTCCCGCTGGTGCCACATCTCTCGACACCCCTGGGTGCCAGGCCTCGCTGACCGCTTCACCGTGGAGGCCCGTCTCAGAGCCTATTTCACGGCTCATTCAAGAGGAAAATGAGGAGGATGCTTCCATTTCACCTGTTAAACGATTTAATTCCTGAGGGACTTGGTCACCATGGTGTCAGCGTGGCCTGGTTCCCGTGTCATTTTTAATTTGTATTCTGATGAAACCTCCCAAACCCCTTCAAGCTCTGCCTTGGGGCCCAACAGAAGTCACACCGCCCGGCCCAAGGGGACCTCTGGTCAGAGGCCGGGGGCGGAAGGAGAGGGAGCAGAGGGCGTCCAATCCTTTCATGTGACTGATGTGTGAGGTGACACCCACAGTGAGTGATGGGGTTCAGTCCCCCAAATGCAGGGCCCCGTGGAAACACATCTGATAAATGTCCAATTAAACGTTCAGAGGACCCTTATTCCCAGAGCAGTTTTAGCCCCACACGTCTTCAAGCTCCTGACCTTGCTCACACCCGTGTTTACGTGCAGATCGCTGGCCCCCTCCTTCCCGCATCCTCCTGCTCCTTGTGGGGGGCGGTGAGGACACCTGGCCACCCTCAGGTCAAATAGGCGATGCAGGATGTGAGTGGGAGAGCAGGGGGCTGGTCTGCTGGTGGGAGACTCGGGGGGGGAACGGAAGCCAGGGCCTGGATCAACATGCTGAGTGGTGCCCCGCCGGCCTGTCCCCTGGTCCCAAAGGTCTCCTCAGTGGTCTTCCTTGTGGGTCCCTCCTGAAGTCCTTGATGCTAGGGATTTAAGGTCCTGCATTCCTTGGAGACGCTCTCCCAGCTGCGATGGGCCACGAAGGCCTCTCGGGAGCCTGAAGACTCAGAACCTGTCCTGGTAAAGGTAGGAGTTGTGTCACTCGGGTTCTGAGGTTGCAGGTCAGATTCTGAGGTCAGGACAAGAGGGACTGACCCAAAGGAAACGGGAGCAGAGCACCGGGCCTCGGAGGGGCGGGGTCTCCTTGGGGTCTGGGCAGACAGCTGGGAATCAGAGTGAATTAAATCCTCCAGGGAGGATCGACAGGCCCTTATCCATAGGAGAGAGCAGGGCTAGAGCTCCAGTGTCTGCTCCAGGAGCTGGGTCCCTAGCCTGATTCCTCCCCAACCCTGTCAGGGACCGGTTGAGTAAAGCAGATTCAAGCTGGTGGGACCTTGGGGTCATTTCACCGTATTTCTCATCCCACAGGCGGCAGCAGCGCTGAGGCTGGGGCATGATGTGGCCTGGGCAGGGAGCAGGCACAGAAGGGGCACTGGAGTCCTGGTTTGTCCACTAGGATGGACAATTCCCTGAATATGACACCGTGGTCCTCCCAGGATGGAGGAGGGGATTCAGATACCAAACCAACTGTAAAAGAATCATGTTGTGTGCTAAAGGGGGAAAAAGAAAGAGCCAGTAATTGCTCTCCTCTAACTTTACTGGGTGCTTCAAAGAACAGAGATTCAGGAGGAAATGTAACATTTTTATTGAAGTCTAGAAAAGCCTGAGGGGGTATGGGGAAGCTAATTGGGCCCTTCTTCTGTCTTCATAACTGTTTCACGTCGGGACACATCTGACTCACCCAGAGGATAGCAAACGGTACTGCTAAGTGCTTTAAGGAATGAACATTTCCAGTATGACTTTATAAGTTCCCAAAGTGTATGCACACTTGGTTTCCGCTAACCATTCATTTTACAAATGTTTATTGAGCACCTACTGTGTGCTGGGCCCTGCATGGGAAGGGGGCAGGAGGTTCAGCAGTGAACAGGGCAGGCAAGGTCCCCTTCCAAATGAAGCGGATGTTCTAACGGGGGTTGATCGAGAATAAGCCACACACACTGGTAAACCAGAGAACCCCAGAGACTGACGATCGAGGAGGAAAGAAAGCATGGCATGATTGGCAGGGGCTGGCGTGCTAGATGGGGGCAGGGGTGGGAGGGGGCTCTCTGAGGAGGTTGATATGAGCTGAGCCCCAGATGACGGGAGGCAGGGGGAAGCTGCCTGGGGAGGACTGGGACGACTCAGGCAGAGCAGGCACCGGAGTATGACACCATATTGGGGAGCAGCCGTCACTCAGAGGTCCCTGCTTCCTCCCCCGGAGTCTTTGTCCCTGTGAGTGGAGGGCGTCGCTACGACAGCCAGTCTGCTGCCCACTCAGGCCCTGGGCACCAGGCTGTGACTCAGTAATTGTATTTCTCAGTCTCTCCCTTCAGCAAACGGAGGGATGTTGATCCTAGAAGTTCACCCCTTTAATCACAAGTTTCTCCAAGTCCCAGGGCTTTGTCGCTCAGGTGTGCTTCTGTTCATTCGCGCATTCACTCATTCATTCCACAGGTGCCTATGGAGGGTCTGCTGCGTGTCTGACCAGCTCTAAGCACTGGGAACAAAGCCCATGAACAAAACAGATCCTAATACAGAGACGAAGGCTGACGTCTATTGGTAAAAGGGCTGGTGTGTCAGGGGCTGTTTGGTGCTTTGGTGAGAAATAACAGCAGGGAGGTGGGCACTGAGGGTGGGGTGTTATTTTAAAGTGGGCTGAGGGAGGCCCTCTGAGAAGGCAGCAGAGAGGGAGCAGCCCCGAGACTCTCTGGGGAGGAGCTTTCATGCGAAGACCCGGGGTGGGCGTGGAGCTGGGTTTCAGCGTCACCAGAGAGGGAGAGGACCAGGTCCGGGTCAGGGGAACCAGAGCCGCGAGGAGGGCCGGGTCGGAAGGGCCCCGTCAAGGGAAGGACGTGGCTTCTCCTCTGTCGGTGGAGCCGCCGAGGGTTTAGAGCAGAGGGTGGCAGCGCCTGGCTCCGCGTTTCTCCTCCGGAGCCTCAGCAGCACGCGCGTCTGGGACGCGACGGGCCTCCGCGGCCCCGGGTCCCAGGCCAGGCTGCTGGCCGCCCGCTCCAGGCTCGCGGGCTGCTGGCCGCCCGCCCCAGGCCGTCCACGCCCGGCCCGCCGGGCTGCTGTTCGCCCGCCCCAGGCCCGCGGGCTGCTGGCCGCCCGCTCCAGGCCCGGGGGCCGCTGGCCCGGGGCCCCTCTGCCCGGCCTGGCATTCGCGGCATCTCTCACGTCCATCCGCTCCCCAGTCTGGCCGGTGTAAGGGCCTCATTACACCGGGCGCGGAGAACGAGGCTCCGGCAACGGCTCCTGAAGCATCTTTTAAAGGTTAATGGTCACTGGCGAGGGAACAAAGGGCCGCCGCGCATCTCCGCCTCTTTGATGATGTGGAGTTTTCAGTTAAGTGAAAACGGGAGGCGTGTCTGCTCACAGGCACCTGGGCTGAGCCCCAGGCAGCTGCGGCGGCGGGTCTCGAGGCTGGGGCTGGGAGGGCAGGCCGGGTGAGCCACCCGCGCCTCGCAGAGGCGGCTCCCAGGCGAGGGGCTCAGATCACCCCGCTCCATCCCGCTCCCCCAGGGGAGCGCTGTGTGTGGAGAGGCGGTTCTGGAGGCTTCCGCAAGCTGGCCCGGAAGCCCCGGGAGGGCAGGGTAAGGGCTGGTCTCGGGCTCATCGGGCCGGTGCAAATGTCTGGCCGCAGCAGGTGGGCAGGTGTGGGGCTGCTGCTAGGTGATGGGCTCTGCCCCGTGGCAAGGAAGGAAACTGATCCAAGTGCTCCCTTCAATCCTCCCTAAACTCACACGGCGTTTCCTGCTCATTTATTTCAGCCATTCAGTATTGCGTTATTGCAAGCCCAGACTCAGTTCCTGAGTCAGGAAGATCCCCTGGAGAAGGGAATGGCAACCCACTCTAATCTTCTTTGCCTGGAAATTCCCACCGACAGAGGAGCCTGACAGAGGAGCCTGGCGGGCTACAGTCCATGGGGTCCCAAAGAGACAGGACTGAGCCGCTGAGCACGCACTCTCTGTATTAGATACTCATTGCTGAGTAACAAACCTTGGCAAATTTAATGGCTTAAACAGCACTCATTCATTAATTATTCCTAGTTTCTGTGGGCCAGTCATCTTGGCACTGCTTTGCTGGGTCCTCTGCTCAGGGTCTTATAGCTACAATCAAGGTGTCTGCAGAATTGGGGTCTCATCTGAATGCTTGACTGGGGACTGACCCATGACCAGGCTCATTTACATGGTGGTTGACAGGATTTGGTTCTTTGGGGGTCGTTTTGCTGGGGACTACCCTCAATTCCTTGACGGTGGAGTTCTTCCCAACACAGTAACTTTCCTGCTCAAATTTAGCCAAAGGGGAAGTCTTCTGGCAAGACGGAGGCTGCTGTCTTCCGTAACCATCCAGTTGAGACTGGAAGAAAAACCTGCCCTTGTAGCTGGAATCAGGTGAAATCTGGCTGTAAATTAGCCTATCAGAAACCAAAAGGCCTGTCACAAGCACAGTTAGGGAGGCTGTAGCTGTCAGCCAAGTGGGAATGATGAGAGAGAGAGAGACAATGTCCGTCCAGAGGGACCAGAGGAGGGGCCGTCGTGGGGGATGGAAGGGGGACAGGCCTGCCCCCAGCAGACATGTCATCCCGCGGAGAACTGGCCTAGGGTGGGGAGACGCCTCCGGAGGGTAGTGTGTGGTTTGAGGCTGGAATGTCTGGCTCATGGGGGTGACTGGTGGTCCCCTGGGAGCTGCAGGGGAGTCTTGGCCAGATGGTGGGTCCTCAGAGGCTCAGCCCCCTTTGAAGGGGTGATAGCCCCCTGCCCTGTCCCTCTGAAGGAGGCCATAAGGGAGGGAAGCCAAAGAGCTCAGCATCGGACAGACTTGGGTGCGAGTCCCACTTCCTGCCAGGCCAGTGACCATGAGCCTCAGTTTCTCCAGCTGCCAAGTGGGGCTAATATTAACTTATATCAACTGCCTGATGGTGGGAGGCCCTAGGTATGCATCTTTAAGGGACAAGGACTTCATTACCCTCATTTACAGCCGTGAAAACAGAGGCACAGAGGGGTTAAGTCATTTACCTGGGGTCACACAGTTGCTGCCTGTGCCTGGACTCAGACTAGTGAGGATGCAGCACACCCCTGGCACCGAGCTGGTGAGCGGGCAGGGGCTCGGGAGTGTCAGGAGCAGTCTGCGATCGTCACACCTGCCGCCCACGTGTGCTGGGAGAGAGGCCACTGCCTCTGCCTCTGAGGGCCGCTGCAGGCAGGAAGCGAGCGCATGCATGTGGGGCCTGGGGCACCTGCCGCGGCAAAGTCAGCTTTTGGCACCCGTGTGGCAGGGTCAGAGCGGCTCTTGCTGAGGATGTCACAGCGGGTAACTGCCTGCTCCTCTGGGCGAGGGGTTGTCTGCCGGCTCCTGTGAGCCTGGTCCTGAGTGTAGGTCAGGGGATGGGTCCTGGGTTCTTGGGAAGAGGTGGCCGGGCCCAGCTCAGGCCTCCCTTGGGGGCCCATCCCCCATCACTGTCTGGGGGGCTGCTCCTGGTGGGCTCAGGAGGCTTTAGAGCTGAGCGGCTGCAGGCCGAGGTTCTGCCTTCTGGTCTGTGCCCCCCAACCCCAGGCCTGCCTTGTCAGCTGCTGGGCAAACCCTGGAGCAGTGACCGCTCAGGGTCCAGTGGGCACAGCCCTCCTGCCCCGGCCTCCGACTGTAGAAGGAGAAAGAGGGTGAACATCCCCTGCCCCCCCGCCCAATACAGTGTAGAACAAATGGCTTCTGGTCCAACACACCCACAACCGGATGTGTCTGGGGCTGAATTGATCGAACTGCAGTTGTGATGCATTAGTGGGTCTTGAAATCAGTTCAGAGGGTGGAGCCCTGCACTTGGAGTCCACAGTGGAGCGGAGATAGCAGAGGGCGTGGTCTGCAGTGAGGGAGGCTGCTGGGGACACTTCTCCTCTGTTGTCACATGGACAGGGGTGTGTGGGGGGGGCACCGTGGGAATGTGTTTCTCACTGCGGTTGTTATTAATATGTGCTTGACCAACGCTCTTGGCCTTAGGGTCACGTGGTGGGTAAGTCATCTTGGGGGCCCAGGGGGTCAGGGCTCTGTTGAATCTGGGAGGAGACTGTAAAGCCTGGAAGATGGAGATGAGAAAGAATGCACCATGGAGATGGCACCGGGCTGGCGCAGCGGTGAGTCCTGCCCAGCCCCCCACCACCTAGCGTCCCCATTTCCTTTTTTGTTTTAATTTTTATTCGTTTATTTTTAGCTGCACTAGGTCTTTGTGGCTCCAGGGGACAGGCTTCCTGGGCTGCAGACAAGCCCTCTGCTGGTTCCCAGAGAAACAGTCAGAATGCACATCGCCTCCATCCTTCCCAGTCTCTCTGCCCCGCAGACCGGTATTGTCTGTGATCACCCCCAGATAAAACTCTTAGACTCGAAGCCTTGTCTCAGGGTCGGCTGCTGGCGAAATCAAAACTGACCAATAGGGTGGAGGCCTTGCTTCTGGCCTGTTTGCATTCTGAGGGTATGACATATGTATATGTATGAATGTGAATATTTTCCCTGAATTGAGGTGGATTTACAAGACAGAAAAAGTGGGTACAAACCAGTGTCAAGGGTTTTATAAGGCAGTCAGCAAGGATGCGGTTCTCATCTCATCATCCATAATGGGGCGGGGGGGGGGCCCGCAGGACAAAATGAGGAGGGCAGCGGGAGGGGAGGAGGGTGGATGGAGGGGAGGGGGGGACAGGGGGAGGGTGCGCGAGAGAGACGGGATGAGAGGGTCTTGACAGGGGAGGGGCAGCTTCCTCAGCACTGGGTCAGCAGCTGCCCTGGCTCAGAAACACGAGCCGTCCATGCAGGGATCCCTCTGGGCTCTCGGTCTCTGTTAGAATAGGACAGGCGGCCAGCAGATCCTCGGGCCGTTCAGTTTTCATTCCATTTGTGTGGGGCGTGGGGACACGTGTGTGCAGACTTACACACATGCGTGCACACTCGTACATACATGCCTTCTCTCACCCCCACACACCGGCCACTCCAGACACAGCAAGTAGGTCATTAAGATGCCAGGCCCTGCCTCCGCCTCCTCGCAGAGCCCGTGTGACCCCGCCGATCAGAGGAGACTGCGGGTCCAGAGGGTGAGCCCTGGCATCGGCCACGGCTCTCCATGGCAACTCAGCTACCTGTTTGCAAGTTTAAAAGCTCCAGGCTTACAGGCGCTCTCACGTTAATTCATGCAGATCAGCTGTTCACTAGTCAGAGCTCCCACTGTTAAGTGAGGCAGCAGGGCGCAGAATTGGCATCTGTGTGTGTGTGAGGCTGTGTGTGTGTGTAGGTGTCTGTGTGTGTAATGGTGTGTGTGTGTGTGTGTGTGTGTGGGGAGGTGAGTCTGGTGCACAGTTAGGATGAGGGTTTGAGGGCAAAATAGCATTACAAATACAGCCAGTAGTAATTGGATTATGGTGGTTGATTGCTTTCAAAGTACTTACCGTGGTGTATTAATATTACATTTGGTGACTTCTGGAGTGTCTCACCGATAGAATGTGGGCTGTCAGAAGAAAGAACACCATTGCAAATCTGATCAGATCTCCCCTGTGGTCCTGAAATCACTGGTGGGGGATTCACATCCAGGTATGAGATGTGGGAGAAAATCCCACCAAGTCCAAAGAAGTCGGCAGTGCAGGTGGGGATCAGGGTGGTGGAGAACCCGGCACCCACGTGGCAGGACTTGAGGTCTGTGTCCTCACCCTCTGGGTGTGGGACAGGGTGGGAGGTGGGGCTGGGGGAGAAAGTGGTGGCGATGGAGAAAGCTGGAGAGAAACGGCCACGTGTGGTTCCTCTGTCTGCAGCAGGTCTCAACCCGATGTCCCGCAGGTGACACAGGAGTGACGAGGGCTTGACCCAATCAGCCAGCAGCCAGCACTTCCGAAGGGATCCCACTTGTCAGACACGTTCCAAACAGGTCGCAGGTATTGACTCAGCCAGTCCCCCCGCCATGCAGGGTGGGTGCTGTTACAGCTTCCCTGTGGAGGGGGATACCCAGGGATGGAGGAGACTGCAGGACACACAGCCAGCAAGGGGCCTGTGGACAGAGCAGCTCAGGGGTCTGGGGGGCAGGTCCCGGGTCTCCATGTGGGGGCGAGAGTGGGGGGTGGGGACGGGGGGCAAGCTGTGGAGCACCAGCCTGTCTGGGGGCCTGGACTTGGGACCGCCACGTGCTGCCAGGGGAGGGTCTGGGCCCGGGTGGCCCCTCTCCTGAGACCTTAAGAGAATCAGATTCCCAAGGGAAATCTCAAGGTTTTCCCATATTGACAGTAGATTCACTTTTTCCCAAAAACACAGGAGGGATGAACTAGACACCTTCCTGGCTAGTTTTGGTCCACGGTGTAAACTCTGACTCATGGAAAATCATTCTGGAAAGTCGTGAGCATCAGGGCGTGATGGTGCTGGGCTGGGTGGTGTAACATGAGGGCTTTTCCCCCAAGACTGAGTGGTGTTCAGGGGGCACTGCCCAGCGAGCTGATGTTGCTCAGAGGGGCATCTGCTCCATCCCCCTGGGGGGCCAAGAGGGGGCTCTCTGCAGGGGAGGGGTGGGGCCCAGGGTTACAGAAACGCCGGGCCAGGTCCTGTCCTGAGGTAGCCCGCAGTCCTGGGATGGACACAACCTCCGCTTTCCCGGGGTTGCCCTGGCGGCTGGAAGGCCAGGTGAGGCTGGGCCTGTTTCCACACAGCCTCCGTGCTGGGCAGATGTCATCTTGTGGGCCCTGCCCCTCCTCCAGCCTCTGTGGGAGTCCCAGGACCCTTAGGCCTGTGGGTATTTGCCTCTGTGGCTCCGCCTCCAGGCAGACCACCACCGTTCCCCTCAGGCCAGGGCAGGGTCAGGTTCAGGACATTGCCCTTCTGCCCCCGCTCCAGAGGCTGTGATGCAGGCCCCATGGAACCTTCTCCCCTTCCTGAAAGGGTCACCTTAAGAACGCGGGGGGCAGGTGCCAGGTTTTGGCATCTGAGGAGCTCCCTAAGCTCCCTGGGACCAAAGCGATCCTCTTTTGTCAGCTCTGATGGGGACAACTGACCCCTGTGCTTTAATCAGGAGGGGACACGCTAAGCTGTGGCCTCCTACAGGGCTGCATACACGTCCATTAAGTCGGCTCTTGCACTCTGTTGCTCCCTGCAGCCTGCGAGGCCTCCCCCACACCCCCAACCCCCCACCGCTCAAGGCCAAGGGGGAGGCCCCAGCCCCAGCCCTGACTCTGGAGTCCACAGCAGCCAAGAGAGAACGCCAATCAGCCCAGATTCCTGGCGGCTGCTCAATACAGCAAATTACTTCTTGCAAATTACTCCTTAAAACCGAAATCTGGGCAGGACTCTGCAAGTTCAGAGGCATCTATTATCTGCTGCTTCCAGGCACCTGGGCGCATCTGAGGGCAGGGTACTTGTTTGTGGGGGAAGATTCTCTGGAAACTGTGCTGCTGGGATCGGCCGGCGCCTCCTCTTCTGCTTCTTGTCTCCTGATGGAAGATGGTTCTGGGCAGGAGGAGGCCTCGGCGTCTTCTTCTCCTGTGTCTCCTGGAGCTCGGGTGTCAGGTGTGATGGAGCGACTCAAGCACCGTTTCCACAGGCGGTGTCCAGGCCCTCCCCATCCCGGAGGGGGTGAGGGGCGCTCGTCTGAGGCCGCGCATGGGTGCAGAGGGGGCTCGGGTGTATGGGACACGACAGGGGGCAGTCAGACAACAGGGCCAGGTTGTGGGCATCAAGGGCTCAAAGGCTGGAGGGAGATATCGGTGCTCAGACAAGTCCCAAAAGATGGAGAGGTGAGGGAGGCAGACGCCCTGTGATAGGGGCTGAGACATGGGGTCTCAGGGCAGCCCACGGGCCTGCAGATGTCAGAGACAAGCAAGCCCAAGGTGGCCACGCAGAAACAGCCCCCCTGCCTTCTGCTTCCCCCAGACGCACGGTCCACAGTGACCTGGGAGGGGAGCTGTTGTAGCCCGCGTTCCGGGAAATGAACTCACTCAGAAGGACAATGCAGATAGTGGAGGGCAGTTTATTACACCGGCGGGCCCAAGGCAGAGTCTCCTCTTAGCCAAGGACCAGACCAGTTTTTGTGAAAACCTTATATACCCTAAGTGTACATGCCCAAACCCACCTCCCCAAATTCCCTGAAACTAGTCTGAACAAAGGAAAAGAAAGACACAAAGTTAACCCATGATTCATATGCCCTAAGCCTAGGTAGTTAACAGTGGACAGTTATCAATAGGCCTGTGGTCATACCCCAATAAGCATAATAGAATTTATGATTCTATTCGGTTACACAGACAATTAGGGTATTCTTTAGGTGATGGAGAATCTAGGTACGAGCCCTGGGACTCTTCCATGGGGGGGTCTGGTTTTCCAATTG
Source organism: Nanger dama (assembly GCA_917880005.1). Classification (NCBI taxonomy): domain Eukaryota; kingdom Metazoa; phylum Chordata; class Mammalia; order Artiodactyla; family Bovidae; genus Nanger; species Nanger dama. Next base: position 6,845,924 of record CAKJTW010000042.1, read on the forward strand.
GTGTGTCGTTTCCATAGATACTAGGCATATAGCTCAGAGTCCGCAGTCCGGCCCAAGATGGAGTCCTGCTTTCAAGACAGAGCCTGTTCTGTCTGTTCCGTCCTTCAGAGCCAGCACGCGGGAACCTGTGGGTCTCTGTCCCATACTTGGTCTCCCTTTGGTCGCTGCAGAGAATGCTCACAGCCCCTGCGTGCTCACGTCCTCTCCCCAGGCCTGTATCCCCAACTCTGGGTTCTCAGTGCCTGTCCAGCAGTGATGGCCTAGACTTGCTCGCAAGGCTAGTATCCTTCTCCCACAGAAAGTCCGCCCTGCACTGCCTGGGGGTAGGGGGGTGGGGTGCTGATGAATTTTTATCCCCTGTTTCCCCTGTGTTCCCATCATCTCTTTTCTTGGAGCCTCTGCCCTGCACCCAGGGACTCTGGAAGCCCCTGGTGACGTCCCACCCCCTATACACATGTCGCTTCAAAGGCCAGCACGCCTGCTTAGCTCTGCCTCTGCTGACACCCCACCTTCACCCCTTCTCCCTTCCCCGCTCCCTAGTCCTCTGGGAAAACAGTCTAGCCCCAGGGGAGGCCACGCGGCAGACCACACAGTGCACCAGCCCTGCTCGCAGCCTCCTATCCTGTCTGTCTCCTTCTGCTCCTTCTGCAGTAAACACCTGTTGGCTCTTTCTTCCTGGGGCTGCATCTGTGCCAAGGGGCCCAGAAAACACACTCACACAGAGCCTCCCGGAGGAGCTGGGGCTGTTTGAATGCTGCAGCCTTGGGTATAGTAATATAATCAGCAACCCCAGGGCCCTTCGAGGGGTTGGGGGTGGGGAGGGAACGTACAGGTTAAACCCAGAGCACAGAGGAGGGGCACGCAGCAGGGGTAATTAATTTTTCTTGAAGGTTTATCACGCTGTCATTAATTTCCTTGTCGCGTGTAAAAATGTAGGCACAGGCTCAATTAAAAGCAAGGCTCTGGTGCCAACCATGCTTGTCTTTTAATCACACTCTTTGCATATTGATTTTGGCATCTCGGTTTAATCACAGGCTATTTCACTGCTGTTATGGAATCCTTGTGCCATTTGCGGGGCTTTTCTACATCTCCTGGAGTTTGTGGACGGGACCCAAGACAGCACTCAGCTGGCTGCCTCCTGCTAGGCTGGGTTTCTGTGCAGCAGGGCTGTGAAGGTCCTAGCGCGAGAGGTTGATTTTCTGGGTTTGCGGAGGACTTTGCCCTGGGATCGGAAATGAGGGCTCCAGCAGGACAAGAGCCCATTATTATTATTATTATTTTCCCTCATCACAGTGAAGGAGACATTAACAAAGCAAGAAGCTTGGCTGTTGGCAATCTCCGGAGTCTATGGGGTTGGGAAGCTCTGGTCACAGCAGCAGAGGGCTGAGCCCCAAGCCAGTGCTGTGCAACCAGAACACGGAACCATGTGTCCATGCCAGTTGCGGGCATTGGACGGGGCTCTGGGGCATAGTGGCTTCTCTCTGGGCCCCTGGGATTAATATACTTAGTCTGGTCCCTCCACCTCCGAGGGCCTGTCTGCAAACCTCACCAGCACTGAGCATTTCAGACTGCCCTCACCCTGGGTGACGACAATAGGACGAACGATGGCAACTCACATCCCTATGACGCTGCGCGTGCTTAGTCGGTCAGTCGTGTCTGACTCTTTGGGACCCCATGGAGTGTACCCCGCCAGGCTCCTCTGTCCATGGGATTCTCGGGGCAAGAATGCTGGAGTGGATTGCCATTTCCTTCTCCAGGGGATCGTCCCAACCCAGGGATCGAATCTGTGTCTCCTATATTGCAGGCGGATTCTTTACCCACTGAGTCAAGGGGGAAGCTCGCATATATAGATAGATGTGTGCATTTAGGAAATTTGTGCCTTATAACCACTCTGCAATTATCTTCATTCTACAGGTGAGGAAACAGGCTTAGGGAAAGAAGCTTGCTCAAGGTCACACAACTGGAAATGGTGGGGTTGGGGTTTGAACCCACATCTGGCCCCAGAGCCCTGACTTGTAACTACTACCATAGCCCTGAGGTCCTTCCTGTCTTTAGGGTCTCTGGTTCATTTCCCAGATCCCCCTTGAAGACAATTATGTTATTCCCCCACCCATGTCCCCAGTGGAGACAAGCCCGGCCCTTGCTGTCCCCAGTCTGAGGGCAAACCCAGGTTTTCTAGAGGATCATTTGGTTTCAAGGCAGAATACAGACGTTCGGGAGTCTGGGCACTAATTTTCCTGGTCATTCTGGAAAGGCGCAATTTTCTCATTAAAGACTCCCCAGAGGTCTGATCTGAATGTGGTCTGGTTTAAAATGTCCTCCTCTGATCTCTGAGGATGTCTGCTCCTTGGCCGTCCAGCCACTCAAACCCCACTGTGTGCCACCCTGGGCTCCGTGCTGCGTGAGGACTTACTCATTTGCTCCTCACATTGGTCCTGTTGTGTTTCTAAACTGGGAAACAGGTGCAGAGTGGTGATCAAGTTCATCAGTAAGTGACGGGGCTGAGGTCTGAACCCAGACTGCCTGGTGCCGGAGTCTAGGCTTCTAACTACCATTCTGTGTGGCCTCCACCTCTTGCTCCAAAGAGCCCCAGGCTGCAAGTGCAGGGATTTTGTGTGGGGGCAGGTCGAGACCCGGGTCTCCATGGGTCCTGCTGGGCCCTCTGGGATGGCGGGTGGGCCGTGACTGTCTCTGCCCGGGCCCCGTCCCTGACTGCTCCCACAGTCCGCTCCTTCTTCCCCTTTAAGACTCAGGTCTGGTGTTCCCTCCTCATTCCCCGAGTCCCTATTCAGGTCCACCCCCGCCCGCCGCTCCATCACTTTGGGCTGGTTAAAGTCCTTCCCAGTATGTGTCTTATTCTCTGGAATTGTCTGCAGTGTTGCTTTGATTTCTTGCTCACTGTCTGTCTCCAGTCTCGAGGGCAAGGTCACAGCTACCTCCGCAGGGCCTGGAACTGTGCCCGGCACCGAGCCTGAGCTCCATGGGGCCTGTGGGGTGATTGCCGTGTGCAGGGAGAGACCCCCATGGTCACCCACCCAACCTGCTCACTAGACCGCGGCTGGCTGCACTGCCACATGGGCACATGTCCTGGGCGGGACACGGGCCACAGGACAGGGGGTGTCACGGAGCCTTGGCCCATCCTGCAAAGGGGAAGCTGTCTGCACCCGAGATTCAGCTCAGCCTTGAGAACCCACTGTATGTGGATACCCCAAACCGGAACCTCAGCCCTGCGTCCCTTGGAGGGACGCTGAGAGGGCAGGTGGCCCGTGGACAGGATCCCTCCACACACACCAGGGGGACAGAGCAGAAACGGGGATGGGCATGGCTCACCACTCCCAGCCGGGATGGTGTTCAGCCCACCCCATTTCATGTGGCTTTTCTCTTCTGGAAAAAATCCTGACATTTCTTTATTTTTTGTTGGCTCTTTAAGTCTGAGAAGTGATGATGGGCCATGGGCTGTGTTAGAATAAAAACCTGGAAGATTTGCAAGCTCGTCACATTCTGGGCTCATACCAGGTGGTGTCTTTAGGAGCCAGCAGTCAGTGGTGGTGAAGAAAAACGTCACAGTTACAGTAGGAAACTTTTCACCTAGGAAGGGGCTGTGGGGAGTCTGTGCCCATAAAGTCTTGGCAGGAGTCTTTCTTAAAACCTAGTTCAGTCCTCTCTACCTGCCCATGGCTTTAATTGAAGAGGCGGCTGGAGACGGTGTGGTGGGGGGTGTGGCAGGCAGTGGGGACCCTGGTGGATGTGGGTGAAGCTTCATCCTGGGTGGCAGCTGGTGGGGCGGGGCCTTCCCAGGTCAGAGTCTGGGGCTGCAGGCTTGGAGCTCTGGCTCTCACCTGGGTGGCCTCTGGGGAGTGTCTCAGCCTTGCTTAGGTTCCTTTTCTCATCTTTGGGACCAGTAGAGCCATCCTGTCCTGCGTTCTCTCAGGCTTGCTGGGGCATCCTCCAAACTGATGGACCATGGCTCTACGTACGGTGGCTCTACGCCTGCAAATCATTCCAAACTCTGATCTGAGTTTCTAGCTCATAACATGTTTCAGGACGTGCTTGAAGATCAGTTATTGCAAAAGTAGCCCCTTATATTGTAATTTCTTACTCTGTGTTCCTAAGGCTTTTTCATCCATGATCCACAGTATAAAATGTATTTTAAAACACTCATTTATTTACTTATTCTCTGGGTCATAGTTGTGGCATGCAGGATCTTTAGTTGTGGCATGCAGGATCTAGTTCCCGGAGCAGGGATCGAACCTGGACCCCCTGCATTGGGAGTGCAGAGTCTTAGCTGCTGGACTACCAGGGAAGTCCCTTATTTTTATACCGCAAGCCAATATATGCTCAAGTTTACATATCTGAGCCAAAATAGGAACAGATTTACTACCTGATAATATTCTACTCCATTTTATTCCATTCCGTTTTTTCCCAACTTCAAATTACTGTCCAAGATAAACTCGATAGAGGTAAGGACCCACAGTAGCTTGCTACCTGCCCATTTCAAAACACCACCTTGTTGCGAGGTGCTCTCTCGTAGCTGTTGCTGCCTTGGGTGATTTCTCTGCTGACCGGACCATAAACTTCCTGACTCTGGGCAGGGACCTTGGTTCTTTGCATTGCCCACACTGGGCACTGTGACTGGCAGCTGCTTGCTGGCTCGAAACCGTGAATGCTTCTCTCCTTGGCTCCCATTTTGTTAACAACTGTCAAATTTGGGGATGCTGACTGCTCAGTAAATACCATCCCCTTCTCTTTGCAGAAATGGTGAGGATTTAATAGGATTCTCTGACAGGCTTCAGTGCTAAGAACTGAATGGCTTGGCACTGTGTACTGAGCCTCCCCCAGGCAGCAATGCCACCGCCGCTGTGCCCCCAGCCCACCCCCCACCTCCACCCGCCACACTGAGTTCGAAGGCATTTTGAGTGTCAGATTTGCCTGTAAACCCAAGTGAATAAAAATGAGCGAGGGCGTTTGGATTGTCACAATGGTGGGGGAAAGGGGTGATCTCTTGACATCTATTGGGCATAAGCCAAGGCCACTAAATGTCCTGTAGTATCTCTGACAGTTCCACACAATGAAACTGCCCCCACAAAATGCCAATGGCACCCACGGTTGAGATGCTCTGAGTGAGACTTGAAAAGTTTGGAAACTGGGAAAGTCATAGGAGAATTTATTTCATCTCCCCAACTCCCCACCCCTATTTTCTTTCTTTCCAAATGTCAAAATCTTTAAGGTTTACTACACCTGGAAAAGCTGGCCCTGGGACAATGAGGGGGCATGTTTCGGAGACCCACCTGGCCTCTGCAAGCCTGCCAGCTGAGTTAGAAGCAGCGAGTCCTGGAGTCCTGACAGAGCGAGGCTCCCAGGTCCCAGTGGATGGAATGCCTGCGCTGGAGGCTCTGATCGTGGTGGGGAGAAGGAACCAAGCCTCTCTTGAGTAAATCTGCAGGTACAGCCTGAGATGCTTTCTAAAGGCTTCCCAACATAAGGAGCCATCTTCCCTCCCTGTGCAAGCCAGGTCTGGGAGCAGCATCCCAGGAAAAGGGGAGTGAAAAGTCTTGACTCTACTTCCTGCTTCGAGCTGGGCTTTGAAGGCAGGTGGGCTGGGTCCTCCCAGGTGTCCTTAGCACAGTCAGCCCTCACTCACCCATGAGTGACAGCCTGGTCAATCCCCTGATTCCTTGCTTTCTCTCTTATCAGTTCATCAGCTAGTCTGAAGACCACCAGTCCTGGTGTGCCTTGGATTGAGCAGGTTCTCAGGTTTTAAGACTTTTGGTTCTAAAGCCAGAAAGTCCCAGGCAAACCAGGAAGGCTTGGTCACCTTTTTCTGCACAGAAGTCACTGGGGGGCTGGAGTGGATGACTCAGGTGGAGATTAACAGCCAGAGTAAAGGAGCTTGTTCAAGACGTGATGGGGAGATACTGAAGCGATCTGAGCAGGGATTTTAAAAAAGCAATGGTCTAAAACCCTCAAAGGAGGTCAAACTGAATTTTACTTTTGTGGCTAACAAGGGTAATGAGGGCACTCAGTTGGCACTGACCTTGGCATTGGTGTAACATAGGGGTTTCCTACTGGGGGCATTTTTGCTCACCCTTCCCCAGTGCCTGCTGACCGTTTTGGTTGTAATGGCTGGTGCAGAGTCTACTGTGTCTATGCGTGGAGTCCAGGGAGGCTGGTGAGCCTCCCACAATGCACAAGATGGCCCCACAGCAAAGACCACCTGGCTCAAGATGGCAGTAGTGCTCAGACAGAGGAGTTCTGGCGTCATACAGGACGCTGACCCCCTCAGGGGGCTCGTCATTTCACTAGGGCTGAGACGCACACATGGGGAATGTTTTCCCTCAAGGTCACCCTCATTTTCTCTCTTGTCTTTCCACCACTACCGAAGCCCAGCCTCTCTAGCCAGTAGCTGCTTGTGGTATTATCCTTTGTTTAACAGAGGCTAAGAGCAGACACATCAAAGTTTATCAGCCAAGCTCCAGATTAGGTTGAAGATTTAGACAGAACATTAGACGAAGTGGAGCCAGTGATCCTCATTAAACAAAAATATACAGTCTTTCTCTTGGCCAAGGAATGAGGGCCCCAAACTGCCAGTTTAATATTTAAAAACAGGTAAATAAAACTTAATCTCTCCATAGAAACTGGGGATCCTGAGGGATGTAAGGATTTACTGGCTTTAGTCTTCAGCAGTAATTTCCACACTGCCTTTTGTTTGTATAATTTGTCATACTTTAACACACATTACTTTGTACATTTTCCTCCATTAATAAGTACTGAAGTGTTACACATCATTAGAGTTCTTTTCTCAACCCAACAACAATAGCAAAATGCCTGCAGTCCTGCTGATTTTCTCATAAATGCATTCTTTCCCTGTCTCCAGTGGCGTCCTCTTATTTCCCACAGTATGCTCAATGCTCTGTGTGAGTCTGCTTCCTGCCTGTTCCACTCACAAAGGGACCATGGTTGTTTTGTCTGCCCAGTGTCTATTCCTTCCTCTCCTGCAAGTCCAGCCTGGTGTTCTTTTTGGTGACCAGTTTCTCCTCCGTCCTCTGCTTGCTCCACATGAAAGAATCCAGTGCGCTAGCTTCTAGTTCGAAGACCAGAACTGGCCGTAGAGCTGGGCCTGGAAGGAGCTGGGCCTGGAAGGAGCTGGGCCTGGAAGGAGCTGGGCCTGGAAGGAGCTGGGCCTGGAAGGAGCTGGGCCCAGCCAATCAGTGTCTTTGACTCCCTCCTCTCCTTGGCCGAAGTCAGTCACTGATGGTTACGTGATGCAAGCCAGGCTAATAAGAGCTGCCTGGAAAAAGAAACCAGCACCCATTACTGTCAGGATATAAAACCGGGCCCCAAGCTAAGAAGGGCTTGCCTGTATGTCAGGGAAACACAGAGGAAAACAGCAAGAAATGGAGCTGTGGACTTCCTTGGTGATTCAGGGCTTGAGAATCTGCTGGTCAATGCACAGGACACAGGTTCAGTCCCTGGTCTGGGGAGATTCCACGTGCCGCAGAGCAACTAAGCCCATGCGCCAGAGCTACCGAAGCTGGCGTGCCCTGGAACCCACACTCCGCTGCAGCAGAAGCCGCCACACCACAGCTGGAGAGTAGCCCCTGCTTGCCACAACCAGAGGAAGCTCACGAGCAGCAGCAAAGACCCAGCGCAGCCAAAAAAAAAGGAAAAGAAACGGAGCCCTGACATGACTTGAGCTACTTGATCCAGCCACACCTGCAGCCGCTTCTGCCCAAGGGAACTGCATCTTTGAGTGGGCAGTAGGCATCAAGACTAAGTCTTTGAATTCTCTATGAGAAGAGGGAACTCCTGCGTTTTAGGGACGTCAGATGGGTTATAGATAAAGGGCAAATGAGACATTCATTCATTTAGGGACATCAGATGGGTTATGGATAAAGGACAAATGAGACATTCAAGTTGTAGGCACCATAGGCAGTCAGGAGAAGAAAAGGTCCAAAGGAGTGCTTATGAATAGGGAAGCCTTCCCAGAGGAGGTGGGATGTGAGCTGATCTTGAAGGATTCCTAGGAGCAGCAGGGAGTGGGAAGTGTGACAGGAAGGGAAAACCCTGAGCATGATCTGAATAACAGTTGTCCCGTCTGGACTGAGTCATCGATGGAAAAACACAACCAAGACAGCAGACAAGAGAAATAATCAAACCCTGATCCCCAAAGCAAACACAGTGCCCAGTTGTGGATCTGACTGGTGATGGAAGTAAAGTCTGAGGATGTAAAGAGCAATATTGCATAGGAACTTGGAATGTTAGGTCCATGAATCAAGGCAAATCGGACGTGGTCAAATAGGAGATGGCAAAAATGACCATTGACATTTTAGGAATCAGTGAACTAAAATGGACTGGAATGGGTGAATTTAACTCAGATGACCATTATATCTACTACTGCGGGCAAGAATCCCTTAGAAGAAATGGAGTAGCCATCATAGTCAACAAAAGAGTCTGAAATGCAGCACTTGGATGCAATCTCAAAAATGACAGAATGATACCTGTTCGTTTCCCGAACCATTCAGTATCACCGTAATCCAAGTCTGTGCCCCTACCAGTAATTCTGAAGAAGCTGAAGTTGAACGGTTCTATGAAGACCTATAAGACCTTCTAGAACTAACACCCCCAAAAGATGTCCTTTTTATTATAGGGACTGGAATGCAAAAGTAGGAAGTCAAGAAATACCTGGAGTAACAGGCAAATTTGGCCTTGGAATACGGAATGAAGCAGGGCAAAGGCTAATAGAGTTTTGCCAAGAGTACACACTGGTCATAGCAAACACCATTTTCCAACAATGCAAGAGAAGACTCTACACATGGGCATCATCAGATGGTCAATACTGAAATCAGATTGATTATATTCTTTGCAGCCAAAGATGGAGAAGCTCTATGCAGTCAACAAAAACAAGACCAGGAGCTGACTGTGGCTCAGATCATGAACTCCTTATTGCCAAATTCAGACTTAAATTGAAGAAAGTAGGGAAAACCACTAGACCATCCAGGTATCACCTAAATCAAATCCCTTATGATTATACAGTGGAAGTAACAAATAGATTCAAGGGATTAGATCTGATAGACAGAGTGCCTGAAGAACTATGGACAGAGGTTCGTGACATTGTACAGGAGGCAGTGATCAAGACCATCTCCAAGAAAAAGAAATGCAAAAAGGCAAAACAGTTGTCTGATGAGTCCTTACAAATAGTTGAGAAAAGAAGAGAAGCTAAAGGCAAAGAAGAAAAGGAAAGATATACCCATTTGAATGCAGAGTTCCAAAGAAAAGCAAGGAGAGAGAAGAAAGCCTTCTTCAGTGATCAATGCAAAGAAATAGAGAAAAACAATAGAATGAGAAAGACTAGAGATCTAGTCAGGAAAATTAGAGATACCAAAGGAACATTTCATGCAAAGATGGGCTCGATAAAGGACAGAAATGGTATGGACCTAACAGAAGCAGAAGATATTAAGAAAAGGTGGCAAGAATACACAGAAGAACTATACAAAAAAGATCTTCATGACCTAGATAATCACAATGGTGTTATCACTCACCTAGAGCCAGATATTCTAAAATGTGAAGTCAAGTGGGCCTTAGAAAGCATCACTACGAACAAAGCTAGTGGAGGTGATGAAATTCCAGTTGAGCTGTTTCAAATCCTAAAAGATGATGCATGAAAGTGCTGCACTCAATATGCGAGCAAATCTGGAAAACTCAGCAGTGGCCACAGGACTGGAAAAGGTCAGTTTTCATTCCAATCCCAAAGAAAGGCAATGCCAAAGAATGTTCAAACTACTGCACAACTGTACTCATCTCACACGCTAGCAAAGTAATATTGCTCAAAATTCTCCAAGCCAGGCTTCAGCAATATGTGAAGCATGAAATCCAGATGTTCAAGCTGGTTTTAGAAAAGGCAGAGGAACCAGAGATAAAATTGCCAGCATCCACTGGATCATGGAAAAAGCAAGAGAGTTCCAGAAAAACACCTACTTTTTCTTTATTCATTATGCCAAAGCCTTTGACTGTGTGGATCACAAAAAACTGTGGAAAATTCTGAAAGAGAGAGGAATACCAGACCACCTGACCTGCCTCCTGAGAAATCTCTATGCAGGTCAAGAAGCAATAGTTAGAACTGGACATGGAACAACAGACTGGTTCCAAATAGGAAAAGGAGTACATCAAGGCTGTATATTCTCACCCTGCCTATTTAACTTATATACAGAGTACATCATGAGAAATGCCAGGCTGGATGAAGCACAAGCTGGAATCAAGATTGCCAGGAGAAATATCAATAAGCTCAAATATGCAGATGACACCACCCTTATGGCAGAAAGTGAAGAAGATCTAAAGAGCCTCTTGATGAAAGTGAAAGAAGAGTGAAAAAGTTGGCTTACAACTCAACATTCAGAAAACTAAGATCATGGTGTCTGGTCCTGTCACTTCATGACAAATAGATGGAGAAACAATGGAAACAGTGTCAGACTTTATTTTTAGGGGCTCCAAAATCACTGCAGATGGTGGCTGCAGCCTTGAAAAAAGATGCTTGCTCCTTGGAAGAAAAGCTATGATCAACCTATAGCATATTGAAAAACAGAGACTTTACCAACAAAGGTCCGTCTAATCAAGGCTATGGTTTTTCCAGTAGTCATGTATGGTTGTGAGAGTTGGACTAAAAAGAAAGCTGAGAGCCAAAGAATTGATGCTTTTGAACTGTGGTGTTGGAGAAGACTCTTGAGAGTCCCTTGGACTGCAAGGAGATCCAACCAGTCCATCCTAAAGGAAATCAGTCCTGAATATTCATTGGAAGCTGATGTTGAAGCTGAAACTCCAATACTTTGGCCACCTGATGTGAAGAACTGATTCATTGGAGAAAACCCTGATGCTGGGAAAGGTTGAAGGCAGCAAGAGAAGGGATGACAGAGGATGAGATGGTTGAATGGCATCACCGACGTGATGGACATGAGTTTGAGTAGGCTTTGGGAGTTGGTGATAGACAGGGAGGCCTGGCATGCTGCAGTCCATGGGGTCACAAAGAGTCAGACACGATTGAGTGACAACTGAACTGATCCCCAATACAAGCCTGCCTGAGGTTTATAAATATGGTCGCAGGAGTCTTAAAAATTCCCCTCTTTGGTGATGACTTCTTGTCCATCAATCTTATCAATTCTGACTGTGCCTCGCCCCACCTCCCCCACCCTGCCCCAGCTGTTTCAAAGGACCCTCTCCATGTCTTGCAACTCATTCTAGATGAGACGAGTGCTTCTCAGGTCTGCGGAAACCCAGAGAAAAAAACCTCATTTTATGATCTTAAGGGAGATGAAAGGCATATCTCAACAGCACATTTCAAATGCATTCCTGCTCATCACAGAAGTATCTACAGTCCCTACATTATTTAGAAAGCTGCAGGAGAGGGCATAATGAATGCAGAATATGCAAGTGATTCATTTTGATTTTTCAAAAATGCAACCCAGCCAGCGAGAGCTTTGCAGAATATCTAAAGACAAAACAATATCTCTGAGATTTGTAAAGTCGCGAAATTAAAGAGATGATTAAGAAAAGAAAACCCATACTTAAAGGAACCAAGAACTTTGATTTTTAAAAGGTGGCAGGAAAAAAACCCCACAAAAAGGCGTGTGAGGGTAAGGAAACTGTTCTGAAAAATGGGAATTCTGTGCCCGGAGCTGCTCGTAGCTCTGTCCCTGGAGTGTGAAATTAGCGACTGAAGGCAGATTTCACAGGCACTTCCGAGGAGCGTGTTGGTGGATTTGTGACAGGGCCGCTCTGCCAAGTCCTGCCCACTTGCAAGCTGCTGTCGTGATTCATGCAAAGCACAGATAATCCTGAGTGTCTGGAGCGCTTTGCATTTATATTGAACGCAGCCTCTCTCCTTCCTACAGAGCTAGTCTAGTGCTGAGTGCAGGCGGGTGGAGAAGGGTGGCAGGGAGCACCTACTGGACTAATATTCTCACTGAGCTCCTATTTTCTTTTAACAGAAGAAAAAAGCATGTGGATCACATTGAGAATTATACTGGCAAACCTATAGGAAATAGGATTATAGTTAAAATGTTCAACATTAAGCAAGGGAGGGATATATTAGGAGTTTTGGGTTAACAGATACATACTACTATATATAAAATAATCAGCAAGACCTACTGTATAGTATAGTATCAATGTTCTGTAATAACCTATACAGGAAAAGAATCTGAAGAAGAATGGATATATGTTTATGTATAACTGAATCACTTTGCTGTATACTTGAAACTAACACAACATTGTAAATCAACTATACTCCAATATAAAAATTTTAAAATGTTAAACGTTAAAATCTTCCCGAGGAATTCTCCTGGTCTGGGTCTCTCTGTCACCACATCCGGAAGTGGAGCTTAATAGGAAGTTCAACAGATTAAAAAATATAATTGGGACACGATGAGCTTGGAGAAGAGTTGCACTTTCTCAATCTGTCTTTCCGTGTATCATTTGCACATTCATGTTGTGCACATACAGACAACAATCAAATAGAAAGTGTAATCACAGCTTTTCTTTCTAAGCCATGGTCAGCTTGAAAAGGGCCAACTTAAAGGTCCCGAGGAAAACAGATTACCATTTTCTATTGTTTTTTAATTGAAATATAGTTGCCTTACAATGTTGTGTTAGTTTCTGCGGTACAGTGGGGAGAATGCATACATATAGCCCCTCCCTCTTGGATTTCCTTCCCACCTCCACTCCCATCCACCCATCCAGGTCATCACAGAGCACCACGCGGAGCTCCCTGTGCAGCTTCCCACTAGCTGGCTATTTTAGTCATGGTAGGAGAAGGCAATGGTACCCCCACTCCAGTACTCTTGCCTGGAAAATCCCATGGACGGAGGAGCCTGGTAGGCTGCAGTCCATGGGGTCGCTAAGAGTCAGACACGACTGAGCGACTTCACTTTCTCTTTTCACCTTCATGCATTGGAGAAGGAAATGGCAACCCACTCCAGTGTTCTTGCCTGGAGAATCCCAGGGACGGGGGAGCCTGGTGGGCTGCCGTCTATGGGGTTGCACAGAGTCGGACACGACTGAAGTGACTTAGCAGCAGCAGCAGCAGCAGTGTATATATGCCAGTCCTCCCCAAAGAGAGTATTTTAAGTTACAGTTAACTCTTGAACAACACTGGTCCCCTTATATGCAATTTTTTTTTCAACTGGAAATAATGCAGGTTGATCCAAGACGTGGCACTCTTGGACCACATGATCCATGTTGTGACCCACAAGCTGTGATCCCCAGGACCACAAGATCTGGACACGACTGAGCAACTTTCACTTCGCTTCACACAGTCTAAGACTGGTTGACTCCATGGATATGAAACTGCGGATACAGAAGACTGGCATATAGGGAGGGATAACTGTAAGTTACATGTGGGTTTTCCATCGTGTGAACCCTGTGTTGTTTAAAGGGTCAACTGTAGCTGCCCATGGAGCCAGAGGAAGCTTGGGTCTTAGGTGAAAATCATCTTTATTGGTTTATCATCTTAGGAAGACCTTGTGATCATTTTTATTTATTTTTTAAAAAACACCATCGTATTTTCAAAGTTCCACTCATTCTTGATCATTTGGTGGTCTACCTTCCTAATCTCCATAGTTGTGGGTGTCAGGTAACTTTCAAACATGGTTCTGGGTGTTTTTGCTCAAAGTAGACAAGCGAAACAGATGATGGTAATGATCATGATGACAACACAATGACAACAGAGAGTTCAATGTGAAGTGAGATGAATTTGCCCAGATTTTATAAAGGCTCATCTGTCACACCATGTGTTGGCTTGTATCACTGGAAGGGTGGAGGCAGGTGGGCTGTAGAGCAGTTGATTCAGCAACCCGAAGGTGTCCTCAAGGACCCAGGTTCTTTCTGTCTCTGCTCATGGTCCAAGTTTCATCTCTTCCCTGTCATCTCTTTGCTCCTATTCTGCAGGGAAAGCAGCCACTTTCGGACTTTCTCCCAGAAGAGTAGAGAGGCATTGCCCATAAAGCCCCAGAAAAAGCCTCCTAGAATGCCCTTGGCCTTGGTTGGGTCACATGTCCACATTTCATCCAATCCTAGGCAAGAAGGTGGGATTACTGTTGGAGCAGCTCTGTAGCAGAGGTGGGGTCCACCTCTCTGAGGGTTCTAGGATGCAGAGGGTAGCAGGATATTCCTGACCAAGCCAATGACCATTTAGTAGTGAGGACAGGGATGGCTGATGCCAGATCAGCTGTCAGCAACGCCCACCCCTGCACAGTCACAGAGGCATCTCGATCACCTTGGGTACCAGCCTAGCATGTTGAATGTGTGTGCTGGGCTGAACTGGCTGGAATTCCAAATGAAGTTAACACAGTGCTGAATGGGTAAAGCAGGTTCCTCCAAAGATGTGCAGGGAATGAAAACCATGCTAGTTCTCATGGGCATCCATGAGTGGGACAGAATCAAGTTTGTCTTTGCAAGATGAATCCTTGTTTCTCTTCCTCTCTGTCCACAGGGGTCAACACTTTTTAGATGAGGCTGTCTTGCTCCTGTCCCTGTTTTTTAGCCTCTGTTCTCACTCCACTCCACCTGCTGGGGGTCTGGGCTGATTGGAGCACCAAGGTAGCACCCTGATTTACTGGGTGGCACGCTACAGAGCCGTCACTCACTGGTGCTTCCCACCTGAACCATCCATTTCTTTCTATCCATGACTTTATAGCCTGAGTTCAGCCTTTTCACATTGTTTTTGCTGTATCAAGGATCATGATGTTTAAAAAGATGATCAAAAGGAAGAAATAAATGAAACCCCAGTTGGGACAAACCAGGAAGATTGCATCGGCTCCCCTCTCACTTCTGTATATTGGAAAGAGCACAATAAAGCCCTCTGGGTCTCCAGACGCAAGCTGTTTTCTTATTTCATTTTATGGCCCCTGTGCATGCAGAGGCACTTCTTATGATTTATGGGAAACAGATTAAAATTAAAGCAGCAGTAGGATTATATTGTGCTGTGAGTGACCTGAGCCCCAGATAAAAGAACCTTAAGCACAATCCAAATTTATTTTTGTCTCGTGTAACAGACTAGGGGTGGGAGCTGTGCTCTGCCAAGCTTTCAAGGAGGCGCATTTCTTCATTTTGTTTTCCTGCCAAGAGAGGCCTCCATTCTGTGGGTTACCTCGTGGTCCAAAGTAGTGGCTCCAGCTCCAGCCGTTATACCCACTGCCCAGCCAGCAGGAAAGAGGGAGATATGGAATCAAATGAGGACAAAGGGCACACTCTAGGATTCTTCTAAGGAAGCTTCCATTTTCCCTCTTCAGTTACAAACTACTTGTGGCTGCAACTTTTTGAGTGACTAAGCACACACACACGTGCATGTAATAATAATCACTATATATTAATAGTTAATGCTTAACTTGTGGTTACCATGGGCCTGGTCCACTTGTCAGCTCAGTGTATTTAATTCTCATGCACACATGCTCAGTCATGTCTGACTCTTTATGACCCCATGGACTGTAGCCCACCAGGCTCCTCTGTCCATGAGATTTCCCAGGCAAGAATACTGGAGTGGGCTGCCATTTCCTTCTCCAGGGGAGAAAGAAATTCTCAAGCAGCCCCATTGTGGTCTCTGAATAGTATCTCCCTGGAGATGTCCATGTTCTAATCCCTAGAACTTGTGAGTATGTTATTTCCCCTGGTGAAAGACATAGTGCAGGTGTGATTAAGGCTTCTGAGATGGGGTGATGAGACTGGACTACCCAGGTGGGCCCAGTGTAATCACAAGCATCCTCATAAAGGGAAGGCAGGAGGTCAAGGAAAAGAGGAGGATCCACAGTGCTTGCTTTGAAGATGGAAGACGGAGTCTTGGGTCTGTGGAAGGTGGAAATGGTAAGGAAGCAGGTTGTTGCTGTAGCCCGTGGAAGGAGCGCAGCACTGTGGACTAGACGTCTGACCTTTGGAGCCATAAAATACAAATGTGTCTTTTTATGCCGCCAAATTTGTGATCATCGGTAACAGCAGCCACTGGGAATGAACATCCATATCATGACGATACTCTTATCTGTATTCAGAAAGGAGGAACCTGAAGCACAGAGAGGCTAAGTCACTTGCCCGAGGTCACACAGCTTACTGGTGGGGGAAAGTGCAGATCTGAAGCCTGGCAGTCCTTCTCTGGAATCTGCCCTTTTAGCCACTGTTTACCACATGGAATACATATGCTGTCTGTCTGGGGTTTGCTTTGATTTTGCTTACAATTTCTTAGGTAGTAGATTTTTCCAGCCTTCAAAGGCTTTCATAGTTTGGAAAATTTAAAACATATGTGAAAGAGAATGATGTAATGAACTCCTCAACACCTGTGGCCAAACTTATTTTGTCTATACTCTCCTTGTTTTTTCCTCTCATTTATTTGGAAGTAAATCCCAAATATTATATTACTTCATTTGTACATATTTCTTTAAAAAGCTCTTTCTATAACACATTTGTCACCCCTAAAATTTAATTTTTAATATCTTTAATATCATCAAATACGCAATCGGTTTACACATTTTTCAATTGTCTTTTTTTTTCAGTTTCTTTGAATTAGGATCCAAATTTCCCTTGGTTGATGTGGCTTGACTTTGTTTTAGTTTATAAAAGTACCATTCAATAAAAGTATCAGACAAGCCACATGTGTAATTTTGAATTTCGTAGACGGTAAATTAAAAAAAAGAAAAGAAACAGGTGAAATGAATGCTGATGTATTTTGTTTAACCCAATGTATCCAAATGTTATTTTTAACATGTAATGAATGTAAAAATTATTGAGATATCTTATAAAATTTTTTCATAGTAAATCTTTAAAATTAGGTGTGTATCTTATACTTAGAACATGTTCCAGTTCAGGCCAGCCACATTTCAGGGGCTCAGTGGTCACAGATGGCTGATGGCCACTGTATTGGACAGCACCAGTGTATCACATCCTTTCTTTCCCCCTTGATATTTATTTTTTTAAGAAAATTGAATCATTTCTTTCACTGTGGAGTTTGCTAGTTGCATCTCTGGGGACATAGGCGCTTTTCATTGAAAAATCCTATTATTGCACAATGCTCTGATCCCAGGTGTCTGGAGGAAAAGTGCTCTGCTTGCCTCTTGGGGTCTCTTCCAGGGAAGCCCCTGGAGGGGCTTGTCTTTCAGAAACTAAAAGAAGTGCGGTGCCATCACGGAGCAAAGTTCTCAGACTGCAATGCTGCCACTTAACGGATCGTGGAATCAATTTAGTTGGTCATAATCAGCATTTTGGGCTTCCCTTGTAGCTCAGTGGCCAAAAATCTGCCTGCCAATGCAGGAGGCCTGGGTTTGATCCCCAGGTGGGGAAGATCCCTTGGAGAAGGAAATGGCAACCTACTCCAATATTCTTGTCTGTGAAATCCCATGGACAAAGAGCCTGGCAAACTCCAGTCCATGGAGTCTCAGAGCTGGACACGACTTAGCGACCAAAAAACAGCAATCAGACTTTTAAAAATATGAAATGGAACGGAATATAGCAGAATGGGATGGGATGGGATGCAGCAGAAAATACCTTGTGCCTGTATATAAGGTGCTCTTGTTTCATGCAGCGTGTGTGTGAGTGTGTGTGTGTGTAAGTGTGTGTGTGAGAATGCATAAGTGTGCTTGCATCATGTGTGAGGAAATGCACATTTCTAACTATGGGTCACTGCCTTGCTCAGCTCAGCTACCAACACAAAGGACCACAGGCTGGAGGGTCTTGGACAAGAGACATTTATTTTCTCACAGGTCTGGGGCCTGGAAGTGAAAAATCAAGCTGCTGGCAGGGTTGACATCTGGTCAGGGCTCTCCTGAATTGCAGATAGTCACCTTCTCGCTGAGTGTGCTCACGCGGCCTTTCTTTTGCATATGCACATGGAGAGAAAAGGAACGAGCTTTCTAGTGTATCTTTTTATCAGACCACCATCTTGTCGGATCAGGACTCCACCCTTACAACCTCATTGTACCTTAATTATTTTCTTAAGGACCCCCCGTCTCCAAATCCAACCACACTGGAAGTTAAGACTTCAACCTAGCAATTTGCGGAGGACATAAATACTGAGTCCATCCGTTCAGTTCAGTCGCTCAGTCGTGTCCGACTCTTTGGGACTCCGTGGACTGTAGCACGCCAGGCTTCCCTGTCCTTCATCATCTCCCGGAGCTCACTCAAACTCATGTCCATCAAGGAGGTGATGCCATCCAAACATTTCATCCTCTGTTGTCCCCTTCTCCTCCTGCCTTCAATCTTTCCCAGCATCAGGGTCTTTTCCAATGAGTCAGTTCGCATGAGGTGGCCCAAGCATTGGAGTTTCAGCTTCAGCATCAGTCCTTTCAATGAATATTCAGGACTGATATGCTTTAGAATTGGCTGATCTGATCTCTTCGCAGTCCAAGGGACTCTCAAGAATCCTCTCCAACACCACAGTTCAAAAGCATCAATTCTTCAGTGGTCAGCTTTCTTTATAGTCCAACTCTCACATCCATACATGACTACTGGAAAAACTATGGCTTTGACTAGATGGACCTTTGTTGGCAAAGTAATGTCTCTGCTTTTTAATATGCTGTCTAGGTTGGGTCCATAAGAGTCAGGAAAGTGTGAAAGAGCCTGCTGTAGAGAATTTGCCCACCCATCTTCTTCAAAGTCAGTAGGACCACCGCTTGCAAACTCCTCTGACTCAGCTGTTATGGAAATCTTGGCCACGGAGTCCTACCAGATTCACTGGACACTCTTCTGTCTCTGCAGGGGGCAAGGAGGGGCTTGCATGTTTTCAGGGAGCACATGCTTTCATGGGGAGAAGGCAATGGCATCCCACTCCAGTACTCTTGCCTGGAAACTCCTATGGATGGAGGAGCCTGGAAGGCTGCAGTCCATGGGGTCGCTGAGTCAGACATGACTGAGTGACTTCACTTTCACTTTTCACTTTCATGCATTGGAGAAGGAAATGGGAACCCACTCCAGTATTCTTGCCTGGGGAATCCCAGGGAGGGCGGAGCCCAATGGGCTGCCGTCTGTGGGGTCACACAGAGTCGAACACAACTGAAGCGACTTAGCAGTAGCAGCATGCTTTCATGGAAAATATGACAGGATTCTTCCTCTCTGCCTACAGGTATTAAACATGATGGCATCAAACTTCACCCCACTCACCAATGATTTGAGAGATGGAAATGCTTGCATAAAGAGGTCTTGATCCTTTTGCATTTTTGTAGCCAGAATCATGTCTGGAAAAGCCAAGGGGTCTGTGAAAACCACTGTAAAAGTCCCACTGCAGTAAATGTAGGAGGGAGAAGAGACATGTGCGTGTGAAGTTGAAGTTTGGAATGTCAGATCAAAGTCAGTAATTACAGTGCAGATGAGGTCACTAAATATGCATGACTATGCAAATCTAGGTGAAAAGCAGAATGCTAATTATGTCAGCCTCTCCAGCTCTGAGGGAGTCTGTCAGGATGAGAGCCCTGGACTGAGAAAGCAGGAGGGACGGGTCACACTGAAAGGGGCAGGAGCCCCGGGAACTGGATATGGTCCCAGGTGGGCTTAGCCTCGGGCATGAGTGGTCCTGCACCTGGAAACAGCTAGATGGGAAAGGTGGGGTGGGGCTTGAGATGGAAATAAGGCTCTGCTGGCATGGGTGGGTCCACCGAAGTCAACAGAAGTAGGGATCTGGGCCTGGGGTGATGCTCCCCAAAGTTGTGATCTGCCTGCCACTGGTGCTTGGTGAAGTGAGTTAGATGGCATGTGGAAATTTTTCTACATGGCAGTTACACTTATGGCTGTGTTTGTATGGCAACATGATCCAGACTCGATTCTGCCCATGGGGTTTCTATACACGCCAACACCACTCAAGGCATCAGGACTCATAATGAGCAAGTCAGGCGTAGTCCTGCCCTCATGCAGCTTTTATGCTAGAGCAGGGAGACAGACAGATACGTGCTCACACTTATTCTACTCAGATGTAGCCAAGTCTGCATCTTTATTTAAACAAACCTCACTGTTCTTTTTTTTTTTTTTTGCCTCTGGAGCCAGGAAAGTCTCATACACCTCCCGAGGGGCGACACGCTTCGACATTTATGTGAAAGTGAATTACACCCTGTGTAATTCCAATCTTCTCAGCCACGGTTGTTTCTTTGGTGTCATGGGGGTATTTTTAAGCATCAAAAGGAAAAAGAAGGAGAAAATCCAAAGAGACCACCCCCAAAGTCTGAAATCCTGTTAAACCTCAAACAAAACCAAACCCACCAGGGCTTGACGGAGTAAGCTCATAAACAGAAAAGACTTAGTGGTGAGATTCTGAGGGTTCCTTTGTAACCCCAAATCCTCCCATCCAGATAGCAGGGGATGGGGAGAATTTATTTTTAGGTATTCTGACTGGGCTGCTTGGAGCACAAGGGACCCTTCTTTTCGGATTTTGTTCTTATTTTAAGGTTCCTTACATAATAAAATGTATTTTTTTTTTTTTAAATAGCCCTGGTCCTTGTAAAAGGGAGGGGCAGAAACTATTACCTAAGGTATGTAGGAGAGCTAGAAATAGGGTTGGAAATATTTTATTCTCTGCTATTTAAAGTGAACTTCCTATCAGATTAGGGGTTGCCACCAGAAGGTAGAGGAGAGAAGATATCCTTCCTATAACACTAGGATCTTAATCAGTGCAGGACATTTTTCTAATACAGATTAGAGCTCCTGTCTAATGCACTTTCCACAGGCATTATAATATCCAGAGTACACCTGCTGTGAAATTCTCAAAAGTAACCCACAGATACAAAATCCAAAAGCTGAAAACAGCCTGAATATTCTTGAGTGGATGCAGGTAAAAAGGAAGGAAATATTGCCGCAAACTGCAGTTTAGATGAGTCTCAGCAGCATTGTGTTGGGGACAGAGGAGCCAGTCCCCCAGATTTATGAACGTTGATGGTCCCATTTAGTTGATGTTCCCAGAAAGACAAAATGACAGTGGTGGGAAATAGACGAAGACTTATCAAGGGTTTATTAAAGGCCCAGCATGAGGAAATTTGGGGAGATGATGGAACTGTTTTGGATCTTGATGGAAGTGGTGGTTGTATGTATCTGTACATGTGTTAAATTTATTAGAAATGTACACATAGAAAAAAATTATCAATTTTCCTGGATGATATTTAAAAAATTTTTTTTAAAGTCTCCAGGGGACTTTGCTGGTGGTCCAGTGGTTAAGACTTGCCTCCAACGCATGGGGTGTGGGTTTGATTCCTGGTCAGAGAGTTAAGATCCCACATGACTTGTGGCCAAAAAACCAAATCATGAAACAGAAACAGTACTGTAACAGCTTCAATAAAGACTTTAAAAATGGGTCACATTTAAAAAAATCTGAAAAAATGTCTCCAGGAGTCAGTCCCCGTATGTGAAGTATGTGTGCAGGCTTCTGTGTGCCCCCTGGGGACACCCTTGGACTTCATCAGCTTCCCTCTCTGAAATCCTTATCCCACTCCAGCCAGCCTGGGCCCTTTTCTTTCTCCAACACTCCAAGCTTGCTCACTTCTGATTTTTCTCTTCACCATTCCCTCCCCTAAGGGAGGCCTGGTTTGTTTGGGACTTTCAATGCTGAAAACGTTTCTGGAAAACTGGGATGAGTTGGTCATCGTCAGCTGGATTTACACCCTCACTTCATTTAGATGTCTGCCTAAATGTCTGCTTTTCAAACTGAGCTTTCCCCAATCGCCCTCTAAAACTACACCCCCAATTCCCCTCAATCCCTGCAGCCCACTTGATTGCTCTCCATTCTACTTCTCATGTCCTGTTGCTGGGTAGCATGCCTATTTTTATGTGCTTATTACACGTAGATCCAGGGGAATGCTTTATGGTATTTAAGTCTAAACAACAAAGCAACTGTAGAAAGCCACACGGCACTCACACACTGAAGCGCACAAACCATGCGGTACGATATTTGCAGACACATAGATGTGGTGAGTCATAAAGCTCTGCAGGGGAATGACAAGCACCAAGTGGAGTCTTGTGGGCAGAGGGAGAAGGGGCTGGGGTATGGAAGGGGCCGGGGGCTTTAATCCAAGCTGTGTGTTTTATTTTAGAAGAAAAACATCTGACGTAAACACAGTCTGATAAGATTTCACAGAGCTGGCTAATGGAATCATAATTGTTCATTATATTCTTCTTTATATTTTTGACTGGCTTAAAATATGCATGATGGAAAAATACAAGACCAAAGATCATGGGGAAAAATGCTCTGTTTGAGATGCCCCCAAAGTGACCAGACTTTCTAGATAATGATTACCAGCTCTTCAAGTCCCTTACAGGTCACATCACATCACATCTGAGATGTCTGTTGAGCAGGGCAGTGGATCGGCAAAGTGGGACTCCTAAGACACTGTGTCCCTCTGACCCACTGTTAGAGCTGAGGCCCAGAGTGGAGGCAAAGGCTGGCACGTGGAGATGGGGCTGGGGGAGCAGCGAGGACAGAGTCTGGGGAGGGGACGTCCCCGGGTGCGTCTCAGGGAATAGCTGCAGAGTCAGCCTGGGAGGCGGTGGGGCTGGATCAGGCTCGCAGCCCCCATGGGGAGACACTCTGTCCCCAAAGGGAAAACAAGGGGCCGAATCCTTTGTTTCCAAATCATTGCTGGGAGGTGCCCGTGCCTCCTCTTACTGGGAACTGCTGACAAGGAGAAAGCACTTGCAAAATTTAATTTAATTTGGGCCCTTGGAGCCTATCAAGTTATCCTGTTCCCATCCCGGAGGGTCCTTCTCCTTCCTGCCCTTGACCTTCTGTCTTCCACCTGGTCTGTCCACACAGTGACAGCTCGCCCTCTGATGCCGCGTCCCTAAACCACCCAATATCCTGCGTGTTATTAAAATCGGGAAAACACGAGATCCAGGTGCAGCTGCTATCTTACTGTTGATCCTCACAGGAAAGGAACAGGAAAAGGAAAGAATAAGGGTTCTGGGTCACATCAGCCCACAGTGAGATAAAGCCTGGTGAGTCTCTGGTTGTGATGGTTCGTCGGGAGCTTGGAGCCAAGAGGCTGTGAAACAGTGACCAGTGTGATTCTCTTTCAGGAAGGGCAGTTGGGGCCCGCTTAGGCTTGGGGCAATAATTATATCAGCCAGCAGGTGTCAAGCACCTACTGTGTGCCACGCCTGGCTCTAGGCACTCACAGGTGTCAGCTCATTAAATTCTCACAGCAGCCCTGAGTGGGGAGGGTGCTCTTGGCCCCATTTCACAGATGAGGACCCTGAGCAAGTAAACACCACTGAGAAGAGCGTTGCCCTCCAACCTGTTCAGAGCATCACCAGTAAGATCTGTGAGCTTGCTTTGTGATGATGGTGCCTGATTGGATTTCAGTTCTTTGGTTTGTATTCACATATGGGTATAGAGGAGAGCATCACAGAAGCCTGATATTTACCATTTCAGTGCTTGATTAGTTGCTTTATTCTGCTCCAAACAGGGTCCCCTCCCCAGTTACCTCACTAGGACTAAGTTCTGGTTCTGTCTTGAGCCCTTGGGATTTAATCCCCTCCTCTTCTGTGTGTACACGTGTGTGTGTGTGCATGCCTCACATATACTCATGTGTGCGTATGCTCCAACGTGTTTGTGCACACACTTGTGTGTGTATGTACAGCCGTTATAAGCAGGCTCTCTAGAGTCAGATTTTCTTAGACTGGAATCTGGGCTCAGTTCTTCCCAGCCCTCAACCTCTCTGTGCCTCAGTTTTCTCCTCCAGATAATGGGACAATAATGGCGCTTCCTCCATGAGGCTGCCAGGAGGACACACCAGAAGAGGTTAGAACAGTGACAGGCCTGCAGGTGCCTTGTGTGCACCAGCTGCTGTTATCATTAGTATCTATCCTGTCCAGATGCATTTTGCAGGATATTTGGCCAATATGTAATCTCATCCCAGCTTCAGGGCCTTCCTCCTTGTGACCCTTAGCTTGGAACACCCTTCCCCCAGATCTTCACCCTGCAGCTTCCATGTGCCCTGGGGACAGTCCTCTCTGACAGCTCCCCACTCATCTGGCTTACTCTCTATCATCTCGTCCTGGGTTCCCATTTGATTTCTTTGTGGCTTCAGTTGGGGTTCCCAGAAGCAGACCAACCCCCAGACAGGGGTTTTAGTGTAAGTTGTCCATGTGTGGGGGTGGTCCCAGGAAGCACACTAGGAGAGGGAAGGAGCCGGGGCTTTCCCACTGGGGCAGGTAGGGCAGAGTCCTGATCATTATTTCCTGGTTCCCATGCACCACAGACCAAGAGAAAGCTCTCAGATGGGTGGTCTCGATGCTCATGATAGCGGAAGTACATCTGTTTTTTTCACACCAGCTTCCTGGACATTTCTTCACTCATAGGAGGCATCCCACAAATGTTTGTAGAAGAAAAGAAGGAAGAAATGAAGAGAAGATAGGAGGGAGGAGGGAGGCAGGGAAGGTCAGGGGAGCCTAAGGAAGAGCAGCGTCAGATTTAACCCAATGAATGTAGGTCATCATCAAGGAAGAATCCATAATAACCACTTTACTTTAGGGTCCAGAAAACTATCACACACACGGTTCTCATTTCATCATAGAAAGTTCACAAGGAAGATGTCTAAAGGGTCATCTGGTCCAGCTGCTTCATTTGATGAGGAAACTGGAACCCAGAGGGGGAGAGGATGCACCCAAGATCGCCAGACAGTTAATTGCAGATGATGAGCTGAAATCTGGCTCTTTCAATTTCAAAAAAAGTGCCATCTCCACCCTGAACTGGCTCGGAAGGCTCTTTGTGAATCTCATTTGTTGCACACTGGGCTTCTGCCAGCTGCCTCAGGGGCCACTCTCCCCAGGCCACACACCCTCTTTGTCCTTCACAAGCTGCCTCAGATGCCTCTTCCAACACCAACCCTACCCCATCCTGCCGCCCAGCAGAACACATCATTCCATCACGTCTGACTTAAGCACGTGCATATTCTTTACCCAGCGGATTAGGAATGTGGCCCATAGAAACAAATGCTCCCGGTACGAGGTTGTATATTCTAAGATATTTATTACAATCCTGATCATTGACTACAGTTGATCACAGACTCTGTGAGCATGCTTGCTTCGTCTCAGTCATGTCCAGCTCTTTGTGACCCTTTGGACTGTACTCCACCAGGCTCCTCTGTCCGTAGAATCTTCCAGGCAAGAATACTGGAGTGGGTTGCCATGCCCTCCTCTGGGGGATCTTGCAGACCCAGGGATCAAACCTGCGTCTCCTATGTCTCCTGTATTGCAGGGGGATTCTTTACCTGCGGAGCCTTTGGGGAAGCCCCACAGACTGAAAACCACCTAATTCAAGTGTAGCACACTCACACTATGGGCTGTTGGACAGCTGGTTCAACATGTTGAATTGGACTTTGAGTTGCTGATCCAGAAAAGGGCCACAATATATTAGGACTGAGAAAGCACAATGTAGAGTAATTTATGTAGTGAAATTGTATTTGGAGAACTGCCCCAGATCCTTACAAAAGAGGTCAGAGAACCCCTAGCAGTGTGTATGCATTTGGATGTGAATGTGGGCCTGTGTAGGAAGCTGGGGAAGAGGGCAGGTTGGCTGCTCACTCTGGGAGTGGGGCAGGAGGGGACGGGAGTGGTGGGTGAACACGGGCGCATTCTGGGAAAGAAGGGTGAATATTGGGAAAAAGTGTGGACAATCAGAGTCTGCTTCTGAAAACTGACCCCGTCCATGGGAATGCACCTTGTCGGTGAGGGTATGGCTGGGTTGATGCTTATCTTGACACGTGCAGTTATTGTGATAAAGCTTTGGTAATAAAGATAAGCATGCATATAAACTGATATATAATTAGAAAGTGGCCCCTTGGTAGAGATCCTTAGGACCCGCATGGCAGGCATAATTGGTGTTGAGGGGTTTCCCAAGTCAGCGTTTATGGGAGGGAGGTTTTTCAGGCTCGTCTCTTGGAATTGGTGAGTTCAGCCCACCTTGAATGGAACCCGTGGATATGAAGGACAATCTGCAGAGAACTTGAGCATCCTGGAGTTCCAGTCTCTGCCAAGGGGCCTGGAACAAATGCCCTGCAGATACTGAGGGAAGCTTGTTCTTGAACCCTCAAACATCGACAGGTAGCTCCCTCTTGTAGGGACAGGGTTTGAGGACCTTGCTTCTCTTTGCTGGGGTCGGGGCTGGAGCCCTGAGGTAGCTGAGGTGCCTTGGGTTGCCTGACTCCTTCTGGGCGGGGTGGACAGCCAGCCAGGGAAAGGCCACACGCAAGGAGCACTTCAGATGGGACAACAGTAGGTTTCAGCCTCTGATGTATGTGTGCTGACCTGTGAGGCTGTGGTTACCAAACAGGAGTGTCGCTCCCCAAGAGTTGGTGTGAGTGGCACCGCGATGGGCTGTGTGCAACGGGTGGGAGTGGCCACATCGGGAGACCACAGTACACAGCCCAGGCCCACGCCCCGCAGAGCTGTCTTGCTTCTTGCACCAGCTTTGAAGGTGCCACTGGACACTCATGTGAATAAACCCTATTTACTATGCTCTGAGCCCTCAAGGAAATCCATTTCACGTGGAAGCAATAATAATGCTTTTTGGGGCATTGTTTTCACATCCCCTGAGTTTCCGGGGACACCCACTAGGGTGTAAATCAAGGGAAGCTTGTATTTGTTTTGTTCACAATATTTGCCCGTGGTGGTTCTTCCTTTGAACCATCACATCACTCGCTCCGACGTGTCTCACGGCCTTTGAGAGGCTCTCTCAACACGCTTGATACCAGTCTTCATCAGTTCTAGTGTGATCATGCCAGAGCATTTGCATGTTGAAATATGTGTTGTTTTATTGCAAATCACTGTGTATAAATTGCTTTTTTCTTATATTTCTCTTTATATTACAGGTAGGGCATTGAATTTTTAAAAACATGTAGGTAAGGTTACACTATCTATGAATTTCGTTTCAAGATACCAAAGTGGAAATTATAAAATATTTGTTTAAAAAGGTGACCTTGGCTCTGGTAGAATTGGGACCCACATTTTAACAAATTAGCAAGTCTTCTCTTTCCCCAGGGAAGTTGCAGCCTCCTTGAGAGACACTTTTGCGCTTTCTGTTAAATTGAGCTAGACGGTTTTTTAACCACAAAAGAGGATCTTTTCTTTCTACCTCATCCATCAAGCCTTCCTTTGCCAAGATCCCCCTTCAGGAGTCAGCTGGAGAGCAATGTAATTCTGATGGTTACATCCCTGGGAATTCTTCCCTGGGATGGCCTCCACCAGGACTAGCGGGGCTGTTGGGCTCCATCCAGTTTGCTGCAGACTCAGTTGAGGCTTCTGCCAAAGTTAGGGCACTGCCCGGTGGGCAAATAATTTGTTCCTCCTTAGGAGACAGATCAATAATCAACAAACAAATACATAAAAAAAAAAAAGGAGAAAGAAAACGCCTGAAAGCTTAGTCATGCAAATCAGGGCAGAGGAGAGAGGGTAAAGAAAAGGACTCATTCTTATTCCGCAGCTTCCACGGGGCCCTGGCCCATCGCCGGTTCTATTAAAGTGCTGGGCCCGGGACAGCAGCGTGCTGGCTGGGTAACACCGGGTAATGAAGGTTTGTCCTGACCCGAGTAAACACCACCCGTTCCCAGGACACCGAGAGGCAGCAAATGAACCAGAGGTTAACTGGGTCATTGGCTGCAGCACAATGTGGGTCATTCTAGATGTAATTTAGATCCCTTCAGCTGGAGGCGCCAATACGGCCACCAGTTCTCACAGCGGGGATGATGACTTAGCAGCAGCCAAGCCTGCTGGCTCTTGGATACCAGGCCCAGCGCCTGCACTGTGATCCCGGCGCCTCTGACATCACTGGGCCTCTTTGTGATGCAAAGGACATGTTGTCTAAACATACAAGGGGACCAGTGAGTCTGGCAGTGCTGTTACGGGTGTGCCCACCGATAAGATGTGCATACACACCCAGGACCGAATGAATAACTCGGTAAAGCCTCTTCCGTTGCTGTGGGCCATCATCCTGTCACTGTCCTGGGAAAGAGTCTTATTATGCAAAGGTGCTTTTTAACTGCATGAATATTTGAGAAATTGCAGGGATTAAAGTTAAACAAACCCAAGGGTCATAATTATGCATTATGCATATGTTCTGCCTTTGTGTCTTGTTTGGAAACTATACAAGCCAAACAGAACAGGAGGCTCCAACAGCCTCATTTCACATGGGCTGAACTGAGAGGGGACTGAAGGGGAGGGAGCCCGCTCGTCAGTGTCTCTGCCACTGGCCCAGGGAAGCCTGTGTCGCTAGGATCGAGCACTCAGAACTGAACAACGTTCAGCCTGTTCTAATGTTTCACATGAATGAACTCACTCATAACCATAATCCCCTGTGGTTGTTATCATTTATGTTCTACAGATAAGAAAACTGAGGCACCGAGAAGCTCGGTTACCTTCCTGTGGTCACATAGCAGCCAGTGGTGGAGCTGAGTGTGCTCCAGCCTGGATGGAGAGACAGTGTCTGTGCAGGAGCAGCTCAAGCTGAAAATGGACAGGGAAGGGGCTTGACCCTTCATGGGATGTTTGTTTTAATTTCCCTTGAACTTGGCCAGGCCTGGGTGGTCCTGTGGGGAGATCATCTATCTTGCCAAAGGCTTCTGAGCAGGATGCCTTCTGCCCCTCAATGTCCTTGCTCCCGCCTTTTATAGGGTTGTTTTTGTTGTTCAGTTGCCAAGTCATGTCCAACTCCTTGCGACCCCACCATCTGCAAGCACATCAGGCATCCCTGTCCTTCAGTCTCTCCTGGAGCTTGCTCAAACTCACGTCTATTGGTTGAGTACGTGATGCCATCCAACCATCTCATTCTCTGTTGTCCCCTTCTCCTCCTGCCCTCAATCCTTCCCAGCATCACGGTCTTTTTCAATGAGTTGACTCTTTTCATCAGGTGGCCAAAGAATTGAGCTTCAGCTGCAGCCTCAGTCCTTCCTTTCTCTTACAGGGACCGAACTTCAGATCTTACCTGGACTCAGGTCTGCCCGCTACAGCCCCTCGGGTTGGGATGGCGAGCGTCTGAGTTCCGGCCAATGGGTTAAGAGAGGAGCACTGGGTCTGATTTCTAGTCTGTGCCCCTCACCCTGAATCTTTCCCTTCCTTCTTTTCCCCTCCCCACTGGCTGGAAGGCAGACCCAGTGTTAGGCCGTCTAGGTGGGGGGCTGGCTTAAAAGCACCAGCCCAGGAAGGTGGAACAGCAAGATGGGCAGAGCCTGGGAGCTGCTAGCTTTCAGTACCAAGGTGGAAAGGGGTGACATGGAGCGGGGGGACTGGACTCAGGTCAGGGCACAAAGCAGTCACTCATTAAATGCACGTGGAGGACAGAACAGTGTTTGTCTATTGCCTGATCTATCCCACTAGACATCACGTTGCTCTTGGTGGGCTGATACAGGGTGGGGATGGTGGGGGAAGAGGTGGTGGGGATGGTCACTCCAGAGATGGGAATTACCCACTTCATGCACTTGTAGACCAGGCTCAGCATTTACACAGAACACGCACCACTTTTTGTTTTGTTCACTTATAAAACTAACATGCAAATAAATGACTATGAAAAACTGCACAGCAGAGTCTGGTGGTCAAGGAGAAGTGAAACCCTTCCTTCCTTGCAGGCTTTTTATTCCCTTGTAACCTCTGCTGTCTGGGGCTGTCTGGCAGTTATTGCCACAATTCTAGATGACACATATGCCGATTTCTAGGTTTGCCATCTCTGGATAATATATCTTGGCTCTTCTGCTATGAAAAATGAAAATTTTGATTCTTCTGTGGCAGCTCACCCTTCTTTCACTATCCTATGATGTATTAAGTGCATTTTTATTCTAAATTCTTCTATTGGCCAGCTTTACAGCCTTGGAAAATGGAAGGCCCTCTTTCCCCGTCCACTAAGCTTAGACCTGAGGACCATCTGCCCACAGCTCTTGGTGAGGAAATTGGTGTCTCTGAGCTGTTCTTGGTCTTTCTTCACAATCCTTTCTGCTCGCCCCACCCCACCACTGTTGGTTACCTGTTACAATTTTTTATTTAATAAATTGTTTATGTGGACCATTTTTAAAGTCTTTGTTGAATTTGTTATGACATTGCTTGTGTCTTGTGGTTTTTCAGCTGTGAGGCATGTGAGATCTTATCTTCCTGACAAGGGACTGAACCTGGACGTCCTGCATTGGAAGGCAAAGTCTTAACCCCTGGACCTCCTGGGAAGTCTCTGGGTGTTACTTTTAAGTCATCGAGGTTTATAAGATGCACACAGCAGGGGGTGTCTCTGTGCCTTGACCGTGGGCTCTGTGAAGGGAGCCTGGATCACCTGGGCATGGAGTTGCCGCTACCTCCTTCCTTCCGAGCCCTAGGAGGGAGGTCGGGCTGTGTCTGTCGGTCACTCTGCCACCTCCAGGGCCAGCCCAGCCCTGGCAGCAGCTCAGCAAATACCTGTGGCAGGAGGGGGAGGCCACGGGAGGGGTTTAGAGAAGTGAGGGCAGTCATGTCAAGGGTGCTGGGTGAAGTTTCCTGTGTTTGACCACTCTGACCTTTGAAGTCCATTTACTGTCTGTCAAGCCCAGAGCACAGGATGTGGCCTTCAGAGGCCCCAGGAATGTGAGCGGTCCTGCTTCTCACTCTCACTCAGGCTGAGAAGTGGACCGGGGGTCCCCTGTTTGGCTTGGATGTAAACACACTGCCTCCCAAGAGCCATTAGGATCTGACCGTCTTTCTCCCAGCACGTGGCAAGAAGCACCCATGGACAGTTAGCAGGAGGGCCTGTGGGTGGAAACACCCTCCTGGCTTCACTCCCGTTTTGTCCTCTGTGGTCAGGATGATGGCACCAGTCCAAAGGGATGAGGGCAGGGGATTAGGAAATGACAAACAGGTGGAGGAGGGATGTTTACCATCAGGAGGGGGGTCTCTTACGCCAGCTTGGTTGATCTGAGTCAGTCCTGGACTTTTGCTGGAATATTCAGAAAGAGGCTTCTCTTTCTGCCATCCTTGCTGGGCCAGTGGGATGGGAGTCTGGAATGAGGGGCGGCTTTGCCATCTCGTGAGAAACACCTCATGGCTGAGAGTGGAGCTGACCCAGCAGGAAGGGACCTGAAGGTCGAAAGAGCCGTCTTCCTGATCACATCACTTAGCCCTGGGATCCAGCCATGCCTACGGCCCGGTAGCGACGGCCACGCCACTCCTGCAATGTTTTGATTTCACCTCATGCTGGTTTGCACAGCGTTCTGTCCCTTGTGATCAAGACTCTTGGTTGACAGCCCTCAGCCCCCCTTTTAGTCTCAGAGATTTCTAGAGCTTTGGGGGTCTTTTGCAGGGAAGGCCGGGCTGGCAGAAGGAAGTTCCCATGTATCCTGTACTCTTGGGAAACCTTAGACCTGCATCCAGACTGAGATGGCCTCAGAGAGTCTCATCAGCTTGGGACCTGGTGCCAGTCTCTGCGGTCCCTGAACCAAAGGCGAATGAGCTGCCCACCTGGGAGAAGGTTGGTGACCCTCAGGCTGAAGACAGAGGGTGAGAACTGGGAGTCTAGGTGGGCCAGGCAGGCAGACAGGAGATGAGACCCAGAGAACACAGCCAGGAATGACCCTGAGGGTGGAGTCCTATGCTGTCCTTCACAGTAGCTATTTACGTTCATATGAATATAACTAAATAAACTTAAAAATTCAGCTCCCAAGTCACACTGGTCTCATTTCAAGTGCCCATAGTCATATGTCTAGGAGATCCAACCAGTCCATCCTAAAGGAGATCAGTCCCAGGTGTTCATTGGAAGGACTGATGTCAAAGCTGAAACTCCAATACTTTGGCCACCTGATGCGAAGAGCTGACTCATTTGAAAAGACCCTGATGCTGGGAAAGATTGAGGGCAGGAGGAGAAGGGGACGACAGAGGATGAGATGGTTGGATGGCATCACCGGCTCAATGGACAGGAGTTTGGGTGGACTTCAGGAGCTGGTGATGGACAGGGAGGCCTGGCGTGCTGCGGTTCATGGGTTGCAGAGAGTCAGACATGACTGAGCGACTAAACTGAACTAGTCATATGTGACGAATGGTTACCATATTAGGCAGCATGGATATGCAACGTCTTCATCCTCCCAGAGCTCTTGGATAATGCTGGCCAGACAGACTAGATTTTGAGTCCAACAAGACATTAGGTTGGAAGGAGGTGCCAGGCAAGAAGGAAGTGGGAAATAAACACTCTAGCTTTGACAAAGGTCCACACGTCCTCACTCATGTGTTCACCCTTCAGTCCCTGGTCTGAGTCATCTCTCGCTCCCTCAGCTCCTCCTGGGCACCGTGGGCTCCAGGAAAGTGAGAGAGAAGGAGGCAGATGCAGTCCGACCTCAGTGAGCGCGTGTTCTTGTCTGGGAAGCAGAAGGCAGCGAAGGAGGTAAATAAATCAATGCCCAAGACAATCTCAGAGGATAACCAAAGCTGCAAGCAAACAGAGCAGGAAATCTAACAGTTGTGGCGTGTGCAGCAGGAGGACCTGGCCTTAGTTCATGGAAACATACCATCTTTGGGTGACCGTGAATTACAGGGCCTGGAATAAGTTGAGGCCGCATAAAGGGGAGGCATGTGAAGCCCGAGGGACCACCTGCTGCCAGGCTGGGAGAGGTCTGGTGCCCGTGAAGCACTGTGTTGGGGAATTAGAATGTGGACCTCATCCCAAGGCCTGGCGTGGACGGGAGCCCCCAGAAAGCAGCGAGGCAGCAGCTGCAGGAAGTGGCTGGGCACCGTCCATGGAGGTTGTTCTGTGGATGGAAAGGCTGTGAGGAGCCACCCTGCCCAGCCTCGCTGGGACCCGATCCTTGCAGTTTGTTTGAGGCAAGTCGTGGAGGCAATCCTGTCTCTCCTGTTGCCACCTTGGCAAAAGGATTGTCTCTGGGCTCTCAGCTTGTTTCGTCCCTGCAAGGAGGCAGCAGCTTCAGTTTAGCAAAGAGTCACCTGAGATCTCTGCCCCTCAGAGCTCCATCGACAAAGATTTCTCCCTGCAGCCGCCTGCCTCGGCCTTGGGGCTAGGAGGGGGTCATGGGCACAGCAGCTGGGGAGCTGAACAAGGCTGGGGGAACATGCGACCATCAGGGTCCTGTTAGCAAGAAATAAGGGCCCTGGAAGGACACCTGGCAGTGCCCGTCCCAGTCCAATTAACTGGTGAAAAGGCTCGCATTTGTGTGCAGCTGTTTTCAATCAAAGGCACATGGTTCACATTTTCACAAACATGGATTTCTGCCCTAGAGTAATGAAGGCGCCCAAACCACGTGATCCTGCGAACGTTTCACCTGGACTGAGTCGCCCAGTTCACCAGCATGTGGTTCAAATTCAGCAGAAATTTCCCACATCTGCACTTTCCGTGAGGGTGTTTCTGTGCCTGGTACAGGTTACCCCAACTCCGGCTCTCCCTGGCGGGCAGAGCCTCGCTGGCCCCCTCAGCAGACAGGCCGCTGGCTGTGGAGCCTGGGGTTGTCCTCCTGTGGCTCCAGCCTGGATGCCATCCCGGAGATAAATCATATCTCTCTAAAAAGCTGCAATGGTCCATTATTTCTGCTTGAAAACACCCCCGGATCTTCACTTGAGAGCTGGGGTGACAGGCCCCGTCTGTTATGCTCAGCTCTGCATAAAATCGCCAGCAGCCGGTGGACTTCTGTAATGAGCAAGCTGCTAGCTTCAGATGGTAAATAAAATCCCTTCCCAGTGTGTGGGGCTTGGCTGAAGGTTTACAGAGTTCTGTCTGCAGAAGCAGTGGGAATGTGTACAGTCAATGCTCAGGCCCTCAGGAAATGCCCTGTTCCTGGCGGGTTAGTGTGGGGATGCGCCAAAATGACAATGGAGATTTCTGGTCATTTTGCAATATCATGCAATTCTTCCTCAAGTAAACAGCGATCACATAATAAACTAAGTACAATTAGACAATTGTGAGTATTTCAACCAAAATATGATGAACTGCCATCTACCCATCACCAGATTGAACAATTACCAGGCCCTGCTCCACCCCTTCCAGTTCACTCTCTTCTTTCCGCCAATGTATTTAAAGCAAATCCCAGACCTCTTGTGAGTGTTTTCTAACACAGCTACAATATCCTTATCACCTCTGAAGTCCAAGTCTCATAGACGCTGTTTTCTCATTGCTTTCCCAGAATCAGGATTCAAACAAGGGCTGCCCGGCACGTGGTAAGTCTGTAAAGTCTCTCAGTTCACGTGACCCCTCCCTTCAGTTGATTTTTCATGCTCCAGCCTGGCTGGTTCCAGGATCAGGGGCCTCCTGGGTGCCCTACTTTCTGGATTTGTCTGCTGCCTCATGTGTCACATCTGAATTCCCTCCCCCTGGAAGGGCAAGTGGCTGTCACTGGGCAAGCTTGCAGAAGAGGTCAGGTTTCAAAGAAATTCAGCCTGGGGTGTGGGACCAGTGGAGCCAGCTTCCAGCAATTGCTCATAAGGTGAATGTGTGTGAGCATTTTAAGAACGTTTCCTGGATTATTGTTGAACTAACAAAGTAGGTGTTTGCTCCCAAATATCACCACCTCATTTGCTATCAGCTCTCTTCTGGGTGGACTCACATGAACCAACTGCCTGCCTTTCCCAGGTGAGACATGGATTAGCACTCTTTGTCTAGCCTGGCCTCTATTCCACTTTAACCCTCAGTTTATTTCCTGTATAGCAATTTTGCCCTGCTTATCCATTTTGGTTTTTTATTAACATGTTTATTATGTTTCTTTATTAGAAGGTTCTCCCTCTAAGGGCTTCCCTGGTGGCTCAGCTGGTAAAGAATCCACCTGCAGTGTGGGATACCTGGGTTCGATCCCGGGATCAGGAAGATCCTATGGAGAAGGGAAAGGCTACCCACTCCAGTATTCTGGCCTGGAGAATTCCATGGACTGTGTACTTCACGAGGTTGCAGAGTCGGAAACGACGGAGCGGCTTTCACTTTCTCCCTCTAAGGCCAAGTATCAGGTCAGGTCAAGTATCAGGTCAATATCTTCCAGGACCTAGATATTCCCCTGGCATGATATTTGCTCAGGCTTCCCCAGTGGCTCAGAGGGTAAGGAATCTGCCTGCAATGCAGGAGACGCAGGAGACGAGGGTTTGAAATGGCAACCTACTCCAGTATTCTTGCCTGGGAAATCCCATGGACAGAGGAGCCTGGTGGGCTACAGTCCAAAGGGCTGCAAAGTGTCAGACGTGACTGAGTGACTATGTAGATATTTGCCCAGAAAATCATGAACAAATGAAACAAGAGGCCAGTCTTAGATGAAACTTCCTGTCCTGAACCCCCGAGGGGCCTCTGGGTCCTTGGCTGTTTGTATTTCCCTTGTGGTTAAATCCCAAATGGCCCTGCAAGGAGCCTTATTTTCTATCTCAGTGGCCTTCCGAACCACCTGCCTCCGAGATGCTCTCAGAATGAAGGACCTCACCAAGGGCTGAGAGGCAAAGCCCTTTCCCCTTCAGCAGGGAGTGGAGGCCTGTGCACTCACTTCCTGCCTCACCTGTTTATCAGACCAAGTTAAGGCAGCTTTATCTTCTGATGGAAGCTGTTTCCTAGGACAGCCACAAATTACCACAAAGTTGGTACCTTGAAACACCAGGTATTTATTCTCATTGTTTTGGAGGCTGGAAAGCTGAAATTCACAGGAACATGTTCCCTTTGGAGAATCTATTCCTGTTTTTCTGTAGCCTCTGGCGGCTGCCTGGGGGAACTCCTGGGCTTGGGGCCACATCACCCCCATCTCTGCCGCCCTCCTCACCTGGCCACCTCCTCCAGGTGTTAGCACTCTTTGCCTCTGTCTTACGGGAGCATTTGTGATGGCGTTTAGGGCTCACCCAGTTAATCTAGCAAGTCAACTCACCTCAAAATCCTTGATGACATCTGCGAAGACTCTGCCTTCTGCAAACACGTCACCATGGTGAAGTGAACTATCATGGAAACTGTAAAACACAAGCATGAGAAACAGTGTTGTTACCTGGAGAAATGAGTATAAAAAGGGATGAACCTCCATCCATGTCCAGACCACACCGGGCTCCTCAGGGAGAGCCTGGCCACCAGCTCACCATCCAGAGACACTGCTTCTCACGCTCACATGCACACGAGCCACCAGGAAATCTTGTTAGAAATTCCACCTCAGTGGGACATGGATGGGGCCTGAAAGTCTGCGTTTTTAGCGTCCAGGCAATGAAGATGCTGCTAGTCTGCAGGCCACACTTGGATTTTTGTGTTGAACCTTCATGACAATCTTTGAGCTGAGGGAAACCAGCTCAGAGAAGGTAAGTGACCTCTCAGGTGAATGAATGGTCAGCTAAGTGACATCCTTGTCTAAGTGTCCTCCCCACGGTCACCAGGCAGGTGTGTGATGGAGCCAGGATTTGAATACCCATCTCCTTGATTCCAAATCTCCCAGTCTTAACGATGCCATCCTGTAACTATATGGATGATTTTTCTAAATTTTTCCTTAAAGTCGATTGGCATCATTGTCTTATTAATTAATTAAAAATAGATTATAAGATGATCTCCCCTCCCCCAAAGACTCGACTATGAAATCAGAACTTAAGCTGTTCTGATTGGATTCAGAGGTAAGGGAATGTCCAAGTGGCTTTGGAAGGAGGGTCAGTGCCGAACATCTATCATGTAAGTTCTTACTGTCAACAGCTCAGGAGAAACCAAAAGGCATTTAGAATGGCCTAAATTGCAGTCATCTTACCATAAAAATTCAACACAGAGTCTGTACTGTAGGAGCCACGCAGACTTGAAAGGACTGCTATTTTCTTGAGCATTTTCAACCTGGTGTGAGACCTTGAGAGAGAGAGCTCTCACCTGCATGAGACACGAACCTCAGCAAACCTGCAATCTCTTCCTGGTTCCTGGCTTCTTTGCCCCCAAGTGCTGCACACTGACCACACCAGACAGGATCCAAATCTGGAGTCAGGCTCAGTCCACGTATCCTGGTCTTAGGAGAAATCACAAGAGAGGCGATTACCGAAATAAACAGAGAACAGCAATGGAAATACGGTTTGGAAATAAGACTGACATTCTCTGATCGATACCCTAAGGGTCCTCAGATGTGTGCCTGGAGCTGTAGCAGAGAAGGATCTGGAACCAGCAGTTCCCTCTGCCAGCAACACCCTGTCCCGCCAAACGCCGTGTGGCTCCCTGCCCTCCTTCCCGTTCCAGCTCAGATGTCACCAGGGGAGCCCAGCCTTCCCTGAGCACCTGTCAACCGGGAAGCCACCCGTGTGCCCCCTCTCCTGTTGTTCTGCTTCACCATCTCCACGGCATCAACCTGCCTCGGGGTCCTGTCATTGTCCCTGTTCCAACAACAGTGTCAGCTCCTCAGGGACCAGGGACACCTGCTCTGCTCAGGGCTGCGTCCCCAGTGCCCGGAGTAGATGCGGGGGCACACACTTGCTATGTGTTTGGGTGAATGAATGAATGAGATCATGCATTCTCAGTTCAGTTCAGTTGCTCAGTCGTGTCTGACTCTTTGCGGCCCCATGAATCACAGCACGCCAGGCCTCCCTGTCCATCACCATCTCCCGGAGTTCACTCAGACTCAGGTCCATCGAGTCCGTGATGCCATCCAGCCATCTCATCCTCTGTTGTCCCCTTCTCCCCCTGCCCCCAGTCCCTCCCAGCATCAGAGTCTTTTCCAATGAGTCAACTCTTCTCATGAGGTGGCCAAAGTACTGGAGTTTCAGCTTTAGCATCATTCCTTCCAAAGAACAGCCAGGACTGATCTCCTTTAGGATGGACTGGTTGGATCTACCTGCAGTCCAAGGGACTCTCAAGAGTCTTCTCCAACACCACAGCTCAAAAGCATCAATTCTTCGGTGCTAAGCTTTCTTCACAGTCCAACTCTCACATCCATACATGACCACAGGAAAAACCATAGCCTTGACTAGATGGACCTTAGTCGGCAAAGTAATGTCTCTGCTTTTGAATATACTATCTTGGTTGGTCATAACTTTTCTTCCAAGGAGTAAGTGTCTTCTAATTTCATGACTGCAAGTCACCATCTGCAGTGATTTTGGAGCCCCCAAAAATAAAGTCTGACACTGTTTCCACTGTTTCCCTATCTATTTCCCATGAAGTGATGGGACCGGATGCCATGATCTTCGTTTTCTGAATGTTGAGCTTTAAGTCAACATTTTCACTCTCCTCTTTCATCAAGAGGCTTTTTAGGTGCTCTTCACTTTCTGCCATAAGGGTGGTGTCATCTGCATATCTGAGGTTATTGATATTTCTCCTGGCAATCTTGATTCCAGCTTGTGTTTCTTCCAGTCCAGTGTTTCTCATGATGTACTCTGCATATAAGTTAAATACGCAGGGTGAAAATATACAGCCTTGATGTACTCCTTTTCCTATTTGGAACCAGTCTGTTGTTCCATGTCCAGTTCTAACTGTTGCTTCCTGACCTGCATAGAGATTTCTCAGGAGGCGGGTCAGGTGGTCTGGTATTCCCATCTCTTGAAGAATTTCAGTGCATTCTCATTGGGGCCATACTGCCCTCAGGGGGCAAACTTGGTTCATGGCTTGAAAAGATGTTACCCTCTTTATATAAAAACGTAGATATACCTACAAAACATAAACAATTGTCTGGTATTTCTGTGGCATTAAACTTTCATGAATGGCAATTAAGAAAAAAAAAGTCTGAAATGGCTCCTCAGGGGGTGATCATGAAATAGAGTTTGAGAAACACTCAATTAGAGGAAAATAAGTGGACACTGCAGCCTTTTCCTCCCATAGTTTGCCAAGACCCTGATAGGAACGCGAAAGACAAACCCAGACTTGCCCAAGTATGTGAAACAGCCCCGGCACTGCCTTGCTGGGGAAAGGAATAGAAGGCGGCTGCAGCGCTTTGGCAAGGGACAGATTTACAAAGGATGATATTTGCATTTTCCCGAAGCCTCTAATTTTCTCATTTATCATTTGTCAGAGCCTGAGGCCCTTCCACAGCACGTGGGATGTTTGCACACATCTAATGATCCCTTTTACCAAACAACGTCACAGTCCCTGGGAGAAATGCGTTCACGTCGCCGAGGCTGCTAATTTCATCCACTGAAGTCACGCTGTGCCATCCTCGCAGGCAGGAACTCGGGTGCTCTCCCTTCACCCTGAGCTGGGGGGCTTTCATCAGGGGCAGGAAGGCGGGCGGGCTGTGCCCCTGCCCCCAGGAGAGTCCTCTGGGCAACAGGGGGCTTCCCCAGGGCCCCTGAGAACTCGCTTCCCTTCCTCACCATCAGCTCACCCCCATGCTGCTGCCGGAACCCCAGCCTTTTAGGGAAATCCAGCCCAGCCCCCAGGGAGTGGCTCCCGGCTTCCAGCTGCCCCCGCTTCACAGGTGATGGACGTGAGCATGGGACCACCCAGGTCATGCAGAGCCCAGTGTGACACACACCTCGGCGTCTGTGGATTCGAGGATGTACCTGAAGGGGTTTCAGATCTCCAGCCGGAGCGAGGGTGGAGATCTGTGTCCCTGGGGGAGCCTTCCTTTGCCCCCCGGAGAGTGTCAGACACAGTCAGTAAAGGCCCCGAGTCCTGAGGCTTGGGGAGGGACTGAGGTAGAGTAAAAGGACCGGCTCACCCCCCCACCCCCACCGCTGTTCTGAGATGCCCCACCGTCCCCCTGCGGAGCCTCTGGTCCATTTCTGGGCTCTCTCCAGGTTCCGTGGGGCCTGGGCTTCCCGGGGCTGCTGGTCACACAGAATTTGGGGTTGTTGGAGCACACCCGCCACCCCAGAGCAGTGGATGCTTGGGATGACCTCTGACCCCAGGTCAGAGGTGGGCATTTGTGAAACCAAAGGCCAGTGTGCCTCTGAGCCAGGCGCTAGGGGACAAAGGAGCTTTGTGTGGACGCAGTGAGTGGAGGGCCGGCGGGGTGGGAGGCGCATGACAGGCTTCCCTGCAGGGTCTGCGGCAAAGGCCTGAGAGCGGTTGGAGAGGGGCCCTGGGAGGCTGGGCCCCAGCGCAGCAAAGCGGGCGCTGGAACAGCGCCTCCCCTAGCGCGGCGGGTGGTCAGCGGTGCTGGTCCCGGAGTCGGGCCAGCCTGGCGTGGGGGGCGTTCTTGCCACAGCCCCCGCTCCCCGAAGGTGTCAGGAGCTGAGGTGGTGCCCGCGGGCCCTCAGCCTTTCCTGGGCTGTAGGTTCACTCGTGCGGTCCTGAGAGGGCATCTGTGCCCTGACCCCTCACCCGGTGACCTGAGGCTCCCAGGCCCCTCATGTCACCTTTCCCAGGTGGACGTGGATCCCAGGGAGAGGCCGTCCATGGAGCCAGCTAGCAGGAGTCAGGAGCTGCCAGCACAGCGTTTCCCAAGCTGGCGTCCCTCGGGCCCACATGCGTGGTCACTGCCCTTGAAATGCCCTTGCTATTATCTTGTTTAATATTTACCTTTCAGTCAGATGGATTCCAAGCTTTCTTAAATAAATCCATTTATTTTGGTGCCACTTACTTTAACCACATTCCCCATCTTAATGGAATCACCGGTTTGAAGGGCAAACTGGAATTTCCCCATAAATCCCATTAAAGTGATTAAGTATTAGATAAAAGCCTACGCCCCCACCTACTGGTTTATCAGCTCCCCATTTGGTGCTGAGCCTCCCGGCGGCTCCAGCGAGGCAGAAGTCTGCTTCTCATGGGAGTCATAGCCTCAGCATCCAGGCCCAGAGCTGGGCGGGCAGCTGCACGGGGTCGACCTTGACCTTCTTCTTCTGTCCCACTGCTTCCTCACCGTTGGACGCTCTTGTCGTCCACCTGACCTAAGAGGGCACAGGTCCCCTCAGGCAGGAGGGGAGGGGAGAAGGGCGGGGTGCACCCATCGTCTGCGGGGGCCCTGGGAAGAGGCACTGCAAGGTGGGACAGGAGGTTCAGCTACAGCCTGGAAGGCCGGGTGCTCAGCTGAACACAGGAATTTCTAGCATTCCAGGAAGGAGGTGGTGGACATGGGGGAAAGCCAGCAGCCTCTGCCCCTTCTGTGGGCCCCTGAGATCATCTCCTCTCCACCAGGGCATGCACCCTGCAGGTGATGAGAACGAGCTTTTGAGGAGAGCCTGCTGATGCTGCTCTGGGGGTGGGGGTGAGCAACCCCGGGATCTCCCTCAGCCTGTGGAGTGGAGGCTGCCTGAGGTTCCTCCAGCACCGGCGGAAACCCAGCACATTTCCTGACACCTGCCCTGTGTCTCCTGCCCATGGTGTCCACGTTACTTGACCCAGAGACCAAGTGAGGCATGCTCGGCGTCCTGGACTCTTTACAGTAAGCTGCAGACACAGGGATGAATGAGAGGTCAGTATGATTTGGCCCCACCAGTGTTTTATTTTTAAATTTTTTGCTTAAAAAAATTTTTTTTTCTTGAGATGTAATTGACATGAAACATTAGTTTTATGTATTAGTTTTAGTTAGATGTACAATCTATATATATATATTATGAAATGATCACCAAAATAAGTTTAGTTAAATAAGTTTCAGTTCAGTTCAGTCACTCAGTTGTGTCCAATTCTTTGCGACCCCATGAATCGCAGCACGCCAGGCCTCCCTGTCCATCACCAACTCCCAGAGGTCACTCAGACTCACGTCCATAGTCAGTGATGCCATCCAGCCATCTCATCCTCTGTCGTCCCCTTCTCCTCCTGCCCCCAATTCCTGCCAGCATCAGAGTCTTTGCCATTGAGTCAACTCTTTGCATGAGGTGGCCAAAGTACTGGAGTTTCAGCTTTAGCATCATTCCTTCCAAAGAAATCCCAGGGTTGATATCCTTTGGAATGGACTGGTTGGATCCCCTTGCAGTCCAAGGGACTCTCAAGAGTCTTCTCCAACACCACAGTTCAAAAGCATCAATTCTTCGGCGCTCAGCCTTCTTCACAGTCCAACTCTCACATCCATACACGAAAAATCATAGCCTTGACTAGACGGACGTTAGTCGGCAAAGTAATGTCTCTGCTTTTGAATATGCTATCTAGGTAGGTCATAACTTTTCTTCCAAAGAGTAAGCATCTTTTAATTTCATGGCTGCAGTCACCATCTGCAGTGATTTTGGAGCCCCCCAAATAAAGTCTGACACTGTTTCCACTGTTTTCCT
This sequence comes from Nanger dama, assembly GCA_917880005.1. NCBI lineage: Eukaryota > Metazoa > Chordata > Mammalia > Artiodactyla > Bovidae > Nanger > Nanger dama. Next base: position 6,887,912 of record CAKJTW010000042.1, read on the forward strand.
ATCTATTTCCCATGAAGTGATGGGACCAGATGCCATGATCTTCATTTTCTGAATGTTGAGCTTTAAGCCAACTTTTTCACTCTCCTCTTTCACTTTCGTCAAGAGGCTTTTGAGTTCCTCTTCACTTTCTGCCATAAGGGTGGTGTCATCTGCATATCTGAAGTTATTGATATTTCTCCTGGCAATCTTGATTCCATTTTGTGTTTCTTCCATCCCAGTGTTTCTCATGATGTACTCTGCATATAAGTTAAATAAGCAGAGTGACAATATACAGCCTTGACGCATTCCTTTTCCTATTTGAAACCAGTCTGTTGTTCCATGTCCAGTTCTAACTGTTGCTTCCTGACCTGCATACAGATTTCTCAATAGGCAGGTCAAGTGGTCTGGTATTCCCATCTCTCTCAGAATTTTCCACAGTGTATTGTGATCCACACAGTCAAAGGCTTTGGCATAGTCAATAAAGCAGAAATAGATGTTTTTCTGGTACTTTCTTGCTTTTTTAAGTTATTTTGGTCAGCTCCCCTCCCCCACCATACCTCCCACCTCCCTCCAAGGGCAAATCACAATGATTATGTCATAATCATCATGGACGTCATGTGACCAGGTGGATAATATTCATGGCAGAGCCCATTTTTCTGATGTGGTTACATTTTCTTTCTTATGCATCTTTTGTTTTCCCGGAGTTAATCATTTCCTTGCTTCTACTTGCAAAATTGCTTACAGATACTTTGTTGTCTCCAAATCCTCCATCATTTCATCCAGTCCAGTGTTTCCTAAGTTGTTTTGGCCATAACTCATCATAAGAAATATATTTTACAACAAGGCCTGGTACACACAGGAACATACACGCATGTACATGAATACACAACATGTGGAGCTAACATTTTACAAAACAATATCAACTTTCATTACAAGCAATCCCCTTTGATAGTTTCCAGTCAATTCTGTTGTTTCACGTTTTTAAATGCTAGTTGAGACTCACAGAATAGATGTCTGTCCTGCTAAGGTGGCTTGATGTGCCCTTTGGAAAGCTTGGCACAAGCCCTGCTCAGACCTGCTCCTCCGGGCTCCCCACCTTCCAGCCTACCCCCACCCGCCTCCAGCTCCTCTCAGTGGGGTAACTCTCTTGTAAACTGGGCAGCTTTCATCAGGAGACTTTTCTCTGCTCCTCTTCCAGGATGATTAACTGTTTGATGAACCTCATGTCTTCTTTCTCATTGGTTCTTTGCTTTCCATGAGTTACTTCCAATTTATTTCTTTTTAACTCAAGAAGAGAAAATTTTAGCGACTCTCTAGCATACTTGCTTTTTTTTCAGCTTTTCTCCAGTAACAGAATAATTAAAGGGGGAAGGAGAAAATTACAACAGGAAGAAGCCAGAGAGCAAATAGGAGAATTGATTTATGCATGGTTTTGGTTCTGCGCGAAGCCGGCGATACCCAGATGAAAAGCCAGGCCTCCAGCCATGTATCATTTCTGGTGACATCCAGACGATGGAATGAAATGTCCACTGTGGCTGTAAATCAAAGTGTCTCACTCTCGGCAAGCTTGACATTCTGGGCAGGACTGGTCTTTGTTGTGGGGACTGTCCTGAGCATTATGGGAGGTTTAGCAGCACCCCTGACCTCTACCCATGAGAGACCAGTAGCCTCCCTCCCTCCTTTGGTTGTGACAACCAAGCGTGTTTCCAGAAATCACCAACATGCCCTGGGGGCAAATTCACCCCAGGCTGGAATCTTTGCTCCAAGTGTCTGACCTCACCTGTGCCCACGATTCTGGGGGCATCACCACCTACTGATGATGCATCAGGTGGAGCCTGAATTGGTCCATCGCATCCTCCAGAAGCCGTAGCAGGTGTCACGAGCAGACGCCTGTTATTTACTGCCTTGGTGGGGGACGTGTGCAAACCAGCTGGTTAGAGCCTGTTCCAGGCCAGCTCTCCCCTGACTCACACTCCTGAGGACTGATCTCTGCCTCTTCTGAGTTATTATAAAGTTATTAAAAACGAAAATCACTGACACCCCAGAACTGACTACCTCTTCTTAATAGACTCACTAGCAAATTGTAATAAACATAATCTGGGGCATACGAGGCTATTATGAAAATGGGCCATCTACCATCACTTGGGGACGCATTGCTGTGCTGTTTCAGCATAAACACCGGAGACGAGGGCCGTGGGAAACGGTGACCAGAGATGCCACTGAGATGGCTAACGGGCCAACACGTGTCTCTCACTGAGCTGAAACCGAAGTCACAGCTATGGGTCTCAAGTCGACCTAGAAATTCCCTCCTAAGGAGGCGGGAGAGCCTTAGAGCGGTGCTGACTGTCACTGGGTTCAGAGCAGGTCGGTCCCCCGACAAGCAGATGAGGGGAGAGCAGCCCGGCAGCCACCTCTTTTCAAACCGGGCTGCGAGTCTGCATGGGAACTCCAGCCGGAGGGGCCAGTCATCCGCTCTAACGACTGGGATTTCAATATCACAGGCCTGCAGGAGGGCTGATCCGGAGCAGACGAGCGGGAGTGGCAGAAAAATATCAGGATGCAGGGTAGCAGGGGCACAGGGGTGCTTGTTTTTCCTCCTGAGAACAGCCTCTCAGCCAGACCCAAACAGCGATTCCGCATTTCCTCTGTCAGCCTGGGGCTGGGTCCCTGGGCTGGGAAGAACTGACACTGCCTGGCTGGCTCCCCTCTCCCCCAGGGTGGGGTGCAGGGTCCCTGGGGGACATCCCTCGAGGAGGGCAGCCCCAGGCTGCAGGATAGAGGCCTCACCACAGCTGAGCATTGATCCCCTGTTTTGTCCTCTGAGAGGCCCCTGCAGGCAGAGGTCTGAACACCTGCCCCCAGCAGAGAGAGGGAGGCCTCAGTGAAGAAAGAAAACCCCTGAAAATCTTGTCTGTGAATCTCAGCCTTTGTTGCAGAAATGTGACCCCAACTGGAGCTAAATGTAGCTGCCCTGGGCTCAGGGGGAGTGTGGCCCCAGTCCAGGGTCTGTCCTGCATTGAACACAGTGAGCAGTGCCCAGATGGCACGGTAAGAGGCCACAGGAGAGATTCAGGGGTGCCCAAGTGGGGCACCTCCTTGCATGTGAGGCAGGAGAGGATCAGGGGGCAGAGGGCCTCCTCTGCGCCCCCCACCCTGGGCGATGGGTGGCAGCGGCAAGTCGTGAGGTCCCAGCTCCAACCCCCTCCCTCAATGCCCTCTCTGCCACCAGCATCATTGGTCAGGGGCCAGGCCTGCTCTCAGCATTTCAACCTCAGTGCGTTTCACCCAGACATAGGAGCCCCAGATTATACCCATTCTACAGATGAAGAAGTGAGGCTCCGAGGGGCTGATGACTGCTTAAGATTCTCACTGCTCGGGGCAGGGATGGGACTGCAACCCAGGACTGTGTGGTCCACAGGTCCCTGCCCCCTTCTACCCACTCCTCCGAGGGAGCATCCAGCCTGTGACAATTAGCGTTTCCTTACACTAAAGCAGAGGAAATGTAAATTGTCAAGGGGGCGATTCTCTAATGAGATGTTCAAGGAATTTCTACCACTTTGAGCATCAACAGAAATGCTAATAGCTAATACTAACATGTGCCCCGCTGTGCCCGGCTCTGTTTTAAGCATGTTTCTGTGATTCACTGTTTAAACTTTAAACAAATGTACGTGATATGACTTGATGTGACATCACTACTCCCGTTTTACAGATGGGGAGACTTCATCAGGGAGAAAAGAAATCACCTGCTCCCACGCCTTGGGTCAGGAGCCTGTTTCCTGGGAAGTACGCCCAGGATGGGGACTTTGACCCCTGTGGGAGGCCCCCACTGTTGGGCGTCACTGTCCTGATTCTTCAGCTTCCTCCCCTGCATCCTTGCCCTTTGTCACGTGACTTGGTAGTTTTCTCCTCTAGGGTTGGAGCCTCTTGTCTCCCCAAGGTTGGATTCCGTTATGCGCTTTTCTTTGGCTGGTGGGATGTGGGCGGAGGCCTGAAGGTGCCTACACAGCTGGTCCTGACCTCTTCTATGAGAAGAATCTGCCGCTAGTGGGCATCAGTCCTGGAAAGATCAGGGACTCGAGAGCAGACCTGGGCTCAAGTCTTAGCCTGAAGCCCAGCAAAGTCAGGCCCAGCCTAGATGTGATGAACTACAGTAGACGTGAGAATGAGAAGTAAACACTTATTGTTTGCAATTGAGTTGTGGGCTAGTTTGTTACGCAGCTTGATTGGGACAATAGCCGACAGATACAAACCCCAGTGAGCAAACACATTGTAGCCCTCGGAACGTCTGCACCACCTGCCCTCAGAGAAGCAGCCCGTCTCCCCCTACCCTACACCACATGTCCCTCTGTCCCTCGGCACCTTCACATGAGATGCACAGTGCTGACTGCTGCCTCTGGCTGGCACACTTTCCAGGGGACGGGCACCAGGACCTTCCGGTCCACGTACATGGAGCTTTGCCCCAATGGGTGCCATGTTTGTTTCTTTTTCCCTCTGGTATTCAAAGGCTCATCAAGTCCCAGGAACTCAGAAAACCTTTCAAACATCACGATGTCAGTTCATAAGTTTACTCTTCCCATCAGTTTTCACTAAGCGTTTGTCAGTCCCCAGGGGCAGCAGGGTGGGCTGCCCGCTGGCCTCATACGTCACTCTGCTTTCTCCTTCACCCTGAGGTCTTCGCTGGAGGGACTCTGTGTCCCCGCCGGATGACTCCTCTCATCGTGGAGCTTATTATTAAGGAACCACCAGCAGCAACAGCAGTTGCTCATCTTCGGGGGTGGAAGTGGGGCTGGGGGCAAAATTCCTGCCTGCTAGGATTAAGAGAGATGCAGCAGAAAATACTCACCACCAAGTGCTTTCTCCACGGGTGCCGTGGGGCTGACTTCCCTGCCTGTCTCATGAAACCCACGTGTTTCTTTAAAAGCTTTTTCTTAAAGCTGGGTTGTGTTTCTATTATTTGCAAAGATTTCTAACTCATACTCATTCTTGACTCATAGTCATCTGAACTTTCTGGAATCATGGATCAAAGAAAGCAATGTTGTGTCCAGTCAGCCTGGCTCATCTACCCAGGATCCATGACAAAGGACCTGAGGACTATAAAGTCTTGGAGAACCATTTTTTTTTCCCCTCCTAGAAGTAGAAATTGTGGTGAAGATGGGGTAGAGCCAGGGCCAGAGCAGCTTTTGGAAGGGGAAAAGACAACTTGTGAAAAGGCATTCATGGATAATTCTATAGAAGAGACAATTTTAAGCTCTCAGGTTGAAAGTTTGAGCTTTATAGTAAATAAAATGAGCTTCAAAATATATAAGCTGGCTTCATAGAACAAAGAGCCTTCCTAACGTGTCAGTTATAACCTGGAGATGTCCAATACCCTGCCACTCTACTGTCTGCTATGAAGAAGTGGGCGAGAGAAACGCCCCTGGTGAGGCAAACTCCTGACCAGGGATGCTGAGGGGTCCCATGCCCCCTCCATCCTCTCTCGGTGGAAATACAAGAATGGAGGCTCGTTTCTGCTTCAGTGGACATTCTGTGCTTGGGTGGAGCTCAGCCTCATGGACTTGCTCCCCCAAAGATACTCTGTCGTATTGAGCAAGAAGATAAGAACACCCCTGGATGCTTCATTTTATTTAAAAATTATTTATTTACTTTTGGCCACACCACGTGGCATGTGGACTCTCCATTCCTCATGCATGCTAAGTTCCTCCATGCGTGTCCTCTTCTGTGTGGCCCTATGGACTGTAGCCTGCCAGGCTTCTCTGTCCCTGGGGATTCTCCAGGCAAGAGTACTGCCCGGGCTTGCCATGCCCTCCTCCAGAGGTCTTCCCGACCTAGGGGTGGAACCTGCATCTCTCGTGTCTCCTGCACTGGCAGGTGGGTTCTTTGCGGCTAGTGCCACCTGGGAAATGCAACCAGGGATCAAAGTTGTTCCCCTGCAGTGGAAGTGTGGAATCTTAACCACTGGATCTCCTGGACAGTCCTGTGAGATGCAACCGTTTTAAAGGATAAATTTGCACCAGATTATTTAGAATTTCCCATGGCCCAGTGGTTCCTGGACTGGAAGGTGAAGTCCAAGAGGAACTTGCACCCTGCTGGTTTGCACTTGAGAAGCAGCCCCGGGTGACACCCTCGAGGAGGGCCCAGGTAAGGCTCCTGGGCATCCAGACATGCCTTCATGCCTCTCCATAAACGGAGCCCTGAGAGCACCTGGATTACATCCAACCTGGGTTTTCCCTCTTCGCCATTAGGAACTTAAATTATCTCAAGAGAAACTCAAGATTCCTAAGAATGCTCATGGCTGTGTTATTTACACTCACCCCACAGAAAAAAAGATAAAAGAAATGAGAAAACCAGCCTTTCAGTCCAGCAACAGAAGAATCATTGTTCATAAACACGATGGAATATTTCATAGCTATAAACACTGAGGTCCCTGAAGAGGACTTTATTTTACAGAGAAACATATACAATATACTGTGAGGGAGAAATCAAGGCAGGATCTGAAGCCTGCTTATTTAAATTCTAATTTTATAAACCAAGTAGATTTTCTGTAGGTGCAGTAAATACTGGAGTTGAGTTTTTCTCTATTTTATAGAACTGTTTTATGAACTTTTGATTACCTTTAATGTCAGAAAAAAAAAGGACATCGTTAAAAATAAAAAATATAATAAAAGCATAGAGCAGCCTTGAGCCATAATATGTCACTGTCTTTTCAGCTGGAACATTTTGAAACCGTGCTTCAAGATTAGTCAAATCCATTTCACCTGCCTTCACTAATCAAGGTCATTTTAAGCCCGGCATGTCCTCCAAGCGACACAGAGCCTAAGCAATAAGATGTTTGCCCGAGTTGTTTTCCAGGAGCTTGGAGTTGGCTGTGCATAGTTTAAGCTGAGCTGGTTAAGGCTGGATTGGACCACTGATTCTCCAACTGGGCATGCATGAGTGTCCCTGCTTCATGACCTTTCAGTGTCAGAGGGCCCAAAACTCCACCGTCGGGTGCTGCAGAGGCTGGTAGCTTAGTTGTACCTGCAAAGACTGACAATTACTACACCTTTTCCCAATCATCCTTCCTCGTGCTCCCCACGCTCAGACTGCCCTCCTGCTTTTCTCATTATCCCATAAATACCCACAAGCTCCTGGCCTTCAGGAAGGTGGATTTGAGATTTGTTCTCACCTCCCGGCATTTGACTGCCTTTGATGCAAACCTCCGCATCTTAGCAGTTTGGCTCGCTACGCATTGGGCAAAAAGAATCTGTTTCTACGATAAATTTTTAAGCCCTGGAAACTGTCCTTTTCCCCTGGAAATCCCACCACCCCACCCCACCTCCGCCATGGATCCTATCTTCTTTCTGTTTTGGTGATACCAGGAACATAATCAGGGCTAATAAATAATTAATCATCACAAAGACCCCAGAAGGAGCCCATTCTCTTCCCCTGGGTGGTCTGCTAACCTTTCAAGGCATTCTCTTAAGTGCGTTTCATTTCTTTTTAATTTTCCTCTAACGTAAATGGATGGAGTGAGAGCCAGGAGAGAGCTGCCGCCTTGCTGAGAACCGGAAAAGGGAAAAATAAATGAATGAGAACAGACACTGCAGGGCCCTGCATGGAGCCTGAACCCCATGGGTTTGACGCCCCTTCTCAGGAGGGGGAGGGGCCTTTCATGCCTGTCCCCACGCAAGGGAAGCCACCTCCTAGTTTCCTTATGAAAACGTGTGTTTTTGCCCAGCAGTTCTCTGAGGCTCTACACTCTAAGAATCAACAAGGAAAGTGATGATACAGGAAACCCCATTCAAAACCAACAAGAGAAGGACGGCCTATGAGATCAGAGGGAAGGACTCCTCCTCTGAGTCACTGAGTAACGGGTGTGTACTGAGCACCCTGTCCCTGCTGGCCCTGCTCTGGGTGCTGGGATGGGGCAGGGAAACGAGCAAAGTCTCCACTCTCACGGAGATGGCTGTCTACTCTGAAGGACAAGCAATAGTCATTGAACCAACTGTTGTAAGGCATGTAGGGAGGTGATAGCTGCTAGACAGGAAACAGGGCTGATGGACAAGCTCAAATAAGTGGGCAGGGATGGCCTCTCGGAGAAGGTGAGTGAGCCCTGGGAAGAGTATTCCAAGAAGAAGGAAGAGCAGGTGCAAAGGGCCTGAGGCAGGAGAGACCCTGATCCTCAGGGAGGAGCAGCAAGGAGGCTGTGCAGCTGGAGAGTGAAGGGGGTTGCTGAGGGCAGCGGAGCCCAGGCACCAAGTTACCCCCACCCTGCAGGGCCCTGCAAACAGGAGGGGTCCCGAGTGAGGCAGAGAGAAGGTGAGTCTTGACCCAATGGTCACCATCTCAGATGGACAGGCTTAGTGAGAGCGTGGTTCTCAGGGTGTCATTCCAAGGTGAGCAGCATCAAACTCTCGGATCCCTGTTAGAATTGCCAGTTCTCATCATCACCCCAGACCCGCTCAGTCAGAACCTCTGAGCTGGGCCAGCATCTGAGTTTTAACAAGCCCCCCAGTGGGTCCAGAGTCTTGCTAGAGCCTGAGAAACCCAAGTCGTGCTGGATCCCTGGCTCCAGTCTGTAGACCGAGGCAGTAAGGGTTGGACTGTGGGAGGGACCGGGGTTGCCGGGAGAAGGATGGAAAACAGTCAGGCGGGGGGCTGCCTACCTGCTTTCCTGGGATCTCCTTTCGGGGTTTCTCCGGTGGGAAGTGATTCTCGGGGTGGGAGGGCTTGTCATCTGTGAGGGAGGGAAGTGGACAGAGGGTCCAAGGGCCTGATTACAACTTCTTAGTAACAGAAACTCAACAAATTGAAAATCAACAGAGTTTGAGCCTCACCAGGGGCTGAGAGGCAGGACGCGCCCCTGTCATCACCCCACCCCGGCCCAGCACCACGTCCCCTCATCCTGGGCCCTTTAGCCCTGGCTCCCCAAGCCCTGCCATGTACTGGGCATGGGGGACACAGTGGGGAAACATTCCTTTCTCTGTCCTCTGGGCTTGTCCACGACAGCATGACCCAGGGTGATGGTCACCCAGGAAGGCATCTCCCACCTTGAGGAACCCAGGAAGGGATCCCAGAGGAGGTGGCATCTGAGCTGAGACCTGAGGGACAAGTAGCAATGAGCCGGGGACATTAGGGGCAGGAAATGAAGACCAGCCATGGGAGCGGTCTGACCAGGGAGGGTGGTCCCGGGTCAGGGGTTCAGATGCAGGGGGAGCCGGGCGGCTCTCTGGGCAGACCAGGCTTGTCAGGGCCCAGGACATGCTTCCCAGCCCCGCCCTCGATTTCAACCTCCTGGTCACAGAGGGGGCCTCAGCCGCAGACACCGGGGCTCCCGGGGGACCCTCCCACCAGGAGGGTGTCCTGCTTGGTGGACACCTGCTGTGACCCTGCAGGAGTGACAGCCACACCTCCCTCTGTGCCCGACACGGCTCTCAGCACCTCTGGACTCGCACTGTCTCAGCGCCAGGTCTGAGGGCCCAGTTCTTGGAGACTGGGCACCCAAGGGACAGAGCGTTTCTATGTCCTCTTCACGTGGGCAGAGCTGGCTTTGTCCCGAGGGCTCTGAACCAGGGGCTGTGCTCACCCACGACGCTCACACCCTGACCACAGTCCCCTTGAGCCAACTTGCAGAAATGAAGGCACATCCCACCTTCACCTGCATCCAGCGTGACCTCATCTCCTCCTTTACACGAAGCCTTTATCACATTAGTGTCACTTAGAGGATGGACTGCTTTGCTCCATTGTCCCTGCATTGATCAGATCTGTGTGCGTCTCAGAGTCTAGCAGGATTCTCAGCGCATGGCAGGAACTCATCATTATTTGCCTCATTTAATGGAATCGCGTTATACTTCTTGGCACACTTCATCACACCTAGCAGCATTTTGCACAGGGTAGTTGTTTAACAAATGCTTGCAGAATGACTGTATAACTGATCAGTTAATTCCTTTTCAATTTTCCTCTACAAGTACATAAAATATAAAGACCTCAAAGGTGCATTTCTTTCTCTACAACCATTATCCCAATTAAATGCTTCTCTGAGCTTCAGAGAGCATGATGATTTGGTTCTTTTGATTTTAAGCTCAGATCTTTTCAGTTTCGATCAATGCAGGTCTGGAAACCTGTGAAATTTGTCATGGGGGTGGCTGTGAAACCGTGACACTGGTGGCCAATTTAAAAAATTCCTGAGATTTGTATACTTGAGAAATGATGGCCAGTTCTGGAACGGGACTCAGTAGAGTCAGTTTTAGGGAATTTGTTTCAGGGAGATAACCGAGGAGCGGAAAGTTGAGTGCCCAACTTGGCTGACACCCAAGAGACAGGCTTGCCATGATGAATGGTGCTGAGCTCGGCGAGTGCTGAGTTCCCGGTCCAGAGGGACCGCCTATTTTCTGCCAGTGGGCAGCTCTATCTGTTAGCATCCCGAGTTTTGTGGGACAAGGTGGAAAACTGTCTTCAGCCCTCAGAAAGTAAGACATTTGTCCTCTCGATTTCCCAATGGCCCTGCTTCTAAGATATCCGCTTGTTATTTATCCCTGGTGAGACTTTTGGGTATCTTAACACATCCTGCTTTGAGCTGAACTGAGGGAAATAGAGCTGAGAAGCAGGAGAAGATGGGATCACTTCTTTCCCTGAGGCCATTCTCCAAAATGTTTGCCCCTCTGACAGTGTTCTGAAGGTGATATGCTGTCGTGAGTGCAGGTAAGGCAGTGATGAAAGGGCTTCTGAGAGGACAGTGTGAATAAACGTCTCCAGCATCATGCTAGAGGTGGAAGAAATGGCTGCGCATGAGCCCACTCATTCACCAGCCTCCAAAGACACAGGCGCTACCCTGACCTCCCGCAGCCCACTCAACCCCTGCTCGACCCACCCTGTGCCTTGAGTCGGAGAACATCAGCTGGAAAGACTAGGGGGATTCATTGCCCCTTTCAGAGGAGAAGATTTAGGGCTGTGAGGGCACCAGGCACCCCCTCCCCTCTGTCTTCAGTAATGAGTGGGCTTAACATCGCAGCCCCCCGCGCTGACTTCCAGAGTTCACTCTCAGGACTCCATCCCTCGGTTGGTAATGCTACTTTGAGTCTGGGGAGTCACCTCTCTTGTGGGGACTGCAACTCACCTACACTGTCCCTGGACGGGGGACCGAGGGGGCCAATGAAACGTTCTTATAAATCGCTCTGCAAAAATAATGACCAAGACACAGGTCTTTGAAATGGCACCAAAGTCACATTAGCCTCACTGATAAACTCTGTAGCCATCTCCACCTCTGCGCTCCCGAGATCAGCCAATGCCGATGAATACTTGTGGCCGTCGCCTTCTGCACTAGGTGACAGCCGTGGTGTAAAGCCAGCCTCACCCTCGTGGGGAAGGGACAGCCGAGTTTGTTTCACAAACCCTCTTGAAGGAACTTAGTACTGTCCATTGATTGATGAATGAATAAGCAAATCCATTCTATACAATACTCAGCCATGAAAAGGAAGGAAGTACTAATCTATGACATAAATGAACCCTGAAACTTTACACTAAGTGAAAGAAGCAAGTCGAGAAAGGCCACGTGTAGCACGAGTTCCTGTCCAGAATAGGCTTGTTCACAGAGACAGACGATGGATCAGTGGTTGCCAGGCTGGCTGGGTGGAGGGAGATGGGAATAAGAAATGACTGCCAGTGGGTATGGGGTTTATTTGGGGGTGATTTTATATGTTCTGGAATCAAATAGAGGTGATTACTGTGCAACTTTGGGAAAATATTAAAAGTGACTGAACATTACACTTTAAAGTGTTGAATTTTATGGTATGTGAATTCTATCTCAATTAAAATTGCACATGAAGTAATGGCACACAGTCAAGACAGATATATTAAGTTCAAAGAGAGGGCGAAAAGTACCAATTTCAGACACTCATTAAAAAAATGGTGATATTGTAGAATGTGGGCCCAGGCGCTTTCTGTGCAACCATGGGCAGCAGCTGAGGGGTCCTGCTGCTGCTGCTAAGTCACTTCAGTCATTTCCGACTCTTAGCAACCCCATGGACTGCAGCCTACCAGGCTCTTCCATCCATGGGATTTTCCAGGTGCCATTGCCTTCTCCAGCTGAGGGGTAGGTGCTCCTTTAAAGGGGGCCTGGGCACCCCCAGTTTGTCTCAGTCCCCTCCCCTCCCCCTCCTCTCCCCTCTCCTCCCTTCTCCTCCCCCCTCCCCCTCCCCCTCCCCTCCCTCTCCTTCCCCCCCTCCCCTCCCCTCCTCTCCCCTCTCCCTCCCCCTCCCCCCCTCCCCTCCCCCCTCCCCCCCTCCCCCTCCCTCTCCCTCCCCCTCCCCTCCCCTCCCCTCCCCTCCCCTCCTCTCCTTCCCCCCCTCCCCCCTCCCCCTCCCCTCCTCTCCTTCCCCCTCCCCTCCTCTCCTTCCCCCTCCCCTCCTCTCCTTCCCCCCTCCCCTCCTCTCCTTCCCCCCCTCCCCCTCCCCTCCCCTCCTTGCATTCATTTCTTCATGTTGTCACAAGGGCACTATCATGGGGTCACCGTGTTGGGTGGCTCTGGTGGGATCACTGACGTTGTACGCTGTGAGAGCAGTGCCCGTGAGGTTGCCCAAGGAGGTGGTTACCCCTACTTGTTACCCTTCCCTGTCCCACCCCAAGGATCCCTTATAGCAGCTCACACAAGAGCTCCAAGCATGGCCAAAAAGACCCAGAAGAGAGGCTGGTCCGGATCTGCATCCGGCTGGGTGGAAACATCTGTAATTTCTCCCTCCTCCCTCTTTTTTTGATGCGGACCATTTTTAAAGTCTTTATTGAATTTGTTGCTGCTTCTGTTTTATACTTGGACTTTTTGGCCGTGAGGCATGTAGGGTCTTAGCTCTCTGACCAGGGATCAAAGCTGCACCCTCTGCATTGGAAGGTGAAGTCTTAACCACTGGGCTGCCAGGGATGTCCCTGTTTGTATTTTCTTATCTTCCTTCCCTGCCTCATTCTCCTGCCTCTTGGGATTGCCCTCCCCTAAGTTTTAGCACATTAACTTTTTACTCATCTCTTTTCTGGGGGACTTGGGCTAAGACAGTTATCACTGCTATTATTGTTACAAGCAGATTTTGAAGATATTGTAGGTTTGGTTCCAGACCACCTGCAATAAAGTGAATATCTCAATAAAGCCAGCCACACAAATTCTTTGGTTTCCCAGTGCATATAAAAGTTACGCTTGCACTATACTATAGTCTATTAAGTGTGCAATAGCATTATGTTGAAAAATAACTACAGACCTTAATTATAAGTACTTTATTGCTAAAAGTGCTGACCATCATTGAGCCTTCAGCTAATCGTCATCTTTCAACTGGAAGAGGGTTTGAAATGTTGTGGAGGTTTCCAGAATGTGGAGACAAGCGGCAGCAATGGTCCTGTGAAAATAGGGCAGACAGACTTACACTCTGCACGGTAGCCACAAGCCTTCAGTTAGTAACAACAACAAAAGCTGCAATATCTGCAAAACCAGGAGCTTCTGTCCATGTTGAAACGGAATGATCAAAGGAATTCTAGCCCACATTCAGTTTATCAGAAAATGATGGGTAAGAGGTCCCCGTTTTTCCACTTAGTTTCTCCACTTAGCCTGTTTTGAAGGGCGAATAGAGGTGATCTCACCTGGCTCGGACTCCTGGATGCAGCTGGGGTCACAGAGGAGTGGTGATGCAGGTGCTGAGCGTGGAACCCCAGGACCCCAGACTGGCTAATGGGGAGACTGAGCTCCAGTGACAGGATGAGGCTTGAGTCAACCCCAAGTGGAGGCTGCACTGCAGGCATAATAAGCTCAGATGATGACAATCGGCCAGCACCCTCTGCCTCCGTGCCCACCTACCCACTCAGTCAGCCCTCGTCCCCATCTGTGGGGAGGGGCCCTGGCAGGCCGAGGAAGACCCCAGGCCCAGATTTCAGCAGGTCTGTGGAGCAGTCGCCCTCGCCAGGGCACTCGGGGCGGCTCGGGTTAAGCCCTCTGGAGTCAAGGCTCTGAGTCCCAGCATATCAGCCGGAGGAGAAATCAATACCCATCACCTCCAGGACTTGAGTGACTAATGTGTTTTTGAATAGGCCTCGGGCTTGGGTGACTTCTGGGCCCCTCCCTGCTCCTCTCCATCTCACAATCATCGCTTCGTAATCCAATCAAGACTGGAGAAGATGGAGAGAAAGGCAGTTTTCTCTCTGACTGGGCTGCCTTTCTGCAACTCATTCAGAAGCGCTGCTGCTGCTGCTGCTAAGTCGCTTCAGTCGTGTCCGACTCTGTGCGACCCCATAGACGGCAGCCCACCAGGCTTCCCCGTCCCTGGGATTCTCCAGGCAAGAACACTGGAGTGGGTTGCCATTTGGCAGCATTGCCCTCTTTCTGGAGCACTGACCTGAGGAAAGGCCCACAGGTGGAGGCATTTGCCCAAATGCCCCCAACTTTTCAGTCCCTTTAAATTTGATAGGATTCGATGATGACGTTGGGCTGTGATCAAACCCACTCAGCCATCTGTCCCCTGAATGTCCCTCCTGCATTCCTTTTCTGTCTGGATTTTCTGCCTTTGCATTTTTATTTTCACCAAGATTAAACAGAAAAGGTCAATGCAGACACGGCAGGGGGCTGACCCGATTGGTCACTTAATCAAATGTGCACTGGCCGTGAGCTGAGGGGCGTGGGCAACACAGAGAATATGACCCCCAGGCCTCTTCCCCAAGCTCATGATCCAGCTGGGGAGATGAGACGGATGAAATAACTCCTCAATTCACTCAACAAACATTTGCTCCATTTCAAGCAGGTTCCTGGGCCAAAGACCAGGAGCTCACCGTCTTTGCTGTAACAACAGAGAAAGGGACCAGCAGTGGCCCCTGGGGTCCTGTGTATTTGGGCAGCAGGAGGAGCTGGGGCACCGCTGGCTTCTGCTACAGACTCAGGCTTCTGCTCTGCGCCGAGCCCCCAGGATCAGACAAGCATCTCTGCTACTGATGGTTTTCAGGGCTCTTGTCCAGAGGTTTCCACGGGCCACAGCCCCAGCAGGAAAGACAGGCTCACTCTGGTGGGGGGCAAGGGGCTTCAAGGAGAATGAAAGGAACTCTATCCGGGATGGAAGCACCAGAGAGCAGCTAGAGGGGAACTGCTGGTGTCCCTGGGGCTGATGGAGCAAGGGAGGGGAGCAGGGTGTCTGGGGAGTCCCAGAGAGCTGTGCAGGGCATGGGCTGCCCACAGGAGCTGCACCTTGGGCACAGCAGGGAGCACGCGGAGAAAGGACACGAGTCCTCCCTCCCCTCCAGAGAGTCTCCAGCAGACTGACCATGACCAGACCCCAGGGGGCAGGGAGCCTGGGAGAGGTGGTCCTCAGGGCTCAGGGCCCAGGAAAAGCAGTGGAGGGCAGGGAAGATGCAGACCAACTGGCTTATAGCACCTGTGGCTCCTCCCGCAGCCGGTGCCCCAACCCGCAGCCAGGAGTGCAGACAACTTCATCCCTTCCAGGCTCTTCCCTGGGCTTGGGACCCACACGGGAGAGGGCGCCCCTGAGTGGATGGAGGCAGGCTTTGGGGAGCCTGGGAAAGCAGGCGGTGCTTTAAGAGGGAGATTTCAGGTGGTCTGGAGGTTTGTGAACAGGGAGGTGAGAAGATGAGGGTAGTGATGTAGGCATGTTGACTTGGCACCATACTCAGTACCAATGAAACATGCGTTATTCTCAGGTTTCCGCTTTTTTCTTTTGGAGAAGGAAATGGCAACCCACTCCAGTATTCTCACCTGGAGAATCCCATGGACAGAGGAGCCTGGCGGGCTAGAGTCCATTCGAGGTCACAAGAGTCAAATGCGACTTAGCAACTAAACCACCACCACCTTTTTCTTTATTAATTTTCTCAGTCAGTTTACATTTTCTTGTTGCCAGGTCTCCTGTACAGTATAAAGGAGAGAGTTGGCAACCATGTGATTTACCTGTGCTCATGTGGCTTCACTTTGGAGCCTGAAACTCCTACTCAGATCAATTCAGGGTGGAGATGTGTCCAAGAGCACGCATGTGCGTGCATGTGTGTGTGAGTGTGTGTATGTGTAGGGTCTCCAAATGTTAATCTTGAAAGATCGCTCCACTTTTTCCTCTATGTGAGACTACAAATCATTTCCGACTGGTAGGGTCGGGGCGTTTGTGAGCAGTTGCATCTGACAGGGCACAAACTGATGGCCCAGCCTGGGTTTACACTTGGGTCACTCTTGGCTTCAACAGGAAACACACATCATATTTCACTCCTGGGTCTCATGCCTGAAAGTCATGTCAGCTTCTGAGGAAATATAACCCCGTGCAAGGGAACATTATGATTCCTCCTGAAATGAAGACCTCTTCTCCTTTAAAACTCTCGCAGTCCACACTTTTGTCTTCGTGGGCTTTCTAGAATTGCTCTTTAAGTTGCCAGCCAGAAGTGACTGAGGATGTCTTATTCTTGGATTCAAGAGGTTGTTGTTTATTGCTCATTCGTGTCTGACTGTTTGTGACCCCTGGACTGTAACCCACCAGGCTCCTCTGTCCATGAGATTTTCCAGGCAAGACTACTGGAGTGCATTGCAATTTCCTTTTCAGGGCATCTTCCTGACCCAGGGATTGAACACATGTTTCCTGCATTGCAGGTGGATTTGAACCACCGGGCAAGCCCCTCAGAGGTAGTAGATGCTGTTAAGACCACCACACATTAGACCCTGAGGTCTCAGCATCTGTGGTCCAACTGGGGAAGTAAGGACACTTCGCTGAAGCACAGTTCATAATGGAAGCGCGTCTCTGGAGGCCAAGCGGTGGGCAGCTGAACTTTTACGTTCCTCTGGCACAAACACAACGCATGCACACATCCTTCTTGTAGGTTTTAAAATTTCAGCTTCATCTAAATCTTATGGGTTCCTCGAAGAGAGAGATTTCTCCTATGTTTCTTTCATAAACCCTAAAATGTTCCCTGGACACTTAGGAAATATTTCTTGACTCACTGAAATTCAGACAGGTGGCCAGGAAGACACTCTTCCTCTGCCACCAGGAAAAGCTACACAAGAAGAATCTTCCTCAGAGAGCTTTGACCAGCAGGGTTTGTTAGTCTCTTAGGGGATATGTTGAGAGTTGCTTTTTTTTTTTTTAAAACTGGCTCCAGGCCCCTATCTCTGCCTGGAGAGCTGACAACTGGGCCATTCTAGTGACTCAGCACTAAAAAAGTTGTCAGTCTCAGGTTTAAAATTAACCAAAAAACACAAAAGAGACACTTCTGCAGAGGGGCAAGTAAGCAGATTTTGCAACATTAAAAAAACAACACAACAATCTGGAATGTCAAATCTGGAAATCTGGAAATGGGAGGCAAGAACTGCCAATTTGGGGGAGAAAATATTTTATAGCTTAAAAGCCTTTAGGAATATTTTATCAAAAGATCCATCCCCTGTGATGTTATTTTGGGTAGCTCTTTTATAACCAGCTGACGTGCTTCCATTTAGCATTTCCCTGACTTGAAAATCACAGCGGTCTAATTACAGCTGCTCACAAAAAAGGAAGCAGATCTGTGAACAGTGCCTAATCGATACATTCATTTCTACACCCATCTCGGTCTTGTCTCAGATGATCAGGGTGAAAATGGTCCTGAGTTATTTATTTTGGGAGCAAGGACAAAGAAGATGGGGATAGAGTGACCCAGGGAATAGCCTCTCCTCCATCTTTTTCTTGGGTCATCCAGTGTGGGAGAAGGTTGCTAGACGCTGCCTGCCCCAAGAGAGATAGTTTGTGAACCCAACTGACTTGCTTTGGGGTAGAAGGATTGAGAAAACTTGAGAGGACCTCTGGTTTGTCCCATTGATGTCAAGAGCAAACCGTCCTGGTAAGATGCCTACCACCCAGAGCTCTTGTCCATTTGTGGTAGGAGGACCACTCTGGAGCATGGATTTAGGTGACCAGTGCCCTCACACTAGGATACTGGTCACTGCTTTGCTTCTAGAAGCAGTCACATGATTCAAGCAGTTCTTTCTGTCCTGTTGGCCTTGCTCCATCATACTATTTACAGGTCTCCATGGTGACGAAATGAGTCCCTCCAGCCACACCATCGCTTCATCCTAGGTCCTCTCTGGCAGTTCAATGCTAGGCCCTGTTCTCAGCACTGGAGATTCAGTCACATGTCTCTCCAACAGCTGCACCCCCTTCTCTCTGGCTGACAGAGTCTAAGGTTGCTAGATGAGATTCAGAACCACTCAGTATTTGGAACATGGTTGAGGTGGTTTAGTTGCTAAGTTGTGTCTGACTCTTGAGACCCCCATGGACTGCAGCCCACCAGGCTCCTCTGCCTGTGGAGTTCTCCAGGCAAAAATACTGGAGTGGGTAGCCATTCCCTTCTCCAGGGGACATTCTTGACTCAGGGATCAAACCTGTGTCTCTCGCATGCTCTGCATTGCCAGCTGGATTCTTTACCACTGGTGGTGGTTTAGTCACTAAGGCGTGTTTGACTCTTGCAACCCCACGGACTGTAGCCCGCCAGGCTCCTCTGTCCATGGGATTTTCCAGGCAAGAATACTGGAGTGGGTTGCCATTTCCTTCTCCAGGAGATCGTCCCGACATAGGAATCAAACCTGGGTCTCCCACATTGCTGGCAGATTCTTTACTATCACTACACCACTGTGTATGTACACACACACACACACACACACACACACACACACACACATTTTTTCAGATTCTTTTCCCACAAAGATTATTACAAGATATTGAGTGTAGTTCCCTGTGCTATACAGCAGGGCCTTGTTGGTTATCGATTATATACATAGTGTGTATATGTTAATCCCAAATTCCTAATTTATGCCTCCCCCAAATGATGCTGTTGATTCAGGTTTCCTAGTGTTGAGATCAAGCAGAATCCTCTCAATCCACGGTGCCTTTTGGTGGCTCTATAGGATCCAGTCAGCATGGGGGCACTGTTCTGCACCTCACCTATCCACGTGCTGAGTTTCGGGGGCCTTCGTGTCCTGGGGTGTCCTCACACTACCACTAACTGATGACATACACGTTTATTTTTGGCCATACCACATAGCTTGTGGGATCTTAGTTCCCTGACCAGGGATTGAACCCAGGCCCTGGCAGTGAAAGTGCTGAGTCCTAACCACTGAAACACTAGGGAATTCCCTGACATACCCATTTTAAAACTTGCTTCCCTAAGTAAGATCAAATAAATCAATCAGAGGCTTTCTTTGAAATGACTTCTAAATCACTGAGGATCTTATGCATGCTTAAACTGTTCTTTACAGCTGAAAATTCTCAGGTTGCTTCTTTTAGGGAAGAGAGGGGAGAGCAGAGGCTGAGAAAACCAAGCCCCGAGTAAACGGTGAATACTTTGAAATAAACCAGCTCCATGTTTGACCTCCAGTTCTGAACTGTGCATGTCCCGTGTAGACGGGGGTGAAGTGAATCAGCAGAGAAAGCAAATTCCTTCTCCCGGGGGATTTCTTTGTAGTGGGGCCACTCAGCTATGGAGAGGTTTGAGTCAAACCAGACTCTGCTGCATGGTGACGAAGGGACTATGAAGCTGAATCGGAAAGAGGGAGCAATTTTTCACATTCCCTTTACACACGCTGATGCATCAGAAAGTTGAGAAAGAATTAAAAGGTCATTAAAAAGCTCTTCTAAATGATGCGAATTTCAGGGAATGCAGACAGCCTGGAACGGGAGAGATTTTAAAAGTGCAAGATAAAGTTGTCTTATGGAAGAAAGTGGTGGATGTGTTAAGGTGGAAATTGACTCCTAGGGGAGCTTGCTTTTCTCCCAAAGACGACCTTACGCTCTAACTGAAGAAAATTAAACTTAAAACTCATGTATATCTGCACTAAATTTCATCTGATAATCCTGGAGACCCTCCGGGCTTGAGAAATGAGGCTACGGACTGGGTGTTTGCTTGGGTTTCCCTATTAAGCAGAGCTGGAGATGCAAGCTTGTAGGCAGGTAGCTTATTTAGGGCAGGGGCCAATGGACTGGAAAGAGTGAAGTGGGAAAAGAGGAAAAGTCAGTCTTAGGATGCAAAGCTGATTGTCACGTACGATGGTCTTAAAACGTGAAAATTGAAAGTGAAGTCACTCAGTCATGTCTGACGACTCCATGGACTGTAGCCCGCCAGGCTCTTCTATCCATGGGATTTTCCAGGCAAGAGTACTGGAGTGGGTTGCCATTTCCTTCTCCAGGGTACCTGCCTGACCCAGGGATCAAACCGGGGTCTTCCGCATTGCAGACAGATGCTTTACCATCTGAGCCACGAGGGAAGCACATTTTTGGATGCTCCTCCCATGAGGGGTGGGGTCTATGGCCCCTAAACTTGCATCTGAGGGCTGGTTCTGCTGTTACTTCCCAACAAATTTTAAACCAATATCAGTCATTTAGCTGTAAAGCTTGCAACTTAACTACCAACAACTGCCCATTGCCACGTGAAGTAACAAGCTGATTTTCGGTTCCCCTCTTTCAGTTTTCTATGTTATGTATTGTATTGTTTTCGAGTCACCAGTTCATGCCCAGCTTTTTGAGACCCCATGGCTTCCCCGTCCTTCACCATCTCCTGGAGTTTGCTCAGACTCGGGTCCATTGAGTCGGTGACGCCATCCAACCATCTCATCCTCTGTCATCCCCTTCTCCTGCCTTCAATCTTTCCCAGCATCAGGGTCTTTTCCAATGAGTTAGTTCTTTGCATCAGGTGACCCAAGTACTGGAGCTTCAGCATCAGTCCTTCCAATGAATACTCAGGGTAAACCCTTATTTAAATAACACTTGTTCGGGTCCTGGTGTGGTGGCTGAGCTCTGCATGCTGTGAAAATCCGGCAGAGGCTTCCTGTGAAAATGGAGACTTCGTAGGCTGACCCAAGTCTGAAATACGTTGCTCTTTATCATTTATCTTTTCCTATAAGAGGAAGAAACACAACATGCATAATTATTAATGTTTGGCAGAAAAAGATACATAAAATTAAAATCTTAATTTCTTTGAAATTTTAAAATGAGTATTGTTTTGTCTAGGCTTCCTTTTACAGTCCAGATGTTCCCTTCATATTCATTATGGAATTTTAAAAAGTGATGCCATTCCAGCTTTTTAATTCCTTCCTAAATATTGCTTTGAATTCCCTTATGGTCCCATGTCTACTCAAGACATCTGAACATGATGTATCAAGACACAGAGTGATGCTTGAAATGGTTTCTTAAAAAGCATTTTCATTTTGGCAAGATCCAGAATCCATCAACACATGCTGTTCTGTATTCTCTTACTGTTTACATATTATCTTAGAAAACAGTGACTTTCCTTCTGTTTTAGAGTTATGTTCACGTCCTTTCTTATTTGCTTCATAGTTTGCAGCCATGAAGCAAAAAGTGTTTAAAAAAATAATCCCTATCACCTTCCTCAATAACCTCTATCAATTCTACTATTGTATTATGAAATCCATTTTTTTCTAGAAGGAATGAAATGGGCCTTGAAAATATATATTGTATGTGCATATCAGAGGGAAGGAATGCCTTCAAGCATTCCTGTCTTTCCATCTAGGGCTGTTAGGGAGCAGAGTTGTGAGAGCAAAAACTGCAATTTTCCTGTAAGACAAAGATGTTGTAAGATAGAGTCTCAGAAGAATGTAGAAAATTGACTTCACTGAAGCTGGGGCTCTGCTCAAAGTGAACAGTGATGGTTCCCTGCTTTGTGTAACTGTGTTTCAAGGAAGCCCTACAGCACTGTCCATAGTCACTTTTTGATTGTAATTCTTTTTTTTTTTTGCCAGGGAGCTTTTCCAGTTCCACAGGACTGGAAAAGGTCCGTTTTCATTCCAGTCCCAAAGAAAGGCAATGCCAAAGAATGCTCAAACTACCACACAATTGCATTCACTTCACATGCTAGCAAGGTAATGCTCAAAAGCCTCCGAGCGAGGCTTCAACTCCAAGCGAGGCTTCAACAGTACGTGAACCGAGAACTTCCAGATGTACAAGCTGGATTTAGAAAAGGCCGAGGAACCAGAGATCAAATTGCCAACATCTGTTGGATCACAGAAAAGGAAAGAGAGTTCCAGAAAAACTTCTGCTTCATTGACTGTGCTAAAGCCTTGACTGTGTGGATCACAACAAACTGTAAAATTCTTAAAGAGGTGGGAACACCAGATCACCTGACCTACCTCCTGAGAAACCTGTACGCAGGTCAAGAAGCAACAGTTAATACCGGATATGGAACAATGAACTGTTTCAAAATTAGGAAAGGAATATGACAAGGCTGTATATTGTCCCCCCGCTTATTTAACTTATATGCAGACTACATCATGCGAAATGCTGGGCTGAATGAATCACAAGCTGGAATAAAGTTTGCTGGGAAAAATATCAATAACCTCAGATATGCAGATGACACCACCCTTATGGCAGAAAGTGAAGAGGAACTAAAGCACCTCTTGATGAAAGTGAAAGAAGAGAGTTAAAAAGCTGGTTTAAAACTCAATATTCAAAAACTAAGATCATGGCGTCTGGTCCCATCACTTCATGGTAAATAGATGGGGAAACAATGGAAACAGTGACAGACTTTATTTTCTTGGGCTTCACAATCACTGTAGATGGTGCCTGCAGCCATGTAATTAGAGATGTTTGCTCCTTGGAAGAAAAGCTATGACAAACCCAGACAGCATAATAAAAAGCAGAGACATCACTTTGCCAACAAAGGTCCCTATGGTCAAAGCTATGGTTTTTCCAGTTGTCATATATGGTTGTGAGTTTGACTCATATAGAAGGCTAAGCACCAAAGAATTCATGCTTTCAAACTGTAGTGTTGGAGAAGACTCTTGAGAGTCCCTTGAACAGCGAGGTCAAACCAGTGAATCCTAATGGAGTTCAACCCTGAATATTCATTGGAAGGACTGGTGCTGAAACTCCAAGATTTTGGCCACCTGATGTGAAGAGCTGACTCACTGGAAAAGACTCTGATGCTGGGAAAGACTGAAGGCGGGAGGAGAAGGGGATGACAAAGGATGAGATGGTTGGATGGCATCACCCAACTCAATGGACCTGAGTTTGAGTAAGCTCTGGGAGATGGTTAAGGATAGGGAAGCCTGGTGTGCTTCAGACCATGGGGTTGCAAACAGTCAGACACGACTGAGCGACTAAACAACAAATACTTTGGCCACCTGATGTGAAGAGCTGACTCACTGGAAAAGACCCTGGGAATGATTGAAGGCAAAAGGAGAAGGGAGCAGCAGAGGATGAAATGGTTAGATAGCACCACCAACTCAAAGGACACAAATCTGAGCAGACTCCAGGAAATGGAGAAGGACGGAGGAGCCCAGGGTGCTGCAGACCATGGTGCTGCAAAGAGTCGGCTGTGACTCGGCCACTGAACAAAGCAGCATGTACGGTGACTCTGCAGCAAGGAGGCCCGAGGCTCTTAGACACAGGCTGGTGTTTGTTCCTGGGTGCTGTCAGGATGCAGCTTGGGGACCAACTGCCTGTGTCTGTGATGAAGGAGGCACCACCAGGAGCAGGTCCGTCCTCTGCGGCCCTGACTGCAAGGCTGCAGGGGGGTGGCTCAGATGTGTGGGATGTGGAGAGTCACTGAGTTCAAGTGTTTAGTTTTGGTTTGTTATCAGGGCAATGGCTGAGAAATAGACATGGGACAGTGGGCGCTGGATTGCGTTCTCCGTTCCCCCATCTGTCACAGGGGGCTCATGGCATCAGCACCCGGCTTGTCAGGTGGTTGTGGGGATTCAGTGCCACACTGTGTGTAGGGTGACTCGTGGGGCATTCTTGTGAGGCCTCCTGTGGTCTCTCTTCGCCCCCTCCCGTCACTCTGCTGGGGGGCAAGGCCTCCTCCCTGTTTCTGGAAAATTGTAAACCTTCCCCCCACCCCCGAGTCTTCGTGTGAAAGGTTTTTCTCCTCCTTTGGAGCTCAGCTCAGATGGCCCTTCAAAGGAACCCATGCCCGCGGGCTCTGTTGCCCTGCCTGGTCCCTGCATCCTGGCTTGTTCCGTGTCCGTCCACCTGCTGGAGGGCAGGGCAGGGCAGGGCCCTTTCTCTCCTGTTCTCTGGGGCATCCCAGGGCCTGACCCAGCCCCGTGCTTGGCGGGTGCTCCGTTAACACTGTGAACTTGATCTAGAAAGCATGACAGACCCCGCCCTTCGTGTGTGCGTTCGCCCAGCCAGTCGTGCAGGACGCCTCCCTGTGCTCAGCTCTCCCCTGGGCAGCGGGAAGGACAGCAAGCCCGGTCCCTGTGCCCGGAGCTCCCTGTCAGCCGGGAGACCTCGAGCCTGAGAACGGCAGGGATGTGCGGCCTGGGGGTGACCGCGTGGAGAGGTGAGCACAGCAGGATGAGCCGTGGGGGTGGGAGGGACAGGAGCCAGAGAGGCTGCGGGGGAGACCTGCCGAGATGATCACACGGGACAGGGGTCCCGGAGACACGACCCGGGCTCGTGGATCCCGGGAGGGGGGCTCCAGGCTGGGGGCATGGCCGGAGCAGGACCTGCGGGTGTGAGGGGCGGCGGGGCCAGGGTGGCTGCGGGAGGTGACCGGGGGGTGGGGGGGTGTGCCTGAGGTCAGGGAGGAGACGGGTCGGGTCTGTGTTCACCTTGCAGACCGCTAAAGGGACGCTGGCTTCACTGTGCGTGTGACCCGAGCACTGGCGGGTCTGGAGTGGAGGAGGGCCGTGCTCTGAGTGTGGTTTACACGGACCCTCGGGCCGAGGGCAGGGCAGCCTGACAGTGAGGAGGCCATGCTGGGGCGGGGTCACCACGGCCCGGCCTCGGGGTTTACCTGTGAAGGTCGGGCTGGCGGATGTGCTGCTGGAGGGACAGGGCAGGTGAGAGGAAAACAAACCAACTGAGGTCACCTCTGAGGATCTGTCCCCAGCAGCTGGGCAAACAGAGGTGCTGCTGACTCAGGGGCGGAGGTCTCGGGGGGCGGGTGGGGTCCAGGAGGGGCTGAGGGGCAGAGAAACCTTCTGGAAAGGACTGAGGGCCTGGGCCAACCAGCCCTGGCTCCAGAGCCCCCTCTGTTTGAGCTGCAAGGACGGCCACCTGTGTCATCGGGGAGCTGGTGCAGCCAGACTCCGCCCGTGTCTCCCCAGAGGGACAAAGGTCAATGTCACAGCAGTCGGCTCTGATGCTGGCTTCAAGCCAACACCTTAATATGCAATGAGGAATCTGCATTGATGAAAATTTCATTAAAGAAACATTTTTCTCTTTCACTCCCCTTGTTATTCTTGGCTCTGAGTATCAGGCTAATTTGGGTTTGATTACCCGATGATCTGAAGATTGGAGCATTATTAAAAATTTAGATGAGCGGTGATACGTCTGGCCTCCCTCTCCTCTTTCAGCCAGAGCACAAGGGGCTCTGCTAATGATCACAACCAAGTCGGGGCAGACGTGGCAATTAGAGATTTATCCACAGTTTGAGAGGGCTTTGACACCTCTGCCTTCTACGGAAATTAGCTGCTTGGCTTCCAGGGCACAGATTTAATCGATAACATGCTCAAGAGGAAATTCCAGCCCTGGACCAGTCTTAGGAGTAACCAGCTGTATGTTTGCAGGGCCCCTCCCCTTTCTGTGCTCAAGCACGCATCTGCAGAGAAAATTTAGACCAGGGCAGATGCTTCAAAACAGTGCCTGTGGGCTGCAATCAGCTTAGAGAGTCAATCTGTCCAGCACAATGTTTTGTTGATTAATGAACACTTTCCTAGACATACGATCTTGAGTTCTATGTGTTTCCTGTATATTAATGTTTCTAATGTTCTCTTCCATCCTATGAGATTAATTGTCTTAGCAATCCACTTTATAAACTGGGAAATTCTGACCTCAAGGGGTTGAATGACTTACCCTGGGTCACCTACTTGGCAGAGGCAAAGGCAGGCTGTGAACCCAAGTGGTTTGACGTCCAAATCCATGCTTTAACATCTATGCTACAATATCTCAAAGTTTTTAATCCTTGAATATTTTTCTGAGCACAGTGTTTCAAAAGTAATTAGGTAGTTAAATAGAAATAATTTGTGTTTTTTTCTGTAAACATAGAACATACATATTTAAAAATTGGAAGCTCTGGCTAGATGTTCTCTGAGAGCGTCCATTTTTGGAATGTTATTAATACTTATTGCTTCCGTGAGACACTAGTTACTAAGATGATTTCCAGGGCTTCCCAGGTGGAATAGTGGCAAAGAATCCACCTGCCAGTGTAGGAGATGGAGGAGACTTGGGTCTGATCCCTGAGTCAGGAAGGGAAGATCCCTTGAAGTAGGAAATGGCGACCCACTCCAGTATTCTTGCCTGGAAAATTCCATGGACAGAGGAACCTGGTGGGCAGGCTATAGTCCATGGAGCTGCAAAGAGATGGACGTGGCTGAGCAACTGATCACACCTCCCCCCACCCCCACCCCCCACAGACACACACAAGGTGCCTTATAATTTTTATCTTAGGAAAGACTGTAGTATTAAAAAAGAGAACCCCACCTTTCAAGAAATAAAAGAGAAAAGGGAGCTATATACGAGGGGACAAAGCTATTTGAATACATTAGAGAGCGACTGAGACTGCCACGGTTTTAGGGGCTGATCGCGCAGACAGAGGGAAATGCATTGAGTTGAGCTTTACATTGTCCACTTCTTTTCTCTTTGAGGAATTTGCCAATTTGTAAGCAGAGAGGAGCCAAGATTCACAGGAAACTGAGCGTTTTCCAACAAGCTCATGGTTCTGGGGACATAAATTTTGATATTTGGGGTTACCAAGGAAACCAGGGTTTGAGGGCCCAAGATTTCAGAGAAGCCCCTGCAGTGAGTCTGCTTTACTGCAGTCCTCTCCCTTTTGAAGCATTTGCAGATTCCTACAGTGCTCTTGCCTGGCAAATCCCATGGATGGAGGAGCCTGGTGGGCTGCAGTCCATGGGGTTGCAAAGGGTCGGACATGACTAAGCGACTTCACTTTCACTTTTCACTTTCATGCATTGGAGAAGGAAATGACAACCCACTCCAGTGTTCTTGCCTGGAGAATCCCAGGGATGGGGGAGCCTGGTGGGCTGCCGTCTATGGGGTCACACGGAGTCGGACACGACTGAAGTGATTTAGCAGCAGCAGCTTAGCAGCAAGCTGTACCAAGGGGCTCAGAATACAAGCAGAAAGTAAGAAGCTGAAAGGCTAAGAAACTCAGCAAAGCTTTCACCAATATCATGATGCTGTACAGCAGAACTTGGAGCTCAGGGATCACCAAATAGGTGGAGTCTTGGAAAATAAACAGTGGTATATGTTCAGTCTCTCAAAGAACTTGTTCTAGGAAGTAAGGACAAATAAAAATAAACCAGAACCATACAGCAGAAAATCAGTCTTGAATCATTACAGTCATAATAATCTGTCCTCACTATAGTGGCTAACAGAGAAAAGAAACAAAAAGATAAATTAGAATCCTCTGGGGAAATAGAACATTATCCATACATAGTACAATGTTTCAAACAAAATGCCTTGCCAACCTTCAGAAAAATATTACCAGATATATCAGAAAGAAGACCTAATAACCAAAAACCAAGAAGAAAAAATGATAATAAGGAAAAAAATCACAGTTGATGGATTATCAAAGTCTATCAGAGATAAACTGTAAAACATTTATTATTAACATATTCAATAAAAAGCTGAAATGATGGAGAATTTTATTAGAGAAATGGAATATCTAAAAAGGACTCACATGAATATTTGCTAACTAGAAAATATAATAATTAAAATTAAAAATATAATAGATTGGTGTATCAGGCAAAGATTTTGATAGGTTTTTTGAAAATGTCCTTTTTGAAGCATGGAGACAAAAAGGATTGCATATACAGGCGTAACTAGTTTTACTGTGCCTTGCAGATATTGTATTTTTCACCAATTGAAGGTTTGTGACAACCCCGCTTCAAGCAAGTCTGTTGGCACCGTTTTTCCAACCACACTCGCTCAGTTCACGTCTCTGTGCCACATTTTGGTAATTCTCACAATATTTCAAAGCTTTTCACTATTACATTTGCTGCTGTGGTCTGCGATCAGTGGTTGCGGGGGCTTTATTGTCTCAGGGCCCTGTGATCTGTGCCCGCGTAAGACGAGGAACTTGGTACATGTCTGTGTTCTGGTTGCTCTACTGTCAGATCTTTCCCTTGACTTCCACCCTCTTCTCTGGAACGACACTGAAATTAGGCTGATTAATAATCCTAGAAGGGCCTCTAAGTGCAAAGCAGAGCCGCATGTCTCTCACTTTAAGTGGGAAGCTAGAAATGATTAAGCTTAGTGAGGAAGGCACGTCAGAAGCCTACACAGGCTGGAGCCGTGGCCTCTTGTGCCAGTCATCTAAGTTGCGAATGCAAAGGAGAAGTGCTCAAAGGAAGGTTTAAAGTGCGACTTCAGTGAACACACGAATGATAAGAAAATGAAAGAAGCTGACGGGTGGATATGGAGAGAATTTTAGTGGTCTGAATAGATCAAACCAGCCCAACATTCCTTTTGATATGCACCGAGAAGCCAAAAATTTGTGTGACTAGCTTTATTGTGATATTTGATTCTTTGTGGTGGTCTGGAAACCAGAACCACAATATATCTGAGGTATGCTTGTACACAAAAGAGCATGAAGCCACAAGGAGCATGAGAATGGTCCCAACATACGTATAACTTCAATCCTAATAAGAGAGGGAACAGAATATCAGAAGTGCTATGCGAAGATATACAGCTGGAGGATTCCTCAAAGTTGATGAGAGATTAAAGTCACAGAACCCCTGGCATGCTAGGCAGGAAGAAATACATATCTGAAAGAAAACGACTGCCAGTCTAGAACTTTATCTCATTAAAATTATCCTTTGAAGGTGAATATAAATAAATGTTCTCATAGAAGCAAAAGCAGCTACTTCACTGTCAGCAGATCTTTCTGTTTTTGCCATTTTTGAAATTTTATAATTAAATTTTAATTACACAGCTAGCAGATAGATGTATGCCCTGGGCCCCTGTGGATCTGCTTTAAAATAAATATTAAATGGAGTTCTTTAGGAAGAAGGAAAATACTTTTAAATGAAGACTACAGAAAAATAAAGAGCAGTAGGAAGGGTAAATATGTCGGAAACTTATTTTAACCATGAGTACATAAAATAGCAATAGTAATAACCTGTGGAGGTCTACAGTATACGACACATTAAAGTACTTGCTGTGGATGACACAACAGCCAGAGGAGATTAAATGGTTTTAAAGCGTTCTCAAAGTTTTCCACTGTCCAAGTGGTAAGGATTTAATTTAATGTAGACCCCAGTAAGTTGAGAAAATATGTTGTCATCTACAGGTTATCCACTAAAGAATGATGGAAGTAAAATCGACAATTGCATATAATAGTAATAATTGTTACTGATTAATATAAAATAAGGCAAGAGGAAACTCCTTGGTGGTTTAGTGCTTAGGGAACTAAGATCCCACAAGCCAAGCCACATGGCCAAAATAAATAAATAAAATACGGCAGGAAAGAAGAGGGCAAAAAAGATAAAGAATTAGAAAATCAATACAAGTATCCCCCACTTAAAAAGTTTGATTTATGCCACTTGTTTTTTTTTTTTTTACAAAAGACCTACCTGTTTTTTGCTTACTGAAAGAAATCCAAAGAGGATCTTCACTTTTACAAAAATAGTGTAAAATGAAAATAGGCAAAACACTATGTCCTGCAGCAAACCTTGACAGAGTCAGGGCACACCCAGAGCAGGGGGAGAGAAGCCCAGGAAACGTTTTCAGAATCTCAGCATCAAGCCCAGCAGCCTTGAACTGTCTGTGAGAATCTCTGCTTTATCTCAAATTATTTTGTGCACCTGTTAGCAAGATGGTCTCTAAGATAATCACTTCTTCACTTTGTGCCATTTCATGAGAAAGCTCAGTTTTCAGGAAGCAGGGAAATCCTCTAATAAGAAGATAAGGTTGAATCATCAGAGGCACTAGCACTAAAGTACCCACGTGCCAATACAGGAGACAATACAGAAAGACACACAGATTCAAATCTTAGGTCAGGAAGATCCCCTGGAGGAGGCAATGGCAACCCACTCCAGCATTCTCCCCTGGAAGATCCCACCGTCAGAGAAACCTGGCGGGCTGTAGTTCAGAGGATCACAAAGAGCTGGACACGGCTGAAGTGACAGCGCACGTAGGAATAACGGCGTCAAAGGAAACAGATTAAATTCCCAAAGAGAA
Organism: Nanger dama; assembly: GCA_917880005.1. NCBI lineage: Eukaryota > Metazoa > Chordata > Mammalia > Artiodactyla > Bovidae > Nanger > Nanger dama. Next base: position 6,918,007 of record CAKJTW010000042.1, read on the forward strand.
GGGCCAGTCTTAGTTTTCATGGGCGACAAAACACGGATCTGTTTCTTACCTACTGCAAAGTATTTCAAATAGACATACTTGTGAATCGCTCGAAGAGCTCATGGGAATTTCTGATTCCCCAGGCTGACTTTAATATTTAGGGGTGTGATCTGAGAAGCTACATTTTCAATAAAACTCAGACCCGCTTGTCTTTGAGGGGCAATAACCTTTCTGTGGAATGGGAAGGGATAAGAATGAGGATACACTGAAAGCACTCAGTTTAGTTCTTACAGAGACTGGAGCTGGGCAGGGGAATGAGACAGGCACAGGATAAAGGCAATGAAGAAGCTATACAGGGATTGTCTCAGGGAGGACCTTCGCCCTCATGCAAGTGCCCACAGTCCGAGGTCTGCCCCCACCTTATGATTCCAGTCTCGGTTACTTTGGACAGACTAGTTGTGGGTAGGATCCAAAGCAAGCAAGGCTCCATGCATGTATTCGGTTATTTATTTACAGGTGTAACTCAACCAAAGAAACTTAAACCTCAGCTGGCCGCGTGGGGACCTGCGGTTGCATCTGCTCCAGAACACCCGCTCCCCAGGGCTGTCTGTGCACCAGGCCAAGGCCCTACTGGACGCAGATCACAGATGGGGAAGGGGCTGTGGTTTCAAGCCAACAGCAGCTGGCCTGTTCACTGTGAGGGTCCCGGCTCTTGGCAAACAAAGGTGAAATGGGGGCTTTAAGGCAGGAGGGGACCCGTCAGTCCTGTGGTGTGGGGGCTCTTCCTGTGACAGCCCCTACGTGCTGGCTGTGTCTCGGGAGTCACAAAAGGGAACCTGAAAGGAGTCATCGAGGCCCAGGCTGTGCAGGGTGGGGAGTGCCAGCCTGTCCTGCCTCAGGCTGCCCAGGGGACATGCCTGTGGCTGTGAGGATCTCCTGGCAAGCCTGATGGGGTTGGCGGGGCTCGAGTTCCCGCTCAGTGCTGTGGCCTGGGGTCCCAGGTCTGACCCCAGGAGGCGGTGGTGGCAGTGAGTCTGGCTGTGCTAAATTCGTATAACTCCCCCCCACTCCCACCCTCAAATGATAGGATGTGAATGACTTTCCCTTTATGTCATTTTTGGAATTTTACAATTTTTATTTACATAGCTAACTGATTCTTACTATTTGTTTTTCACATTAGAATGGTGTCTGTTTTCCTGCCTGGACCCTGATTTACACAAAAGTATGAGCATTATTATTTTAATTTGATAACTATTGCCAAATACCTGCCAAAGTGCCTATTCTTATTTGGTCAGACCAATAGGAGTAAGTCTATTTGTTTACAGCCTGGCAAGTTTTGCTTTGCCCATCTGACAAGTGTGAAAAAAAAGGATATTTAATTGTCACTTTCCTTTGTCTAATTAAAGATCACATTCTCATCTTTTCATATGTTTATTGATCATTTGCATATCTTTTCTGTACACTATTCATTCATATCCCTGAGTTAATTTTTCTAGCAAACTATTTATATTTTTCTTATTATTTTATAATTAATATCAAATTAATCCTTTGTTGTGTATAAGCCAGATACCTCCTCCTTGTCTTTGTTGAGGGCAATCCTTTGTTATACAGAAGCTATACATTTGGATGTATTAAATTTTGAGAGAAACCTAACCGTAATAAAAGTAGCAAAAAGAAAATGAGTTGGCTCTTATAGTTGAACAACTCAGAGATGAAGCTTCAGGTGCAGATGGAACTGGGGGGCTCAAACAAAATTGTTATGACGCGTCCCAGCTTTGTTCTTCTTCATAATAGTGTCATTCTAGAGCCCAGTAGGGGAACAACAAGGCTCCCAGCAGCAATTTTGACAAGATTGAAGGTAACTAACAAAATCTTGACTTAAAGGGGCTTAATCATAAAGTTCCTTTTTTCCTTTTTCACACAAGAAGCCTGAATGTAGTTAGCTGTGAGAGTGATTCAGTTCCTCAAAATGTCAGGGCTAGGAGTAGCTTTTCTCCCCCTTTACTGTGAAAGAACAACTGTCATATTTCCAAGTCTTGTGGGCTGAAACAGCAGTATCCAAGAAAAGTAGGAAAGGAAACCTCTTGTCAAGCTCAGCTCTCCTTTTCCAGATTAGGCAATTCTTTCCCAGGACTGCTCCCCTTCCCTACAATAGATGCTCCCTGAGACCACGGCTAGGACTGGGTCACATGGCCACAACTCACTGCAAAGGAGGATGAAATCGCAAGTAATGCATTCTCTGCCTCTAGACTGGGGGCTGGGCTCTGCTGGCAGGAATCAGCGGCGGGGGAGCTAATGGGTGGACTTCCAGCAGTGCTTGCTCCAGAGAACATCTCTCCCGCTGACTCCCCATCCAGGCAGAAGATTCACTTTGCTTGGACCAACTCTCTTATGTGCTTATATCGAACCACTTCCAGGTGTGGGTGGATCTGTCATCTGATTGGTCAGGCCAGGTCACATGCTCCACCCTTAGAGGTGGAGCTCATTCCGAACGGCACCAATGGGGGCGGGGCATTATTATGTTTATTGGGATTCAGTTACCAGAATATTGCGGCAAGGCGTGTCAAAACTCCAAACAGGTTTAACTAAAGACTGCTGCTGCTGCTAAGTCGCTTCAGTCATGTCCGACCCTGTGTAACCCCATAGACGGCAGCCCACCAGGCTCCCCCAACCCTGGGATTCTCCAGGCAAGAACACTGGAGTGGCTTGCCATTTCCTTCTCCAATGCATGAAAGTGAAAAGTGAAAGTGAAGTCACTCAGTCATGTCCTACTCTTAGCGACCCCATGGACTGCAGCCCACCAGGCTCCTCCGTCCATGGGGTTTTCCAGGCAAGAGTGCTGGAGTGGGCACACGAACATATAATAATCATTATTGATGATAATGTCTATTTCTGTGTGAGGCTAAATGCTGGACAAATACTCGCTTTCTTGCCGTTCTCTCATCCCTCTGGAAAGTAAATGGTGGCAGGTAGCTAGTTTCTTCTCTCTGGACTGCACATGCCTCCCCAGCTATCCCCAGCCATGCCTAATATTGCCCCTTGGAAACGATTACCTTTTAAGTGGGAATTTGCAGAGCTCTAACCTTGACCAAGGTTGCATTGACCGAGTTTAGTGCCCAGTAAACAACACAGATGTCTTAAAAGAGTTTGCTGCCCCGTTTCTGGAGGTGTTATTATGAAGCTTCATGATGATTCTTTACAAATTTCCATTCCTGCCATCCTAAAGGAAAGCCATCCAACCTTGCCTTGACTCTCCCCATGTACCCATTACCAGCTTATGCAGAATCAGCTGCACAAAGGCTCAAAATTGCTATGTGCTAGAATAGACTCAGCTCAGAAGCAATTAGAATGTTCATGGCTTTAAAATGACCTGGCAGTCTGTCTGTTACCCGTTCTGTGGCCTGAAAGGGGATGAAAACACGTCTGCATATGTTAGTGATTAATTGATCTGCTGATGGAGCGCAGTTAACCTTTGTGACCAAATTGAGAGAACTGCTCAGACCTCAGCAATCAAAACAGCCATTAAGAATCCAGCCTGGTCCACAGTCCTGCTCCATCTTGGGTTCCTGGGGAGGAAAATTTAAAGGGAAGGAGTTAAGCCACAGACACATGGATGTGCAGACAGGCTGGACAAAGGTTAGTGAGGTTGGGGACTGTTCATTGTGCTGGTGGTTTGTGACTTTCCCTAACCCCCTCCTGGGTTAAATGCAGGGGAGCAAAATGCAAAGTGACATTGGGGCTCTGACACTTGCAAGGCGACTGTCCTGCCATTTCCTGAAGCTTCGGATCTAAATGCGAGGGAGGGTGTGCATCAGGGCAAGTGCTGGGTGCAGGTGGGGAAGCTCAGGCTTCTCTCTCCTTCAGAAAGGGGGCTTGTCTCTGTGAGCTCCTTCAGGCCAAGTCTGGGGACTCCCCATCCTGGGCTGACATCTGCGCCAGATTCAACAAAAAGTGTCATGGGGAGAGTGAATGGCAGTTATCTCAAGCTTTTGTATTAAACTGGGAGGGATGGATTAGTGAGTGGTTTTGTGTATTTAATCTTAGACATTTCAGAACTTTTCAATGACATTTTCTTTAGCAGTTCATTTTCACTCTTAAAGAAGAAAATGATCTTGTAGGAGGCATCCTGTGTTTAAAAATTTAAATTTGAGGAACACCCACACACATCAGAGATGTCGAGAAGGAGGCTTGTTGAAGCCTTGTTTGTTTTACAAAAAGCATCAGGGGACATATCTATTTCCTATTACTGCTATAATAAGTTACCCCAAACTTAGTGTCTTAACTTACAAGTTTACTCTCTTACAATTGTGGAGATCAGAAGTCTAAAGTGGGTTGGCCTGATGGGATGACCTGTATCCTTGCCTTTTCTGGTTTCCAGAAGCCACCTGCCTTCTTTGGCTCATGGTCCACCCCCCATCTTCACACCCAGCAGTGTAGCATCTTCTAAATCTCTCACCCCTGGGGTCACATCCCCTGTTTCCTGACCCTCCTTCCTCCCATTTAAAAGGACCCTTGAGATTTCACTGGACCCATCTGAATAATCCAGGTCAATTTTCTTATCTCAAGACCCCTTTTTCCATGGAAGGTAACATATTCACAAGTTCTGGGGCTTAGGATCTGAACAGCTTTTGGCCAGGGGTTGGGGGAGGGGCATCATTTTTCAGTTGACCACAGAAGAACTTGCATCTGTCAGGACAGACAAGACGCTGCTGCAGTAACAAATAGCACCCAATCCTGTGCTACCCTCCTCTGCCATACTGCCCGCCCCCTAACATGCTGGGTTTAACTAAACAGGCAGAAAGCTTCTCATCAATGTTGTTCCACTTTTACAACCTGAGGAGTGGTCACCAAGGGCCCTGGAGAGAGGGCAGTTGAACTTCAACCTGACTTCACAGCCACGCCTTTCCCCAAACCTGCTCTGTCCTTCCCACTCCTGCCTGTGTGCTCCATTGCTCTAGAAAAATAAGCAAATAACAGCATCAACCTGAGCTTGTTGGAAGCCCTCTGCTCTATTTTGCAGCATCTGCTTCATAAACCACTGGACGTCCACATTTAGTTTTCCTTGTTGCTCTTAACCTCGCTTTCCAGTTAGGCAAAATGTTCCAGCAGAGCAGCCCTTATTACAGAGGCCGTCTCTGGCTGACATTTGGCGCTGTGGATCTTGGCTTTGGCTGACAAAGGCAGTGACTTCTCACACTAGCCTCATTTTCTCCGAACTGTAAACGACCCCACAGCCAGACGGGCCTCTGTGGGACCCAGGCACTCCAGTGGCTGATGGGCAGGCAAAGAAATGCTTATTAAAAACAAGGCTGATGAAAATGTACTTATTTGGTTTCTTCCAAAAAACATAAAGATTGGGAGGTACTTACAAAGAAAAAAAGGTGTCATAGAACTCTGTGGTTTTGGCGTTTTTTTAATGGACTCTTTAACGTTCATGCAGCCTGTTTCACTTGGCATTTGGTGCCCACTTGGCTGCTGCTCTGTTTTGCCTGGTTTCTCAGTGAAAGAAGTTACCAGGTGTCTGTTATGTGTCAGGCACGCACTGTTATGGGGTCAAGGTATGAAATGGGGGCTCAGTGAGGCTGACACTGTGGGGCTCACTTCTGGTCAGGGACGATTGAAAACAAGATAAAATGTTTCTGGAATGAACCAGGAGGTGGCAGGTGCTAAGAAGGAAAGCGAGGCAGGGGATGGTGGGGTTGGAGTCCAAGAGGGGTCCTCAGAGGACATTGACATGGAGCAGAGACCTGAAGGCCGTGAGGAAGAGACTCAGTGTAATATGTGGGGAGAGAGTGTATTCCAAGTGGAGAGAATGGCAAGTGCAAAGGCCCTGAGGCAGGAGCGCACCTGGCATGTTTAAAGCAGAGTGAAGGAAGGAGACAGGTGTACAGAAAAGACCAGAGAGGCGGGGAGACCAGACCACATGTATGGGCCATTGTGAAGATTTGAGTTTTATCTGAGTGAGGTGGTATGACTTTATCCAGAACCAGACATATTTCTGAAGAATTAGTTTTGTGTTTCTGAGAATAAAGGTAGATACTTTCTCTTGCTTTGTGGTCTCTTTTTAAAGAAAAATTGCAGCACATTATTTATGCCAGAGGGCTTCCCTGGTGGCTCAGATGGTAAAGAATCTGCCTGCAATGCAGAATACCCAGGAATGTTGTCCCAAGGGGACCCCAAATTGTCGTCTTTTATGTAAAACAACATGAAAAATAATGAGATCTCTTTTCACATCATCAGATTTTTTTCAGCTATTGGTGCCCCCCCCGCCCCCAACACACACACACACACAAAAACCAAACCTGCCATGCAAGTGAATCAGCTACAGTGATTTGTGGACAGGGACACAAGTAGGCCAGGAATACGTTTGCCTAAGAGACTTCAACTGGACTTAGGTGGAAGACAGATGAGTGGGATCTGGCTGTTACGGAGCAGAAAGGATCGCCACGTTAGAGCAAGAAAAGGGCAAAAACTGAACGGAAACACGTGTTCTGTGGCTATTAGCTGCTAGGTACGTGCCTGACTCTTGTTTAGGTTATCGGTATGAAATCCAATATTCTCCTGTGGAGAGGAAACACAGCCACTCACTGTTAAATGACGAGCCATGTTCCAGTTCATCAAGTCCCGTTGGTAACTTGACACAAGCATGGCCCGCTTAGGAAGGGTGGAGGCTGGACCTCTGCTTTCTGTCAAGAGGCAAGCTTTAGAAAAGATGTCAGCATCAGTGTGGACTTTGGCACGTGTTTTGTATCTTCCCCAAACAAACCAAACCACCACTACAATAAAACCAGGGAGAACTCCAGGGCCCCTCCCACAGCCCTGAGATGGCCCACTGAGTCACATCAGTCACGGTCCTTGCTGTCCTAGGGAGCATCCAGTGGCAGATCCAGCAGGGTCAGCGCTGTCGTCCTCCTCTCTCAGTGTGACCAGGGATGCCAAGTGACGCTAGCTGATCTAGGGCCTCCTAGATGCCTTTTGGGGCTTCCCACGCGGTACTAGTGGTAAAGACGTAAGAGACGCGGGTTCGGTCCCTGAATCGGAAAGATCCCCTGGAGGAGGGTACAGATACCCCTCTCCAGAATCCTTGCCTGGAGAATCTCATGGACAAAGGAGCCTGGCGAGCTACGGTCCACAGAGCCACAAAGACTTGGACATGACTGAAGTGACTTACACAGCACACACAGATGACTTTTTAATACAGATGGTTTTGATCATGACAAAGTAGAATGGGATATCATTTCTCTCTTCCCTTATGGCAAAAATCCAAAAGTTTGGTAATGTTCCATGTTGAAGAAGCTCTGGGTAAACAGGCACTCACAAATGTGGTGGGTGGGGATGAAATGGTAACACTCCGTTGAAGACATTTTGATGACATCTACAAAACTGACAAATGCGCTTGCTCTTTGATCCAGTCAATTTGACCTCTAGGGGTTTAAGTTGTAAGTATTTGTGTACATGAAATTAAAATATTGCTTAAAAGACACTTAAAAGACGCTTGTTGCTTGGAAGAAACTGTATTAAAAGCAAACACATCCCTTTGCTGACAAAGATTCATCTACTCAAACCTATGTTTTTTTCCAGTAGTCATGTACAGATGTGAGAGTTGGACCATAAAGAAGGCTGAACACCAAAGAATTGATGCTTTTGAACTGTGGTGCTGGAGAAGACTCTTGAGAGTTCCTTGGGCAGCAAGGAGATCAAACCAGTCAATCCTAATAGAAATCAACCCTGAATATTCACTGGAAGGACTGATGCTAAAACTGAAACTCCTATAATTTGGCCACTTGATACAAAGAGCTGACTCATTTGAAAAGACCCTGATGATGGGAAAGATTGAGGGCAGGAGGAGAAGGGTATGGCAGAGGGATAAGATGGTTGGATGGCATCACTGACTCAGTGGACCTGAGTCTGAGCAAGCTCCAGGAAGCCTTCATGCAGCAGTCCATCGGGTCACAAAGAGTCAGATACAACTGAGTGACTGAACAACAACTTATGATCAAGGTTACAAATCACAGTATTGTTTTTGAGAACTGAACATAGGCACCAAGAGAAACTTGTCACTACAGGAAACTGGTTCAAAACAAAAAGCTAAACAAACAAAAACTATGAACTGTCCATGTACTGAAACATGGAAGACTTAAAATAAAGATATAGGATCATCAGTTCAGTTCAGTTGCTCAGTGGTGTCCGAGTCTTTGCGACCCCATGAATTGCAGCATGCCTGGCTTCCCTGTCCATCACCAACTCCCAGAGTTCACTCAGACTCACGTTCATCGAGTCTGTGATGCCGTCCAGCCATCTCATCCTCGGTCGTCCCCTTCTCCTGCCTCCAATCCCTCCCAGCATCAGAGTCTTTTCCAATGAGTCAACTCTTCGCATGAGGTGGCCAGAGTACTGGAGTTTCAGCTTTAGCATCATTCCTTCCAAAGAAATCCCAGGGCTGATCTCCTTTAGAATGGACTGGTTGGATCTCCTTGCAGTCCAAGGGACTCTCAAGAGTCTTCTCCAACACCACAGTTCAAAAGCATCAATTCTTTGGCACTCAGCCTTCATTATGGTCCAACTCTCAAATCTGTACATGACCACTGGAAAAACCATAGCCTTCACTACATGGACCTTAGTCAGCAAAGTAATGTCTCTGCTTTTGAATATGCTATCTAGGTTGGTCATAACTTTTCTTCCAAGGAGTAAGCGTCTTTTAATTTTATGGCTGCAATCACTATCTGCAGTGATTTTGGAGCCCCCAAAATAAAGTCTGGCACTGTTTCCACTGTTTTCCCATCTATTTCCCATGAAGTGATGGGACTGGATGCCATGATCTTCGTTTTCTGAATGTTGAGCTTTAAACCAACTTTTTCACTCTCCTCTTTCACTTTCATCAAGAGGCTTTTAGTTCCTCTTCACTTTCTGCCATAAGGGTGGTGTCATCTGCATATCTGAGGTTATTGATATTTCTCCCGGCAATCTTGATTCCAGCTTGTGTTTCTTCCAGTCCAGTGTTTCTCATGATGTACTCTGCATAGATGTTAAATAAGCAGGGTGACAGTATACAGCCTTGACGTACTCCTTTTCCTATTTGGAACCAGTCTGTTGTTCCATGTCCAGTTCTAACTGTTGCTTCCTGACCTGCATACAGATTTCGCAAGAGGCAGGTCAGATGGTCTGGTATTCCCATCTCTTTCAGAATTTTCCAGTTTATTGTGATCCACACAGTCAAAGGCTTTGGCATAGTCAATAAAGCAGAAATTGATGTTTTTCTGAAACTCTCTTGCTTTTTCCATGATCCAGCAGATGTTGGCAATTTGATCTCTGGTTCCTCTGCCTTTTCTAAAGCCAGCTTGAACATCAGGGAGTTCACGGTTCATGTATTGCTGAAGCCTGGCTTGGAGAATTTTGAGCATTACTTGACTAGCATGTGAGATGAGTGCAATTGTGTGGTAGTTTGAGCATTCTTTGGCATTGCCTTTCTTTGGGATTGGAATGAAAACTGACCTTTTCCAGTCCTGTGGCCACTGCTGAGTTTTCCAAATTTGCTGGCATATTGAGTGCAGCACTTTCACAGCATCGTCTTTTAGGATTTGAAATAGCTCAATTGGAATTCCACCTCCTCTAGCTTTGTTCGTAGTGATGCTTTCTAAGGCCCACTTGACTTCACATTCCAGGATGTTTGGCTCTAGATGAGTGATCACACCATCGTGATTATCCGGGTCGTGAAGATCTTTTTGTACATTTCTTCTGTGTATTCTTGCTTCCTCTTAATATCTTCTGCTTCTGTTAGGTCCATACCATTTCTGTCATTATTGGATATACAGTCTTGCAAATGGTAAGAAGCAAGATGCATAGCAATATACAAAAAACAGGAAAGCATGTGGAACTATTTACGTTTATATTGCTCATGTTCGCATGAAGAAGCACTGAAAGCTACGTTGAAAGCCAGGACAGTAATTGTCTTTGAGCAGAATGGGGTACTCAGAGTGGAATGAGCCCATTAAATGAGTACCTTTTTATGTTTTTTTGATGTTTACGGCATCTGAATATATTGCCTAGAAACAACATACGTGGATGGCTTATAAAGGGTCCTTTCTATTTTGGCAGTCCAGGGTGGTGTTAGTACCCAAAGGTAGCCAGCGTCGTGGAGGGCAGGAGGGATGAAGCCCCAGCGTGTCTGCCAATCAGGAAGCAAAAGATGATGTGACCATCCTGATCCTCCCAGAGATGCCGACCATTGACCCCTCGTCCTTCCCTGCAGCCTGGCCCGAACAGCCCTGGGATCATATGGCAGTGACTTCAAGTGAAGTCGCTCAGTCGTGTCCGACTCTTTGCGACCCCATGGACTGTAGCCTACCAGGCTCCTCCCTCCATGGGATTCTCCAGGCAACAGTACTGGAGTGGGGTGCCATTTCCTTCTCCAGGGGATCTTCCCGACCCAGGGATCGAACCCTGGTCTCTTGCATTCCAGGCAGACGCTTTAACCTCTTTAACCTTTAACCAGACGCTTTAACCTTTTAACCAGATAAAAATCCCACCCAACTTCACCGAAGACTCTGCAGAGAAAAGTCACGTTAATGTTTCGGTTTCAGAAGGAAAGTCACTGAGCCCGGTGTAGGGGCAGGAGGGGAATCCAGACCCACCCTACCCCCACCCCCATCCAGGGTAGATCTGATCCAGGGTGGAGGTGATGGGAGAGGTGGAGGGGGAGGCTGAGCCTTCTCTTTATTCCATCCTCGCCGTTTTCTTGACCTGAAGATGAAGGCATTCCATCTCTAAGCTCCCCGAACTGAAATTCTCATCAACGAGGGAGAGAAAGTAGCTCAAAACATCAAACCATAGATGGCCTGCCATTTTTCCTTGAAGTGCTGGAGTTTTTAGGAAACGCTGGAGAAAGGGAAGAGTTCAAGTCAGTTGTGCTCAGCAATTCGTCATCGCCAGGTTTTACTGAACAAAAGCAAACAGGGAAAACGTGTTCACAATTCAAAGGGGCAGCTGGGCTGACAGGTTTTGCCTGAGTCCCTCCTGCAGCATCTGCTGCTGACATTGTGGTTTCAGGTGTTTCTGTCTCCAAGGCAGTGAACTCAGGGACCTGTGCTTCATGTCTTATTCATCCTGGAATCCTTGTGTCCAGGTGGGTCTAGCGCTCAGGACGCGGAGTCCCAAGTGTGAGCTTATGTCCTGATCTGAGTGAGGACATCCCTACGCACGCCTGTCTGCCTCCTTGGTTTATTAATAGCAGCCTCGTTCACTCTCCAAAGTGACCCAGCTTGAATAACAAATTCTTTTGTCAACCTATCTGTGAGGAGGCACAGAACAACTCTCTGGCTGACTTAAGACGCTGTTGTGAGCGTATAGAGTGGCTTTAACAAGAACATGATTTCTTGTCTCATGAATTGAGAGGTCAGTCAAGAGTTTACCCAGGACAGCCCTGGTTTATGCCTGCTAGTTAGTAATTGTAATAGTTATAAAGAACGCTCCCCTTTATTTACAGAAGTGCCTTGGTTTGGACAGTAAGTTACATGGTTATTTTAGGCAGGCGTCAGGTATATAGCTGGACCCAGCACTCACACTAAGGCATTAGGACATCTTGGTCAGGGACCTGCTGGTCCCCAGTGCCTGCATCCTACCATCCATAGAGATTCTCAGACAAAAGGAATGGGGGCCAGATTTCCAGCAGCTTCCACCAAAGACCTGGGATTAATTCTGATTAGATCACTGGTTATACCCATGGCTGATCCAAACTGAATTAAGTGGGAGGAATGCAGTCTCAGAGATGCTTGGATCAGACTTGAGTAGATGGGCAGGAAACTCACCTCCCACCCCCGTGGAAAATTCTGGAATATGTAAAAGTCTTTCCTAGGACCAAACAAGGCTCTAATGTGGCTTGACACCTGATGACTTCTATAAATTTTATCCTTGCTATATAAGCAAATCTCAACTTTAATTAAAGTTCCTTCTGGCTCTTGATTTCCTGATTCTATGATGCCTCTTAACAAATGCATATGAAGGTTATCTGAGGGCTGACTTGAATCAGTCTTTGAAAATTAACAGTGAACATCACCAAGATTTAGCGCAGATGCCAACAGGCATCCCAGCAGGGGTAGCAAATTAAAATATATATCTATTCAAAAATTTGATGATCAGGAAATTACTTCTTCAATGAGCTCTTTAGTTACTGCCTTCAACAAAGGATTTGTTAGGATGGTGAAATGAAAATTATACATTATAATTTGACATTTTCCACGCAGATGAAAAAAGTAGCATGAATACCTGTCATTTCAGTTCAAAAAGTTCATTTGGAAAGAGGGAGAAATACACACGGTCACCGTAGAGAGTGGTTTGTTAAGGGTGGTTGAAAAATAGAGATTGAGTTTCTCAAAGTCTGCTTTGAATACAGGTTACAGAGATGCTCTCTCCCAAGTCTGATAACTTGGGGGTTTATTTTTCCTCATGGCAAACAACTCTAGAGGTATGCGGTCCTGGAATGTCATGATGGCTCCATGAGAACATCAGGAACGAGGCTCCTTATGGCTTCCTACTCCTCCATCTTTAGTGCGCGTCCTGTTCCCGGAGCCTCACGGTGGCAGCCAGAGTTCCAGCCAATAAGACCAAATTCTGGAAGACGAACAATAGCAATGTCTGCTGAGTTAGCTCCCTTCAAGGACTTTCCTAGAGGTACCACCTGGTAACATGTTTAGTAACCAATGGCTAGATCTGTATACCCAGGATGAAACGGTGCTGGGGGCGCTCCGCAGAAAGAGTGGAGGCAGTGGAACTTCCCTCAGCAAAGCCGAGGGGTCCCGAGGAGAGGTGAGCCTGCTGTCCGCCAACCCAGCCGCTCGGCCAGCGAGAGACAATCAGAGGCGACAGGGGTTCCGTCGAAGCAGTTCCACTTTATTGCTGCAAACTCCCAGCTTATATAGGCAAGCAGGGGGTGGTTTAGGAGGGACTTTTCATAGTTGGACCAATCACGTTAAAAGTCAAATCATTATGTGCCTTCAGTTGCACCAATCATGTTAAAGGTCAAATCCTCACTTGCATGGAAATCAAGAGAGCCAATCAAAAACTTTGACAAACATAGACCCCGCCCCTATCACTTCCACCAGGCACCATCTTAGTTTCCAACCGCTTCCAACTGTCAAGCTAGCCCCCCCTTTATTTTTCTTTCTCCGAGGTTTCCCATTTAGGGCCCCACAAAACGGAACCTGGTAAATATTTTTAGCTGGGAATACTGCTTCTTGAAATAAAAATAAGTCTTCATTTAAAAAGAAAGAAGGAATATTGGACAGGCCAACAAGCTTTGACACAAACCCAATCAGTCATGTCTCCGCTCCATTTTCTCTAATAAGAACTTTTGATTTTTTTCCTTTCCTCTTCCTCTTTTTGTTTGTTTGTTTGTTTGTGTCGGTAATGTGCTATCTTCCATTAAAAGAAAATGAAAAGCTGAATATGTCCCTGTCTCACTTCTCTTATTTTTCCTTCCCTCCTTCAAATGGATAAATGGGATCTGCATTATAGAGACCTGGGATCTCGTCCCTAAGAAACACAGAGTTCAGTTCAGTTCAGTCACTCAGTCGTGTCCGACTCTTTGTGACCCCATGAATCACAGCACGCCAGGCCTCCCTGTCCGCCATCATCTCCCGGAGTTCACTCAGACTCATGTCCATCGAGTCAGTGATGCCATCCAGCCATCTCATCCTCTGTCATCCCCTTCTCCTCCTGCCTCCAATCCCTCCCAGCATCAGAGTCTTTTCCAATGAGTCAACTCTTTGCATGAGGTGGCCAGAGTACTGGAGTTTCAGCTTTAGCATCATTCCTTCCAAAGAAATCCCAGGGCTGATCTCCTTCAGAATGGACTGGTTGGATCTCCTTGCAGTCCAAGGGACTCTCAAGAGTCTTCTCCAACACCACAGTTCAAAAGCATCAATTCTTCGGCGCTCAGCCTTCTTCACAGTCCAACTCTCACATCCATACATGACCACAGGAAAAACCATAGCCTTGAATAGACGGACCTTTGTTGACAAAGTAATGTCTCTGCTTTTGAATATGGCTTTCTACTCCTCCATCTTTAGTGTGAGTCTAGGTTGGTCATAACTTTTCTTCCAAGGAGTAAGTGTCTTTTAATTTCATGGCTGCAGTCACCATCTACAGTGATTTTGGAGCCCCCAAAATAAAGTCTGACACTGTTTCCCCATCTATTTCCCATGAAGTGATGGGACCAGATGGCATGATCTTCATTTTCTGAATGTGGAGCTTTAGGCCAACTTTTTCACTCTCCACTTTCACTTTCATCAAGAGGCTTTTTAGCTCCTCTTTGCTTTCTTCCATAAGGGTGGTGTCATCTGCATATCTGAAGTTATAGATATTTCTCCCGGCAATCTTGATTCCAGCTTATGTTTCTTCCAGTCCAGCGTTTCTCATGATGTACTCTGCATATAAGTTAAATAAGGATAAGTTCCGTTCAAATATTCTTGAAAGATAAATTTGGCACAGGTGTATTTCTGAGCCCAGTAGCCCAATTCAAACCAAATATATCTTAAAATTTAAGACACTATTAATTCATGGTATTTAAAAAAGTGAAGACACAGTTGACAAAGTGCTGGAGGCTGATAAGTATCATGACACTCAGCTACCCAGCCTACATCTGTCCACTTCTTGAGATGTGCGGAGGTCTTGACTGGTCTGGAGCCCAGAGCCAGGAAACCTGTTAATGGATCACCTGTGCCACGGTCAGCCCCTGGGCAGCAACAAGATGCATCAGAACTCCCAACCAGTGACCAACTGGGAATCCAGAGGTGTTTGTATCCTGGAGATGGGTCTGAATCTTAAGATGGGGGCAGCAAACTGGCATGTGGACCAAGGATTAGGATTAGAGTTTGGACACAGCAGTTTCTAGTGAAAAGGCAGAATGGTTCACCCCATGACTCTGCGAGTGGTAGAGCCATTACATCTTAGATCTATCAGGTGTTATGTACAGATGGATGGATGATGGAATGATGCGTGATGAAGAACAGACAGAAAAGTGAATGGAAGGATGGATGGAGAGACAGGTGAGTGTGCCTTCTCTGACTTGTTCGATGCTCGGCTCATGGGAGGGACTCGGTAAATACTACCGAAAGAATGAACATTCGTTCTTATCTTTCCTGTTCTAACAAAGCAGAATTAGGGCAACTTGAGGCCTGGAAGCAGGTGGCCTGTGTGGAAGCTCTGTCGCACTGGCTCTGTCACAGTGTGCTGTGTGGCCCTAGCCCCTTTCCCTGGTGTCTCTGAGTCTCCCAGTTACCATCTCTGATGGAGAATGCAGCGTCATAGTGGTCGCCACCGTCATTATCCTCCGCATCATAAAGATTTGAGAATGAGTGTGGTAAGGCATATGAGTGGCTTAGCAGAGTGTCAGGCACCTACACGTTCATTCAACAGAGGCTGCTGTTAGTTTGAACCACATGAAATTGTCATCATACTTATGATCATATTGTGATTAATTCTAAGCTTTCTTAAGAGGAAGGAAAACTACAACCACTAATATTAATAGTAATAGCAACACATATTGAGTGATAAATATGTGATACAAACTCTTCTGAGCACTTCTACTTATTAACCCAGTTAATACTCAAAATAATACAGTGAGGTGGGTGCTGTTATCATCTGGATTTTACAAATGAGGAAACCAGGGGATGGAAAGTTGAAGTCACGTGGCTGGGATGTAGAGGAACTTCAGTTCCAACCCTGGGACTCTGGCTCCAGAGTCTGTGCTCTTAGCCATGTCACATGACATGAGGGCAATGGACCCATTTTACAGATGAGGAAGCTGAGGCTCAAAAAGTGAAATCACCTGTCCAAGATCTCACAGCCTGGAGGAGGAGACGATGGGGCTAAACTCTGGCAGGCTAATCCTAGTGGGTGCTTTCCTAACTCTTGTGTTGTGGAAGGCCTGGCCCTGAACGATCTTGGCTGATATTTGTCAACTGGACCAGCTTTGTTTGCGTTTAAGATGTTCTGAGGGATGGACCAGAGAATTAACAACAGTTCTCAAGTCCTTCCCAATCGTAGGCATGGCTTAGCTCTCTGACTCATGTCCATACATCAGTTAACCGTGTCAACAAGGGAACAAGAGGACTGTGTGTTTGAGACTGTGGATGTCTGGAAGGAATAGAAGCTCATTTCATTTTGTAAGTCTTTGATTCAGGAAGTCCTTTAATTCAGGGTGGCCTTGGCCTCAGGCTGAATTCTCTGATGTTCATGCTCACAGCTCAAAGCCAGTGCCTGAATACCACTTCGAGAACCGAGAAGGGCTCGTGTACTAGAATCTCATCCTCTCCACTGCTGTCACCTGTCACTGATCTTTCACCAACTGAGGTTTCCCTTAGAGAGTCTCCCAGGTGCTTCTGAAAGAGAAATGAACATACGTGTCAGCATGGCCAGGAACTCGGACACCAGCTGGGAGTCTGGGTCGGCACTCTCTGCTTCACAGGTAACAGCAAGACCCAACTCAACAGCAAAGAGAGGCAATGCTTTTGTCACTGTGGTTCAGAGCTGTGTGGGTGCTATAGGCTGGGTTAGCATCTCTCAGTCCCTTCCTTCCGTCATGGGGCCTCTTGGCATTTCCCTGGAGAGTGGGCAAAGCTACAGCCTCATTTGAGGTAATTTGACCTTGGCTACATGACTTAACTTGGAGAAGGCAATGGCACCCCACAGCAGTACTCTTGCCTGGAAAATCCCATGGACGGAGGAGCCTGGTGGGCTGCAGTCCATGGGGTCTCGAAGAGTTGGACACGACTGAGTGACTTCACTTTCACTTTTCACTTTCATGCAGTGGAGAAGGAAATGGCAACCCACTCCAGTGTTCTTGCCTAGAGAATCCCAGGGGCAGCGGAGCCTGGTGGGCTGCCGTCTATGGGGTCGCACAGAGTCGGACACGACTGAAGGGACTTAGCAGCAGCAGCAGCAGCATGTGATGTGACTAACAGACCATGAGTGGATATGATATGCTGCCGTGCTGTGCGTAGTCGCTCAGTTGTGTCTGAATCTTTGGAACCCCATGGACTGCAGCCCACCAGGCTCTTCTGTGCATGGGGATTCTCCAGGCAAGAATACTGGAGTGAGTTGCCAGGATATGACAAGAGAAGGCCCTTTAAATAAGCTTGTATGGTATGCACTTAGGGTAGGGGCACGAGAAGGGCCGGCTCTGAGCATCCTAGGAGCCCAGGATGAAGATGTGGAGTGGAGCCTGGCCTGAAGTCTGAAGCAAAATGCATTCAGTTAACCTGCAGATTCATGAGTGAGAAAAGTACAGATTAGCTTCGAATAACCCAGCAGGATCCTAAGACTCTTCGTTATGGAGCCCTGTTAGGTTTTTGTCCCTCTCTGAACTGATCAACGAGTCTGGGCAGAATCAAATAGGTTTCTGAACTAAGCCCATAACAACTCATTTGTGGAGCTGAGGGTAGAATCAATGTTTTCCAGCGTGGGCTTGGGATAGATTCCTAGGAAAATAAATGGGGACATGATTTTATTGAAAGGCATGTGAGTGAATGCTGGGGAGCAAAAACAACATTTGCCTACTACCCTGAGTTCATGTTCATAGTTTAATGCTTCATACTTATAATTTTGAAAATTTCTCACATTTATTCAGAGCTTACTTGTGATGGGAACAAAAGCAATCTATACTCCTTTGATTTCTGAGGCTGTGGTTAATGATCAATTGTCCAGTCTCTATGTAGAATATATTTTTCTCTTACCTTCTCCTTCCTGTTTCTTAAAAGATCTAAAGAAAAAATATACCCCACAACGTGTGTGACTGTAATTATTTAGCTCAAATAATTCCCAAATGGCATCAAGCACCTTAGTCCCCAGGTTCATTCCTCCTGTAGTTTCGTTTGAAATATAGACCTTGAAAGGTGTACACTTGGCTATTTTCTACTTCAGATCTCCATTGACAGAACCATTAAAGTGTCTGTTCCTGGTGACAGAGAGTTTAAATGGTCCTTTCCTTTTCGTTATGTTCAAGTTTGGGGGCAGTGTTTCCTGTTGGCTGAAGCCAGCTGCTGTCTTGTCTTTAGCCACTCTCTGTTTTTGTCTGGAGGGGCCTGAGAACCAGACTTACTTTGTGTCTATGTTTAGGGGTAATTGTAGGCTTTTAACATGTCTATAAGCAGTTGATTGGGGTTCAGGTTGAAGTTACTAGTCAGGATAGGTAAGATGATGTTGCATTATCAACACTGACATCATCCTGGCTTCAGGCAACAAAACCAATTCTCTTTATATAAAAGGGTTGGTAGAGGGGCTCTGTTTATTATTATTATTAATTATTACCTCTCACAGATCTAGGCCACCAGAGGCTCCACCACCTTATTATGTTTCCACCATCCCCATGGCCCCCGTGAGACCAGAGAGAATCATACACCCGTTCTTTAATGATTCTGCCTGCAAACAGTAAGTCACTTCCTCTCAGATTCCATTGCCCATGTGAGATCATCTGTCTCCGTGTGACTCTCCAAGCTAAGGAAGTGTGAGCTTCCTGTGGGGCTGGAAGAGGAGTGGAGCCCAGAAGGCAGATGAGGGCTTGTCCTGCCTACCCTAGCAGAGCATTCGTTGTGGAAAGGAAAGGACCGACTTAAGGACAACTTCACTAACGCTATGGTTTTCTCTTTGATACGTTGGATCCCAAAAGATTGGGTTTCTGAGTGGATGGATTAAACAGAAGTGCCATTTGAGGTTGCCTTCCTCTGCACTCAATCTCTTATAATCTAATTTTTGTCTGCATGAAGGCATTAGCATGAGTTTCTGGGCTTTGAGCCAGGATGAGTCATTTTCTTTGCCTATTTCCTTGTCTCCATGGAACCCTGGTCTTTGCCAGAACCAAAGAATGGCCCCAGTCAGGACCTACTTCAGGGATCCCGAACCACCTCCCACCCCCCACCCCCAAGCCTGATGCCTGGTCACCTCTCCTGCTTACCTGGTGGAGCCCACCCTCAAACAAGAGCTCCCCACCCCACAGGGTGAGGGGCCAGGGACAATGCCACTTGGAATCTGAGAAGTCATGCTTGGGGCCATGCCCAGATCAACTTTTCATCACCTTAGAAAAGAGATGGGCTTGGGACATTTCAGTCTCCACTGGAGCCCTCAGGCATGCCTTTGTTACTACTAGGTGGGATTATTGTAGCTACTGGATGGACATACCCCCACCTTGGGCTGCGTGAAGATTAGAGAGGGTGAAAAGCAAAATGAGAATGTCAGATTTCTTATAGAGGGGATTAAAAGGCACTCAAGTCTAGCCAAGACTTTTCCCTTTAAAGCAGGAAAAACAAAAAATCCAATCCAATTTTCCCATCGTCTTCAACAGTCCATAAAAGCATGAGTTAGGGAGAAAAAATACACAATTCCGCTAACAAGTGAGGAACGCTTTCCCTGAAATATCACATTTTTCGATGGGTTTGAGGCCAGCAAAGCAAAAGAATTTCTGTTCACAACCATTGTGTGAACAAAGGCTATTTCCAGGAGAGAAATCTCTCCTAAAATTGGGAAATGGAAGAAAATGCAATCTGTTAATTATTCACAATTGAGTCTAACAACTCTTACACATTTTGTCAGACACGGTGTGTCGGGCAGCTTCTAAAATGGGTCCCATCCTGGTATAATGTCCGCATGTGATTTCCTCCCTGAGAGTGGGCTGGACCTGATTACTTGTTTTCAACAAGTAGAATAGAGTAGAAGTAATAGATGTTGCTTCTGAAATTTGGGTTGAACAAACTCAACCCCGTGGGTTCAGCCTCTCTCACACGCTGTAGCCCTTTCAGCTGCTCTCTCTGAGGAAGCCCACTGCATACTGTGAGCTCCCTCTGGGGAAGGCCCATGCGGTAAAGACGCAAGGGAGGCCTTCAGCCGACAGCCAGCAAAGAGCAGAGGCCCTCAGATCAACAGCCATGAGGAACAAAACAGCCACTTGAGTCAGCCTGGAAGCAGGTCTCCCAGCCCCAGCCCCGGAGGACACCCTGACAGCAGCACGTGAGAAGTCCAGGGGCAGAGGACCCAGCTGAGCCGCGCACAGAACTACAGATGCTAACACGTCTGACTGTAAGCGGCTAACATTTGGGGCAGCTGGTTCTGGAGCAATAGACAACTAATACCCAGGCGCCAGCTTCAGTGGGCAGTGACCCTGACTAGAGCAATATTTGAAATGTCCTGCTGAAAGTGGCTGTTTTTAAAATAAAGTGATCCCAACTTAGACTGAAGCAGCTATTCTCAAAGCTGTTAGGTGTGAAGAGTTTCTTCAAATGAAACCCTACATAAAAATTCCATTCAGAAACGGACTGAACACGGAGCTGCCCTGGCTGAACGGCAGGGCTGCATTTCATACCCCTATCCCCACCTTATGCCCCCAGGGACCCTCTGAGGATCCTGAAAGTCACCAAAAGAGCCATTGGTCAGTCAACAGGGCAGCCCCTCCCCAAGAAGTCACAGGAGGTGACATTAACTCGCGCTACCCCTCCCAGCAGACTTGGGTAAGCCCCCAGGAGAGCCAGGAGAAGGGAAATCTCATGTGGTGTCTCGAATGTACGAGGCTTTCTCCTTCCTCCTGACTCCCCCAACTCCGCCCTCTGTTCCATCTGCAGAGATAGACCCGCATTGCCTTCCAGAAGCCCCTGCTACAACGTAGGCAGTTATGCTTCCGCCAGCCACCCGACCAAGGAGAAGGGACTGGTAGAAAGTCAAAAGGAGGACATCTCCGATGACGGAATTCCAGGCTCACAGCAGAGTGGGGGGCAGGAGAGGAAGAGATGGCCATCACCACCTGCCCCCATCAGCCACAGGGAGGAGGGTTTAGGATTCTGCTGGTCCAGGCCTGGAGATGGAGAGCAGGCAGGTCCACCTATGAGCATCAGATCTCCCCCCCGCCCCCCGGGGCTAAGGCCGCAGGGCTTTCTTTTCCTGACAATGCTGATTTGCTCAGGGGTGGACATGTGATAAACTCAGGACCAATGAGATGCAATAAGACTGTCATCATAGCTACTGGAACTGAGGCAGTGACCCTTTCCCACTGGACTTAGTCTGTCCTGCAGCTTTGGCAGGAGAATCTCTAAGAATGGACCTAACAGGGAAAGCAGGAAGTGAGAGAACAGGACATTAGTCAGGACCGGATGGCGTCATTTGAATATCTGGACTCAGCTGTGCCTGAAACTGACAAACTACTCCTTGTGCTTCTTAGGTATCTGATGTTATAAATTCCTTTAATTTAAAGTTATTTAACTCAGGTTTTTGTTGTATGAAAACAAGGGTCCTGACTGATACAATCTTTTAGATTTATGATGTTTACACTTAAAAAGGAGTGTCCAGTGTCTCAGCCAAGAAGTACAGTAAGTTCCTTATATACGAACGAGTTCTGAGAGCACATTTGTGAGTCCAATTTGTTCGTTAAGTTCAACAAAGTTAGACTAGGTACCCAACTAACACAATCAGCTATATAGTACTGTACTAGAAGAGGTTTGTAATACTTTTCACACAAATGATACATAACAAACACAAAAATAAACATTTTAAATCTTATAGTTATAGTACAATATCTTGAAAAGTACAGTAGTGCAGTACAACAGCTGGCACACAGAGGCTGGCATTGAGCGAATAGGTAAGAAGAGCTACCAACTAGAGGAAGGAGAGTAAGACAGGTTAGTCCAGAGCCCTTTCACTGTTGATCAGACCTAGTCCAGTGACAGCACACTGAGTGTCCTATCAGAGACATCTTCACAAAACCTAGGAATGAGATGGAATGAGGTGGGAGAGGGTAGAGCTGAAGGACTGTCAGCAATAGGAGATGGAAGGCAAGCTACAATTCCAGTCATGGCTGATGTTGATGGCAGAGGTTCTGGTTCCTTGCTGGAACCAGATACACATTCATATCTTTGAAAGTTAGCAACTTGAAGGTTCATATGTAGAGGAATTATTGTAGTTATCATAGGATTGCAAACACACAACAATGGGTTGTAGAGGGTCTCTGATGTCATATCAGATAGCCGATCATTATTAGCTCTCAAGGGGCTTCTCAGGTGGCTCAACAGTAAAAATCCTGCCTGCCCATGCAGGAGACATAAGACACATGGGTTTGATCCCTGATTTAGGAAGATGTCCTGGAGAAGGGAATGGCAACCCACTCTAGTATTCCTGCCTGGAGAATTCCATGGACAGAGGAGCCTGGTGGGCTACAGTCCATGGGGTCACAAAAATCAGACACAATTGAGCGACTAACACACACACATACACACACACACACACATACACACGGTCTCTAGGTTCAGCTGGTTCTGCAAGAAGAGTCTTCCAGTTGTTACTTCTCTCCCTTCATCCTCCAGAAGGTGTCCTTCTGTCCTTTAAGATAGAGGAATCAAGTAGCTTTGTGTGGTTTCAATTAGGTCTACAGTTAAGAAACTGAGAGGAAAAATTAAAGCCAGAACTGATGAAATGTGATGATACATACCCTCAAGAATTTTCCAGGAGAAGCTGACCTCATTCAAGACTTTGATGTTGGATTAGGTACCCTGGTACCACTCAGAGTTTAAGAATGCTGGATCTCTGATCTGCTAAGGCCTTAGACAAACGAGGAGACAATTCCATGCATGGAGCGAAAAGTATTGTTTCGATCAGGATGAGATTTTTTTTTCATTGTTCTGCAGTGAATGATTATCTAAACTGGAGTTTGGGTATTTATGTTGCTGACTTAAAGGAGTGAAGGTTCCCACCAGCTTTTAGGGTTCACTAATCGCCAGGTGAATGGACCCATGCAGGATGGCGTCTGGGTCTGTGATTGCTGAGTTGGATTACAGGTCATGCCCTTTGGTCTGGTTCATCAGTTTTCTTGAGTTTCCAGGGCTGATGAATCTTGTTCTCTGGTCTCCATTAGCTGCACATGACATTTCTCTTGCAAAGACCTTCCTGTTTACTTTCTTATTTAAATCAGATTTTGATGGACACGGGGCTGGCTTATTGACCAGTGTCTCTGACCCTGGGTCAAAGCAGAAAATGGAATTGCCGAGAAATGTTACAGAGGTCATGGCCTCCAGGATTAGTTCCCTGAGCACAGACTCCACGGTCAAAGGGTTTTGGCCGGCAGCAGAATCAATCATGGTGGTAAACTCTTGAGTCCTTTCTGAAGTCATATATATACCAAGGACAAAATACAAGCTTGGCAGTTTGCAGAACTGGTTCCAAAGGCAGATTTAAAATGCAGATCATGAATTGAGACAGTAGCATTGAAATATACATACATTAACATATGTAAAATAGATAGCTAATGTGAAGTTGCTGTATAACTCAGGGAGCTCAACCTGGTGTTCTATAACAACCTAGAGGGGTGGGATTAGGGTAAGGAGGGAGGTAAGAGGGGGAGGTTCAAGAGGGAGGGGATATATGCATACTTATGGCTCATTCACATTGTTGTACATAAAAAACCAACACAACATTGTAAAGCAGTGATCCTCCACTTAAAAATAAATTTTCTAAAATGTACTTTAAAAATGCAAATCATCCAAAGGACTGAGGTTCTCTAGGTGAAAAAAAGCACAGTAACCAAAATAAAGGGCTTCCCAGATGGCTCAGTGGTAAAGAACCCACCTGCCAGGCAGGAGAGGCAGGTTCGATCTGTGGGTCAGAAAGATACCCCGGAGAAGGAAATGGCAACCCACTCCAGTATTGATGCCTGGGAAATCCCATTGTCAGAGGAGCCTGGCGGGCTACAGTCCATGAGTTTGAAAAGAATCGGACCCAACTTAGCGACTAAACAGCAAAACCAAAATAAGATGCATTACAGATTTTAAAAGTTGTAAATGAAGCTTTAACTAGTAAATAACTGTGTGTTAGTCAAAATGGCCCAGCATGCTGCAATAACAAATCTCAGTTGTTTGAAATAAGAAATAGTTAATTCTCATAAA
This sequence comes from Nanger dama, assembly GCA_917880005.1. NCBI lineage: Eukaryota > Metazoa > Chordata > Mammalia > Artiodactyla > Bovidae > Nanger > Nanger dama. Next base: position 6,941,895 of record CAKJTW010000042.1, read on the forward strand.
TGCTGCGTTTCCACGTCTGTTACAGCAGGGATTTCTGTAGATTGTTTGTATTCAGGGCCCACCACTATGGCTAGTGGACGGTAACGGGGCTTAAGGGAACGGTCAAGAATAACACACTCCATTTCTACTCATACGTCACAGGCAAAGCCAGGCACATGGGTGCACCAAATTTCAAATATGGTGGGGAAGCGCAGTGCTGTCTAGAAGGAAGGAGGGCCTTGTGTATTTAGCAAGTAGCCCTGACGACCACCACACTTCATCACATACAGCAATGTGTAGCTTTGCTGGGGTGTGGACTGGACTGTCCCACAGCAAAGCGGGTGGGCAGGGCAACCCACCTTACCTGGTAACTCAGGCTGGCCCACCACTCGACGTCTGGAACCCAGGAAGGGCTAAACTTTCCTCCCATCCACGTAATTGACTAAAATTCAGATTCCTGGTGAATAACCATCTCTGAACAGAAATCCAACCTCCATTCTGCTGCGACTTTGTTAAATGAACATTTGTTAAATAGAGTCCTGTGTATTGGATGAAACAGATTCAACAAAAGACTGCCAGGGAAAGTGAAATATGAAGGTTTATTACTCACAGGTCCTGGAGGCAGTGCATGGCACATCTGGAGGGCCCCTGGGGAAGTTAAGGCAGGGTGCAGGCAGAGAGGGTGCCGTAGGGCCTGGGGCGAGTGCCTTTACACGGGTCCACCATGAACTGAGGCCAGATTAGTCAATTTAAGCAAAAAGAAAAGGGTCTGGGTAAGCTCTGGAGCTGTGAGATGATAGAGGTGTTTGGGTGGCACACAATAAGAAGGCCCTGGGCTGTGGGGGGTTCACTATGAAGGTCATTGCGGGAATCATATTAGGAACTTAACGCTTACTTGTGACGCAGCGGGCTCTTAAGTAGGGCAGTGGTCGCCAACCTTTTTGGCACCAGGGACTGGTTTCCTGGGAGACCAGGATGGTGGAGAGGAGCCGGGAGGGTTGGGGTGGGGCTTGAGGCTTGGGCGCTTGGCAGGGGGAGCGGAAGGGGGTTTCGGTGAGGGCTGGGTATGCCTCAGGCAGTAATGCTAGTGAGGGGAGCAGCCGTGGAAGCTTTGCTCACAGGCCTCCCACTCCCCTCCTGCTCTGCAACCAGAGTCCTAAGAGGCCTCCCACCGCCCCCTGGTCCTGGGCGTGGGAGCCCCTGAGGCAGGCATGCAGGGGGCTGGTGTCCGTTCAAGGCCCCTGTAGGCTGCCTGGCCTCACGAATTGGGCTCTGAGGCAGCAATATTATGAAGTAGTTGATTTTTAATTTCCTTTTAACCTTTACAGTCTATAACTGTCTTCATCAGTTTCCCATATTTAGATGCCTATTGTTGGGACATTTTAGCTTTTATTTTCCCAAGGTAAGACCTGGGTCCTGGCTATTGTTTGGAAGAGGGACAGTTTTATGGAGGTGCTGGTGACCTTGTAAAATACTATATACACTTAGGAGGTCAAATTAACAGGATAGTCTGATACTAAATGGAATAAATGATCCCAGAAACATGAACTTGAGCCCAAAGGCTAGCAGCGGCTTCTGTGGTATTTGCGTATAATAAAGTAGTCTTTCGGGGGATTTTCAGTATTATGGAGTAGTTTAAGTCAACTCCGCACAGCCTTTGAAGTTGGAGAAGCCTGAAAGATGAATGGTCTTAGCCAGGAAATGGCTCTTTTGGAAAAAAATGAAACAGTGAGATGCAAATACAACTGAGATTAATGAAATGGATGAGGCTGCACTACAGGCTGAATGGAAACTAAGCAATCTATGCAACTGTTTCAGTGAGAAGGCATCCTGTGACACAGCTGCATTTTAAGGGGACCTGATCGAGACCACAGAGCTGTTTGTAAATATGGAAGTTTCCAGTGGCTTCTGGAAGTCGGGATCTACCTGCATATTGAAAAACGAGGTTCTATGAGCAGGTGGTCTGGGTGCTTTGCAGTCGCTCAGGTGAAACAGGTCTCTGCCCCTATGGGCTTCAAATGTATATGTGAATTTTAAAATTTACTGTGAACAGAAGTCCCTAAGGGTGATATGTGTGTGTGTAAGATTTTTTTTGATGTGGACCAATTTTTTAAACTCTTCATTGAATTTGTTACAATATTGCTTCTGTTTTCCCTGGTGGCTCAGCTGGTAAAGAATCTGCCTGCAATGTGGGAGACCTGGGTTCGATCCCTGGGTTGGGAAGATCCCCTGGACACGGGAACAGCCCCCCACTCCAGTATTCTGGCCTGGAGAATTCCAGGGACTGTATAGTCCATGGGGTCGCAAAGAGTCGGACATGATTGAGTGACTTTCACTGCTTCTGTTTTTATGTATTTTGTTTCTTTTAGCCAAGAGGCATGTGGGGTCTTAGCTCCCTGATCAAGGGTCGAACCTGCAGCCCCTGCTTTAAAAGGCAAAGGCTGAACAGCTGGACCACCAGAAAAGTCCCTAAAAATATTATTTTGGATTGAATTATCAGAAGAACTCAATTCATGAAGATAGTATAAAAAGCAAAATGTGATGATTTTTAAACATTAGAAGAATATTTACATTGGAAATGCATCTCTTCAAAACATGGATAGAGAGCATGGTAGAGTGTTGGTGAGAGGGGCCCTGGCCCAGAGGCCAACGCACTAAGTTGCTCCTGGTTTAATGCCAGGAGGTCTGTACACCTGGAGGTGAAGGCCCAGGGGAAGAGCTTGGATGGCTGAAACCATGTCTTTCTTTTGCAAAATTCAAGAAGGAATATTATGAAGCGGGGGCATGGGAGACAGCAACAGGCTTGCTGAGAACGTAGCAAGAGTGTGCTTAGGCAGACCAGTTCAGGCAGCAAAAAATGTCAGAAGCTTTTGAACTGCCATGCCCACACACATATACACCCCTTGGAAAGCAAGATGGAGCCCCAGGTATGCCTTCCTCTGTCAGGCAATCTTTGCTCTTACTCCCACGATTATTTTTCTGGCTTCTTTCTCTCTCTGTTCGAACTGTGTCAGAAGTTCTGTGAGTCGTATTTGACCCTTTTAGGATCCTTGTCTCACGTCTGTCCTCATGGCAGGGCTGGGAGGTGCCCAGGGAAGGAACTCTGTGTTGCATAGAAAGTCTAGTGCCCCTGGCACTGACCTGTTCCTTCTTTCCTGCTTCCCTTCTCTCCACCACCCCATCTCTCCTCCACTTCCCTCTTCCTTCCCCTCCATTTTTCTGTGCAGCTGCCATCTTGGTCTATCTTCTCTCCCCCATCTTCTTGCTCCCTAAACATTTCCCCAGAATTAAGTCTCGAAAACTATTTGCATAAAACCATTGCAAAGGGGGCGAGAGTGACATTTCTCTATGGACCTGGGTCAATAGCTTTGACAAATGAGGCTGAAAGCAGGGAAAACAAATTGTTAGTGTTCTATTGCAATTTCGCAGTGGGTATTAAATATTTGCATGAGGTAACCAAACACGCTAGGGATAGGCAGATGAATCCCATTCCAAAACCACTAAAATGAAAAGCCAACTGCAAATTAGGTTTGAAATGGACCTGCCTGTCCTCAGAGATTTCACAGTGACGAATGGATTAGTCCCCAGGTGGAACACAAACCTACTTTGCTTTCATAGAAGCAAAGAAGACTGTCTCTATGTAGTTCTGAGTCAACCAAGGCTCCGTCAACCTCTGTTTAATAGCCTGATGCTTCTCAGCTGAGCTTCTTAATTAAGTCGCAATAAGAGTTGGCCCTTAAGAAATCCCCAAACACCTGAGTTCTTGTCTTAATATCCTTTACTAGTGGTAGTGCCAGCAAAGAATTGAATAAAGGGCATTCACCAGCCTCTGCAATCTCCACTTCAGTTCCACTAAGAAAAGATGTGTCTAAAAACAAAATAAAACTGTTTCATTTTAATCTTATTGATCTTAGACATTCACTCCAAATAGAACCAGAATGTTTTGCTGAGGCTGTTCATGACAAGTGCCCTCCACCCGTCATGATAATCCCTAATTAAACATAGAGGGCTGAAATTACACCATAGCAACAAATGCTCCCAAATCTCAGTGGTAACTGATTCAAAAATGTGTTTGTCGTATATGAACTTAGATGCTTATTTTTCTTCTCATGTGAGGTTCATTGAAGGTCCAGGTGGCCCTCGAGGGTAGTGTCCCTTAGTAGACTCAACCATCGCAGAGGCAGAGAGGGGACTCTGTTTTCGTGTTCCACCAAGTGTGGTGTGGATCTCGCAGCACCCAGCCCTGGAGCTCATTCACCTGCCATGAAATGCTTCAGTGAAGTGACCCACGATGCTTCTTCCATCCACACCAACCATCAGGAGCATGCCTCCTGGCCCCACTTAGCTTACAGGGCACTGGGAAGCATTGTACCTCTATTTCTGGAGGTGAGACCATGGAAAATCATTAGTCAAATCCACTTCATCTGCCTTCATTAATCAAGGACACGCATGTCCTCCAAGAGGCATGTAGCTTAATAAGATGTTTGTCCTGTTTTGTTTTGTTTTTTACTCCAGAAACTTGGAGTCAGCTGTGCCTAGTTTGAGCTGGTTAGGCTTGGATAAGTTAAGATTGGATAGGACCACAAACTGGGCATGCGCCAGCTCCCTTAACGACCTTCAGATGTCAGAGGGGCTGAAAGCTCCACCCTCTGATTGGCTGAGCGCCTCCGTGTTTCATGAAGCGGCCCGAGGCTTAGTCATGCCTGCACAGAAGGACAGGCTGCACCTGTTTCTGATCACCTTTCCCCATGCTCCCCCACACTCAGCCTGCCCTGCTGCTTTATCCCCTAACCCATAAATACACCAGCCGCCCACCCTCCTGTGGGGGCTTGAGTTGAGGTTGGTCTTGTCTCTTTCGTGCTTGACTGTCCTGCAAATATGCTGTCTCCTGCAAATATCAGCGTCTCAGGGCCTGGGTTTGCTTTGCATCAAACAGAGCCTGGTGCATCAGCAGTAGAAGGGGACGATGCTCACAGGCAGTGAAAGCTTCTCTCAAGCCCTTTTTACACATAAGTCTGCTATAGTAGAATTCCAGAGCCACTCGTTAGAAACAACTTTTTTGCTGTTGTTCAAAAGAAAACTTTTGAACTTCCTTCTAGAAGTGGTGGCAGGATGGGAGTGATGCCCTGGGTCACTCTGGGACCACAGAGGAAGGTCTGGGGTGTCAAGGGGGCTCTGGCTTCACTTGTTTATGTTGTCTCCACCATGGAGTGTGGGCTCCATGGACCGAGGGCTGAGCCGGCTCTGCTCATGTCGTGTTTTTAACTCATGTCTGGCATGTAGTGGCTAGCGCATATCCAGCGGACAGGGGAGGGAGGGGGGAGGCAGGAAGGCCTGACCCCCAGTGTGACTGTATCTGAAGACGAGGCCTGGAAGGAGGTCATAAGGGTGGGGCCCTAATCCGTAAGGGCTTTGTGTCCTTATAAGAGGAGACGCCAGAGCTGTCTTCTTCTCACGCACAAAAAAAAGACCATGCTCCTCCCTGAACATGGTTCCTTCCTGAAACAGGCAGGGTCCCCGGAGGGGGCAGTTCAAGACCCCCCTCCGATTTTACCACGTAGCTGATGAAAGCACTGAACAGAGAGGGGCCGTATGTTAAAAGTGCCTACCTCCAAGTCGGTGCCGTCTTAGGTGAAGGAGGCAGAATCATCTGTCCCTTGGAAGAAAAGAAAAGAAAACCTTTGTTCACGTCTGTTTTGGGACGTGGAACAGTGGCTGCTTTTTTCACTTGACCAGCTGGGGAGTTAGGGTGGGGGTCTCTTAGGGAAGCGTTTCTCTCCATTCTTGGAGATCTCGGTCAAAAGGAAACATTCCCCACTCCAGGGTCTGTTACATACCTCCTATCCACACTCCGGGCCCTGGGCAGGCCTAGTGTCAGCACAAATGCCATCCAAGAGGCAGCCCCACAGCCATCCCACCACAGTGACACCATTGCCTCCACCTGTGACCACAGACTGCTCCACAAGCCTCAAGTTCCTCATCAGTTAAAAAAAAAAGAGACTGCTAACAACTCCTCCCCAAGGCTGCCCTGAGGGTCATCGGGGCCTGGCAGGCCACGGGGGCCCAGCTCCAGGAGTTGGGTGGCTGTCTACAGGAGTGAAACCCCGTGTGGCCAAACCTTCTTTCTTGAGAGACAGCCTGGAAACCGGGTGGTTTTATTTGGAGTTTCCTAACTAATTAAATTTCAACAGCCTGTGGCCCGGATTCACCTAAGGCTATCAATTTTCTGAACTGAGTGCAGGAGGAAAGAACTGTAAACTAGGAGTTCAAATGTTGTGAAAGTTGCTCGGTCGTGTCTGATTGCAAGTCCACGGAATTCTCTAGGCCAGAATACTGGAGTGGGTAGCCTTTCCCTTCTCCCGGGGATCTTTCCAACCCAGGGATCGAATCCAGATCTCCCGCACTGCAGGCAGACTCTTTACCAGCTGAGTTACCAGGGAAGCCCAAGAATACTGGAGTGGGTAGCTTCTCCCTTCTCCAGCGGATCTTCCCGGCCCAGGAATCGAACCAGGGTCTCCAGCATTGCAGGCGGATTCTTTACGAACTGAGCTCTCAGGGAAGTCCTCAGACACTTATAGTAGCAGTGTTAGTACTAGTCGCTCAGTCGTGTCTGACTTTGTGCGGCCCTATGGACTGACTGTAGCCTGCCAGGCTCCTCTGTCTATGGGAGTCTGTAGGCAAAAATACTGGAGTGGGTCGCCATTTCCTCCTCCAGGGCACCTTCCCAACTCTTCATTAACGTGCATTAGAGGATCCCCCAGGTTAACCTGTTATAGAAAACTGTCTCTTGAGTCTTTAAATTCTATACCTCTGGTTGGCCTATTGTTTGCTTCTTTATTTAGGTTGTAAGGTGAATGACCTGGGGCTATTTGTTTCCATCAACCTGACTGAGAATCTAAAGGCGCTGTTGAAATGTCTATTTTTCTTGCTATCCTCAGAAGTGAAGTGAAAGTTGCTCAGTCGTGTCCAACTCTCTGCGACCCCATGGACTACAGTATATGGAATTCTCTAGGCCAGAATACTGGAGTGGGTAGCCTTTCCCTTCTCCAGGGGATCCTCCCAACCCAGGGACTGAACCCAGGTCTCCCGCATTGCAGGCGGATTCTTTACCAGCTGAGCCACAAAGGAAGTAAATAAGGGAAATGAAGCTAAACCTGGAACAGGAAAGGTTTAAACGTGCGAAGGATGTCCAATTAGCAAATTTACAAATGCTTTGGCAACAGTTTAAATCATGACCTTATTTTGTTGCTGTTGCATTCATATTTATTCCCAATACCTGAGACATTTAAGGCACTCAGTGATATGGGCCTCTATTTCTAGTCTACTAAAAGAGTGCTCTAAATTTTGCAAGACTTGTATTCTGCACCCTCAAACCAAACTCCCTCAGAAGAGATTGCTGCAAATCTACTCCATGATTCTCATTCTTTTCAGCTTATAATACAAATAACTCATTTTTTGCAACCTATGTCTTATAATAAAGCAGTGCTGAAAAATTAAATAGAAGAATGTTCAGTTGACATAGGCTACGAAAATGATTTGCTGGTGGTGATTTTTAAGCTTGATTCTAAATAGATTTATGAAGAATGACACTTGGAAGTCATGGTTCAAGTTTTTCTACTTAAGGTATCTTGAAATTATAGGCTCACTCTCCCTAAAATTTCAAAAAGCGTAGAGCTTAGGCTCTTAAGGATATAGCAGTGATAGACACTTTCATAGTCATTTCTAAAAAGCAACACTTCATAGTTTTCTGTCTCCAGTGATTCTCTAATATACATGTAGAAGGAAGATTCCAAATAGGAAAAGGAATATGTCAAAGCTGTATACTGTCACCCTGCTTATTTAACTTATATGCAGAGTACATCATGAGAAACGCTGGGCTGGAAGAAGCACAAGCTGGAATCAAGATTGCTGGGAGAAATATCAAAAACCTCAGATATGCAGATGACACTACCCTTATGGCAGAAAGTGAAGAAGAACTCAAAAGCCTCTTGATGAAAGTGAAAGAGGAGAGTGGAAAAAGGTTGGCCTAAAGCTCAACATTCAGAAAACAAAGATCATGGCATCTGGTCCCATCACTTCATGGGAAATAGATGGGGAAATAGTGGAAGGAAACAGTGTCAGACTTTATTTTGGGGGCTCCAAAATCACTGCAGATGGTGATTGCAGCCATGAAATTAAAAGATGCTTACTCCTTGGAAGGAAAGTTATGACCAATCTAGATAGCATATTCAAAAGCAGAGACGTTATTTTGCCAACAAAGGTCCGTCTAGTCAAGGCTATGGTGTTTCCAGTGGTCATGTATGGATGTGAGAGCTGGACTGTGAAGATGGCTGAGCGCTGAAGAATTGATGCTTTTGAAGTGTGTTGGAGAAGACTCTTGAGAGTCCCTTGGACTGTGAGGAGATCAGCCCTGGGATTTCTTTGGAAGGAATGATGCTAAAGCTGAAACTCCAGTACTTTGGCCATCTCATGTGAAGAGTTGACTCATTGGAAAAGACTCTAATGCTGGGGAGGGATTGGGGGCAGGAGGAGAAGGGGACGACAGAGGATGAGATGGCTGGATGGCATCACTGACTTGATGGACGTGAGTCTGAGTGAACTCCGGGGAGTTGGTGATGGACAGGGAGGCCTGGTGTGCTGTGATTCATGGAGTCGCAAAGAGTTGGACACAACTGAGCGACTGAAATGAACTGAACTGAGAAGGAAGGCAACAGAAAACCAAGAATAAAAATAGCTGAGCTCTCCACAATTGGGCTTCCTGCTTACTTTCACTCTTCAAAGAAGAGAGATACCATCTTGCAATAGAGGCTTCATAGATGACTGGGGCTCTCCAGTGACAGTTGGCATTTGATGCCCCATATCTCTTAGTTCTTCTTGTTGCCAATGGCCTGGCAATGGTGGTGAAATGGGAGCAATTAATCTGTAGATTAAATTAATCTGTAAAAACAGCTTACTGCTCTGTATTTTCTTGAACACTGCTAACTGCTTTCTGGATGTTTTTACAGTTTTCCTCCAAATCACAGAATCTCTCCTCCCAAAGACTGATTAACTGGTAAAGTTCCTGTGAATATATTTTCTTTGCTTTCTTCACGTCTTCAGTTAAGTTTTCACACAGCTTCTGTGATTCAGCCAAGGAAGAAACTGTATTTTCTTTTCGTTCATGTAGGTTGTTACACAGTGTACTAAGAAAGCCATCCATTTCCTCCTTCTGATCTTCTATCTTATTAGCCACAATAGACGAAGTCTTGAAAATATTGTTCAGTGGACTACTGATTTCCAGGGTAGATGCCACAGTGAGGGGTAAAGATGTTCCCAGTGAACTGAGGAGGTCAGTAATCAATTCCTGAAGTACAGTTTTACTTTCTGCTGCTAACGACTGTTCTTTCAATATCATATTATACATCTGAGAAACTAGTGTAGACATATTTTCTGGAAACAATGTGAGAGACCCAAGTGCTGCAGTAATGGTGTCTGGTGCAGACACACTGGGCATCAGCAGGGCACCAAGCGATGCCTCGTGAACTTCCAACATAGCCTTTGTTTTGTGCTGCCATCCTTAATTCTTCCATATTATTAAACAGACTGTTAAAGTTTTTGCCAAAAACATGCTGAACTTCTGCGTTATGCTGATCAACTGCCTTTCCTTCAACTGTGTTAAGCATCCTGCTGGCAGCATCATGAAGTCTCCTCCATACTTTCCCAAGCCGAGGTGATATATTCAACAAGCTGTAATTTTGTTTCCTGTCTTTGAGTGTTTCAAGCTCCTGTGTCTTACTTTGCAGGTCAGGTTTGCACTGGTTAAGTTCATTTTTACTGTCCTTAAACAATTCTGTAACTCTATTTAGCTCTTTCTCAACAGCAGCAATTTTTTCAACCAATTCTTCAATTTCTTCCTCTTGAACAGTTAGCTCCTAGCTCTAAAATTTTCTTCAGAAATGTTCACTCCACTTTTTTTTTCACGAGTTGCAGCAGGATCCCGTTTCAGACACTCTATCTCTTCTGTATATTCCTTAATCAGAGCTCTCTTGGTGAGTTCCTGGTTAACCTCAGGCTTTTGAGTATGTTCTTTGCTCTATGAGCATATTCCAGTGTACTCAGTTTCCTCCAGGTTGAGAGGTGCAGGAGAAACTGTTGCAATGATAGACGTTCTTGTATGGCCCCCAAGAGAGTCCTGGAGGATTCTAGTCAGTTTACGTTCTCGATAAAGAGACATGAGGTGTTCTTTCTGCAAGAAGAGTAATAACCCTTCCCAGAGTCAACGGGGACTGATTGATATTTCCAGCTTCCCGAGCTCTCTTGTCAACTGCTCCAGAATGGCCAGTGTTCTCACTGCCTGCAAGATCAACCTTAATCGGAGCTTTCTTGGTGAGTTTCTGGTTAACCTTAGGCTTTTGAGTATGTTCTTCACTCTAGCCCAATTCTGCCACCTCCTTTCCCCATCATGTTGCCAAGACTCAGTTCTTATAACTTGGGGATACTGATGACACATTTGTCCAATGGCCAGTGGACTGCTGTGACGTTCAAACGAAAGGTATTGGTAAAGCGAAATTCACTTGAGTAATTCATTCACTTGAGTAATTATTGATGGGTTGTTCTAGATCCCTTAGGAAAATGGAATAATAATTAAAGGTTGGAACTCTGAACACCCCCCCACCCCCTGCCCCCAACACACCCATACACCCCCACCCCTTACCCCCCCACACACACCTGTAGACCAAATCCTGGCTTCCTTACCCACAAACTCTGGGTGAATTAATACTTGAACAGTTATTGCCAAATTTGTGCTCAGTTGTGTCTGACTCTGCGACCCCATAGATTGTAGCCAGCCAGGCTCCTTCCTCTGTCCGTGGGATTTTTCAGGCAAGAATACTGGAGTGGGTTGCCATTTCCTCATCCAGGGCATCTCCCCAACCCAGGGACCAAATCCGTGACTCTTTAGTCTCCTGCATTGGTAGGCAGATTTTTGCCAGTGCTCCATATTTGCAAAGCATTTACCACACAGAAAAAGTTGCTATGAAAGCCTTTGAAAAAAAAAGATTTCTTTGACATAAACTAGGTCGAGTTACTCTTTAAGGAGACAACTGAATATCTTAAATTATATCAGAAGAGGTAAAGAGAGCAGTACACACCAGCATAACAAAAGTCTTTATAAAATGAAGCTTTAATTATTAATCATTAGCCACTGGGAACACAGATGTCCAGGATGCCTCACTTTACTTGGGTTACAAACTAAAGATTAATTCTACTGCCATTAGAGTATCCTAGGTTTCTTTTTATTAACTAATTACCCAAGTGATATGTGAATATGTTCCTTTAAGTAATGAAAACATTTAGATGAGTCTAAAGTTCTCTGTGATATCTGATGTAATCCTCCCATGACATGTGAGGAAAAAGAAACGATCTCAGTAGCTTGAAGCGACAGCATTTATTATCGGCTCAGATTTATGTCCATGGCTGGAGAGTGGGCACCTGACTCCATAAGACCCTGACTTAGACCCGGAATGGCAGTTCCTCACCATCTAGAAAGCGTCACCGCAGCAAGAAAGCAAGACACATCATGGATCACAGTGACATCCTCTCCAGAGTGACACACACTTCCCATCACATTCCACTGGCCCTTGTCAGGCACGTGGCCACTCCCAGTTCACAGGTGACAAGGGTCAATCCTATCATGCACTTGACCCCATCCCTGACCTTGGGAAAGTTACTTAATTGCCCTGCATCTCAGTTTCTTCATTTGTAAAATAAGAACAGATACAATACTAACCTCAGGGCATTGATGAGTAAAATAAGTGTAAAGTGCTTACAGTGGTGTTCAGAGTCTAGCCATGATGCTGATGAGGACGATGCTTTACGTCTGTACAGCACTGTGTAGTCTAGGTGTGTCTTGTGTTAGTCTGTAATTTATAAGCAGCTGCGTTTTCAACCCACAGAATAATCTTCCATTGTGTTCCATCACTTTGGTGTGTGCACACACAGATGAACGTAACACATATAAAACATACCTATTTCGGTTTCCATGCAAACGTTGAGACCCAATTTTAATGCTTTCGGTCTGAGGCTACAGCATAATTTATAGAGCAACCAGTGGGCGGATGCTGGATATTTCCTCATGTGAGCAAGAGAAGACAGGCTGCTTTCAGCAGGCAACTCTGGCCCGTGTGCCCATTGGCCTTTGGCAGTCTGAGAATCGGAGGCGACATGAATCGGGGCGCTCAGATGCTTGAACGGGTGACACCGTTGGAAACCCAGAGTCTGTCTTGGCCCATTTAGAACAAGCACTGTTGGCGTCTCAAAAATTACAGTTTATTTTGTTTCCTTCTGGGAAACTGAGTATTAATTCATCCTCCTAAAGCACATGTGTCTGGAATAGCCAACCAGGCACTAATATTCACTTCTCTTTAGCTAATTTGTCTCTGCGTTGTTAATACCACGCAGCTCCATGCTCTTCCACATCCCCATGGCAGTCAATCACCTGGTCAATTTGATTTTTAAGCCTTAATTGAACCCCTAAAACATGTTTACTCTGAATGCATTAAGGTTATACTTATCAGATCGGAACTATATTCCCTCCTTAAATTACCTTGAAAACAAAATCAATAGTTTATTTAACCAGAGTCAAGAAAGAAAAGGGAAAAAATACCCTGGGGAATTTTTGTAATAAGTTTTACTTGGAAAGAAACAATGTGGATAAACGGGGGAAGGAATTTCAGTGTGAAGCAAAGACTGTGGCGCAGCTTGGAGGGATAGACGGGCACCTAACTTAATGTTGTTCCTTTCTGTGCGGTTTCTTACAAAATAGGTCACCCGCTTTTGTGGCTTTCTGAGCAAACCATAGGAATAAACAACCAGCTGACATTTTTTTAATATGACAGCAGCTGGATTTAATACAGGCACTTATAGCATTTCTTTAACCAAATATTTGAGATCATTAAAAAACTGGGCTGCCTATTAATGTCTCCAAATTGGACTCCAGGGGGAAAATTTGATCCAATTCAGATGCCTCTACCTACGCTCCCAGTGTGTTTTACATTTGCAGGTTTTCTCCAGGTCATAGCTCCTCTGTATTGAGAAATGAGGATCTCCATGGAGTCACAGGTACAGCCCAATATTCTCTAAAACCGGGGTCCCGAACCTCTGGGGTCTGACGCCTGATAATCTAAGGTGGAGCTGATGTAATGAAGTGCACAGTAAATGTAATGTACTTGAATCACCCTGAAACCATCCCCTCAACCGGGTCTGTGGAAAAATTGTCTTCCATGAAACCGATCCCTCGTGCTGAAACCCTAGGGAACAGCTGCTGCACTAAGATCCAAGCCTTCCCATGAACTAATCTTCTACTGGCACTTTGAGGATATCCGACAGTAAGCAGAAGGCAACTTCTTCCAGAAAAGCTGATGAATGTCTCCTGGGGGATGGATGGTTGGATTGAAGTCTAAACATAAGAGGAAACAAGAGGGCTGGTTATTTGGTTCAGCTTCCAAATCTTTCCAAGTTCCTTCCCTTTTGGATCTACACGTCCTGGTCCTGCAAGTCTTAGAATTCTCATTGAGTCAGATGAGAATTGGGAATCCTGGAGCTCAACTCATCTTCTTTAGCTCTTCTGTGTTCTTTTTCATCAAATGTTTCCTGAGCATTCCCCCCAGCACCTGGCCTTAATCCAGGCTCTGTGCTGATGGTGGAGACCGTGGAACAGAATAGCTGTGATCTCTGCCCAATCTGAGAGAATAGAAAATAAAGGACCTACAAACAGATGAACAAGATAGTTTCAGGTGCTGAGAAGTGCCATGAAGCAAGGTGGGACCAAATATTATGTCACAGTCTCTAATACCTAGAGTTCCAAAGCTTCCATGTCCTACTCTTTTCAAAAACTTGATTCACAAATTTGAGTCACCTGGTGACCTTCCCATAGCTTTCCAGCATAGCTTTTTTTTTTTTTGGCTTAAGTTAACTAGAGCCAGTCTCTCCTGTTTGTGACCAAAGAGCCCAATGGATATAGAAATAGTGAAAAATAAGAATTCTTCCTAACAAGATTGTCCTCAGAATTTCAAATACAATTGGAAGAGAAGGGTAAGACCTGCCGTGTTCGGAGGAGACACTTGGCAGGGTTTTAGCTGCCCTGCATGTCAATTGGGGGAAAAAAAAAGCACAACTTGAGAGTTGTTTTCTGGGGGCAAAATGAGGACTAGACCCCAGAAGACAATGTCTCAGATAGCTCTGATGAACTGCCCTGAGGGAGGTCAGTGATCTGAATGAGGGGGTGCTTGCAGTCAAGCTTGTATTTTGGCAGAGGCTTGCTGCCAGTCACGAGGAGCAGGTGTTTGTTAGTGAGTTTAGTGCTTTGCTAGATACGGGGAGATGCAAGAACCTGGGCTCATAAGATCTTCTCCTGAAAATCTCTAACATGTGATGTGTTCTGCCAGTTGTGCCCAGAGCCCAGAGTGCCTCACTCCTGATCTCCGGCCTGAACTCCTTTCAGGATGTGTTGAAGGCCAGTGACTGCAGTGGCTTGTGACTTAATCCTTGTAGGGGCAGATGGCGCTTGACACTCGTATCTAAACACTGCCAGTGTCTGCGGGGGACATCCTGTCTTAGCTGCCACCCCGTCCCCTGCCTCCACCTCTCCTGCAGGTAGAGCTCGCACCTGACCAGGGCTTGGCCAGTCGGCACGTGCAAGCTTCCCTGAAAGCTGGTGATGCAGAGAAGCAGGGTTAGTGACGACCCTGCGCTGGTGATGGGGGCATCGTCACTTGTCTCCAGAGACAGCTGGGACCAAAGAGCTGGAATCCAGTGCTCAGGCTAACAGTGCAGAGCTCCACAGCGTGACTGAGACAGGATTCCTGGCTGCAGAGACTCCCAGAAGCCTGATTTGCTGTCTCTCCCAGAGAGCTGGGGAGCTTCCTGCTGCCACGTATTAAATTCCTTTCCTGCTTGAGCCAAGTGGACACAGGCGACTGAGTCCCCTGAGAGGTGTGGCCAGGACCTTCTGCTCCGCATGCCCATCCTTTCTGAGTCTGAGCAGCTGGTGATCCTCAGGGCCACTCAACTGGGGAGTGAGGGACCCTTTCCTTGTCGCCTGCCTGCAGCAGCTGACAGACTAACAGAGCAGAAAATGGTTTGTTTTTTTTTTTTTGCTTCACAATATGAAAATTGGATGGTAAATCAATGGTGGGCCATCTGTGAACACGTTCCCACAAATGCCAAGTGTGCTGAGTTGGTGGACAACAAGTCCCTGGAGAGTTCTTCTCAGCATCGATATTCATTAACAATGAAGATGGATTCTCCTGAAGGGTGGGGTAGGGAAGAGGCTGGCCACAAAGTGGGAGAGAAGCCACCCTGGCCCCTGAACCCCGTGAGGAGTGAGACACAGAGGGCTAGAGATTGAGGGGAAGGAGAAGAGTCAGGATCGAGTGAAAAGAATGCGTCGGCTGCTGGGTCTGACCTTCCTGGCAGTCCCCCAGTGTCCATGATCTCTTCTGGAGTCGTAGAATCCCAGAGCCTTATCTGATCACTTGGAGTATGTTAGGAACTCATGCAGGGGCTCATGGCCAGTTCAATCAGTGGGAACATGAGTGTAAGCTCCGTGTTCAAATTCTGGGAAGTATCGCAAGGACCGCAATCTGCTTTCCAGTTTCCTGCGGCTGGAACGCAGAAACGTGCCCATCCAGGGCAGGTGCCTTAAGGCAAGAGTGAGAAACCTTATGTTGAGCCCGGCCGAGCAACAAGGTGGAGGGGGCCTGGGCTCTCAGTGTCTTGAGAGCCACAGTGCAAGCCCTGCAGTACCCACATTTAATGGACACAGATACACTTATCTTTAAGGCACTATCAGTCTTGGAAATTCACAGCAGGCTATAATCTCACTAACACACAGTCCATGTTGCTCAGCACTGGGCTAGGACCTGGGCAGAGGAGGAGGTCGTTGAGAAGAAATTGTGTAGTTCCAGTAAAGTGTCTGATAAAAGAGAACACAAAACTCCACGGGGGTGGAGGCTGGGTGATGAGAAGCAGCGGGTAAGTTACAGGAATGAGTGCAGCAGACACTTGGGGCTTGGTCAGGGTAGGTGGGCGGGGAAACCGGGCCCCAAGGCAGAGAATATGGCTTACCTTCCAAGGCTCAGAAGGCGAGTTGCCCCTCCTTACCAAGTCAGCAGGAGGTGATTAAACCTCACTGGAGTGGGTTTCTAGAGGGTCTCTTAACCCACAGTTAAGATGCACAGGGCCCAGCACCAGCCAGGGCTCAATTATTTGCCTCATGAAATAAAGATGAGATATCTGTATAGTAATCCACCAACCAAATGAAAGAGGTGGTAATGCGGTTTGGTGGTTAAAGGTAGGATGCCAGAACCTGAAGACTGGGGTTTAAAAGCTTAAAAGTCTAGCTTTACCATTTAGCAGGTGATGAGTAATCTGGGCAAGGTAATTAACAAGCTCATTCTCCTGTAAATGGCTGATGGTGATGATAAAGCCTCTCCTTATAGAGACCGGCCTTCCCTGGTGGTGCTCTGGTGAAGAATCCGCCCGCCAGTGCTGGACACAGAAGAGACTCCGTTTTGATTCCTAAATAGGGAAGGTCCCCTGGAGTAGGAAATGGCAACCCACGCCAATATTCTTGCGTGGGAAATCCCACGGTCAGAGGATGGCAGGCTACTGTCCTTGGGGTCACAGAGTCAGATATGACTGTGCACACACACCTATAGGGATTGTTGAGTGGGGTATATACATACAGATGGAGGAGTAAATATTTAGCTCAGTGCCTAGAAAACATGTGCTGGATATAGAACTGTAGTATTATCATTTTGTAGTTGTTGATTGCAAAAGAGGACCCCAGGGTCTTTAAACCAATTTCCTCTTTCTAAAATGTCCTGGCAGCGTTTCCCCTGTTGTGTTCAAACCCCCCACCCTGGTTTTGAGCCCTGGTAAGCTTCGGGTCCTCTCTACAAAACCTATTCTGACCCCAGAGATCTTCTGACATCATATTATTTTTTATCAGGGTCTAGATGAGGTCTGTCCTGGTCATCTTCTAGATTCTTATTTTATTTCATCCCCTGATCTCCAGTCACATGAAGCACCCACATCACCCTTGGACCCCTGCTGAATTCTCCAAATTCATCCCTTCTATTTCCTTCTGCATTTAAAAATCCATGTAACCACCCCTCCCACACTTTTAACACCTAATTTTAAAACATATGTAAATCATTGCACCAGAAATATTTAATATTCATATTCTAAAAGAAAACTTTTAGATCACTTTTCAAGTATGTCTGGTGGAAGTTCAGAACCACAGAAATTTGATATCTATCATCAATGATTTGGAAAATGCATGAGAAACTTGGTTCTAATTGATGGAAATTTCACATTCCATTTTCTTTCAAACTTGTCCTTTTCTGACAGAATTTGGGGATGTGCTATTCTTATGCTTGGAAATCTTAACATGGGTGAGTTAAGACAGAAAATGTACGAATGTCTGTGACCACACACTCCAAATATTTAATACATGATTCTAATTGTGAATAGTGCATGAATGATCAAAACAATATAACTATTGTGGGCAGGGCTATTTGTTCACATAGTCACAAATGAATATTGATATAAAGAGACAAGATTCAGCTATTCCTTCCTTTAAAAAATAACTTTAGTTTGATATAAGCATGGTGAATCTTGAGCTTCACAAGTGACTCAGTTGGCAAAGAACCTGCCTGTCAATGCAGGAGACGCAAGAGACAGGGGCTCGATCCCTGGGTTGGGAAGTTCCCCTAGAGAAGGAAATAGCAACCCGATCTAGTATTCTTGCCTGAGAAAATCCTATGGACAGAGGAGCCTGGTGGGCTACAGTCCATGAGGGTTGCAAAGAGTTGGACACGACTGAGCGTGAGGCACAGGAAGGATAGTGAACCTTGATCCATGTAAACAGATGGAAATTGAAGAGCTTCTATTACGTCACTCATTGCCTTGTGTGGCTTCCACAGAAATGGGCTGCCTTGCTTTCTGGCTTTTGAATGAATTTGCTGATGCTTGGGAAGAATGGGTGGGAGACGGAGTATGAGGACGGGTCTTCATTCTACTGGATTCCACAGGGAGTGACCCCAGCTGGGTGCATCCCCTCCAGGTCACAGCTCCTGTCTGCCTTCAAGTTCCAGAAACCTCCCCCAGCTTCACCCCACCCAGGGCCCCACTGGTACAGCCAGGGCCCCACCATAGCCTTTGTCATTACCCTCCACCCTGCTCACAAGTTTTAAATAGTACCTATGTGAAGCTCTCCTCCAACTAGCCAATGTGAGTGCCATCTCTTTTCTGCTGGAATCTCAACCGATCAATCTTCCTTTTATAAAGGGGGAGAAGGGCGTTTGTAAAAGAGAATGTGGAAAAGAAGAACCCACAGAGAGAGCACACGGCGGTCGCGAGGGGTCTGGATATTGATTCTCTTAAAACAGTCTGTGCCTGTGAACCCTTACAAAGTCACCGAGAGCCCCCAGGGGTCTGAGTACTCCAATTTGATGATCGCTGATCTAATATCCGACCATCTGCCCCTCTCTCCTCGGCCCTGTAATTGCAAGAACCATGTTGGGAACCAAAAAGTCGTTAAAGCTGGTGAGTGTGTTAGCATCCAGACTAAAGGATGCTGAGGGAGGCCAGGTAGCCACGGTGTGGGCTTCCATCAGTCTCATAGCAGGGAAGCCACTTCCCTCCTTGACATGTTGTTGGGGAGGGGCTGATCTCAGGAGGCAACGACCCCAGGGTCATCTGCTTGAGTCGAGCACTTATCACCCTTGACAGGGAGCCTGCCTGGTTTATCCACCAGCCTCTCTGCAGCACTGATTTAGAAATTCCAGACAACCCAGTGAGAGTTCTTTATTGCAGTGGTGGGCAACTGATCTACAATAACATGTAAAAAGATAGGGGTCCCCAGGCAACAGCAGCAGCTGCTGATTAAGTTGAAATTGGAGTTAAAATGTGCACTGGATCCACCTGCTAGGAGGAGTTGGAGGGCAGTGGGGAAAGGGGTTGGGGTGGTGATTCCATGCTCCCCATCCTGGAAGCTGCCTAGAAACTCCAGGGCCATTGCTGAATAATCTATAGGTGTTTTTCATCCCCAGGTGAAGTGGTTAAGAGCCCGCCTGCCAAAGCAGGAGAGATGCAAGAGACACGGGTTCCGTCTCTGGGTCAGGAAGATCCCCTGGAGAAGGGTAGGGCAACCCAGTCCAGTATTCATGCCTGGAAAATTCCATGGACTGAGGAACCTAGCGGGCTACAGTCCATGGGGTCATAAAGAGTGCTGGACATGACTGAGGTGACTTAGCCCTTCATCCCCAGAAGGCAATGGCTGTGGATGCGCTTGCATAGCTGCGCTAGTGGGTCTTATCTCCCAGGCTCATTCAGAATAAACCAACCTTCCTTCCTTCCTGTCCTCGATTTTGGTGCCCACTTCGTTACTTACACAAAGGGAGAGGCTCAGCTGTCCCTCCATCTGGTTGTTACCTGGTCTTTTTAAGGGAAATGAGGTAATGGATGCACATATTCCCATAGCACTTGGCTGGGAAGGCAGGCAATAATTCCAGCCTGTTTCCCATCCCGTTTCTCCTTATCTTTGGGGCCAGGCTGGGGTGGAGTGAGTCGAAAGGAATCCTGAGCCTGTCCAGGCAGGAGCTGATGATCCTCCTGAATTAAATCAGGGGCTGTGGGTAGAAAGGGGGAGAAGAAGAGGATGCCTGCCATCTCCCTTGAAGGGAACAGGTGTTCTCATCTCTTGTGGGTTATTTGGCTCAGTCACCTTGGGGTTGGCCTTGTTTCTATATTCAGAAAAAGAAACTGAGGCTCAGAGGAGGTGGCAACTCATCCAAAGTTATACAGCTGGCAACAGGGCAAGAGGAGAGTTTTTACACAGGGACCCTCTTCAAATCCATTCAATGATGGTTGCGCTTTTCTAAGGGACAGTCATTGGAGAAACAGCAGTGAATATTATAAAATTGGCAAAGTCCTGCCCTAATAGGCTGTGTTAAGAAAGATGGAGGACTTCCTGGGGGCACAGTGGATGAGAATCCACCTGTCAATGCAGGGGGCATGGGTTCGATCCCTGGTCCAGGAAGGTCTCATGGGACAGCTAAGCCCGTGCGCCACAACAGCTGAGCCCCTGCTCCAGAGCCCGTGAGCTGCGATGACGAGCCGGCGCGCTGCAACTGAGCCCGTGCTCCACAACAAGAGACCCCCGCCGCAGTGAGAAGCCCTCGCATTGCAACAAAGAGCGGCCCCTGCTGCCCACAACTAGAAGGAAGCCCACCCAAAGCAATGAAGAGCCAGTACTC
This sequence comes from Nanger dama, assembly GCA_917880005.1. Lineage (NCBI taxonomy): Eukaryota > Metazoa > Chordata > Mammalia > Artiodactyla > Bovidae > Nanger > Nanger dama. Next base: position 6,962,174 of record CAKJTW010000042.1, read on the forward strand.
AAACTCATATCCATCGAGTCGGTGATGCCATCCAACCATCTCACCCTCTGTCGTCCTTCTCCTCCCACCTTCAATCCTTCCCAGCATCAGGGTCTTTCCAATTCGTTGCATCAGGTGGCCAGAGTATGGGAGTTTCAGCTTCAGCATTTAAGTACATTAAAAATGCCCACCATCGTTAAGTCTAGGAACCCTCTGTCACCACGCAGTCTTGCAGTCTTATTGACTATATTCCTTACTTGGTATATGGCATCCCCGTGGCTTATTTATGCTGTGATTGGAAGTTTGTACCTCTTAATCCCCTTCATCTGGTCCACTCATTCCCCCACTCCCCTCCCTTTGGGCAACCACCAGTTTGCTCTCTGTGTCTATGAGGCTGTTTGTTTTGCTTGTTCATTTGTTTTGGTTTTAGCTTTCACATATAAGTGAAGTCATAAGATATTTGTCTTTCTGACTTAATTCATGTAGCATAATTCCCTCAAGGGAAGAATGTCATAGCAATGGCACTGATACTGTAGCAATGCCAAGATTTTGTACTCTTATGGTTGAGTGATATTCCATTGTGTATGTATATAATATTGTGTATATATATGTGTATGTGTACATATATGTATACTCACAACCTGGAATCAAGATTGCTGGAAGAAATACCAACAACTTCAGATATGCAGATGATACTTCTCTAATGGCAGAAAGGGAAGAGGAACTAATGAGCCTCTTGATGGTGAACGAGGAAGAGTGAAAAAGCTGGCTTAAAACTCAACATTCTAAAAATGAAGATCGTAGCATCCGGTCCCTCCCAACACTTCATGGCAAATACACAGGGAAAATGTGGAAACGGTGACAGATTTTATTTTCTTGGGCTTCAAAATCATTGTAGACAGTGTGTGAAGTTATGACATTAAAAGACTCTTGCTCCTTAGAAAGCTAGGACAAAGCTAGACAGCATATTAAAAAGCAGAGATACCACTTTGCCGACAAAGGTCCATATAGTCAAGCTATGGTTTTTCCAGTAGTCATGTATGGATGTGAGAGTTGGACCATTAAGAAAGCTGAGTGCCAAAAAATTGATGCTTTTGAATTGTGGTGTTGGAGAAAGCTCTTGAGTCCCTTGGACTGCAAGGAAATTCAACCAGCCCATCCTAAAGGTAATCAACCTTGAATATTCATTGGAAGGACTGATGCTGAAGCTGAAACTTCAATACTTTGGCCACCTGATGCAAGGAGTTGACTCACTGGAAAAGCCCCTGATGCTCGTGAAAGATTGTGAGGGCAAGAGGAGAAGGGGGCGGCAGAAGTTGAGATGGTTGGATGCACCACCAACTCAATTGACATGAATCTGAGCAAACTCTGGGAGACAGTGAAGGACAGGGAAGCCTGGCATTCGGCAGTTCATGGGGTTGCAAAGGGTGGGATACAACTTTGTGACTGAACAACAATATAATCTTAGACCCTGCAGAGTAGCCTCAGGAGGAATCATATTTACTCCAACAATAGAGTCATTGCTAAGGTGATCATGGTTTTCTCCAGGATCCTCAGAGGGGGTGAGAACCACGAGGATATCTGTCCCTTTATGTCACAGTCACGTGCTACCTGGGCACCTCCTGAGCTGGACACATTCGCATATCCTTTTCACTAACCTTGAACCTGAACCCAGACATTTATAAATGCCGAGCTCATCCTCCAGGGCCAGGTGGATGGGCATACTCCCTGTACAGCTGCACAGAGTCCCACACGCAGAGGGGCCCTTCAGTTCAGCTCAGTCATGTCCAACTCTTTGTGACCCCATGAATTGCCGCACACCAGGCCTCCTTGTCCATCATCATCTCCTGGAATTCACCCAAACTCATGTCCATCGAGTTGGTGATGCCATCCAGCCATCTCATCCTGTCATCCCCTTCTCCTCCTGCCCCCAATCCCTCCCAGCATCAGGGTCTTTTCTAATGAGTCAACTCTTTGCATGAGGTGGCCAAAGTACTGGAGCTTCAGCTTTAGCATCAGTCCTTCCAAAGAACACCCAGGACTGATCTCCTTTAGGATGAACTAGTTGAATCTCCTTGCAGTCCTAGGGACTCTCAAGAGTCTTTTCCAACACCACAGTTCAACAGCATCAATTCTTCGGCCCTCACTTAGTTTAATACTCTACTACTATTACTGTCTTGAAAATCTTAGAATGTTTGGACACAGGACTCTGCATTTTTATCTGGCATTGGGCCCCAAACATAGCTGAACCTGCCACCTTCCAAGGAACAAGGTTTGCCCCATCTCAGGTTTTAAGGAACACAAGCTCCCCAAGAGTTTGATCACTGAGTGTGCCAGCGGAGGGTCCCACTCAGTGGAATTCATATGCACCATTGTCTTGGCTAAACCACACAAGTCTTACCAGTGCTCAGGTTATGCCCTGGGAACCAAGTCATGATTTCAGGATCTGAGCCTGACTAAAGATGGCACATCATTAGAGTCTGGCCTAGATACTCCTGATTCATTTCTCCCTCTCTTATCCATTTTTCTGCTTCAGGATGAGTTTGATCAGGGTCTCACTGGGCCCTGGCTGCTCTGTTGATAAGTTTGGGGCTGGGGCAGTTTCTCTTCCAGTGCCCCCAGTTTTGTCTATACTTGAGTAAAATGATGCCTCCCTCCTGTGGGGCTGGACCTCCAAGGCTGGCTTGCCCTACATCTCATTCTGCTGAGGCCTCACTCACGACCCCAGGGCCATCATCCTCAACCATCCAGGAGCAGCCATGAGAACCCACACCCTTCCATACCATAGTCCCAGGAATGTCCCCCAGGTCACCCTTCCCCTCTGAAAGTTTTTTAAGAGAAGAGTTTGAGCAACTGTAATAAAAATGAGAAAGACTGTTTCCCCGCACAAAATGAAAACATGGGGACTCTTGTTCAATGACTGTTTGGTTTAACTCTGTTTTAAAATTCCTAACAGGGACCCTTCCAAATGCGGGTTGCATGCCCTTGACGCCAGTGCTGTTTCCAAGGTCTAGCAACTTAATCACAAGGCGAACCCAGGCTGTGTGTCTTTTGAAAGTAATTACAAGCCTCATTTTTCATTCATCTCTATTGCGTGAGTCCCAGGCAGTCAGACCCTGCGCAGCTAAACAAAGCCAGAGCCCAAGGCTGCCTGGTGCAGTCTCGGAGTGCATGGAAGGAGGGGGCAGAGACTCATCCCTGAACTTCAGGGCTGTGTGTGCTGCCCAGGATGCTGGCAAAGCACAAAATTATCCCCCAAGCCCTCAATTTCGGAGCAGCGTTCTTCACACATCCTATGCCGAAGACATCGTTTCTGTGTTTCTATTAATATTATTTCAAATTCCAGCGAAATGGCTCTACATCTGCTAGGTGTCCTTTTCTCTCTCTCTCTCTCTCTCTCTCTCTTTCAATTATGGAGAAATCGAGTTTTTATCCATCATTGTGTACATCTGCATTGGTGTGGCAAGGGCTGTGGAGAACCGAGGGGGACTGGTCAGGAGGTATTTGCAAAGGCATGTGGGTTTTTGCTTCACTTTTTTTTTTTTTTCTCCAGCTGCCTTTAGTTGGAGGGTTATGAGGCGTCTTGGAGGAGAGATAGTTTTCCAAAACCACCGCTTCTGTTAGCTAGAAGAGAATCCAAAAATCTTTAATATCATCAAAAATTCGGCTTGTCTTTTTTTAGTCACTTAAAGCTACCCAGACTCTGGCAGCTTCTCATGACCTCCAGTGCCACCATCCTGGTCTAAGTCACCATTGTCCATGACCGTGGCCTTCTCACTTCATCTTTGTTTTGTGCCACACAGAAGCCCGTCATCTTAAAAAATCGTTAGTTATGTTTACACCCCTGCTCAAAATGTTCCAGTGAGTTTCACTGGCACTTGAAACACAATCCAAACACGTTCCTACTGTGCACAAAGCTTTCTTTGATCTGGAACTCACTGTCTCTCTGACCTCACCACCCGCCCCTCTCCAAGTTCACCGGCCCGGCTATGACAGTCCCTTAAAGCTCCTGAACAAATTAAGTTTGTTAGTGTTTCGCAGCCTTTGCCTCTACTGTTCCCTGTCTGAAATGCACTTTCTTCATGCATTTGTTGTTTAGACGCTATCTCCAGCTCTTTTGCAACCCCATGGACTGCAGCCTGCCAGACTTCTGTCCATGGGATTTTCCAGGCAAGAATGTTGGAGTGGGTTGCCATTTCTTTCTCCAGAAGATCTTCCCAACTCAGGGATCGAACTCACGTCTCCTGCATTGGCAGGCAGATTCTTTACCACTGAGCCACCTGGGAAACCCTTCCATATGGATCCACGTGTGGAAATAAGCAAAATAATTGCCCCCCAAGGACGCTCATGCTCTAACCCCTGGAACCTGGGAATATAATGAGATTTTCCCGGGTTATTCAGGTGGAACCAATGTAGTCACGTGAGCCTTTGAAAGGAGAAGAGGAAGACAGAGACTCGGAGTTCCAGAAGGATTCAAGGAAACTGAGGCCTGGGGATGGGATGGTGGTTTGCAGAGCCAGGTTAATTAGAATTTCAGCCCTGGGGCTGCTTTGCTCTGCTTTTATTAAATCAGCAATCACGTTAGTCAGCTCATTCAGTAAATTTTCTGGAAAGTGATTGTGAAACAAGACATGCTGTCAGAGAGGGAGACCCAAATCAAACTGCACTTATTGTCCAATGGAACCTGCTTTTCAAACCCTTTAGAAACCTATTACCCACCAGGCCCCCAAGCTGTACTTTGCCCATAGAGATTTGTAGCTGAGCAGCCCAGGGTATTACTCATTATGGTGGTGGTGGTTTAGTCGCTAACTTGTGTCTGACTCTTGCAACCCCATGGACTGCAGCCCGCCAGGCTCTTCTATCCATGGGATTCTCCAGGCAAGAATACTGGAGTGGGTTGCCATTTCCTTCTCCAGGGGATCTTCCAGACCTGGGTCGAACCCGGGTCTCCTGTACTGCAGGCAGATTCTTTACCAGCTGAGCTACAGGGAAACCCGACATGACTTGTTATAATACACAATATTTTGCCACCGTTGTTGCTTAGTCACTGAGTTGTGTCTGGCTATTTTGAGACCCCATGGACTGTAGCCTGCCAGGCTTCTCTGCCCATTGAATTTTCCAGGCAAGAATACTGGAATGGGTTGCAATTTCCCTTTCCAGAGGATCTTCCCAACCCAGGGATCAAACCCGGGTCTCCTGCACTGGCAGGCGGCTTCTTTACCCCTGAGCCACCAGCGAAGTCTGATGCTTGTGTGTCTGCTTCATCACACAGTGAAGTCCACATGTTTAATCTTCCTCATCTGCTTATCTGAAAGAGAATTATTGGTAGATAAAGGTGGCTGTTTACTTGCTTTATTATCTATGATCTCAGAGCAGTGTCTTAACTCATGATGGTGAGAATTTAGAGTAATCACCATCACTCTCTGAGGTCATACATAAAATAGTACATAGGCAACTAGCAAAGCCAGTTTATAATTCTTCCATCTCCCAATCTAATCCTCCCTTCATGAAGATGCACTGTTAGGCACTGGGTATTAGTATAAATCAGACTATTCAGTTAGGTGTAATTAAGGGGGAAAATGGGTACCTCTTTGCAAAGATGAGCCCTATTTTGCCGAAATAATTCCATCTCTATGTCAACGCACAGCTCAGGGAGGCAGCATGAAACACAATTATCTTTCTTCTGACTTAATGGGGGGTTATGCTGTTATTTTTCATTATCATAATTTCTCAAGACATATAAACAGATTTTTTCCCTAATGTAATTACAGTCCTACATACGAGACAGTTTATGTCTAAATGAAAACTCGGGCAGAATTGACATGAGTTTGTTGTAGATAATACTGGCATTTCTATTTTAAAACACATGCCCAGTCCCCATTCCAGGAGCTGAGGAGTTTGAATTCTAGCTCTGAAGGTGACTCCTGTAGCATCTTTTGTTCTTAAAAAGCAACTGTTACAGCCCCCTTGCTCCAGCTCTATGTCTGCCCTCCCCTGAGCTACCGGGACAGGCTGCAACCGTTTTTCCTACTTTTAACCTTTCTGTTGCATATGCCAATTTGTTTGACTTGATGAAAGACTGACTTTTAAAACCTTCATAAAATCCCTTTGCTGCAACCTAAACTCGGCCGAAAAGTGCTCAAGCTAAAATGGCCCAGGGATCTTTCAGCTCTTGATAGAGATTAAAAAATAACAAGAAATATTTTTTTTTTTATTGTTGCATAGGAATCCAGGAAATAGAAGAGCATTAAGGGTCAGCCAGATGGATACAGATGGGCATTTTGCACAAAGGGAATTGGTCTGAGGAGGAAAACAGGTTTGCGGGTGTCAAGATGTCGAGAGAAAGGTCCCCTCGAGGTTAAACCAATGAGGAGGGTGGGGAGTGGGGAGTGGAGTGAGGAGCCTGAAAAGCCCGATTATCCAGCCAGGACCAGGAGGATCACAGAGAGAGATGACGTCAGGGTGAGGGAGGGACACAGAGGAGAAAGGCTGTCCCAGACGGTGGTGTTAGGAGGTGGGAGAGACCACGGAATCAGGAGGTGGGAGGTTCTGAGAATTATCCTGAACCCCCTCCCAGTTGTGGCTGAGTGACTTCCCAGGCTGGGGGGGCATCTGAGCCCCTGAGGCCCCTCATGTTTCCCAGGAGGAACCTGCGCTCCCAAATGGGGCCAGGAGTCCCCACCTGCCTGCAGCGAACCTGGGAAACTTAGGCCGAGGCCTTGGACCCAGAGAACTGGGAAGTGAGCTGCGGGGAAGAATATGACGAGAGGACACTCTGCAGATCCTCTGATCCTGCGAGTGTCTGAGCTGGTGAGTTCAGTCCTGACCTGAGGCCTGATCCACAGCGTCTGCCTGCAGCGGACACATGCATGTGCTTACACGTACACATATGCATGCTTGCTCTTGCACACTCACTGCCGTTGTTTGTTCAGCAGTTCATCCATTCACTCTGCAAATGTTTATAGAGCGCACTCTCTTGCCAAGTACTGCATTATGTTCCAGGAAAATTCAGAGAAACAATTTAATTCCTGGGGGCCCAAAGCTGCTGGTATACTTGGAGGGCAACTGGGAAAAAAGATGTTATCTAAGAGTAAGCAGATAGCCACAAACCCTAGTTTTGCCCAATGACCTCTGTCTGCAATTTCCTATCTACCAAGAGGCTGAAGACCACACCCCCTGCATACAGTAAGTGTGTGTGAAGTTGCTTCAGTCGTGTCTGACTCTTTGCGACCCTATGGACTGCAGCCCGCCAGGCTCCTCTGTCCATGGGATGCTCCAGGCAAGAGTACTGGAGTGGACTGCCATGCCCTCCTCCTGGGATCTTCCCAGCTCAGGGATTGGAGCTTCGTCTTTTACATCTTCTTCACTGGCAAGCATTCTTTACCACCAGCACTACCTGGGAAGCACACAGGACAAGCCCATTGATGATCCCCTTTCTCCTCCTCTCTGGAATGTCCGGTCCATGAACCAAGGCAAACTGGAAGTGGTCAAACAAGAGATGGCAAGGGTGAACGTCGACATTCTGGGAATCAGCGAACTAAAACAGACTGGAATGGGTGAATTTAACTCAGATGACCATTATATCTACTACTGCGGGCAGGAATCCCTCAGAAGAAATCGAGTAGCCATCATGGTCAACAAAAGAATCCAAAATGCAGTACTTGGATGCAACCTCAAAAATGACAGAATGATCTCTGTTTATCTCCAAGGAAACCATTCAATATCACAGTTATCCAAGTCTATGCCCCAACCAGTAATGCTGAAGAAGCTGAAGTTGAACGGTTTTATGAAGACCTTCAAGACCTTTTAGAACTAACACCCAAAAAAGATGTCCTTTTCATTATAGGGGACTGGAATGCTAAAGTAGGAAGTCAAGAAACACCTGGAGTAACAGGCACATTTGGCCTTGGCATGTGGAATGAAGCAGAGCAAAGACTAAAGGAGTTTTGCCAAGAAAATGCACTGATCATAGCAAACACCCTCTTCCAACAACACAAGAGAAGACTCTACACATGGACATCACCAGATGGTCAACACTGAAATCAGATTGATTATGTTCTATGCAGCCAAAGATGGAGAAGCTCTACACAGTTGATGAAAACAAGAGCAGGAGCTGACTGGAAAACCGCTAGACCATTCAGGTATGACCTAAATCAAATCCCTTATGATTATACAGTGGAAGTGAGAAATAGATTTAAGGGCCTAGATCTGATAGATAGAATGCCTGATAAACTATGGACGGAGGTTCATGACATTGTACAGGAGACAGGGATCAAGACAATCCCCATGGAAAAGAAATGCAAAAAAGCAAAATGGCTGTCTGGGGAGGCCTTACAAATAGCTGTGAAAAGAAGAGAGGCGAAAAGCCAAGGAGAAAAGGAAAGATATAAGCATCTGAATGCAGAGTTCCAAAGAATATCAAGAAGAGACAAGAAAGCCTTCCTCAGCGATCAATGCAAAGAAATAGAAGAAAAGAACAGAATAGGAAAGACTAGAGATCTCTTCAAGAAAATTAGAGATACCAAGGGAAAATGTCATGCAAAGATGGGCTCGATAAAGGACAGAAATGGTCTGGACCTAACAGAAGCAGAAGATATTAAGAAGAGGTGGCAAGAATACATGGAAGAACTGTACAGAAAAGATCTTCACGACCCAGATAATCATGATGATGTGATCATTAATCTAGAGCCAGACATCTTAGAATGTGAAGTCAAGTGGGCCTTAGAAAGCATCACTACGAACAAAGCTAGTGGAGGTGATGGAATTCCAGTGGAGCTGTTTCAAATCGTGAAAGATGATGCTGTGAAAGTGCTGCACTGAATATGCCAGCAAATTTGGAAAACTCAGCAGTGGCCACAGAACTGGAAAAGGTCAGTTTTCATTCCAATCCCAAAGAAAGGCAATGCCAAAGAATGCTCAAACTACTGCACAATTGCACTCATCTCACATGCTAGTAAAGTAATGCTCAAAATTCTCCAAGCCAGGCTTCAGCAATACGTGAACCAGGAACTCCCTGATGTTCAAGCTGGTTTTAGAAAAGGCAGAGGAACCAGAGAGCAAATTGCCAACATCTGCTGGATCATGGAAAAAGCAAGAGAGTTCCAGAAAAACATCTATTTCTGCTTTATTGACTATGCCAAAGCCTTTGACTGTGGATCACAATAAACTGGAAAATTCTGAAAGAGATCAGAATACCAGACCACCTAACCTGCCTCTTGAGAAATCTGTATTCAGGTCAGGAAGCAACAGTTAGAACTGGACATGGAACAACAGACTGTTCCCAAATAGGAAAAGGAGTACTTCAAGGCTGTATACTGTCACCCTGTTTATTTAACTTATATGCAGAGTACATCATGAGAAATGTTGGACTAGAAACACAAGCTGGAATCAAGATTGCTGGGAGAAATATCAATAATCTCAGATATGCAGATGATACCACCCTTATGACAGAAAGTGAAGAACTAAAGAGCCTCTTGATGAAAGTGAAAGAGGAAAGCGAAAAAGTTGGCTTAAAGCTCAACATTCAGAAAACAAAGATCATGGCATCCGGTCCCATCACTTCATGGGAAATAGATGGGGAAACAGTGGAAACAGTGTCAGACTTTATTTTTGGGGGCTCCAAAATCACTGCAGATGGTGACTGCAGCCATGAAATTAGACGCTTAGTCCTTGGAAGAAAAGTTATGACCAACCTAGATAGTATATTGAAAAGCAGAGACATTACTTTGCCAACTAAGGTCAGTCTAGTCAAGGCTATGGTTTTTCCTGTGGTCATGTATGGATGTGAGAGTTGGACTGTGAAGAAGGCTGAGCGCCGAAGAATTGATGCTTTTGAACTGTGGTGTTGGAGAAGACTCTTGAGAGTCCCTTGGACTACAAGGAGATCCAACCAGTCCATTCTAAAGGAGATCAGCCCTGGGATTTCTTTGGAAGGAATGATGCTAAAGCTGAAACTCCAGTACTTTGGCCACGTCATGCAAAGAGTTGACTCATTGGAAAAGACTGATGTTGGGAAGGATTGGGGGCAGGAGGAGAAGGGGACGACAGAGGAAGAGATGGCTGGATGGCATCACGGACTCGATGAGCTTGAGTCTGAGTGAACTCCGGGAGATAGGGATGGACAGGGAGGCCTGGCGTGCTGCGATTAATTCATGGGGTCGCGAAGAGTCGGACACGACTGAGCGACTGAACTGAACTTTCTCCTCCTCCTCCTTCCTGAGAGTTCTGGATATTCCCTGCCCCCTCTCCTCTCTGGGCAGCCTTTCCTGCAACTTGTTTTAATCACTTTTTGAGTTAAAAGTCAATATTTAATTAACCAAGTAATTACATTTAGCTTCCGCTTGAATCTGGGAATTTGCACGTCTGTGCATGTCCGGGCGCCTGCCCGCGCCTCTCCATCTGTCTGCTGCCCCTTTCCCGCAGGCTCGCTCTCGCTTCCTTTGGGGCAGAGAAGGAAGGATGCTCTCAAGCGGGTTCTCTGGGCGCCAGCGAAGCGGGGAGGATGGGCTGACCCTGGAGGACGCCCCGCGTCTCTCCCGGAGCAGGAAGAGTTGCTCTCTTGCAGTTATAGCGATGGGGGTTTCTCGCTGCTTCTCCACTCCCCGTTACAGAGCCTGTGTGTGTGCGGGCTTAGTCACTCAGTCGTGTACGACTCTTCACAACTCCATGGACGCTGGCCCGCCAGGTTCCTCTGTCCATGGGGATTCTCCAGGCAAGGAAACTGGAGTGGGTTGCCCACACCCTCCTTCAGGGGATCTTCCCAACCCAGAAATCGAACCCAGGTCTCCCACATTGCAGGCGGATTCTTTACCATCTGAGCCACCAGGGAAGCCCAAGAATACTGGAGTGGGGAGCCTGTCCCTTCTCCAGGGGATCATACCAACCCGGGAAATCCAAATGTGGTCTCCTGCATTTCTGGAGGATTCTTTACGCTGAGCTAACAGGGAAGCTGCAGAGTCACTGGAGGGTTTTAATTAAATTGAAACCATTCATTTTACATAGAAATGGGGTGGGGAGGAGACTGAAGACCGCTCCTCTGGTGAGAGAGGTTCTCCCAGCTTTGCTTGCCCCACATGTGGAGGATAGAGCTCATGGCCACCGTCTGTCCAAGTGTGTAGTTTAGCATCCTCATTAGCAGCGCAAGGTGAGATGGAAGGAGAAAGGCTTGGCTGGAGGCATGGTGGACCTTTGCACGTGAAGGAGTTTTTAATTATGTTCTTTGTGAGAAAGTTACCCCCTTGGTTTCTGGGTACTTTTATCATGAACAGATGCTTTTTCTTCAACTAAAATGATTTTTGGGGATGATATTGATTTTTTTTTCTTGACCGTTGAACCAGTCTTGCATACCTGAGGAAAAAAAAATCCCACTTGCTCATATTATAAAATTCTCTGTATACTGTTGTATTTAATTTGCTAATATATTTGAGAAGTCTGTTTAAATTCATGAAAGATATTGGCCTGTAGTTTTCTATTTTTGTATTGTTTCTGTCTGACTTGGGCATCAAGGTAATATTGGACTCATAAAATGAGCTGATAAGTGTTTCTTCTTCCATTTTTCTGGAAGAGATTGTGTAAAGTTGGTGTTAAATTTTTTTTTAATGTTAGATAAAATTAAGTGAAACAACCTGGAGATTTCTTTTTCAGTAGCTTTTTAATTACAAAAGCAATTTAATAAATAGTTTTAGGACTATTCACGTTCCCTATTCCATCTTGATTGAGTCTGGTCATTTGTGGTTTTTGAATAATTGGTCCATTTCTCTAAAGTATAAAATTCATGAGCATCGAGTTGTTTATCTCTCCCTTTATTATCCCACTGATGGCTAGATGATCTGTAGTGATACTGTTTTATCCCTGGTGTTAGCTGTTTCTTCTCTTTTTTGTCAGTCTTGTTATTGGTATTTTCAAAGCTGTTCTTTTTTATTGCCTTTTTCCCCCATTGTCTTTATCTTCCATTTCATTGAATCCTGCTCTTTACTATTTTCTTCCTTCTGCTCACTTTGGGTTTACTTTGCTCATCTTTGGTCTCTTGAAGTAATAACTTAGATTACTAATTTGAGCTCTTTCCTTAATGTAAGCATTTAGTACTCTAAGTTCCTCTCAGTATGATTTTAGCCACCTCTCACAAATTTTGGTATGTTGTATTTTCATCTTCATTCAATTCTATGTGTTTTTAAAATTTTCTTTTGAGACCTCCACTCTGACTCATGGCTATATAGAAGTGCGCTGTCTAATATTCATATGTCTGAAGATTTTCCTGTTGTCTTTGTTATTGATTTCCATTTCTAGTTTGACTCCATTATGATGAGAAAATATACTATTAGTGATTTGAATTCTTTTAAATGTGTTAAGATTTGCTTTATGAATCAGGATATGGCCTCCCTTGGTAAATGTTCCATGTGGGCTTGGGAAGATGTATATTCTGTTGTTGGGTGAAGTAGTCTATAAATGTCAATTAGGTCCAGCTGACTGATGGTGCTATTCAGTTTAACTATATCTTCACTGATTTTCTGTCTGCTAGATATGGAAATTACTGATAGAGGGTGTCAAATACTGATGCTTTAGACGTTGCGATCTCCAGCTACGATTATGGATTTATCTGTCTCTCCTTTCCATGTCATCAGTTTTTGCTTCCTGTAATTTGAAGCTCTGTTGTTTGGCACACACACATTTAGGATTACTACATCTTCTAGGTGGATTGATCTTATCATTATGCAATGCCCCTTGTCACCTCTAGTAATTTTCTTTGCCTGATGTCTACTTAATCGATTACCAATATAACCACTCCTGCTTTTATTAAAGTAATGTTTACATCACACTTTATTCATTCTTTTACTTGTAGCCTACCTATATTAGTTTCAAAGTGAGTTTCTTGCACACTGCATGCAATTTGAGTGGTATTTTTAATCCACTCTGGTCCTCTTTGATTGATACATTTAGGTCATTGGCACTTTAATTATTGGTGGGTTAGGACTAAAGTCTGCCATTAAAATTTTTATTTTCCATTTGTTCCTTCTGTTTCTCTTTTCTTGGCTTCCTGAGGAATTTTAAAATTTCATTTTATTTATAGTATTTTACAGTACTTTGCTGTATATTTTTCTCAGTGATTGCTTAGGTATTATAGTATGCATGTACACAAATTAACATGCTGCTATCAACGTTTCAACACTGCAAGTTAAGTAATAAGCCTTCCCTTTATCTTTCCTGCTTCAAAAATACAATTGTTGGGACTTCCCTGGTGGTCCAGAGGTTAAGACTATGCACTTCCACTGCAGGGGCCTCAGGTTTGATCCCTGGTCAGGGAACTAAGATCCCACATCCGCACTGTGTGGCCAAGAAATAAATAGAAATAAACCTGTATTCACATACTACTTCAATAAGAAGATTGTATTTTTAAAAAAATACAAGTGTCTGAAGCTTTTTTATGAGCAGTACATCACGTGATGTGATTATTTTTGTTTCAGCCATCACATATGATTTAAGAAACTCATGAAGTGAATAATAGTCTATTAACATCCATTTTTAATCTGAGCAGGCAAGGGGCCGGGCTGGACTAAGGTAAGCTGAGTGCCTTACACCTGTCTTCCTGGAGTGGGTGCCCTTTCAAACCTGTGCCCTGGGTGCCTCACTGGTCGCAGCTCGTCCAGGCCCTACTCATTTATATACTTGGATTTGAGCTTTAGAAAGAGCCTGCTGGCTGCCCAGGGAGGATGGAGGGTGGGGGCAGGGGTTGGGGAGGAAGAGGGAAGCCCCTCAGGTGGCTGTTGCTGTCCTTGGGATTTAAAACTAGCAAGAATTTCTGTTATGGGACCTGTTGACAGGAGGCCTTCATAAACATCCCCACTGGCTTCAGTTCTTATAATAGCCATGTCTCCCTGTTTTATACTTGAAGAAACTGACTTATTAATGGGGGACAGAACTGGTGAATGACAGAGTAAGGACTAAGAGAGTCATCCAGCCCAAAGCAGATGCTTTTCCTGGCTGTGCTCACCCAGAATCCTCCTGCCCTGAATTACCTGCTACCTGAAAGCTGGGGCTGCCTCCAATCACTTCTGTATCCTCCATGGTACCTGTGAAAGGAGATGACCAGAAAAGTCTGCTCCTCCAGATTGGGTTTCCTCCTTTTTTCCTCTGGGTGGGGAATGATTTGTCTGTTGCATAGATTGGATGGTTTGGAGACAGCCTGATGATCTGACTTGGGTCTTGGGCTACCACCAATATTGCCAGCAGGGCCCGGGAAGAGAAATTCTGTCTACAGAAGTGGTCTCCAAAGACTTTTCTGCCAGTCTATGGACCAAGAAAATTGCAAATATTTTTATTTTGATTTTAGCAGAGTTAAGTCTTTGCTCCACTATAGCTTCAACCGTTCAAAGAAACTCTCATTGTTCATGCCTGAAGGTGTTAATATAAATCATTATCTGAGGGCTGGCCCTGGGCTGCCTTTGTGTAAATATCCACCTGATTTTTTTTTTTTTTTTTTTAAGATCTGTAACTATGGTGGCAAGGGGAAACAATTCAACAACAAAACACAACATCCTGAGAAGCAAGAGATCGTGACCCCCTCCATCTCCTATTTGTCTGCTCTCCACAGTTGAAGATACTGGATAGGAGTTCAGTGATTCTTGCAGGTACTGTCTTTGGACGTGCAAAGGGCCTGAGGCAGAACTAAGAAGACAGGTGTGGCTAGAGCATAATGAATCTAGGAAGAGAGTTGAACATGAGACTGGAGACGATAGCTCCTGGAGGCTCTTGTGTGTGAAGAAGTTCCAGTTACTGATCAGGTGAGGGTGAGGCTGTGGCCTCTATCCACTGTCAAAGGATAACTGAATTTGGAATATTGTTGCTGGCAGAAAACATAAAGATTTTCTAGGTAAGTCTTGTCAATGAATTCTTAAATTGTGGTGATGATACAGTTGCAAATCTGTGGCCTTTTAAGATTCATTATTAAAACCATGACTCAACCTTCCAGCTGTCAAGAGTAGGTGATTTGTATGAAACCAAGGTGCTCCTTGTATAACAATATGTATTAATGATCATGCATATGGATGTTTCCCAGGCAGTTCTCAAAAAGAATTTGCAGCTAGGAAGCAGTCAAATTCCAGGGCTTATGTCAACAACTTGGCATTTAACAATGTGGTGGCATTTAGTATAGGCCACATGGGGTCATGGGTGGGGGCTGTTTCCATAAACAGTGTGGTGGGAGCTTTGTTTCCAGGCCAAACTTTGCGAAGCGCACATGAGAGAAAGGACAGCAAGGCCGTGGTACTTGGGCTCCATGCGCTGTGGTGAGGTTTGTGTTTCACTCTAAGGAAAGAGGCGTGGGTTGGGGGGTTTAAACAGAGGGCAGACATGCCTGTCTTAGGTTCCAGTAAGACCCCTCTGTCCTCACATGGGGGAAGAACAGTCAGGGGTGAGGAATGAAGCAGGGAAACTACAGAGGAAGACAGGTCCTCAATCAAAGAGGTGATGATGGCATGCAGAGCCCAGATGATGAGAAGGAGCCAGGCTGGCCATGGATTTGGGGGATCAAGGTGCAGAGAAAGAGAGTATCTCCTAGAATTTTCACCTGAAGCACAAGGATGGTGATTGAATACAAGAAATTTCTCTCTTGGGATCCATAAATGCTTGTTGGAGAATCTGTGGTCAAAATAGGCTAAATCGTAGGCCTGGGTTATCATTTTGCATCGGGGACTCTTAATGGAAACCAACAAAATATGCAAGTCTAAGAATAAGAGTTATGGGTATGATATGGACACAGCAGAATAAGAGAAACCATGGATGGCTGGGAAAATCTGTGTGTATGTGTATGTCTGTGTATTTGTACATAAGTATGAAAGTGAAAGTGTTAGTCGCTCAGTCATGTCTAACTCTTTGAGACATGGACTGCAGCTTGCCAGGCAACTCTGTCCTTGGAATTCTCCAGGCAAGAATATTGGAGTGGATAGCCATTCCCTTCTCCAGGGGATCTTCTCGACCAGGGTTCAAACCCAGGTCTCCCTCACTGCAGATTCTTTGCTGTCTGAGCCAGCAGAGAAGTCCAGTATAGGTATGTGAATGTACGTTAAGTATTTATTGGAGTGGCAGAGCCAAGATTTGAACCCAGAGCCCCTGTTCCTAATCACTGTACTGTTTCAACAGTCTCTTGGTTTCACTGATACTGAGCTGTTTCTGTATGAAAGGTTACTTTTCACTATTACGAGTAATGTTGCTGAGAACGTCTCTGCACGTGCATCCCTGGACCCCAGGTAAGAGTTTCTGAAGCCGAGTTCAAGGAGATGTGTCTTAGAGCCCCTCACATCTGTGACGTCCAGCAGCCCACCTCTTAGGTCAGTGCTTGGGAACCTTTCCTGTTCCGATAGAGCTGGGACTTCCTCTCTAGCAGCTGAACTGGACTTTGAAGGTGGCCAAATTCCTTCTAGGAAGTGGAGGACACGGGATATAGACCTCCTGAATCTTTAAACAGGACCAGGCCAACGATGATCACCCCCAAAATATTTTCTTATTTTCTCACAGGCAGGTAAGGCTGGCATGTGGAGGTGGAGGTGTGGAAAAGACGTCATTACTACTTTCTGCTCATCAAGCTGCGGTTCTGCTGGCCCTCTGAGCTGAAGACTTCTAGATCAAGGTTACCCCAGGCTCCCTTCTAGTCCCAGGGATGGTGAACAGCCATCTCCTAGCCTTCTAACTTGGGGCTGGTTGGGGCACAGTAGGAAAAAGGACTCCTCCTGCTTCTTAACTGTGAGGGAGGTATGGATGGGAGGGAGGAATGGATGAAGTCTTACCCTGATGAGAGAGAAACTCGGGGAGGATCCAGACCTTCCATCCTTTGGCAGGAAGCTGTGACAATGGTGGACTCTTCCAGGGACGCTTGTGGAACAGGCATTACTGGCTTGATCCAACCCAGGCGAATCTCTGGGGGCCAGATTCTAGGACACAGAATGATTCATAGCTCTTGCCTTGAGGAACAACCAGTGTGGCTCTGGGGTTCCCACCATCAGCCAGGCACACACAATTACACTCAGTTAAGTTGCTCAGTCATGTCTGACTCTTTGTGACCCCATGGACTGCAGCACGCCAGGCCTCCCTGTCCATCACCAACTCCCGAAGCTTGCTCAAACTTACATCCAGAGAGTAGGATATACCATCCAACCATCTCATCCTCTGTCATCCCCTTCTCCTCCTGCCTTCAATCTTTTCCAGCACCAGGGTGCCTTCCAGTGAGTCAGTTCTTCCCATCAGGCAGCAAAAGTATTGGAGTTTCACAATTGTACTGGTTTTACAATAACCAGGTGCCACCTCTATTATTCAGACTTTTCTGGATTTGTATTTTTATGCTCAAGGAATTTTGTTTTAATATGAATTTTATATCCAGGCTGTGAAGAGGAAGCCAATATTCACCAAAATAAGGAGAAGTTTGTTGTAAAACCAAGTACAATGAAAACAGTTATTAATCTTCACCAAGTTCCTGCCTCCCATGATAGCTGATAGGGCTTTATTTATGAGAGTGAGAAAAAGAGAGGCATCACTGGAGATGAAGGCACTCCTCACTGACACCTTCTCCTTGACCTAATCAGCAGGATGGAGATGGGGCAAAAAGAAATTTCTCAAGTGTGAGTCACAGGCTTTTAACCTTGAGGCCACGCTTATGTGGGCACCATACGGTGGTGGCTCTGGTGTCTGAGGTTAAGGAGACAGTCAGACCCCAAGCCCTAGTATATTCTGCATTGTTTCATCATGATTCACTTTCCCAAACGTTCAAACGAGGTAGAGGTAGAGATGTTTCCTTTTAGAGATCCTCTTAAATTGCCAACTTCAAGTGCCCCCCTCCAAAAATAGATTAAAAACCCGCACCCACTCCAAACTGTTTGCTTTTGAGAATGTCCTTAAATGACAGCACTCCAATATACGGGCAAAAAGCATGTACTAACTCTGACTCAGGCCTGGCCAGTCCCTCCTCCCCACATTCACACCCCTGGAGGCAGGGGAGTGAGGGCTGAGACAAGGGTAGGCCCATCAGCAAAGGAGGCTTCAGGCAAGGCCTGCTGGGCCATGCAAGAGTGTTCGGATTCCATCCTAAGAGCGTTTAAAAGCCACTGACATTTTCTCAGCAGGTGAATAATAAATCTGCTTTGTGTTTCCAAAGGCTCACTCTGGCTGCAGTTGGAAAGGGACCCAGGGACAAGATTGGAATGAGGTAGACTAGCTGCCCCAGCGGGAGCCGATGGGGACACTGCAGGGGAGAGGCGGGAGAGTTCTTGGGCAGATGGTGGTGCCATTTACAGAGACGGGGAGACCAGGGGAGGAGGGATAAGGATGGGCAGTAAGTGGCTTTGTGGGCATGGTCCACCAGGCCAGTGACTGGTCAACTTCCCCCAGACTTGGAAACACTCTTTATAGGCTCTGTGTGATTGAACAGAAATCCCGCTGCTGAGGATAGAGCCTCACTGAATCACAAGTGAGGGAGTCAGAAAAGGACAAGTTCTGGGCAGAGTCTCTCTCAGAGAGGAAATGAAAATGACCAGTGATCGCTAAGCACCATTGTGATATCCATGACCTACTCACCCTCCCCCAGGGCACCTCTCCTCCACTGAGAATGACTGGAGCAGAATGTTCTGCAAGCTTCTGCAGCCAGAACCAGCAGAAGGCAGAGGAAAAGAAAAAATCACTGCGTGATTTTTCTGATTTTTCAGTCCAGCGTTCATTAATGAAATTCTAGTGCTGCCTCTTCAACATCTGCTTAACTGGTTCCAAAACCCAAAGTTAATTTTGAGTCTTGGTTTTTGTAGCTAAAACTAGCAGTAATTTTAAACTTTATTTAGCAATCTCCCAGGGTCAGCAGTGGTTCCTCCTCTGCCACCACCATGAGGAAACCTCGTCTGAGAAGCGGGTCCCAGGAATCCAGTGGATTTTTCTGGATTGAGTTGCAGGCACAGCAGTTGTTGCCAACTGACAGCAGTGAGGACGCTCCAACAGGAGGAGGGGGATCAAGTGTAACTGCTCAGGAGACAGTGGGGTCCCTGGGCCAGAGGTGGCCTCTGATTACTTAGTTTCCCAGGCCTTCCCCTCGCCCCGCTGCTGGGGAACTCAGTCTGATGGGGCCCAGCCTGATGTGGCCGTTCAGCAGGTGTTGCCATGAGCTGGCAGCTCACGATCTGAGCCAGTGACAGTGTGGCGACTCCAGGGACACTCAAGGGCCAGCTGAGGGCCAGTCGATGGCTGTTGCTTAATTTCCAGCCTGGCAGGTGGCCACCAGCGGCCGGAGGCTGGTACAGGGCACACGTACTTCCCCACCTGTGGCCCGAGTTCATGACCCCCTCCCCCCACCCAGAGCCTCTCCAGGGCAAGGTCTGGCCTTAGTCTGTACCTAAAACTGCCCCAGCCCCAGCCCTGCAGGCTCTCTGCCTCCTGTGAACACACACACGGGATTAATTATCTCTTCAGCTGGAGCCAGAGGTTGCAAACTCAGTGTCTTTAACAGGCTAGGGGGAGAGGTAACGTGAATTAGAGAACTGGAAACAGGCCTGGGTGGGCTGGTGAGGACATGTCCAGTCTCGAGCAGTCCTGCTACACCTCCCCCAACTGTCCCCCTGGGGAGAGGGCGGCGCAGAGATAGGCCTCCAACTTTTCAGGCAGAGCTGGAAGTTGCTGCAAAATCATGCAGTTAAAAAAAATGTTGACAGCTAATCTATAAGTGTGCATGTGCTTGATGAAGACATATGTTAGCTCCTCTGTTGGAAGAAATGTAGCAACCCGAATAATAACGGTCACTAGCCTCAGAGCTGAGGAGGCAGTAATGAGAGACGGGGACTATGGAGAACAGAAGAGTCCACATCCCAAGAAAAAGCCGGACTGTTTCTCACCGGACTGTGACCACACATCCCGGCAAGAGAAGGTAGAGAGCCAGACCTTACGCAACATCTCCTAACTTTTAAAATATGGGCAATTAATTCACTTTGAAAGCATCATAAAAGCCTAACAAAATACTTGTGGACTCTCTGGGCTGCCCCATCTTGTTCAGTGTTCGCAGTTGCTTGTGGTCCCAGCACTGAGAGTGGGCCCCTCCCAGCACATCCCAGGCTCTGTCCAGAGCACGCTGACCCTCAGCTCGGGGACTCTGTAGACCTGTCTCAATCTTCTTAGTTCTTACCCCGGTTTACTTGATTCCAGGCAGTTTTTTTCCCTCACCGACCCCTCTCTCCATATTATTAGTTACAAGAACAACACATTCATACTTTATTTAAATAACACAAAACCCTTCACTTGCCTCCCACTCTTCACTCCTCAGCCCAGAGGCCAGGACCACTTTGATGTGTGTTCTCTGAGAACAGTCCCCTCATTTACTTGCAGACAGACAGTAGAGGTACATGTACTATAGATGCACTGAGAAGAGAAGCAAAGTAGACTGTAATTAGAGACAAGGGCTCTCCTGAGTTGGGGGGTGGCCAGGGGAGGGCCTCTGCGAGGATGGGACATCTACAGAGATGGAGGTGAGAGAACCGAGTCATGCAGATAAAGGGGAGGAGCCATCCAGGTAGTGGGACCAGCAAGTGCAAAGTCCCTGAGACAACTTCGATGATTTTAAGCAGCAGCAAGGAGGCCTGTGTGGTTGGAGCAGAATGAAGGAGCAAGGGAGCGGTAGGAACGGGGGGTTGCAGAGAGGATGTGGTTGGGGGTGGCCCCATCACATAGGGCCTTACGGATCACTGTGAAGACCTTGGCTTTTATTCTGTTCGAGAGGTTCGGTCACTAGAGGATTTTGAGTGATGAAATAAGGTGACCTGACTCCATGTGTCTAAAGAGCTATGGCTGCCAAGTGGGGTTCACAGGGTGAGGGAGTAAGATGGGTGCCCAAAGCCCAGTTAGGAGACTGGGGCAGTGGTCCAGATGAGAGATGGCAGGCCCAGACACAGATTTAAGTCAGACCCTGCTTTACAGACTCCAGCTTTGTTCTCACAGTTCCAACCTCCTTTCCTCTACTTTTCCAAAGAACTCCTACCTTCACAAAATCTAATTATCTACCTAGTGGCTCAGTAGTAAAGAATTTTCCTGCAGTGCAGGAGGCACAGGAGACATGGGTTCGATCCCTGGGTTGGCAAGATCCCCTGGAGGAGAAAATGGCAACCCACTCCAGTATTCTTGCCTAGAAAATCCCATGCACAAAGCTCTGAACCTGACAGGCTACAGTCCATGGGGTCACAAGGAGTCGGACACAACTGAGTGCCCGAGCCCACAAAAACACAGCAAAACCTGCAGGAAGACGTCATCTCCTCAGCTCTCCATTGTAAGCCGCGCTCCTGTGTCGTCTTAGGAGAGGCGCTGCAGGCATTTGGTCTGAAGGGGGCGCTGTGTGCAATGGCTCCCAGACCGCCTCCATCTCTGAATCTTCAAAGTAAGGCCCAGTCAACACTGTCTGCTCTGAACTTTGGAGAAAGGCATGTATTTTTCACTCTCCAACTGTACTGCAGAGAACACACCGGTAGAACCTGGCATGCCAGCAAGCATCATTTATTCTGCTATTTCTTCTTTAAAGTTTGAAAGAAAAATGTGTACAACTAGCACATCAAATCCATGCTTCCATGAACAATGTTGCTTGGTTGGAGGCTCAAATTTTACAGAGAGCCCATTTAAAGAAGAATACTAAATAACAGTCCAATTAGTGCCTTAAAATGGCCCCAGAACAACAATCACAAAGTGTATATGAATGGGTGACACTTGGGAAATGCTGAGTTTCTGGTGGGCAGGGTGGTTCAGGCACTGGCATTTAAGTCCCGTCATTGTGGCTGGAAGGGCTGTCTCTTGTGAACTCTAATGAGCTGAGGAAAGGTGTCAGAGTGACCTCACTCCCAGCCCAGTGTGGTGGGAAGGTTCGGTCATGGAAAGAAATTGGTTTCTGTTTTTTTCCCACACGTCTTAAAGTCAATGCTGGGGAAAACAAGTTTTGGTTGGCTGGCTTGGTTTCATTAAAAATATTTAAAATTGGCTTCTTTCACCCTCATAGTGATGTCTTCCAGGTGCTCTGCCTCTCATCTGAGCTGTCTGTCTGCAGCAGGGCGGGGTGGTGGAAGAAGATTAGATCATATTTTTGTGTTAAAGATGTTGACATATAAGGCTTGGGAGTTACAGCATTTTCAATAAATCAGGTTACTATCCCAAGGGGAGGCTTACCACGTGCTATTTATGCACAGATGCCTCTATCATTTAAGAGGCTGGTTAAAAATTGTAGTTTAAGAGCGGATTAACAAAGCTCTCCGCGGCCCATGGATTTGGGCAGGAATGAACGCTCTGAACAAGCAGACACTCAGGGAGCTGGCGGCAAGAACACCCAACAGCTAATTGCCTCCAAAATGAGTAGGATGGAAAAGCAACAGCTTCAAGACCCTGGTTTTGAGCAGATTAAAAATAAGAAACAGTTTCGCAGGCTGTTTGCCTTTTGCCAAGGCAGCATTCGGGGCTGCTGACTGAAAGTGAATTACTCACCAGGTGGTGACCTCCTGCTTCCCAGGAGAAGTCTGAAAGGTTGGGTGGGTGGCCAGCTTTGTCCTTTTTCTTTCACTGAGGTGCAGGAGAAGGGATTCAGCCTCCATGGTGACCTAGCAAAGCGTTGACCCCACAGCTGGCTCATCAGGGGTCAGCAAAGCTTTCCCTTTGATCATCAGTCCGAGGGACCCAGTCTAGGCCCTACGACTTGTCCTTTCTGACTCACCTTGTCTGAACGATGCCCTCCAAGCCCCAAACACTTCTTACAAACAACAAAAACCCAAACTCAAAACTAGGGCCCTTTCAGATCACGAGAAGTGGCATGGAGAAATGGATTGCAGGCAGGTAGGGACAGAAAGGGAAAGTGGGGAGGTGGTTTACCTCAGATCAGATGCTCAAGGAAGACTTCTTGGAAGAGGTGACATTTGAGAAACAACCCGTATGAACTTAGGGAATCACTTAATGATATCTGGGGAAGGCTGCTCCAGGCAAAGGGAACAGCAAAGGACAAGGGCCCTGACACTTGATAAGTTTGGAAATGAGAAAATCCTCATGCGGCTGAGGTGAAGTGGCAGGGGTCTGGATCTTGCAGGACCTCATAGCCCAGTGTGAGGAAATTGAACCTGACTTGAAGGCCATGAGGAGGCATTAAGGTGCTTTTGGTGCGGAGGTTACATGGCCCGTCGTCCTTATTAGAAATTCTCCCCCTCCTGTTACCTAGGAAATGAGGGAGTGACAGGGCAGGTGGGGAGGTGGGCAGGAATGGAAGGAGTGACCGGATGGGGGAGGGTGAAGTGCCGGGGGTGACAGGAAAAGGGGGGGCATCTGACCAGATGTGGTAAGGGGCACTTCTTCCTCAGGCCAGTTAATCGTTAGCTCTCTTTACTGAGCCCTAATTATAGGTGAGGTATTCTTCCAAGTCCCCATCACAAATCATCTTGTTTGATCCTTAAATAGCCCTCTGAGGCAGGTGGTGTTATTACATCCAATTTCTATTAGAGGGAGGCTTCCCAGGTGGTGCTAGTGGTGAAGAAGCTCCCTGCCAACGCAAGAAATGCGGACCCGAGTGGGGAAGATCCCCTGGACGAGGGCACGGCAGCTCCCTCCAGTGTTCTTGCCTGGAGACAAGACAGAAGAGCCTAGCAGGCTACAGTGTATAGGGTCGCACTGAGCTGGACACACGGAACAACTTAGCACGCACACATATAAGAGGGGACAGACATGGAGTAATTTTCCCAGGATCTTTCCTTAAGTGTCACTCTCAGGATTTGAACCAAGGTCCTCTTGCTGTCCTCTCCAAGCAGCCACTGCTGCCTGAAATCCAAGGCTGAGGGTCCCTATAATTCAATATTCAGGACCCTGGGTGGCTAACCAGGAGCTGGTTGCTAAGCAACCTGCTTTTCACAGTAGATCATGGGGATAGAGGCAGAGCAAAGTCATTGGTGGTCCCAGTTATCACATGATTGGGATCCGACCAATCAGAGTATTTCATTCGGGGCAGTGGGGAAGTGATAGTTAACTTGGGAGGTACAGACCGTGGGCATCCAGGGAGAGAGGCCTGGGAGCAGGCAGGCCTCCTGAAGGAGGACTTGGGAAGGATGGGAGAGAGTGGGCAGGATTTGCTGGACAGAGGCAAGCCCACACACCAGGTCCTGTCTCCTTTTGATCCACTGTACTGGGAAGAAAGGTCTTTTCTCCTGCCAGAGAAGAGACAAGACGGGGCCCTGAGGGAGATTGGTGTGGGAGACAGGAGACCTGTCCTCTCATCCCCGGCATGGGAGGACTTGAACGCGTCCTAGTTTTAACTTTCTGAGCCTCGGTTATCATTTGCAAAATGAGAGCGGTCAACCCCTCTCTGGACCTCAGCTTCCCTTCTGTCAAATGGGGTGTTGGAGAACTTGGCTGGTCCTTGAAGTCTCTTGGGGCATCCAGACCAGTCTGGCAGGGAGACCCTTCTAGAACCCGTGTCAGCAACTCTTGAGTCTGTGGAAGGCTCCGGAAGCTTCTTACCTCCCTGTTGGAAGATGGTAATTAGCTGTGTTAACAGTCTGATGATGGGGACTGCGTTTGGGTGCCTGCCACCCCAGAGGAGGAGGGGAGATTCCCAGCAGGAAAACTGCTAATGTGATAACGTGGCGGTTTTATTATCGTATCTCACAAACAAGCTGTGCACTTAGCGGGGCGGATAGTGGAAGAGTAAATAGCAGCAGTGAATTGGGGAGGGGGAGGAAAGCACTCCTGTGGGGCTCCAGGGAACCTTCCAGAGACAGGATTAAACAGTAACAAGCCCCTGCCCCTCCCTGACTTGACTGCCTGGGACACAACGAGTTAAGGAGGCATTGGTTCCTGTACCGTGTAAGGCTGTCAGTTTTCTCTCTCTGGATCTCCGGATGGGAAGTCTCCATCTGCTCTAACAGCTGCACCTTGCTTGGCAGTCTATGGGTATCTCGGAAGGAGCACGTCTCAGCCCGAGCCCTGATAGTCCCCACCAGGACCCTTCTCCTCCCTCAGGCGTCTCCACTGCAGTGGACGGCCCAGCGGATGGGGAAGAGGGCCTGAGCCAAAATGCTAAGGCCAAGGTGAGCGATAAGACGGTGCCCAGTGGAAAACATGATCCACGATCATTAATGCCACCTGCCTATGGCAGGGAGCGGGATGAGCAGGTAGAGCACAGAGGATCTTTAGGGCATTGAAACTGCTCTGTGTAAGGCTCTAGCGACACATGTCCCTGTGCGTCACCCTGACCCTTCAGTGTACCACACCAAGAGTGAAACCTAAGGTGAACTGCAGACTTTGGGGTGGCAGTGACGTGTCAATGTAGGTTCATGGATTGCGACAAGTGTCCCACTCTGATGGGGGATGTTGAGAATGGGAGAGGCTGTGCACACATAGGGGCAGAAGGTAGATGGGAATTCTCTACCTTCTGCTTAATTTTGCTGTGAA
Organism: Nanger dama; assembly: GCA_917880005.1. Lineage (NCBI taxonomy): Eukaryota > Metazoa > Chordata > Mammalia > Artiodactyla > Bovidae > Nanger > Nanger dama. The sequence continues at coordinate 6,987,569 of CAKJTW010000042.1, forward strand.
CCTAAAATGCTCTAAAAAAATAAAAGCTTACTAATTTTTTAAAAGTTACTGATTTAGAAGGGTACACTCTAAATTCATAATTGTCTCCAAGGTGAGAGAATCAGACATTCTGGGAAACAAAAGGGATCTTTTATCTTTATTTGGCTTATTTATCAAGTTTGCATTGCCTTTATTAAAAAAGAACTAGAGGCACAAGTGGCATATAATGTTAGTAATTGTCCATTCTGGGTATGTTGGTCCACGTGCATTTGTTCTTGATCTTTGTACTTTTATATCTATCAAGCCACTTCTCCTGTAAAAATATGACAAAATAGCCGGTCACAGCAGGGGCCCAGAGAACCCAGGAGATGGGTGGGAGGGGTGAGCTAGGGTGAGCGTCTGGCAGCAGGACAGAGCTGGGGGTGGATCCAGACAATGCTTTTTGTCCAGAAGGTTGGGGAAGAGGTGTGAGCCGGCCTTGCAGTACACGCCGATGGTCGTGGAGGGACATGGAGCTGCTCGCTGAAAGCCTGTCATTTGGCTCAGCTTCCCGAGGAGGCAGTCTCTGTGCAGGTGGCAGGCTCGGGCGTGTAGTAAAAACCATGGGGAGGGAGGACTCATCGGTTCCTAACCCCGTGACTTACTGACTGTGGGTCCATCCCGGTGAGGGATGGTGACTTCAGCTGCCTGAAGACCTAGCCCCCAGACCCAAGACAATACTCAGTGCTCCCCGGGAAAAAAAGAGGGAGGGATGTGTAGTTTCAGGCTCCCTGGGAGCCTTACAGGTCATAAATCTGCTGGGTTGGAGGCCCCCGCAGGAGGTGATGCACCGAGGTTTCACTTTATTTTCCTTCCCATCATCACCTCCCCCCGACCAGCTGCTGATGCCCTGAGTTGGAGCTGCTCCTCTCTCCCTCCATCCCTGTCTCTGCCTTGGTGGGTGGCCCTAGGATATCCATTCCTGAGCCTCTTCACTTCCATTCTTTTGTCTGCAAAAATGAGTTGCAGTTTGCAAAGCAGGTTGGGAAAATCCCTAAGATGCTGTGTGATATGCCTCTCTGCCCCAAATGCTTCATAGTTTGGGGTAAGAAATAAATGCTCCAATCTTCTCTGGGATAATGAATAGATCCCGCTCAATCATTCATAATAATAGCAACAACCACAGTAAAAAAAATAATGGTGATTTTTAAAAATTGCCAGTACCTGGCAGGAATATTAATGCCTCATCTCTCCTGGGATTATATTCTGGGGTCACTGTGATGTCTTGCTAGATTTAGTTTGGTTATTCCACAGTCTGAACCACATCAACTTGCTTATAGCCTCTGCTCTCTTCCACCTTGTCAATCTCTATTCCTCCTTCCTTCCTGGGTTTTCTTGGCTGTTCTTGGGCACATACTCCTGCTCTGGAATTGGAAGGTGATTTTACCCTGGAGTGGGTCGTCCTAAGTTCAAATCCTGCCTCTACCACTCACAACCTGGATCACTCACTGCCCAACTTGAACCTCAGTTTCCCCATCTGTAAATGGTGGGTGGGGAAAATATTACTGAATTGGACTTCTCGGGGTGGGGCTTGAGTGAGATCTTGAGTATTTGGAATAGTGCCTGGAGTGGGGTAACTGACAGTCAATGGCAGCTGTTTTATCATCATTATTACAAAAATTAATGTGAGACAGGACTCCAGTCTTGTTTGATTCAGACAGACTTCTTTGGAGCTAATGAACATCATCCCTTAAGACGGTCCATTCTTGGGTAAGAAGGTGGTTGAGAAGGAGATGGAGGCAGGGAGGGAACACAGGAGACACTAGGCCTTGCTTGGTGGTATTGCATTGGTGGCATTTCACCAGACTTGGAGGTTGTGCAGGTCTGGAAAAGTAAATGCCACAAGGAATGGTGTGTAGGGAGCAAATAAAAATTCTTAACTTCAGACACCTCATATAATCCCCATGCATACACTGTGATCCTGCAGGACTAGCCTCCACCTCCAAGTACACAAAAGGCAGCCCAGCCCAGCCCCCCAGGCCCACGCAGCCCTGCTTGTGTACACACTTGCACACCCAGTACACATGGTGTCATTCAGTTGCTCAGTCCTGTCTGGCTCTTTGCAACCCCATGGACTACAGCACCCCAGGCTTCCCTATCCATCACCAGCTCCCACAGTTTGCTCAAACTCATGTCCGTTGAGTCGATGATGCCATCCAACCATCTCATCCTCTGTCGTCCCCTTCTCTCGCCTTCAATCTTTCCCAGCATCAGGGTCTTTTCCAACACGTTCTTCACATCAGGTGGCCAAAGTATTGGAGTTTCAGCTTCAGCATCAGTCCTTCCAATGAGTATTCAGGACTGATTTTCTTTAGGATTGACTGGTTTGATCTCCTTGCAGTCCAAGGGACTTTCAAGAGTCTTCTCTAACACCACATTTCAAAAGCATTACTTCTTCAGCACTCAGCCTTCTTTATGGTCCAACTCTCACGTCCATACATGAGTACTGGAAAAACCATAGCTTTTACTAGATGGACTTTTGTTGGCAAAGTGATGTCTCTGCTTTTTAAGATACTATCTAGGTTTGTCATAGCTTTTCTTCCAAGGAGCAAGGGTCTTTTAATTTCATGGTTGCAGTCACCATCTGCAGTGATTTTGGAACCCAAGAAAATAAAGTCTGTCGCTGTTTCCATTGTTTCCCCATCTATTTGCCATGAACTGATGGGACTGGATGCCATGATCTTCGTTTTTTGAATGTTGAGTTTTAAGCCAGCTTTTTCACTCTCCTCTTTCACTTACATCAAGAGGCTCTTTAGTTCCTCTTCACTTTCTACCATAAGGGTGGTGTCATCTGCATATATGAGGTTATTGATGTTTCTCCCAGCAATCTTGATTCCAGCCTGTGCTTCATCCAGTCCATCATTTCACGTGATGTACTCTGCATATAAATTAAATAAGCAGCCTTGATGTGCTCCTTTCCCAGTTTGGAACCAATCTGTTGTTCCATGTCCTTCTCCAACTGTTGCTTCTTGACCTGCATACAGATTTCTCAGGTCAGGTGGTCTGCTATTCCCATCTCTTTAAGAATTTTCCAGTTTGTGGTGATCCACACAACCAAAGGCTTTAGTGTAGACAGTGAAGCAGATGTTCTTCTGGAATTCTCTTGCTTTTTCTATGATCCAAATATAATAAAAGATGATTCTGTGAAAGTGCCACACTCAGTATGCCAGAAAATTTGGAAAACTCAGTAGTGGCCACAGGACTGGAAAAGGTCTATTTTCATCTCAATCCCAAGGAAAGACAATGCCAAAGAATTCTCAAACTACTGCACAATCTCACTCATCTCACACGCTAGCAAAGTAATGCTCAACATTCTCCAAGCCAGGCTTGGAGTATATGAACTAAGAACTTCCAGATGTTCAGGCTGGATTTAGAAAAGGCGAAGGAATCAGGGCACATGTATTCTGCCAAAATGCCCCTAGCCCTGGGCTGGCAGTGGGTCTCGGCGGCACTGACCCCTCCCTGGGGAAGCCCTGGGCAGAGGTGTTTGTTCTCCTTCAGGCCCCTGGCTCTGGTTTTGAGCCTCCTTGGTGCTTCACTCCTGGATCTCCTGGAATGGCCATCTTGCCAGCATAAAACCTGGCCCTGGGGATGCCCCGGGCCTCTCACCCCACAGCCTACTCTGCCTTGGGCACCCAAGCATAATTAGAGAGGAGGTGTGGATTTGCACTCAAGCTGGTGGAGGCATCTCAGGGCCCTGGAGGCACTCTGAGGGAAGCTGACAGCCTCCCTTCCCTCTCCCCACTCCCTCCTCCCCACACTCCTCACCCGGAGGCTTCTCCTCCCTCCCTCCCCCTCCTCCTCCGCTGTGTCCCTGCGGGTCCTCTCAGCTGTGGAGGAGAAAGGCAGCCTGACAGCTGAGTCTGCATTAGAGGCTGCTGCTTTGTGTTCCCTAGGCTGCGGGTGGAGCACCAGCAGGGAGCCAGCAGCCCCTGGGGAGGAGGGCGGGCTCCCTGGGAACCTCTTCCTGAGCAGTCATGCGGTTCGCCCCCTCCCTCTGCTCAGACATCAGCCTGTCCGTGAAGCCACTGCTGCCCGGCCACGGCTGCCCATCTGATGCCATACACCGTCCCCGTCCTGCTTCCGTTTCTCCACAGCTCTGCGGTCGTGAGTACTCGTAACTAATAAATCCATGGAGTTCGGTTTTGTCTTTTCCCCAAACTAGGCTGGATGTCCCACGAGGGCAGGGATCTCGGTCCACGGTCTTCACTGAGCAGCTCTGGCACACAGTGGCTGCTTTATAGAAATACACTAACTGAAGGAATGAAGTCTCCCTCTGGCCACAGCACCCTGAGTGCCCTTTGGGGAACCTCTGTCCTGCATTCTTGGCTCATGAGCTACGAGTGAGGCAAGCCCCATAGCCACTGCATTTGGGATCCATGACCCTGGCCTGGCAGTCCATACATCCCAGACCACTGGCTACACCAGGGCAGGTGGTACACACAAAAGGGGCTGAAATCCCTCCCCCCGCCCCCAAGCCCAAGTCCTGGTGCAAGGCTGCTTCTCCCAAGAAAAAGGAGCACCGTTTCTAAACTGACACTGTGGTACCTCAGAGGGTAACCCTGGCCGTGAACAAATCCCCATGAGCCCAGAGTTTGGGCCAGATATGGGCGTGTGACCAAGTTGGTCCAACTGAGTGAATCCTAAGAAATCTGCAGATGCCACCAGGAAGAGAAGGTTTTCCCTCTGAGGTTACTGCATTGGCAAGACAGCATCTCCCCCCAGCGAGGGGGAGGAAAGAAACAGGGCTGTAAGGCTGGGAGAAACTGGCTACCATCCCTGGACCCAGCCCCACCTGGAGATCCACCCCATCCTCGGGACTTCTTAGTTTATGAACCCATACATTTTCTTTCTGTTTACATCTCCTGGAGTTGTGCTTTCTGTCCTTGCAACTTTAGGACCTTGTCAGTGTAGTGGTACCCACAGGGCAGTTATGAACACTGGATGAGAACTGCCTTTGAAAAGCACTTTGTCATTTTTAAACACTTACGCATATGAAGGGCTGCTGGAGGTGCTGGCTCACCTCTTTCCCTAGGGCTACTCCCAACCCAGCCCCCTTCCTGAGAGAGCCTTTGTCCCCTCCCCCAAGGGGGTTTCAGTTACTCACAGCACCTCTCTATCAAATGAGTGATTTTTCTCCTTTCCCATTTTTCATCTTGAAAAATGACAAATTGAAGCACTTAATTTTCCTCCTCCAAGCCAATTAATGTGGACGTGCTCAGCACCGATGCTGGGCTGTGAAAGACAAGTCATTTATATCAATTAGCAAAACACACATGCGCTTCATGGCTCTGTGCACACTCCAGGGAGGCTGTCCTTTGAGAAGGGAAGCTGGGGGCGACGACCCCATCAGGATCATGTGGGGGTGCGTAGGATTTGGGGGGCATTAGGGTTGTGCTGTGACGGCATTTTGGACGGGCATTGGTCCAGCCACTTCTTCCCACAAAGTCCCCACAGGAATATATCCAGGGAACAAGAGCATTTCCAGATACAGCCACACTTCCCTGTTAGCAGAGGGTTTATTCCAAGACCTCAGCGTGGACTCCACACGGGCAGGCTGGAATGCCAAGTCTATCTCCAAAGGATGCCTAAACCCCCACGTGCCTCCCGAGGCCAAGCACTCCGAATAATTACAACAGCCTCCTCCCTGGAAGAGGGAGCTGCTGAAGGTGTCAGAATGTAGCGGCACAATTTGATTGATGATTTTAAAAGTTTGTTTTGACTGCAGAGGGTGGGCGTGGATTGAGGGAGGTCAGAAAGTGGGAGACTAGGGTGGGTTTCGCAGAGGAGGAGACATATAAGCAAAGACCTGGGGCAGCTGATAGAGGGAGCTTAGAGGACCCTGGGGAAGAACTTTCCAGGCAGAGGGAAGAGCAAGGACAAACTTGTCCAGGGCACGGGAGGAAGTGTGGCTGGAACAGAGTGATCGAGGAGAGCATGCTAGGAGCTGGGATGAGAGAGGCAAAGGCAGGACGTGGGGGGCTGCGGGCTCCTGTGGGGACTTGGCTTTTGTTGTGAGTGAGATGGGAGCTGGGGCAGTCTCTGAGCAGGGGAGTCGCAGCCTGACTTGTAGTCTTGGTGGATTCCTGTGGGGCCTGAAACTGATTGGTGTCATTTCAAGGGAGCTCCGAAGAGCTCTGCCTTCACAGCCCTTTCTGTCTCAGTGCAGAGAAGAATTCGGGCGAGAGCATAATGGTAGATAAGAAAGGATTTGTTAGAATAGGACGCTTGCGATGGCGATGGACAGGGAGGCCTGGCGTGCTGCAGTCCATGGCGTCACAGAGTCTGACACGACTGAGCGACTGAACTGAACTGAGCAGGCGAGCCAGAAGTGCCTGGAAACTTAGTGGGCTAGTTTTATAATCCAAGGCAAAAGGAGGGGGGCAGTCCTCCTCACTCTTTCTCCAGTGGACGTTCACGTTTCCATCATCAGTTCCTCCCCAAGAAAGGGCAGGGAATTCGATTTGTCCCTCCCTACATGGTCAGGCTAGGACTATCATAGCACTTTGGAAAAATATTTTCCAGTCTCAGTACAAGGAGGGTCTTTCATTTTGAACTGTCACCTTCCCATAGGTGATTCTTTCTTTGTGGGCACAGGGCCTGTTCGGGGGGTCATTAACTCATTGGGCTCACTGGGCGGGATGTGGGTCTCATGACGTCATTGTTTGTTTGGGCCTGTCCTGTGCCTCTGTCGCGTGGCTTCGTTGCTAAGCAAGCCTGCTTGGTTCTGTGGTTAAGCAAACCTGCTTTCTTGAGTAATTATTAACTTACAGGAGTTTCTCATGTTTTTCTCCTTATAATCATCTGGGGTTAACTGTTTAGTCACCTGTTTTGTCCCTTCATTCTGTCTCCATCAGTGGGGGCGAGGAGGTGAGGATAGAGTTGGGCAGAGTGCTTGGAGGGTGATCACAGTAGTCCAGGAAAATGTCTTAGGAAGCAGGCTTGGGATGGGTTCCAGATGAAGTGTCTTGACCTTGATTCTGAATAAACCTTGGGAATTAGAAAGTAGGGAAGGGGCTTTCCTGGTGGCTCAGTGGTAAAGAATCTGACATAGGTTCAGCCCCTGGGCTGGAAAGATTCCCCAGAGAAGGAAATGACAGCCCACTCCATTATTCTTGCCTGGGAAATCCCACAGACAGAAGAGAATGGCGGGCTCCAGTCCATGGGGTTGCAAAAGAGTCGGACACAACTTAGCAACTAAAGAGCAACAAAAAGGGGCATAAGAGAGAAGTCTGGACTCTATGGGTTTCAAAAAGCCCTTCCAGTCTCTCTGCTCACAGGGATCTTGTGGCAGTGTGTGTCTGTTTCTGCACTCACTCTTTCCCTCAAGATGGAATTCATCCATTCATTCCAGATCTACGATAGGCTTAAATCCAGATGGGCCTGTGTTCAATCCCTGCCTCCACCGCTTCCTAGGTGGTGGTCTCTAACTTCCTCCGGCCTTAGTTTCCACCTCTGTAAAATGGGGAGCACCTGTACCTATTGGGTTGTTGGGAACTCTGGAGTGAGACAGTGTGTCTGTCAATGCATTTATCCTGGTACAGAGCAAACCTCCAGCACACAGGAGCTCATTTTCCCTCCCTCCCAAACATCCATCCTTTCTTCCTCCTTCTTGTCTTTATCTCACTCTAGTGAAGTGAAGTGAGCTCGCTCAGTCGTGTCCGACTCTTTGCGACCCCATGGACTGTAGCCCACCAGGCTCTTCCATCCATGGGATTCTCCGGGCAAGGATACTGGAGTGGGTTGCCATTTCCTTCTGCAGGGGAACTTCCCGACCCAGGGATCGTACCTGGGTCTCCCACGTTGCATGCAGGCGCTTTACCCTCTGAGCCACCAGGGAAGCCCACTCAATTAGACTCTCAACTCCAAGAGCACAGTGATTTTTATCTGTTGTGTTGTTGCTCGACGTTTTACCCAGTGCCTAGAACCTCACCTGGCACAGAGCTGGTGTTCTATAAACATTTGATGGAGGGACAGATTCCCTTCGGTCCTGAACAGATGGAAAGCTAGGGTCGTGATGGGTTGCGGGGGAGGAGTAGGGCAGTGAATTCCAAATTCCAGAAGAGCAAGAGCGGGGGGAGCGGCAGGCGAGCCAACAGGGCCCTTGTTCAAAAGTCTCAGAAGCCCCGCAACCGAGAGCTAATGAAACGTTTAATGTCTTCTTTAACTTCATGTGCAAGTTATAGGTCAAATTTATGGGCCAGAGAGAGCTGTAGTTTTAATCTACTCTCTGTAATTTTTATTACATTAGGGCCAATTATGTAATCAATATACTCTTTATATAAATATGTCTAGGAGCATATTTTTATTGTTTCTGCTATTTATGAAGATCTGCCAGGGCTTCTCCACCTGAGGGGTGCAGGTGGGCCAGGGGGCTGGGCGGGGGGTACTCCCTGGGGCAGGACCTCAGAGCCAAGCTAACAGGAAGGGGCATCCTGGGTCAGCCACCCACGTGTGGGATTTCACGAAACCCTTCAGACAACCCCAGGGGAGGGTCTGGCTACTATTTCTTTTCCAATTTCAGATACTTTTAAAAATTACTATTAAAATAAAAACAACTGGGACTGCCTTGGTGGTATGGTGGTTAAGAATCTGCCTGGCAATGCAGGGCACAGGAGTTCGATCGCTGTTCGGGGAACTAAGATCCCACATGCCCGCCACAGAGCCACTAATTCCACAAGCCACAGCTCCTGAGCCCGGGTGCCAACATGCCGTAACGATGCTCTCATGTGTCACCGCTAAGACCCGACACAGTCAAACAAAGGAAATGAAATAAAACAACTGCTGCTATTTCCGTTTCACAGGGGAGGAAGCTAAAGAGAAGAGGCTCTGATGATTTTGCCAAGGTCACATATAGCCCTAAAGATCAAACCTGTACTTGACCCCAGATATACCCAAAGCCCAGGCTTTGAGTCAGTTTTGTTGCCCTCTTGGGCCAGATAACTTATTCCAGAACAGCCTCCGACACTCTAGAAAGACAAGGCTTTATTCAGGAGAGTGGAAGGTTTAGGATCTGTCCTGGTCTGTACGTTAACTAAGCGTCGTGTTTAGGGCCCTGGAGAGTTATCTTTCTCATGTAAGCGTGTATATTTTTATCATACCAGGGGCCCTGATACAATAAATGTTTTACAAGACTTGAGGGATAATTTCATTCCTTTTCAGTGTTTACAGAGGCTCAAAGCTGTAGTTTTCCTTTAAGGCAAATTGTGACATGGCGTGGCCCAGTCTCTGCCTTGACTGATGCTGTCCTCAGGCAGGAAACACCCGTCAAGGAGAACCTTGGGCCTCTGAGGGGTGTGAGTAGTGTTCCGATGACCCTGGAGGGAGGCAGTGTCCCAGGGCAGGGCCTGAGGAGGAGGGAGGACATTCATGCGGAAATAAACCTCAGTGAGTGGGCCAGCAGAGACGCGTCGGGGCTCAGAGAAGACCCCCATTCCTGTGAGCCAGGAGCCACATAACAAGCCTTGGAGAAGAGTCAGGACTGGGCTGGACTGCAAGGGGCCAGTGGGTCTCAGGAAGTGGAGGAGCTGGGGGTGGATCTTCCCAAGGGAACTACGTGACATCATCCACGTGACAGGTGCCATCGTGGAAAGGTTTCCTTCCATCCCAAGATGCTGTGGTTGACATTCCCAAGCTATAAGAAACTCAGGTTTCACTATTATTTCTTTCATAAATCTTCCCCAGACATCCTTGGATTACAGACGGAAAGGACAGAGTGTAAACCCATGGAGGGACAGACGATGCTCTTTGCCCAGAGGACAGAGGGTCTAAGTGAAGTCCTTGTTCTAACTGAGCAGGTGTCAGCGGGGGACCAAGGGTAGACTCCGGCTCCTGGTCGGCTCTGGTTGAATCTCCTCCCCAGGAAACGTGCCCTGTAATTGGACAGTATTCCTGCTGTCAGGCAAGGGGGCCAGAGGGTATGCACATGTGTACAGATGTTGGTGCAAGTATGAAGGTGTGTGTGTTCGTGCAGGCTATATATTCATCAAGTCTTTGATTATTTTTTAGGTAGTATTTTCCAAATACCTACTGTGTACCTCGGATTGCATTAGATCCTAGGACTCAGTGGTTAAAATGGCAGACAAGAGACAGACAAGACCAAGCAGGACTGACTAGTAACCAGTAAAGTTAATTTTATGCTGCCATAAGGGCAATGAGGGAAATTAACCAGGCAGTGTTTTAAAAATTAATAGGGTAGCAGGGGCACCCACCCACAGCCAGGAGGGTTGTGGAAGCTGGTGGTGATGCTGAAGGATGAAAATCTGTCCAAACGGTTGCTTCCAGCTCAGCTCCAGGTGCTGAGATCAGATGCTAACCCAACGTCTCCCCGGTTCTGTTCTGACCGTAAGTCAATGTGGCTGAGGGGGGAAGCTCCTGTTTCTCTTGCCCAAACCTGCCTTCCTCCTCCTCCACAACCCCCACCTAGTCTTTCCCAGCTTGGTCCGTGGCCTCCATATCTACTAAATGAGGGGAGCAGCTGTCGTGGGAAGGGCCAGGGAAGAAGCATGCCAGGCAGAGGGGGAGTCAGTGCGAAGGCCCTGGGGCTGGCATGGTCTTCCTGGAAGGTCAGGCACCGCCAGGCCAGGGCGACCGCCCCCCACCCCCATCCCAAGGAGGGAGCCCAGTGCATCACCACCTCAGCACCAGCCTCCCCGCCCTGCTGAACTCCTGCCGGGGCTCCCCCAGAGTAAGAGCCCCAAGGGTGGGCCACCTCAGTCAGCCTTGCAGGCCCCAGGGCAGTGGAAGGCAGGGAGAGTGGACGTGGAGGACAAAGGGAACATGGGCAGCAGGGGCCTGCAGCCAAGGCCGGGGCTCTGGTGCTTATTCTGCGTTAGGTAGGGAGCCAGGGGGCGCGGTGAGCAAAGAGGTGACAAGACCATTCACGGGTTTGAAGTGTCATCTCACTGCTATGGGGGCGGTGGACTGCAGAGGCCCCGTGGAGGAGGCGGAAGCCAGTGGGGGAGTTGCCTGTAGGGTCCAGGGAGAAGGGAATGGTGGCCCTGGGCAGGGGAGGTGGGCCTGCTCCTGGAGCCAAAGCAGGAAAGCCACACTGCAGACTTCCCACAGCACAAGGCCCAGGGAAGGGCTCAGGCGCAGCTTGAGCTGCAGTCGTGTAGAAAAATGGCCTGGATGCCTGAGCAGATGGTGGTAGGCAGGGTGGGGTGAAGTGGGACAGGGCGGGGGAGGAGGGGTTGCTGGTGGGCTGTGAGAAGCCAGAAATATACCTGCTCACTTTACCTTGTTGCTTGACAACACTCAGAACTGTATAAGCCCAGAGTAAGAGCCCCAGGGTGAGTTGAGTTTGGGTCAGGGGCTAGGCCAGGATGGATTTCCTACTTCCTCAACTAAGGCTGAGCACTGAAGAACTGATGCTTTTGAACTGTGGTGCTTGAGGGGACTATGGAGAGTCTAAAGGAAAGCGACACTAAAGGTTCATTGGAAGGACTGATTCTGAAGCTGAAACTCCAATACTTAGCCCACCTGATGCAAAGAGCTGACTCCCTGGGAAAGACCCTGGTGCTGGGAAAGATGGAGGGAGGAGAAGAGGGCGACAGAGGATGAGATGGTTGGATGGCATCACCAACTCAAAGAACGTGAGTTTGAGCAAACTCCAGGAGATGGTGAAGGACAGGGAAACCTGGCGTGCTGCAGTCCCTGGGGTCACAAAGAGTCTGACATAGCGACTCAACACCAACTCTGTGGCCCTATGTTCACCCCAGAGTATGACTCCTGCTCATACCTGTGGGGCAGGAATATCACCAGGGTGGGGACAGGGTTCTCTTCTTCCCTGTGTCCCCAGCACAACCCTAGACCAGGGGTGCACACACACTGCCTCCACGTGGCACGTCCCAGTGAGGGGTCTGCGGGCCACCTCTCCCCCCACCCACTCTGCAGCCTGGGGCCCAGCAGCTTCCAGGCAGTTCCTCAGCCCTGGGCGTGTGTCTGCCTGGACTCCTCAGTCCCTGACCTCTGGGGGCTCAAGTGTCAGCTGTGCCTGATCAGAGAGGGAGGTGGGGCAGGGGCGGGGTGAGAAAGAGAAGACAAGCAGACAGAAGGTCCTCGGAGGCCCCGGAAAAGCCCCCTTTCAGCAGCTGCTGGGGCTCACGGTGCACTCGACAAGCCTCACCAGCAGCTCCACAGTCCTTACCGCGAGCCCGACGCAGGTCACGGCCGGGCACCCCAGGGCAGACCCAGCCCATGGGTGAGGAGGGGTGGAGGGTGTTCCGCACTCCAGACACGGGGAAGTCAGAAGGGACAGCAGGCCTGAAGGAGCCACACTGCCCAGCAGGTGCCCAGTGGGTGCCTCCTGTGTAAGGCCCTGCTCTGCCCCGTGCCCTATGGTCCTGCCCTCATTTGCCTGCAGATCCTGGCACCCTCCAGGTGTGACCAGCGAGGCCCCTATCAGAGCCACTTTCAGAGACCTGTGTCTGCCCGCCTGCCAGGCGTCCAGGAAGCCAGGTCCCCAGCGTTCCTCCAGTCACAGCCCTGGCCCTAAGTGCCCAGTTCTGGGAAGTGGTCCCCTGCCAGGAAGCTTCAGCTGACAGAGTATTGATCAGAGCACTGATCGATGGGAGCCTTGAACTGCCCGGCTTCCTGCAGGACCTCGTGACCCTCTGCTCCAGGAGCCCGTCTTCCCGGGGCCAGAGGAGCATCCCGGAGGCTGTGGCAGGAGGCAGGTGGGCACAGGAAGAAGAGGACCCAGGGGACTCAAGGCCCGAGGTTCTGCTCTGCCAACATCTCGGCCCTGAAAGTCGGCATTCTAACTTCTCGAGCTTTATTATAAGTAATTAATAGGAGCAGCAATTTACTCTCTGTGAGTTACAGATGCCCGGGGTCCAGGGACAGTAACTCATAGGCCCTGGGTCTCATGCTGCTGAGGCTGCAGCCCAAGTGGGGTCACCTCTCTCTGCAGGCAACCCCGCCTCACCACCCGGCCAACATCCAGGTTCTGTCTGGAGCCACCTGCAGGGGATCATCAGGGGCTCAACCAGCCACAGGACCCACCCCTTGCCTGTGATTGGTCGGTGGCCACACCTGACCAATGGATGTAAAGGGCGTCCTTGGGTTCTGGGACACATTTGTCTTATAAGGAGAAAAGGGAAACCAAACAAAATACAACCAGATTCCATGAGCACTTTTTTTCTTCTTTTTTGCCCCACCCCCTTTGCTCCTGTTCCCCATGTCCCACCTCCCAGGCCTCTGCCGTGGCCCAGCCCCATGACCCCCTGACCCCTGCAGTGACCCCATCCTGGGCACCCCACGTCCCCACCTCTCCACGTGGAGCCCAGGAGAGACTTGAACCCCGACTCAGGTACCTCCCGTGCTGGGATATCCTGGCTCCTATCTTGATCAGAGTGAAAATGAAGCCCCTCAAGGTGTCAAGGTGTCCCAGGGGGCAACTTCACCTCTCCCACTCACCTCTGCCCACTCGACCCACCAATGGGCCCTGCAGCTCCTTGGTTCTTCAGGTGATACCACCTGGGCCTTCATCCTCACTCTGATCTCTGCCTGGAGTCCCCACCCCCCAACTCCCCCAGATCTCTGCTCCCAGGTCACCTTCCCCAGGCCCTCTCCAACCTCCATTGCTGACACAGCACCCGCCTTACCCACCACTCCTTGCAGCTGACATATCTAAGACTTATTGCAATCTGACATTTTATTTTTTTTATTTTTAAAATATTTATCTGCTTATTTGGCTGTGCCAGGTCTTAGCTGCAGCATGTGGGATCTTGTTCCCTGACCAGGGATTGAACCTAAGCCCCCTGCATTGGGAGCGAGGAGTCTTAGCCCTTGGGCCACCAGAGAAGTCCCCTGACATTTTATTTTATATTTAATTGTTTATTTGTTCAATGTCTGTCTCCTGTCATTGTAATAACTCCAACAGGGCAGGAATTTAAGGCTTTTTTTTCTCACTGCTATATTTACACCGTGCCTAGAATCAGCAGCTGGCACTTAGTAGGAAGTCAGCAGACAATTGTGAAATAAATGAAGGGAATAAAATGAATGGGGAGGGAGCAGGCTGCTGGTAGGCAGCGTTGGTATTGTTGAAAGATAAACCTAGGCACATAAAAATTTCAAGTTTATTTGAGCAAACATGGATTATTAAACCAAGCAGCTCCAAACCCAAGCGTAGTTAGGAGTGTGCATTCTGCAAACAGGAGCTGGGAGGTGTTTCCATAGGAAAGACCCAGAAGCAAAGCAGGGAAGTCATTTGATTGGCTATGGCTTAAATAGTTGCATCATTGGAAAGGCTTGTTGTCTCTTGTGATTATTCTCAACTTAATTGGTCTCAGGCTTCACTTTCCCCAATTTTAAGTGCACTGACTGACTGAGGTTTTGGTTTGGTCACATGGGGGACATCAAAGTCACTTCAAGCTAAAGGCCTCCTTGATTAATTACTTTAACATCATTGTAACACTTGTATGGAGCCTATTGTATGTAGGGACTTCTCTGAGGGCTCTATAGCTTATTCGCTTATTTACTCATTCATCCATTCATTTATTCATCACTATCTGTTCATTCATTGATTAGTTCACTCAAACAGTCTTTACTGAGCACCTACTCAGTTCAGTTTAGTTGCTCAGTCACACCTGATTCTTTGCCACCCCATGGACTGCAGCACGCCAGGCTTCCCTGTCCATCACCAAGTCCTGAAGTCTATTTATACTCATGTCCATTGAGTTGGTGATGCCATCCAACCGTCTCATCCTCTGTCATCCCCTTCTCCTCCTGCCTTCAGTTTTTCCCAGCATCAAGGTCTTTTCCCATCTTCTCATCAGGTGGCCAAAGCATTGGAGTTTCAGCTCCAGCATCAGTCCTTCCAATGAATATTCAGGACTGATTTCCTTTAGGATCGACTGGTTGGATTTCCTTGCAGTCCAAGGGACTCTCAAGAGTCTTCTCCAATATCACAGTTCAAAAGCATCAATTCTTCGGTGCTCAGCTTTCTTTATAGTCCAACTCTCACATGCATACATGACTACTGAAAAACCATAGCTTACTACATGCCAGCAATTGTTATGGGTCCTAAAGACAAAGCAATGAGCAAAACAGGGAGGAAAAAAATCCCCTTTCTCGGGGACTTCACATTTTCATGGTGGAATCCAGACAATCGGCAAGAGAGAGAAGTACCACACACAGCATGTCCGACAGTGCTGGGGGTCATGGGGAGAACTGAGGTGGGGGGCAGGGAGAAGTATCAGGGGTCAGAGTTGGGACTTTAAAATGCAGTGGCCAGGGACAATCTCACACAGACATGACCTGAATCAAGGCCTCAGGGAGGCTATTGGATCCTCTGAGAGAGAAAAAGTCACCTTTACTTTACATGAGTAGTGAGGCTCAGGGGCTCAGTCACTAGCCCACAGCCACTGCGCCGAGGGGCAGAGCAGACTGCCCCACAGCATGGCTGGAACTCGGCTCCTCCCCTGTCTCCCCCAGACCCCCGGGCGCTCCGGGTCTGGGGGTGTCCCGTGCTGTGTCTCCCCTTCCCCAGCTCTGGGGCGGCTGTGGCAGCTGCCAAGGAAGGAGCAGAGGACCCCTCACGCTTCCTCCCCACGACCATCCGCCCCCACCTCCCGCCAATTATCTAACAAGCAAGGAGGAAAGACATTGAGAATACAGCTAGAATTCATTTCCATATTAATTCTGGAACTTCATTTCCAGCAGATAAATATGTGTGCACTGCCGCTGAGTGGGCGCGGGCGAGCGTGGAGGGGGAGAGGAATGAGCACAGCTCTGCAGGAAGGGCCGGGCGGGCGTCTCCCGTCCACGTCCCCACACACCAGACCCACTGCGGGCCGCCCTGCAGGGCGCAGGGATGAGGGTCCCTCCTCGGTCTCGTCTGCAGCTCGTGCGCGGGTCCAGGTGCCCCCGCTGTCCCCCCTACTAACCATCACTAGGCAGACCCCTCGGGTGTCCCCATGGCTCTGCCCGATGCGGGCAGCGCTCCCTGCAGCCACCGCCTCCCGGAGCCAGAGGCTCCAGAAGTTCCAGCTGAAACAGGGAAAAGAATCGCTCTGTGTCCACGCTGTCAGACCCGCTCAGGCTCGGGGTGGGGGGGCATCCTGACCCAGAGGCGTCTGAAGCCAGCGTGGAGCCCACCCTGGTGCTCAGAGTCCCTGCAAGGAGGGGCCGCAGACCTCCCTTCCTGGGGACACGGGCGGCCACGCGCAGGCAGAGGCTGGGCGGCCCCTCCTGCCCCTCCTGCCCCTCCTGCCCCTCCTGCCCCTCCTGCCCCTTCCTGGGGAGACCCAGGCTGCCCTGGCTGGAGCATCCAGGTGTCCAGGCCAGGTCAGTGCTGGAGGGAGTCTCCCGGGAGGACAGCCCCTGGTCACCCATAGGTGATTCCTGGGGACCGTCCCCAGCGCTGGCCGCCCCATGACTGAGGCAGGATGGACTGGTGGGCAGACCCTGGCTTCATGGCCGCCCCCTGGGGGGTGCTGGGTGCCCCCCGTGTCCGTGCAGCCTGGCCCGGGGCGGGGAGGTGGCTCCTGAGGGCGGGCACAGATGGTGCCGGAGCAGCCCTGCCCCGCAGAGCCGCCCTCGCCCTGAAGGCGCCTTCTGTCGGCTTCCCCGCCATCCTTCATCCTCCACCCCTCCAGTGGGACCCGGGTCTTGGCACAATGAGCTCCCCGAGCAGATGGTGGTCCCCAGTCCCCGGTCACGTCCCGCCTGCCTTTCACATGAAAATGGGGGAGACAGCCAGACAGATGTCCACCAAGCTGGCCCGGTGCAGTGGGGACCCGAGGCCACGTCCTCACCAGGTGCCTGGAGCAGCCCCTGGACAAACAGCTTCTCTAGCCCGCAGCCTCTCTCCCCCAACCCTGTCTGTCCTCAGCCCAGAGAAATGACACCTGTTTCCCCCTCCTCCACACCAGCCCCTCATCTGAGGCCACAGGATGGGACTGCCCAGCGGGCTGGACTGTCCAGGGCCTGGTGAGTGTGCGCAGGGTCCCCCATTTTAAAGGGATACCCAGTCCCTGCGACATAGTGAAGAACAGAGTGGGCACGTTTGCTGGGCCAGAAACAACCCCGAGGGAGGGACTGCCGCCCGAGCCCATGGCAAGCCCCCTCTGCACCCGCACTAGGCCCGGGGCAGCGCAGAGGAGGGTCACCCCGTTGTCCATGTGCTCATTAGGGCATTCCATCATTCACCCGTTCATTCAACAAGTGAGATGAAGGCGAGGTGAAGACTGTCCCCTGAGAGGCAGTTGAGGGGTTAACTCGAAGGTGCTGAGAGAGCTCCCGCAGGGCCTGGCCCACCTCCCGCAGGGCCTGGCCCACTGGTGTGTCCTCTTGTGCCAGGTGCTCCCTGGGTGCCGTGGGAGCCATGGGAGGTTCTGAGCCGTGGGGACGGGACCAAATTCAGTTTCCAAAGGGACCCCAAGGTTACACGGAGAGAGAGCAGAGCTTGGGCAGAGAGGGCGGGAGCAGGAGCCCAGGAGGCCCCTGAGGAGGGGAGAGCAGCCGCCAGAAGCCTCTGACCCGCTTCGTCCGTTAGAGCCGGGACGACAGAGGAGACCAGCCTGCTCTGCCCTCCACTGCAGCCAGGGCCCTGCCCACCATCCTGAACCTGCTCCCGGAGCCTGTGCCAGCTCCCTGGGCCTGAAGAGGAGGCCTGGCCAGAGTTCCCGGAGAGCCTTGAAGTCACTCGCCCCCAGAGCATCTGTCGTGCAAGGGGGGTCCCTTTCTGGGGGACTCTCCTTTCTGGGGAGGTTCTCCTCACATCAAGTCCAGCGGCTCCTCAGCTGCCGCCAGCACAGGGCCAGGTCTGGTCACAGCCGTCCCGGGGGAGTGGAGTGGAGTGGAAGCCCCTCAGTTGTGACCGACTCTTTACAGACCCCATGGACTGTAGCCTGCCAGGCTCCTCTGTCTATGGAGTTAAGACGTGGCCCCAAAGCTTCGCGCCGGCTGTACAAGAAGAAGAGAGTTAATTCTACTCCCCCAAATGCCCAGGCTCTGTGTAGAGAGGTGAAAAAGCAGAAGATGGGATCCCTGCCCTGAAGGAGCCTCAGTCTATCCATCTGCCAAGTGGGCTTAGGAAGAAGACAGGGGTCACTCGAGAACAAGGAGAGAATTCTGCTGGGCTTGCACACCTGGAGGCAGCGGCCACTGCCCACCTCGGGGAAGGCACCCACCCCCCGTCATTAGTCACTGTCTGCTCACCCTGTGAGGAAGCCCTATCCCCACCCCAGCCATCTCCTTTATCTTATGTCTCCTGATCACTCTCTGAAATTACCTTTTTTATTTACTTGTTCTCTATTTTGCCACCAGAATGGGAGCCCCTGGGAGCAGGGAGCTTGCTTTTTATGTCTACTGATGGATTTTGAAAGTCCAGGACAGCACGTGTCTGGCACATAGTAGGGCTTCAGGAATATTTGTTGAGTGAATAAATGAATTGGGAGGTGAATAAATGAATGAGTAAGTGGTCTTTCAATGACCTTGACCCTGCCTCCTGTCTGGACTCACTGCCCAGCACTTTTCCTCTAAGCCACTCTGGCCACACCAGACTTTGCAGCTCCTCAAATGCCCAGGAACACTCCTGCCTCTGGGCCTTGACTCTTGCTCATCCGTCTGCCTGGAAAGTTCTTCCCCGGATATTTCTCATGGCGGCTAACCTCACCACCTTCATATCTCTGCACATAAATGTCACCAGTACTGACCACCTGCCTGAATCAGCCATTGGCCCCTCCTCTCAGCAGTTCCTCCGCTCCACTCAATCTTTCTGCTTTGTTTTCTCCATAGCACTTACTGTCTTTGGACGTGTTAATTTCTCTACTTTACTTTTCTCTTACTCCCCAAGGGCAGGAGCAAGTGCCTGGCGCATACCAGGCGCTCAATAAATATTTACTTCATGAATGAGGATTGGTGGTTAGACAAAGGAGCATTCCCTGCAGGTGGGGTAAGCAAAGAGGGCTTCCTGGAGGAGGGGACTTGAGATAGGGCTACTAAGAGAGGCAGAGTCTTCATGGGAGAAAAGTCCGGATAGAACCCAGTACTACGAGCCAAAATGCAGTTTCTGGGGCCGTGACTAGTGGGTACCACAAGCCCAGTTTCAGGTTGTTTTGTGCTTCAAAGGTGCTCGGACTTCATGCAGGCTGGCGACAGTTCTTTGGCAATTAATTCAATGTTTTATTCATCCTTGAATTCTTTAAAGCTGCGTGCTCTGCTAACCACGTTCCGGGCTCCTGTGTTGCAAATAACTGTGCTCTTTTGCATACCAAGCAGACTTTTCTCTGTCCCCTGAAAATGAATTTCTCCCGGTGTTCATCGCTCTAATTGCATCCATTGCGAACCAGACCAAATATGTCACCATCCCAATTTGCAATATGCAAAACCTTAATCTCCCCAAGTTTCCTAAGTCACCAAGAATGATTCACAACCTCCCGAAGCCTGGAAATGCTCTGTTTGATCTGCCAATCCATATAAATTAGATTTATTGGAGGGAAATAAAGGGGCTTTGATACTATAAACTATCAGGAAATAATCACTGGTGTGCATGTGTACGCCATAAATTTGCTACTTAGGAGGAAAATGGGGCAGCTGACCAAGCACATGTTGCTGAATTTATGTCCTCGGTGCAATTACCAAAATGAGGAGGACGATAGACTTCTGTTTTTGCAGAATTATGTGCAATCGAGTTGGGGGGTGGCAGCCAACCCCCACATTCCCTGAACTAGGGGCAATTGTTCTAAGTAAGGCAGCAGGGATTGGAAAGACAGCAGGGATGCTATAGCAGATATAAAGGACTGGGTGAATAGTGAGCCTTCATTCATTCATTCACTCAGTAAATACTTATTAAGTGTAGCCTCAGGGCTTCCCTGTGGCTCTGAGGGTAAAGCGTCTGTCTGCAGTGCGGGAGACCCGGGTTCGATTCCTGGGTCGGGAAGATCCCCTGGAGAAGGAAATGGCAATCCACTCCAGCACTCTTGCCTAGAAAATCCCATGGACGGAGGAGCCTGGAAGGCTGCAATCCATGGGGTCGCTGAGGGTCGGACACGACTGAGCAACTTCACTTCTGGGCTACATGGAGCTCCCCAGGTAGTGCAGTGGTAAAGATTCTGCCTGCCATTGCAGGAGATGAAGGTTTGATCCCTGGGTTGGGAAGATCCCCTGAGAAGGAAATGGCAACCCCCTCCAGTATTCTTGCCTGGAGAATTCCATGGACGGGAGGACCCTGGCAGGTTACAGTCCATAGGGTGGCAAGAGTCAGACAAGACTGAGCAACTGAACAACAATAGTTAAGACGGAAGCTCTTTCTGGAGCAAACACATCTCTTTGGGAACCGACATGGGGGCAAGCACGATTCCTGCAGAATCAAACAGATCCTGTTTCTACTCCTCGCTAGTTAGTTCTGCAGCATCAAAGGGATTATCCAGGAGGGAAGATCTGAAGGAGAATTAGCTACAGGCCACGCCATTCTCCACCGAGGCGCCTATTGTTAAACCTGAGTCATGAATGGGGAGAAGGAAGTGGCCCCCCTCCCTTCACTGGGCGCCCCGATGGAGCAGGACGGTCTACCGCAGGTCATGCTCTTGGAGGCGGTTACCAAGTTCTGGTTCCCAAGGAATCTCTGGAAGTCAACGGCGCCGTCCCCCAGACACACACAGGGCTGCCCTTCTGGTCCCCTGTGGCGGTGGCCACGTGACTCCTCCTGGCCAATGAGCGGTGAGCACAGTGATCAGGTCACCCACAGGCTGGGGAAATTAACAGCCAGGGCAAGACCGCCCCCACCCCCAAGCTCTTCTTTTTTCTGCCAGGTCTGTGGTGACATCAGATGAGGGCAGACCTCTTCACTCAGAGTCACGAGGAGGAGACTGAGCCCAGCTCCCAGCTGCCCTCTGGGGACCTGCAGTCTGAGCAAGAAATCAGCCTTGATGGTTCAGGCCTCTTAGCTCAGGAGACTGCTTGTTAGGCAGCATAACCCAGCCCACCTGACTGTGTATCAAGTGTTCAGACAGATCCAGAACCCAAGGGGAGAACCGTCCCCATTGGCTGAGCTCCTCCATGGCCCAGGCACTGTGCTCAGTCGTACGATGTATATAATGTGTATGACAAATATCCGTGTGGTAATTATCCTTCTCCACTTTACAAAGGAGGAAATAACAGTAAACAGCCGCATCCCCTGAGCAGGGACGATGTGGCAGGGACTCGATACATACACACTTGAACAGAACTTCTTCAGGCCTCATACTAGCCCTGGGAGGGAAATGCTTTTATTTATTCCCATTTTACAGATGAGAAAATTGAGGCTCAGGGTGGTCATGCATATACACAAGACCACAGAGCCAGTAAGTGGCAGAGGTGGAATCTGACTCATTTCCGGTTCCTCTGACGTCACCCTGGGTCTCTGGAGGGGACCTGAGGGCTGGGGCAGGTTGTGGGGTGCAGATACCCAGGGGCCTAGTGTTCTACACTCTCTGCCACTGGAAGAGGGTGTCTACCAGAAATGCTAGTGTGAGAGCAGCACAGGCTTGCATCCTCAGTTCCTGGAGGCTGGAGGGAGATGATACCCATGGGTAGAGGCTGTGTGGTCACACAGCCCTTCACCCACTTTGCATTCAGTCAAGCAGTCTTCCTCCTCTAATCTCCATGCCTCTTGGTCTGGAATGGACCCCTCCTTTGAATAAACCTCATTGATTCCGCCTAATTAGCTCCTCAAATGAAATCACGGGTTATTTTGGGAGCAGCATCCTCACAAATGTTTCCCTGGAGCATTCAGGTGGAAAATGCAGATAAACTCACCTCTTTGTAAAATAAATGAACACACTCCGTCCCCAGTCCCCAGGGCCCCAGCCTATCCCAGGCCCGGGCTTCACCTCCACAAAAGGCCTGAATCTTAGACTCTTGGAGTCGCCTCAAAAGAGGCTGTGTCTTGAGTCAAAGAAAATGTGGGCTATGCTGCCAAATAGCCATCGCGGCTTCCTGGGCAGTTCTGTGACCCAGTGCTGATCACAGGCTTTACCCGTGCTCGTGAGCCAAGACCCACACCAGCCCTGGGAGGAGCACGTGGCTGTGAGCCCATGCTACAGATGGGAGACTGAGGCACAGAAACCGTCACTTGCCTGGAATTTGAACCCAGGAAGTCAGGCCACTAAGTTCAAGCACTGAATCACCTACATCTTCACTTGTCCGTCTGTCCTGGTCCTCAGGTCTCAGCGCGCCTGGAATCAGTGTGGTTGTTTTTAATCAATGCAGCTCTCATTTTGTGAATAGTATAAGATGGCCATTCATTTGTTCATGTCAGCATTTCAGCCAGCCCATGGTTTTCACAACCCTGTTTTGCCATTTCTTCATTTTTTATATAGCAGGAGCCCCCAGGAGGGAATCACCCTGAGGCTCCCTCCCTGACAGATCCCAGGCTCAGGAGCAGCGTCTCTCATTCCGCCTGCTGCAGGCAGGCCTGGGGGTGAGGATGCCGTGTGCCCAAACCCCACCCCTGGTGTGCCTGAGCCCCACCCTGAGGAAACCCTCCAGCACCGCCCCTCATCTCCACGGCAGGAGGACGGCAATCACAGCGTCCCTCGCGGCTCTGCTGGGAGGAGTCAAGGAGGTGACATGCACGTGGGAACGAGCCCAGCACCTGTTGGGTGTTCAGTTAACTCGGAGCGTCTCATGGACTGTTCGTCTCAGACAGGCACAGTGATCCCACTCCTCTGTGAACTGGGAGGAGAGAGGGTAGATTTCCTTTGTGCCCACCAGGCAGGGTCAGACACTCTGGATGCTGCCATTGAGTCAGACCTGTGGAACAGAGGAGGAGGTCATGGGGGAGGGAGACAGGGTGGTCCCGCCCCTTTGCACAGCTGAGGCTCTGCACACAGGACCCTGGTCTGGCTTGGCCACGGACAGGACACAGACTTGGCAGCCCCTCCCACAGGCCCCCCAGGCGATAGCACCAGACCCCCACCAGCTCCCTCCCAGCGGGTGCAGAAAGATGGAGGGGCAGCCCTGCCACCCGCATCCGAGCCCCCCACCCCCCTCTGGAAGGGCTGGTCCCCTGCAGCCTGCAGCTCCATTGTCCTCTAGAGCAGAAACAAGTCCCACCTGCCAGGGCCGTCCCGCGCCCTTTTCCCCAGAGCTGCTTGGACCAAAAGCCAAGGAGGAGAGCGGCCAGCCTGTGCGGCCCCCTCAGGGCTGGCCATCCTCCCCCGGCACATCTGTGGGGTCCCGGCCCCAGGACAGCCCACTCCCTCCCCATCATGTGTCAGCCCCACAGTCCCTGGGGGCTCTGGGAAGCACAGAGTTGACTAGAGGCAGCTCGGAGAAGGCAATGGCAGCCCCCTCCAGTACTCTTGCCTGGAAAATCCCATCAACAGAGGAGCCTGGTGGGCTGCAGTCCATGGGGTCACTAGGAGTCAGACACGACTGAGCGACTTCCCTTTCACACTTCACTTCCATGCACTGGAGAAGGAAATGGCAACCCACTCCAGTGTTCTTGCCTGGAGGATCCCAGGGACGGGGGAGCCTGGTGGGCTGCCGTCTGTGGGGTCGCACAGAGTCGGACACGACTGAAGCAACTTAGCAGCAGCAGCTCCCCGTGACCCAGGGACCCTCAGCAGGGCCAGAAGAGGGGGCAGAGGACAGGGAGGCTTTGACGGAGAGAGGGGACACAGCCAAAGGATCTGGAAAGATCTGGAGGCTGAAGCCAAGGCAGCAGGGATGGACCCCATGAGGGACACCGGGGCGGCTCTGCACTGGGAACCTGGGCCTGGGAAATGCTGGAAGAAACAGCAGGGAGGACGGGGAAGTGCCCTCCTGAGTGCTGGGCAGAGGCTGGCTAAAGCCTGCCCAGGAGGAGACGGGCTTGCGGGACCGGACCCTTCGCCGGAGCCCCTCAGGACTTCTGGGTGGGAAGGGACAAGGGCCGAAGGCTGTGACAGGGACTCAGGGAGAGGAGCCTCCGACCTCCCCTCCCCATTACAGCCTATTACTGCCCCTGGACCACACCCCAGATGTGACCCTGCTCTTAGACCACTGCCACCATCCTGATGAGAGGATTCCAGTTACAAGAACAGGAGATGAAGCTGGGGAAGATGCTGACCCCCGGCAAGAGGACGACAGCTGGCAGGGGCTCCACTGGGCCATCAGGGTTCCCCCCAGGCTCCCCATTCAGCTCGGCCTGACTCTGAACGGAGACTCAAAGGGGCAGGGGGTTCCTGAGGGGAGAGCGTTTCTAGTACAGGGAACAGCTCGTGCAAAGCCACTGAGTCAGCCGCTGGGGGGACTGGAGGAACACTGAGTCCAGAGTGATTGGAACATGGTGAGGAGGGGGAGAGACACAGGACAGGAGATCAGGGAGGGGGTGATGGGGATTAAGTGGGGCTTGTAGGGGGATGTGAGCCTCACGCAGAGGGAGATGGGAAGTCCCTGGAGGGTCTGAGCGAGGAGGGCCATGGCCTGACTTAGATTTAATAGGATTCCTCTGGCTGAAGTGGAGCCGAAGGTGAACAGGGGAGCAGGGAGACTAGTGAGAAGACTGGAATGTTCTAGGCAAAAGATGATGGTTTAGATCAGGGTGGTAGCAGCAGATGTGAACAGAAGTAGCCAAGTGTCCGGTGTTGAAAGCAGATGGGCACAGGCCTGGGGAGAAAAGCAACGTTCCTTATGAGCCCCTTCTTTTCAGGCAGAAAGATTGCCCCAGTATCCTGCAAGCATGACCTTTATGCCTCATTGTTCTGAAGCGGGGCAACAATTACAGGCAAAGAAGCAGGATCCCATGGTAGGCTTGAGACTCTCTCTGGGGTGAGGTCCAGAAAAACCTGAGTGTTTCCAGCACAGGAAGGGCTGTGGGGAGGCAGCCATTCACGTAGCAACAAGCACACACCTGAGTGATGCTCCTGTGCGTAAATTTCTGTGCCCGTGTTTGTCCATAAAATTGAGGTTAATGTCTCAAAGAACTGATGAAATGTTTAAATGAGAGGATGCACGTAGAGAGCTTAGAACAGCATCTGTCACTTCAATAGCTTAAGCACTGAGTCGATGTCAGCTGCTATTATTTTTCTGTCTTCTAAGGACCCAGATCCATCTCTTCCCAATCTCATGGTGTCACATAATCACAATGCCAGTATTGCAGAATTTCTCCTCCCTGTCCCCTGTCACAGTGTCTGAAATTCCTCTGTTCATCACACATCCACCAGAAGGGACCACAGATGCCCTACTTTGGAGTTCATTCCAGAGACAGCTAGGGAGAATAGAGGGGAGAAGTGTCTATGTCCGCATAACTCTACGAAACTCATAAAATTCTGCAGTCAAGTGCTTGCTGTGCCTGCACAAACAGCGGAGGAGACCTCCTGCTCCATCACTGTGATTGCCGCACTGGCCGTGGCACCTTCAGGGGCCCCGGGGTCCCTCTCACATCTACTCACCCTCATGATCAGGGCCCGAGCGCTGTCCCAGAGACCACCGTCCTCCATTTGCCTTAGAGGGTCCCCGCTTCTCCCCTGGCCCTTAACATAATATCTAGGACTAACCAATGGAGAACTGTGTCATTCTCTCAGCCACCGGGATTGGTTCATAGGTGGGCATGTAAGTCAAGGCTATCCAAGCCTTTCCCTGTGCTGCTGCTGCTGCTGCTGCTGCTAAGACTCTCTCCTTCTTGCTGAGTTTAACACTGGAATGAGTGATGAGTCTGAAGCTGGTGGCACCCAATTTGCCAGCCCATGGTGCCTGACACTGCAGCCAACACAGAAGCAAGCAGAAATGAACAAGGAAAGAGAACTAGTACTAATACCATTGTTGAGGGTTCTAGATGCAGCCGTACCTGAAGTATGACAACATCCGACCTTTCCTTCTAGCTGAAGCCAGTTGGGGATGGCTTCTTGCCACCGGCAACCAAACAAGTCTTAACCTACATGCTGTAACCTGCACGCCCTGCCATTGTCTCTACCTCCCTTCTCGTTGAGCGAGTCAGCTGCACTGAAGGGACAGCCTACAGGGGTGATCAGAAGCCAGATGGGCTGGCTAGGTAAGCTTGGAAAAGACATTCACCGGCTCTGGGCCTCCATTTCCCCATCCAGACAAATAGTATTTACTCTGGGGTTTTGCGATGAAACGAATTAACATAGTTAAAGCACTTGGCACAATGCCAGGCAAACCCCAGTCTTGTTACAAGTGGAAGGCGTCTTGGGAGGCAGTGGTAAGCACAGTGGAGCTTGCAGGTCCTGCGGGAGAAACCCTGCCTGGGGCGCCTCCGGCACCAGGCAGGGCTTACGGGAGTAAACTTCTGGGGAGACTTAACACCAAGTGTGAGAGGGCTAGCCGGCTTCTTCCTGCTGCTGCTGCTGCTGCTAAGTTGCTTCCGTCATGTTCAACTCTGTGCGACCCCATAGATGGCAGCCCACCAGGCTCCCCCATCCCTGGGATTCTCCAGGCAAGACCACTGGAGTTGGCTGCCATTTCCTTCTCCACCGACTTCTTCCACCAGCATTCAGAGCACATATGCTGGAATCATGTGGGAAACTGATATAAAAATCACAGAACAGAATCCTATCATTGAAGGGTTCAGTGAGGTAAAATGTGTGAAACCCTTGGAGCAGTACCTGACATAGACTGGATGTACTCTGGGTATTGGTTATTACAATTATTGCTCCCTTGTTAAAATATTATTGTCTGGGGTGAGCCTATTCTTAGTAAATTGATTCTTAGTGAATGAGTCAGTCCCCTCCCCCACAAATGGTCATCGAGCACGTGCTTTGCACCAGCCCTGCTGAAGGGTCCTTGTCTCCCAGATCTGACTTTCAGACCCCACGAAGAACCAAGCAGTTAAGAAATGTTAAGCAGTGGGGAGTGTTCCAAAGCTGATGGCATCTGATGCTGTGATCATGTGACCACAGGGCTGTGCTCAATAGGGTGCTCGGGGAAGGCCTCCCAGGAAGATGTTGCTAAGGGCTGAAAGCACAAAAGTCCCTCAAAATACATATGTTGGAACTGATTCCCCCTAATGTGCTGGTAATTAGGAGTTGAGACCTTTGGGTGGTGATTAAGACACAAGGGTGGAGCCCTCATGAATGGGGTTACTGTCCTTAAAAGAGACTCCAGAGAGCTCCCTCACCCCTTCTGCTGCCTGAAGACACAAGGAAAAGAGGACCATCTATGAACCAGAAAGTAGGCTGGCACCTTGATCTTGGGCCTCTCAGCCTCTAGCCACCCAGTCTATGATATGTAGTTAGAGTAGCCCAAATGGAGTAAAACAAGTACTATTTCAGCTGAACCCTGAAAGAGCATCCCTAGTGGCTCAGATGGTAAAGAAATCTGCCTGCACTGTGCTCTAGTATTCTTACCTGGACAGAGGAGCCTGGTGGGCTACAGTCCATGGGGTCGCACAGAGTCAGACACAACTGAGCGACTCAGTACCTGAAGGAGCAGGAAGAGTCAGCCACAGGCAGAGGAACCAGCCGGGTAAAGGCCCCACGTGGGAATTGGCAGGGTCGAGACTCCAGGGTGCAGTCAGGGGCTGTGGTTGCGGTTGGGATCAGAGGTTTAGACTGAGGTGGCTTGGGAACCCGGGTCTTGGGGACATGGGGCAGCAGATGTGGGCAGGACTCCCAAGTCCCTGTGACCTTTGCCGCTTCCGCCAGCACTGTCCTTGGGCTGAAGTCCAGGCAGTTTTATGAGAACTCAGAGGACTTGGGCTGAGTGGCCTTCTGGGAGCCAGGAGGCAGAAGGAGAGAGGGATGAGCACGGGGTGGGGGAGGGGGGCTGGCTGGTGGCAGCGAACCCGTGTCCACAAGGCCGGACGGGGGCGGGGTGGGGGCCTGGGAGCCACAAATCCCTCCAGGTTGGAGGGAAGAGGCGCAGCTGGAGAGGATGCTGGTTCCTGGCTGGGACCAGATGGTGAGAGGCTGGAGGGGCCCAGGCGGGCAGGGTAGGCAGCTATCTGGAGACTCCTTCCAGCCTGGGGCCACCTGCCTAGAGTCAATCTTCCACCTCCAGAGAGGCTCCGAGGGCTCTGGAAGAAGCCTGTTTTTAGAGGAATTTGAGTGAATCTGATGTGTGACACCCCAGGGCCTTGGGTTTGGAGAGCCTTGCTTCAGACCCACTTTGCGTGGGATGTAGAGCAGGAGCTTGTCACCCTGAGTGAGCCAGGCAGACTGTGGGATGCTGGGTCCCTGCACCCTGCTGGAAAGACAAGCTCCTTTGTATCTCTGGGCCTCACTTTTCCATCTGGAAAATGGGAGTAATGATGCTACGTATCTCCTAGGCGTTCACTCAATTAGTTCATTCCAGAAACATGCCAGTCCCTGTCTGAAGCACTAGTAATGAGAGTTAATATTCCCTGGGAGCTGCCTGCATGCCAAGTCCTGGGCTAAGAACTTCCTATCTTTTGCTCTCGGAATCCTCCTCACAGCCCTGGGTAGTAAGCACTGAGCTTCCCAAGGAGGCTCAGAGTGGCGCAGTGCCTGCCCAAGAGGCTGAGCAGGGGTTTGCACCTGGGCAGCCAGCCCCAGAGAGCGCAGCGCCCACCCTCAGACTTGGCTGGACTCTCAGGTTCAGTCCGAGCGCAGGGTGAGCAGCTGTGACGCCTGCACGCGTGCTAAGTCGCTTCAGTCGCGTCCGACTCTACGACCATGCGGACTGCAGCCTGCCAGGCTCCTCTGCCCACGGGATTCTCCAAGCAGGAACACTGGCGTGGGTTGGGATTGCCATGCCCTCTGTCCAGGGAAACTTCCTGACGCAGGAATCGAACCTGCATCTCCTGCGGCTCCTGCATTGCAGGTGGATTCTTTACCGCCGAGCCACCAGAGAAGCCTGGGCAGCTGTTGCTAACCCCATTTAATATATGGGGAAACTGAGGCCTGAAGGTCAGTGACTTGACTGATGCTGAGCAGTGACCAATCCCTGGGCTCTTTCATTCTTTGTAAATGGTGTAACTCCAAGGGACAAGTTACTAGGGCAGGATTTTCCCTGGGCTCACCTGCTCCTGCCCCCGGGAAGCCCCACTGGCAACCAGGCTGTGCTCGCCTGACTCTCCTCCCGGCTCTGGTGCTGAATGCCCGCATAGTGCCTTCCAGCTCTGCTCACAAAACTGACTCTCAAAAAGAGTCTAGTAAACTCATTCACGTAACCAACCACAGCAAATCGTGGAGCCACCCATCCTTCCATCCATCCGCCCCTTCATCCGTCCACATGTACACACCTACCTTCTCCTGTCTGTCCATCCATTCATTCATCCATCCGCCCGTCCATCTGTCCATTTGCCTGCTGGTCTCTGGTCCTGGGAACAGCAAGGCAGCCAGGGAGCGTCAGGGAGTCAGTGATGAGAGATGAAGCTGGAGACAGGCCCGCAAGTAGATCAATGGCCCCAGCAAAAACTCTTCACCAAGTAAGGTTTGAGTCTAAGTCTAAACTCCTAAGCATCAAACCAAGACTATTGCAGAATCTCTGAACAGACCCAGCCCCCCGGTGTGCTCCTGGGGCTCCAGCAGGAGCAGGTGGGTGGGCTGGCAGCTGACTGAGGGTGGAGGTGGCTTGGGAGAGGAGCCAGTGTCCCGAGCAGACGGGGTCGCCCACTCCCAGGCCCATCTGTCAGCCCTGTGCACCCCCGCCTCCCTCGCCATCCATGTGACCACTTTTTCTGTCATGGGAGGTCAGAGCAGGGCAGCACAGGCAGGGTTCTCCAACGTGAGCATCTTCTCCTTCCTCCCAGGGTTAAATGTCCTGCTGGGGAGAAGCTGCCCTCGGTTTCGGGACCCCTGACTCAGCAGGGGGAAGGGAGAGGGTAGGCTTACCAGCTGGGGGCCTGGTGTCTCCTGCTGCTCCCCAACCCACTGCTTACTATTTATCAAGTCAATTTGAAACCAGTTGGTGTCATTTCAGGGGTCTCTGAAGACCTCTGGTTCCACAGTCTTTTGTGTCAGCACAGAGAATTCAGTGAGAGCAAAGTGGCAGATAAACAGTGATTTTTTACAAGAGGATGCCTGTGAGCCTTACAAGTGGGCAGGCCAGAAATGCCGCACCCTGGGAACCCACTGGGCTACAGCTTTATAATCAAAGGGAAAGTGGGGAGGAGGAGAAGTCTTCCTTGCTCTTTCTCCAGTGGACAGTCACGTCTCCATCATCAGTTCCTCCCCCAGAGAGGGCAGGGAAGTTGACTTGTTCCTCCCTGTATGGTCTAGGCCAGCACTTTGGAAAAATATTTTCAGATCTCAGTACAATGAGGGTCTTTCATTTTGAAATGTCACCTTCCCATAAATGATTGTTTTTGTATGTGCAGAGTCTGTTTGGGGGTCATCAACTTTTGAGCTCACTGGGTGGGATGTGGGTCTCATGACATCATTCGTTCATTGTTTGGGGGCATGTCCTGTGTTTCTGTTACATAGTTTTGTAGCTAAGCAAGCCTGCTTCGTTTTCTAGTTAGCAAACCTGCTTTCTTGAGGAATCATTAACTTACGGGAGTTTCCCATATTTTTCTACTTACCCTCTGGAGTTAACCATTTAACCACCTATTTTATCCCTTAATCCTGTCCCTATCAGATTAACCCTTCATCGCTTAATGCCTTATCACTCAGTGTCATCATCCCTAAAATGGATGTAATAATACCTAATAATAATGTAATGGGGACATTACACATAGGAAGTGCTTAAATGTGTACCAGGCACGTACATAGGAGGGCTTCCCTGGTGGTTCAGATGGTTGGGGAAAAAAAAAGTCCGAATGCAATGAGGGAGACTGAGTTTCCATCCCTGGGTGGGGAAGATCCCCTGGAGGAGGGCATGCCAACCCACTCCAGTAATCTTGCCTGGAGAATCCAATGGACAGAAGAGCCTGGCGAGCTGCAGTCCATGAGGTAGCAAAGAGTGGGACAGGTCTGAATGGCTAGCACACGCACGCACATAGGAAGCCATTCACAGCCTATTGATCCGTCAGTTGGAAAGAATTCCTGGGTGGCAAGGCAGGTACCTCCAAAAATTGCTCTTCCACATCAAAAGCAATGAGAGCACTGATCTCAAAACTCCCCAAATCAATATTAATGTTTACAACTAGAGGAGTGTTTATTCCAGAAAAATTTCTGAATCTCAGAAAGAACAGGAAGCTTTGTGCAATTTTCACTTGCCCCAGCCCTCCCTCTCTCTTCCCAGCTCTGTGACAGCCTTGAAAACCCACAGCCTCATAAGGTCAGTAGCTGTGAGACCTAGCAGCCCAGCAGCCACTGGAGGGAGCCACACAAACTGCCCACAAACTCAGGAAAGGATACTCAGCATCATCTGTTGCTAGGGAAACGCAAATCAAAACCACAAGGAGATATTACTTCACATCCACTAGGAGGCTGAAAGCAAAGAGACAGACATCACAAGTGTTGGTGAGGCTGTGGAGAAACTGGACGCCTCGTGCCTTGCTATTGGGAATGTTAAATGATGCAGCCCCTTTGCAAAACAGTCCTGTGGTCCCTCAAAAATTTCAACACAGTTACCATACAACCCAGCAATTCTGTTCCTAGGTGTATCCCCAAGAGAATTAAAATCATATATCCACACGCAAACTTACACGTGAATGTTCACAGCAGCATTACTCATTATAGCCGAAAGTGGAAGTAACTTAAATGTGCATCAGCTGAGGAATGGATCGACAATGATACGCAATATACACACACCATGGCATACTGTGTGTGTGCGCTCAGTCAGTTGTGTCCTACTCTTTATGACCCTATGGACTGTAGCCCATCAGGCTTCTCTGTCCACGGGATTTTTCAGGCAAGAATACTGGAGTGGGTTGCCATTTCCTCCGCCAGGGGATCTTCCCGACCCAAGGATCGAACCCGCATCTCCTGAGTCTCCTGCACTGCAGGCAGATTCTTACCCTGCTGAGCCACCTGGGAAGCCCATGGTGGACAATTATTCCACCATAAAAAGGAATGAAGGACGGATACATGTGACAACATGTAACGGAAAACATCCTGCTCAGTAAAAGAAGCCAGTCACAAAAGACTACACCTCTGGTGGTTCAGTGGTTAAGCATCCGCCTTCCAGTGCAGGGAACATGGGTTCGATCCCTGGCCCAGGAACTAAGCCCCACAGTCACTACTGAGATGCACTCTGGAGCCCACCTGCCACCACTAAGACTTGACACAGCCGAAGACAAATGGATGAACATTCTTTAAAAGGCCACAGGTGTGGGATTCCATTCATATGAAATGTTTAGGCGAATCCCTAGAGCCAGAGAATATTATAGATTGTTGACTGCCTAAGGATCGAGGGTGGGGTAGGGAGTGACAGCTATGGGGTATAGGGCTTCTTTGTGGGTGATGAAAATGTTCTGGAATTAGATAATGGTGATGGCCACACGGCACTGAAAGTCTGCTAAAAACACTGAACTGGGTGCCTTATAAGAGTGAGCTTTACGGTATGCAAATTAAATCTCAATAAACCTGTTATTCAAAAACATTCTACTAACGTCTGGTCCAAGCACCATCATTTTGCCCCTGGGCCATCGGAGGGGCCTCCTCGGGGCCTTTCTGCCGCTGCTCTGCCTCCTTCAGGCCATGGTCCCCTCAGCGGAGAGTGTGGTTTTCTTGAAGTCAGAACTGTGAGCTTGCCTTTCCCATGTTCAACCCCCCTGCCTCTCTCACTTCCTCACACCGACCCTTCTTTCCTGATTCTAGGTCTTAGCACATGCTGTTTCATGTCGGATGAGCTTTTCCCTACTGTCTCCCTGGCTGAGTCCTGTCTCCTCTTCAGGACACAGCCAAATATCACCTCCTCCTAAAAGTCATCTAGAAACACCTGCCTGGATCGACTTGCCCATGGCTCACAGATCAAGCACTCATGTGATGTTCTTTGCACTTGTTCAGCACCCATTTCTCCCTGTGGTCAGAGGGGAGGTCTGGTGTGCCCACAGCTGTAACCTCAGCATCTCCATCAGTGTCTGGCACATCACACGTGCTCCATCAACACCTCTGAGTCAACTGCGTCCCAAGCAGCAATCCGGGCTTCAACACAACACAGGATGAACCCGAGAGCCTGCCCCCTCCTGCAGGGGCTCCTCTCTGTGACCTTGGACAAGACGCCACTCGCTCACCTGTGAGCCCCTGCCGGAGGCTTTCTTGGCAGGGCTTGTGCGAAAGTGCAAGTTACCTGGCTTTGGGAACCCCTGCACGAAAATACATGGTTCAGCAAGAGTTTCTCTTTATACAAGCTTTAGGGAAAAACAATCCCACCTCTCCTGCAGAGAAAGCTTGAGATGATTAGCACCACTCTGCAGATGGAGAAAGTGAGGTCTCATAAGGTGACTTGTCTTGCCTGAAAGCACACACAGCCCGAGAGAGGTAGAAACATTGCTTGATTTTTTTCATGCACACATTCACTCAATAAATACATATTTACTATTCAGGGTATTCTGGGCATGGGAAGATACAGTGGAGAAAGGTCAAGAGCAGGCCTGACTCCATGAAGCTGACACTCTACAAGAGAAGATAGGTAATGATTTCAGATGATGGCATTTGCTGAGAAAGAAATATTATACTATAGGGACTGAACTGGGTGGGGAAAGAAAGGAAAGGCTATTTCATTTGTGCTGGTCCGTGAAGGAGGCGACATTAGCCTGAGACCTTGGGAAGAACACTGCAGGCCGAGGAAACAGCCAGTGCAGGGGCACAGAGGCTATTCCCTGCTCTGAAATCTCATACGAGACTTCTGCTATGACACTGGCCTTCATCACATGACATCAGCTAGTGCCAGCAATTCGGGTGAAATCATCCTCTTTTAGGGAGCCATGTGCCCAGCTAAACTTGGAGCTGTTTCCAGGGTAAAAGAAGAGACCCAATATGCAGTGTGCAAAAAGCAGCTACTGTTAGAGCCCAGGCTGTGTCTCTTCCAGGATCTTTGGCCACCTGATGCAAAGAGCTGACCTCCTGGAAAAGGTCCCGATGCCGGGAAAGACTGAAGGCAAAAGGAGAAGGGAGTGGCAGAGGGATAAGATGCTTAGATGGCATCACTGACTCAGTGGACATGAATTTGAGCAAACTCTGGGAGATAGTGAAGGACAGGGAAGCCTGGTGTACTGCAGTCCATGGGGTTGCAGAGTCAGACGCAACTTAGTAACAGAACAACAAGATCCTCAAGGAAAGTTAGTGTGAATGCTCAGTGATATCCGGAAACAGCCTTCCTTTGGCTAATTCACCATCAACTCCTATGTGGCCATTCATCAAGGATCATTTTTGGACCTCATAAAATGTCCAACTCCTGCAACTCCCTTGAGGACCGTGAGTTCATTAGGTTTAGTCTCCTGTTTATGAGATGATGGGCTTTCTAACTGTCCTCACACAACCTCTTTCACAGCCCCCCAGCGCAGAGCATCCCAGCCATAGCTTTAGCCGAGTTCTCTCGTCTTCCTCCTCCCCTTCCACAATATCCGTGCTTTTTCAGGAACATCTTGAGGGTCCCTTTCCTTGACTATCTCTGACACTGAGGAAATCGGGAAAGAACTTTTTCCCCTTTGGTGGAGGGGACTGGGGAGAGAAGGGCTGGAGGTAGGAAGGGTGAGTGAGTAGGCAGCGACTAGGTCTAGAAACATTTTCTCCCAGGATTCCTGATGTTGGCAAGGGAGATGCCAGGTGGGATAGATGGGAATGAACTCTTCACAAGCCAGGTTCACGCCCTGAACAGTAGCGTAGTTTTGGCACATAATTCATGAACTAAAGTAAAGCCCCAGATGAAGAGATATCATTACAATTGCTGCATCCCTCTGCGAGTGCAAACAGAAACTTGATACTATCTTGGAGCAGGACCCACTCTCTTCTGGGAACTGGTGTTTCCCAGCATGGGACCTCATTGTCCCCTTGGCTGGAATGGTTGACATCAGAGGCTAAAGTTTTGAAATTTCTCCTCTGTTTCCCACACAGGGAAGATATACTTTACCTTGGGCGCTTGTCACCCAGTAGCTCAGTGTTGATCTCTTTTCATCATGGACATTTTCTTAGACTTCAGATTATTTGATGAAAGAGATCTATTGCTTTAAAAATATATATATTTGGAAACTATTGGTCTAGCTCTGGGATGGTGCTTTCAACTGTAAGTCTCCAGGGTTCATCTTAATTATGCTCTTTTTTTTTTTTTCTTTTTGCTATGATGCAGTTTTCAGACTAGGTTTTCTCCTGCAAATCCAGTTCTGTTTCTTCTTGTAATTAATCCTCTTTTCCTTCACTTGCCACCCCTCCCCTACCCTCTGTCCCCGTAGTTTGGCCAAGTCCAGGGCTATGCATGCCACCTGGGCCTGGCCAATCAGGAAATACATATTGCAATATACACATTCCATATTGCATCTTAGTGATCGATCAAGATGTAGTCATGCGATCCAATGAGCGTTAATAAAAGCCAATCAGCTCTCAGCTACGGTAACTGCAACAGTGCTCTCTCTATTCTGCTGTTTCCGAGACTTTACAGTGTGGACCTGGAGTGGCCGGTGGCCACCGTACTGCAGCTGGATGGCCTCTGCCCAGACGCAGAGGTGAATGAAAGATGAAGAAAGAGCCGCACGGTGACATCCTCTGAATTCCTGGAACCAATCACACCTATAGCAAAAATCCCCACCTTGCTTCAAATCTGTGACCCAATAAAATACTTGGTTTCCTGACTCCAACTTCAGTTGGAGTTTCTGGCATTTGCAACCAAAGTTTCCTGACCTGATAGAAGTCTCTCTTTCTCATGGGCCTTCTCTTGAAACTATCTGATTTACTCTATGATCTCGTGAGTGTAAGTACAAAACATCAGACAAGGACAGGACCCATCTCTTAGGTCTTTGGAGGGCAGACTTTCTCTTTTCTTCCTAGAATCCAAGCAAATAGACCAGTGACTGCCTTATGCTAGTGTCTTGACACCAGGCACTTTCTCTTCTTTATTATTTTAAAATTGTCCAGTGTGAAAGCCTCTGTGTTGATCCATAAGACATATGATGTGTGAGCGCTCGGGGGTGCCCCGAGGTCTGAGGCCCATTCCCTGCTCAGTGCTGCCCTTTTGCAAAACACTGGTCATTTTGTCTCTGAAGATGTGATTCCATTGCTCACACATCTGGCTATTTCCTCCAAAACCAATATTTTCCTTTTGGCTTAAGAGCCCATCTCAACATAAACATCTGAGCTCCTGAATGTTGCTCTAACAGCTTGACAACTCTGTAGGTGTAGAGCTGGCTGCCAGCCAATCCAAATTTTTCTGCTTCTTTCTTTTAATATAAACAGGGCCTTTGAAGAACTGTGGATTCACTGAATGAACAAATGAACTTGTTTACATAAAACATGCAGGGGGAAATTTCCACTGTGCTTCAGCATATAATCTGAGTCTGTTTTCTGATGGGCCAGTACATTATGGAGGTTGTTTTCTTAAACAAGGATGTCATCCTCCATATGTTGGCCTAATTATTCATCCCAGCCAGTAAGTTCAAGATTTGGGGAGGAGATGGAGATACAGAGAGAGGAGCAGTATTAAGTTCTGCTGTGTTGTTTTCACAAAGAGTGGACTTTTGAGTCTGGAAGACCCTTGCCCAGTTATAAGAAAGAAAGAAATAGGAGGGGACTGAAATCACAGCTTATTATTGAAAGACAGGTTTTCTGGGCAACCCTTCTGATCTCTACCCCAAGTATGCACCCCAAATCTAGTGATCTACATTAATCTGTAGACGGTAAAACCAGCAAGAGTCAGTCAGGACAGGGCTTGGGTGGGCTGATTAATGATAGTCGTATGCTATTTGGGGAAATAAAGCTTGCTTTATACAGACTCTAGCATGGAGCCCTATGAATCACCTCTTGGTTAACAAAGAAAACCCTCCCATCACTCTACTTGCTGACGACAAGTCACCCTAGTGGGAGGCTGAGGGTTTTCAGAAAATGGTTTGTGTGATATGTGAATTCAGAGATAGAACATGCTGGTGGGGCAGGAACAGAGGGTGGTGTGAGTATGAAATGTCAGTGGGGGTTGGGGTGGTGTGGGGCTGTTGGGGGCAGGAGGTGGTCATAGACATAAGCTCTCAGAGAGGCACTGGGGAATCCGTGGGAGCAACGTGATCTCACACATGGCCATCACTGAGCTCAATGCTGGGAAAGCTCCTACTTTATGAATGATTACTTTTGATCGTGGGTTGATGGAGAGCTCATTTAATCAATACTGGGAACCAGTAAAGTCTACTTCTAAACCCAATAAATTCGTCCTCCTACAAGAGGTTACATTTTATCATGATTTCTTTTGAATGGCCCATAAGTCTATACCTCTGGAATATTACATGTCTGGGACACCAAAATGAAATCTGACCATTCATTAAATAATGTTAGCATTTCAGCTAAGAGCCTAGTAGGTTTCTCCAGCAAGCCAGATAAGAACAACCATGATAATAATTCTAATAGAGGTCAACATTTAATGAATCCTATTTTGCAATATGGAGAAGGAAATGGCACCCCACTCCAGTACTCTTGCCTGGAAAATCCCATGGACGGAGGAGCCCAGTAGGCTATAGTCCATGGGATCACAAAGAGTTGGACACAACTGAGTGACTTCACTATCACTATATTTTGCAATAAGGAGACTGAGGCACAAGCTAATTTAGCGCCTGGCTCAAGCTAAG
Source organism: Nanger dama (assembly GCA_917880005.1). NCBI lineage: Eukaryota > Metazoa > Chordata > Mammalia > Artiodactyla > Bovidae > Nanger > Nanger dama. The sequence goes on from CAKJTW010000042.1 coordinate 7,025,130, forward strand.
GCATCAAATAAATGATGGAGCCAGGATTTCAACACTAGTAGTCTTCCCAGGGGGCTCAGGGGTAAAGAACATGCCTACAATGCTGCAGTCACAGGTTTGATCCCTGGGTCAAGAAGAGCCCCTGGAGAAGGAAATGGTAATCCACTCCAGTATTCTTGTCTGAGAAATGCCGTGGACAGAGGAGCCTGGTGGGCTAACGTCCAAGGGGTCGCAAAGAGTCGGACACAACTCAGAGACTAAACAACAAACGGCAGATACTAACAGCCCCGGTTGAGGGTCGGGGGGTGAAAGGAGGGGACTAAGGGTCCAAGTCTTTGCTGAATGAAGGGGGTGTGCGGCTGGAAAGCAGTGAGCAGGGGATGATGGGTGGTGTGGACACAGGGCGAAAAACTCACGCAAGACATACTTTCGAAACCAGAAAAAAGCAAGTGGTACATTAAGGGCCATAGAAGCAAAGAGGACACTGGCCCCACCTCTTTACCTGACTCCTGAGAAAAACAAAGAAGAGACTCCTCTGACTTGAGAGACATGCCCGTCCTCGGAGAAAGGCAGATTTCAGGGAAGTCTGGTCAGTGGTAGGGCTGGTGGAGAATTGTCTGAAGATACTGGGGAGGGAGGGAGATTGTTGATCAAATCATTGATTCAAAGATTTTAGGAGGCAGAGAAGAGGATGAGTGAGGGAAAGGATCACAGGAGGTAAAAATTAGCTGAGAAAAAAAAAATTGTTGATAGAAAAGAACCAACATATGGATAAACGGAATCCCTAAAGGAAACACTCTAGTAAGGGAACAAAACAAATATCAAAAACCAAAATTCAAGAAAGTTTTCCTAAAATGAAAATAAAAAGGATTTGAAACTATTTATTGAAAGAGCATACTGCATCCTGAGAATTGTGACCTGAAATGACCGAGGCCAAGTTTAAGTAAAGTCACTGGACTGTGGAGAAAATGAAAAAAAAAAAAAAAGATCTTTCAGATACATGATTGAAATGTCCAGGGAAGCATGAAATTCAGGCCTGGTTGTATCCGTTGGCTTAAATTATTTCATCAGGACTGACCTTTCTGACTGGTTTTCTCTCATCTTTATTTCCATCATGTGGATCCAAGTGCCAGCAAATTTTCTCCATATGGCGTTTCAAAGAATTTCTCAGCTTACAGTATTACAGGATAAAATCCAGCATACAAAGAATGTCTCTTTATTTAACAATCACAAAAACTGTTCAGGAATTGCATTTCAGGGGACTAACAACTTGGAATTAATCCAGGCGGTGAATAAATCTGATGCTCTGATTGGTCAGGCAAGGTCACCTGCTCACACCTGCAGTCAGCCAGGAGATCCCAGTGGATTGAGAGTGGGAGAGGAGTGTATTCCCTCGAAAAATACAAATGTTGTCCTTAAAAGGAGAAGAAATGTATAAAGCACATGTAAAACAACTTCTGTCCACCAAAATTCTTAACCTTGTTCTTTCATGCCTATACTTTTTGGTCTATTGCCTGGGAGGAGGCCACATGGGTGGTAGCAGATGAAAGGATGGTTGACGTGTGGCTGGAAACAGGATTCCACACATCACCCGGGTCTCCATAATAAAGAATTTGTCTGCTGTTTGTCCTGAGTTCCTGGGAGGGAACTTCCTGGTGGGTGAACACATCTCTGTGCCAAGAGGTAATGTGCTCTGATTCCATGAGAAGAGGACACAGAGACTCTGGGTTTGAGACACTCACCGACCTCACCCCACGTGTCTCTCCATTTGGCCGATCCTGGTTTGTAGTTTTTATACTAAGACTATAACCAGAAATGTGACGAGTACCGTGAGTCACTGTAGTGAATTATTGAACCTGACTGGGTTATAGGAACCCCTGGGTTAGTAGCCAGTTGGCTAGAGTGTGGGCTCCCTGGGGACCCCCAAGCTTACAGCTGGTATGTGAAGCGAAGGCAGCTTGTTGGGGGCAGCGCCCTGCATGGGTGGAGTCTCATGAATTCTGGGTGGTTAGCATTACAACCGCATTGCAATATTGTACCATCCCTTCCTGAGGGCACTTCAAGCTAGAACCTGGAAATCCCCAGTCTCAGAAGATCACACAATTCAATCCTTTAATCCTGCTCCTGTGGAAAGGCTCAGGTGCGGAAGGACTGCGCAGGCAGCAGACACGGCCAGGGTCAAGGAAGGCCAGGTCTGTCCACTCCCTTTTGGCACTTGAATTGTGCCAGAGCTCACCTTGGCCATCACCTTGGCCAGCTGCTTCACCTCCCACCTGGCAAATGGGCAGGGAATGGACAGGTGGGAGCCACACCCCCACTCGCCTGTCTGTTTCCCTGGCTGGAAACCCAGGGTAGACAGTGGCTGGAGAGGGAAGGAGGAGCCCATGGGAGCTGCAGTCTCGTTTGGCTTCTCCCTGTTAAGCATCTGGGGTACCTGGAAATGGGTGACAGACTCCTTCTGAAACCACCCCCTGGCTCCACATCTCGGGGTTTCGGCTGACTTTGACATTTTCTTCTTACCGCTTCACCTCTCCTCTCTCCCTTCTTGTTTTTGTTTGTTTGTTTGTTTTTCCTCCTGGGCTCTGCCCCTGGTATAAAGAGGAGGCAGTGAATGGGCATCTAGTTTATTGGGGCAATAAAAGGCATCGGGTTTCATGACCGTAAGACTCCTCTGGAATAAGCATTGTGCACCTAACCTCACCTCCCGTGCACCATCTTTCTGGAATCTAAGGATGCTGAGTAGGACACATGAGGACACAGATTTCCTAAACAGCCTGGAACTGATCTTGGTTGGGGATAAGAGATGATCGTACTTCATTTACTCACCGGTACCCTGACCAGTACACAGCTCATTGTAACTACTCCATGACACGCCTATGAACCCAAATACTGGATACTCTGTTCTGGAAATGCCTCTGACTGGGACTTCTCCCAATAACCCAGACCCTTTTCCATTGAGTAGCTCAAAGGCAGTGTGTGTGTATGTGGGGGGATAGTGGGGGAGGGTGTTCATGTTGGCTTTCCTGGGATGGAAACCTGCCTGGCTCTCTTTGGTAAATCTGCTTCCAAATACTTGCTCCTAAATGGGTCAACTGTTCTCTCCTGACCACACTGAAGCTGGCAGCCAGGGATGGACAATTAATCTTAAGACTCAGTTTCTGAGAGAAGAAAGTAATCCATCGTTTTAGCCAGAAGTGTTGGGGGTGCCAGGCTGGGACCTGGTGAGAAGTGGGCCAGCCTGGGGTTGGTTTAAGAGCCACAGAGAGGTCACAGCATCGGCCCTTCATGGAAGACAGGGTGAGAAATACCCTGGCCTCTCCCTTCCTCCAGCCTCCAGTCCCCAGACAGTGCTTTTGATTGGCCAAACCCTGCCCAAAGCCTGAGGACAAGGGAGCCTGTGGGAATCAGGGGACAGGCTCCTTATGATACTGACCAGAGCAGGGAAGGGCAGGCAGTGACCCGCACAGAGAAAGCAGGAGGCCTTGAGACAATGGGCCTTCCTAAAAGCTGGGCCCCCAAGGCAGGCCTCTCAGTTTGCATTTCTGAAACCTTCTGGGCTGATCCAATTCCCCGGGAGCCCTTCAGGGTCACTCTTTAGAAGAGGATTTTTTTTTTCCCCCTGGCTCTTGGCAGTGTTGTTACAACAAATATACAGTCTGTTACCCGGGCGTGGGCACTTCGCTGTCACTCTCTGTGTGTCTCTCTCCAGCTCTCAGTGCATCTTTGGGCTGCACAATAAATATTCCTGAAGCACCTTCCATTGGCGGGGGGCCAGGGATAGGGGCGGGCAGCGCCCGTCTCAAGGGAACGCAAATATGAGAACAGCAGTGTCTCCACCATGCAGCGAGGAAAGTGGATGGTCCTGGTGCCGCCTGAGGGAGTCACAGGGATGAGGCGCTTGAAGAGTCTCCAGAGAGGGATGTGCTTCCCTCCGCCCCACACAGTCAGGGAACAGCGCCCGGACGCGAAGAGACGGATGTGAGCCATGGGATGCGGGTCCGCCAGATCGTCCCCTTTCCACCTCTTTCTGTAAGAACATTGGGACTTTATGGTTAGAGGCATGGACTCGGGAGATGGCCTCTCTTTAATTCCTGGCCCCCAGCTGGCTGTGTGACCTCTGGAAAATGACTCCAGGGAAATGCCAACCTCTTCTCAGGCTCGTCTCCATCTACACAATGGGAATAACAATAGTACTCAGTGCAGGAGACTCGGGTTTGATCCTTGGGTTGGGAAGGTCCCTTGGAGAAGGGAATGGCAACCCACTCCAGTACTCTTGCCTGGAGAATCCCATAGACAGAGGAGGCTGGCAGGCTACAGTCCATGGGGTCGCAAAGAGTTGGACACAACTGAGCGACTAACATACAACACACACCCCTACCTTATAAGGCTGCTATGATAACCAGGCCAGAGGGTCAGGGTGCCTAACTGTTGTATCATAAAATGCCCGGAGTCTAGGGCTGCCTAGAAGTTCGAGGGTTCCTTGGATACAGGACTTTCAGTGTTAAAAACCAGCACGATTCCAGGCAAGCTGGAACAGATGGTTGTCTTATTAAATCTCATTCATTAACATAATAGGAGTTTTTCCCAGCTCACATGGGGTTGGGTAGCTGCCCTCCCGTGATGATTCAGGGACCCATGTCCTAATTTTCAGCTCCACCAAGACACACTGGATGCTGTTGCAGGGCTCTCGGGCCCAGTCACGTGTGATCGGTCAAATCTAAGTGGCATGGTCACACCTAACCACAGGAGCCTGGGAAATACAGTTCTTGTTTGGGAGAAGAATCTGCTTTAAGGGGGACATGCTGGTCTCTGCCGCGAGAGTAAATGAGGCGAGGGAAGCGAAGCTTCCAGGGCAACGGTGGCCACCAAGGGCAATGCGTTACTGGCGGTGGTGGTCTCCTCCTCCTCCGCCACCTTCTGCTATTCACCTACTGAGAGAGGCCTTCCCTGACCACCCCAGCAAAGCGACCTCTCCGCTTCTCCAGCACTCTCTGCTTGACAGCATGAATTTCTTGTTTCCTTATTGTTTCCCTGTTTATGCCCATCACCCTACCCAAGTAGATGTCCCATAGAGCCAGGGCCCTAGTTATCTGCTATGCCCGGCACCCAACACCCAGCTCAGCAAATACCTCCTGGAGGAAAACAGGGTGAAGAGCGGGCTGAGCCTTCCATGCAGAAGGCCCTCTTTCATCACTCAGTCTGTCATTTCCCCGAGTCCTTAGTCTCCTGGGGGCCCCCTGGACCCCCTCCCTCCCCTCCCTCCCTCCCTCCTTCTCTCACCTCCAGCCCCTGTTTCCCGGGAACACGCATTATCCACGGCATCCATTCTGCCCCCTGGTCCAGCCCCCTGGCTGCTGTTTCTCCAGAAAGATCTCCCAAGCACTTTATTCCCACCCTTATCCCACACCTCTTTTTGAAGAGCAAGGTTTGTTTTGGTGCAAATGTAATTAACACACATTCAGTAAACACCTTATGCCACAAATTGTATCAAAGTCCTCATTATTAGACTCTGCAGATGGCTTCTGGGTACAAAATATTTATATGTCTTGTTTCGGTGGCATATGGCCTGAGAGGGGAGAACGACAGGGATGGAGCTGGTGACACTTCTCCCAGCATGGCCTCCTCTCTGCTGCCTCTGGGGATGTCAGCGCACGCGCACACACACACACACACACACACACACGCACACATACACACACGCACATACACACACACACACACACACACACACACACACACACACACACACACACACACACACACACGCACACACACTCCCTGTTTAGAAGTCTGGGATGAGGCCCATGGGTGGCTCTCCCCAGATATCCCACAGGCCACTGGCCACAGGCCTCTGATCAGTTACAGCTAGGATGTGAGAGACTGTGCGATGCGTCTGGAGGTACTGGGTTGTGCAGAGAGTAGGGTAGCTTTGCTGGGCTCTGGGTGTCTGGGAATTTATCCTGGTGCAATTCATAGATTCTGAGAAGAGGAGGGGTCCCAGGTTCCCCGCCAGCCCCTCCTTCTGTTTGACAGATGAGGAAACAGCTGGTAGGCTGAGCAGACACTCTGAGTTCAAATCCCAAGAACTTTTTAGTTTGCCTGATTTTTTTCCGCTGAGAAGTGGGGATAACAACAGAACCCACCTCACAGAGTTGGTGGAATAATAAAAATGTTGATATACTTAAAATTCTGGGCAAAGCTCCTGGCATGCAGAAAGTACACAGTGTTACATTTTTATTGTTAGAGTCAGTATCATATCCCCTGAAAGAAAAGGACGTGGAAACGTGCAGCTGTTCTTCTGTGTTTTAGATCCTAAACCTCCTGCTCACTCCTTTATATATGATTCTAGACTTTAAAATACAGAGACATCCTTCACCAGCCCCTGAATGCAGACAGTTGCGTGTGCAGCTTCCTAGTAGCTCAGCAGTAAAGATCTGCCTACAGTGAAGCAGCAGCAGGAGAAGCGGGTTCGATCCCTGGGTTGGGAAGGTCCCCTGGAGGAGGGCATGGCAACCCACTCCAGTATTCTGGCCTGGAAAATCCCATGGAGGGAGGAGCCTCATAGGCTGCAGCCCATGGGGTGGCAAAGAGTCAGACATGCCTGGAGCGACTGAGCCCAACAGGCCCCAGCCTGCTGTGCCTGATGGGCAATTGAGGCATGTTCAGCCTCTCAGGTGGCACCAGGTAAAGAACTTGCCTGCCAGTGCAGGAGACGCGGGAGACGTGGGTTCCATCCCTGGGTCGGGAACATCCCCTGGAGGAGGAAATGGCAACCACTCCAGTACTCTTGCCTGGAAAATTCCGTGGACAGAGGAGTCTGGTGGGCTACAGTCCATGGGGTCACAAAGAGTTGGACTTGACAGAGCAGGCACAGATGCATTTATTAGGCACGTTCAGGGTGTGTTTGCCCCTGGCTTCTGCCCTTTCGCTCAGTTGCTCAGTCATGTCCAATTCTTTGCGACTCCATGAACTGCAGCATGCCAGGCTTCCCTGTCCTTCACCATCTTTCATAGCTTGTGCAAACTCAGGTCCATTGAGTTGGTGATGCCATCCAACCATCTCATCCTCTGTCTTCCCCTTCTCCTGCCTTCAAACTTTCCCAGCATCAGTGTCTTTACCAATAATTCGGCTCTTTGCATTAGATGGACAAAGTATTGGAGCTTCAGTATCAGTCCTTCCAATGAATATTCAGGGTTGATTTCCTTTAGGATTGACTGGTTTGACCTCCTTGCAGTGCAAGGGGCTCTCGAGAGTCCTCTTCGCCCTATACTTGGTCTATACATGGGCCCCTCCCCAACACCCCCTCCCTGAGACTCTGCTCCTACTGAGAGAGCCTGTAGGCTCCCAGGCCCAGTGCTGAAGTCTTAGGAACCGGGAAAGAGGAGCAGAAGTGGCAGGGGATGGGAAATAGGGAACGATCTGGGTGCCCGATAGAGAAAAGCGTGCACTGGTGCCAGCCTTTCTAGAGGCAGTTTGGCACTGTTGAACAGCAATAAAGATGTAAGACCTGAATGTCGGCCATTGTGTTCTTGGTAGATCCCCAGCTGAAATGCATTTTGTATGCACAGCAGGAGGCTGTGTCCAAGGACATTCACCCCTGCAGCACTGGGAATAGCCCCGGTGTCAGAACGACCCAGGTGTCCATCCTCAGTAGAGTGAATAAATTCACCGTGATGCTCTCACCCAGTGGCATACGTCCCATCAAGAGTGAAAGGTGAGATGCAACTACATGCATGCCATCACTGAGCGAAAGAAGCTAGGGACCCAACTCTCTTTCGTGAAAAATCCCCCTCATAGTACATCCACAAGCAGGGAACACTAAACTAGCGTTTGTCTAGCCAAGCAGGGAATGGCAGAGTGAAAATGGAGAGAAAGAAGGAAGCTATTACCCGAAGTCAGAACACCGATGACTTTTAGGAACTGAGGAGGCTGTGATTGAGCCAGGAGACACAGAAAGCTTCTGTGTCAGCTGTGTCTTGATGTGGCGGGAGGAGGGGCACCTGAGTACTCACTTGATAAAAATCTGTTCATAACAATAAATATTGGAGCTTCCGCGTGGCTTAGCGGTAAAGAATCCGCCTGCATTGCAGCAAACGCAGATGATGCGGGTTTGGAAAGATCCCTTGGAGGAGGGAACGGCAACTCATTCCAGTGCTCTTGCCTGGAGAGTCCCATGGACAGCGGAGCCTGGCGGGCTGCGGTCCATGGGGTTACAGCGAGTCAGACACGACTGAAGCAGCTGAGCACGCACACACACATTATAAGTGCTACGTAATTTTCTAGGTTTCTAAAAAGTAATGGTTCCACCAACTCAGGGGTGGACACTTACTCCTTCTCCTCAATCTTATGAGGTTATACGAAGTTGTTTCCATGTAACCTCATGCTCCAGCGACAGATAAAATCAAGTGGCTTTGTGCCACTTCGTTGACAACTGTAGATCTGCCCCACCTTGTATTCTCAAGCGCCGTAGCTGGCAAAGAGAAGGGCATTCCGGTCTGTGCCAAGCAAGCCTGGCAGAATGGCTGGTGTGGGGTGGGGCACAAAAGGAGCCTGGTCTTGTTTTCTCAGGGGTCCCCATCCCCCAGAGCCAGCTCTCCAGCCTCAGTTCTGAAACATGATGTTTTCTGCTTTGTAAACAAACAAACAAAAAGAACAAGGCAATGAAAACTTGTTTGGAACCCTAGGGGATGCCACATTCCTGCTGTTCCCAGCCAAAACTGCTCTCAAGACTTCTCTATCCACCCTCAGGATGAGAAAACAAAATCGTTTTCTTTTCGGCGAGCGATGAGGAGCCAGGAAGAAGGCGCTGTTTGTTTGGACTTGCAGCTCTTTGGGGCTTCGTTTCATTTGTTTGCTTACTTATTTACACTTTTCTCTGGTCTGAAGTTGAGAGCAGGTTTGGGTCCCGATGGCTTGTGTGTGACCTGGTGGCTGTCCTGGTGGAACAGAACTTGGCACCACGGCCCTGCAGAGGGAACCACAGCACGGCTGGGGGCTATTCTGCAGGGAGAATTTCTGTCCCTGGTTGGTGGCCCTGTTCTTTTGGTTCACTTTCACCTGCTTCTCCCGAGGCTCTTGCTGGGACAGAATTAGAAGCCTGAAGCAAATGAATAAAAGCAGCAGCTGACTGTGCTCATGTCCACTGTGTGCTGAGCACTGCGTGCGTGCATGCTCAGTTGCGTCTGACTCTGTGCTCCGCTGGACTGGAGCCCACCAGGGCTCCCCTGTGCATGGAATTTTCCAGGCAAGAATACTGAAGCAGGTTCCCATTTCCTACTCCAGGGTATCTTCCTGACCCAGGAATCAAACCCACATCTCTTGCATCTCCTTCATTGGCAGACGGATTCTTTACCACCGAGCCACCTGGGAATCCCTTCCACCTTGACTCATTTAAACCCCATGCTTCCCTCTGTGAGAGGTATGTTGACTATTGTGCCCACTTTATAAAGGAGGCCACTGGGGCCTAGAGAGGTTAAGCCACTTGCCCAAGGCCACGTTGCTACTCCCTGGAAGAGCTGGGGTATGAATACTGAGGATCTATAATCAAAGATTCCTTTCACTCCTCTGGAGAGAGCATCTTCCCATCCCCACCGCAGGACAGAGTGAGCAGGGGAAGACCCAGTCCTGGGAGAGATGCTCTGGGAGTGTATCTACAGAGGCCTTGCTGCCCAAGAGACTGTACCCTTCACAGGGGACCTGTCCCTGCAGAGAGCCAGCCCCTCCTAAAAGGCCCCACCCCCCCAGGACATGCAGGACTCATGTTTCATGGCCGGAGAGTCAGGCTAAGTGCCATCACTGGCTGCTGGTTACAGACCAGGCACAGAACTGGGCTCTCGAGGCAGCCGTGGACAGGACCAGGTACATGATGTGCCGTGGAAGAGCCACTCTTTCAGGGACAGAAACTCCAAAAGGGGACTTACTCCCCGAAGATGTGGCACTCCTTCATTTAAAATCATCAGAGCAAATAAGAACATCTATGCCATTTTGGACTGCAAAGCAGAAATAGAGACAAAGACACAGAGAACAAATGTATGGGCATCAAGGGGGAAATGGCAGGGTGGGATGAATTAAGAGATTGGGATTGACACACATACACTATTGATCACTCTCTGAGACCCCATAGCCCATCAGGCTCCTCTGTCCTCGGGGATTCTCCAGTCAAGAATACTGGAGTGGGTTGCCATGCCCTCCTCCAGGGGATCTTCCCAACCCAGGGATCGAACCCAGGTCTCCCACATTGCAGGCAGATTCTCTACAGTCTGAGCCACCAGGGAAGCCCATTCATTACTGATACGGTGTATGAAATAGATAACTAACGCGAACTTACCATATAGGTCAAGGAGCCCCACTGGGGCTCTATTTTTATCCAATAAAAATTTTTTATTGGATAATATAATAATAAATTTGGATAATATATTGGATAATATAATAATAAAATTAAAAAACATCAAAGCAAATCCAACCCTGGGCTTATCTGCTCTGGCGGGAAACTGACTCTCCATCATTCTGGGGGCTCTTGCCCACTGTGGTTTAGACCAGACTCCAGGGCTGGTCTGACCTGACCCAAGGAAACCCCGAAAGGGCTGCTGGTGTTAAGGCAGGAAGGGCTGATCTGTGTTTCCGAGCCCATCACCTAAGTCTCAGTTCTGCCTCTTAGCAGCTGCGTGACTTTGGGGAAGTTATTCCTTCACTCTTTGTGTACCTCAGTTTCTTCATCTATAAAAGGAAGTAACAATAGTCCCTAAGAAGCTCCAATACGTCGGCCACCTGATATGAACAGCTGACTCACTGGGAAAGGCTCTGATGCTGGGAAAGATAGAGGGCGGAAGAAGGAGAGGGCAACAGAGAATGAGATGGCTGGGTGACATCACTGATTCAATGGACGTGAAGTTGGTGAGAGACAGGGAAGCCTGGAGTGCTGCAGTCCATGAGGTCGCAACGAGTCGGACACAACTTGGCAGCTGAGCAGTAACAGCAACCAAATGCATGGAGTCGTCATGATGATAAAATCTCTTAATACATAGGAAGCACTGCAGACGATGGGTGGCAGATAAGAAGTACTCGGTCCCCGTTAGCTGGGTGGGTGGCAGATAAGATAGTGGTAACGATGGTTGTCATGAGGACCTCTCGTGGCCTCTGCCAAGGTCGTGCTCCGGAGCTCTGCTGAGTGGCAGAGACACCCGTCCGCTGAGCATCAGTTTCTGCACTGTTTTCAGAAGTGCCTTTGGAGGGTTCCAGGGCTGCGAGTCAGTTCCCCCAGGTGGTCCCATCCACACAGTGGGACAGGGCTGTCATCCCCGGTACTCTTCCTAGCAGCTTCACAGCAGCCGAGCAGGGCTTTGCTTCCTAACCACTCACCGCTGTTATAAAGCCACCGAACCTGGTTTAGTGCCTGCAGACCCCTGGCAGAATCGGGTCGCTGCCACACCTAATGGCAGCCTTGGCAGGCCATCAGCTGTGCTTTCCTTCTGCTGATTCAGGACCCTGCCTGCCACTGGTTGATGGCACTCTGCGGGCTCCTGTCCCAGGGCTCAGCACCCGGCTGGGGGCAGGAGATCCGGGGCAGCTCTGGTGGACTTTTGAGGATGAAGGCAGGACTCAGGAAAGGGGGTGCACAGTGGGCACCCCTGGAGGGGGCTGGCTTGGGCCTGGGAAGGACGAGTCTTTTTTCCTTCATTTCCCAGAGGAACAAAAAAAGCCTGTGCTAAAAGGACCTCACTGTTGGGCTTTAAGAGAGATGGAAGTGTCCAGAAAGCATTCTAAGCACAGGCTGGGGACAAGGGAGTATTTAGGTAGACCTACCTGCCTTGGAGCAGGCATGGAACCCATCACGAGGCGCTTCAGTACCAGGCCAGACATTGTGGTTTTCACTTCTCCCCTTAACTGAGGAATCAACACTGCACATCCAGATTCTACCAAGGCCAGGTGGCAGCCCTAAGCAGGGGGTGCCCAGCCCTGGAGGGACCACACACATGGCCCGAAAGAGGCTGCTGTGCATTTTTACAGTCACTACCCAGGGATGCCAGCCGGGTGCTATCACGCTTTGTCTTTGCAAGGGAAGTCGGAGGGCTGGATTTTTATGAGAACACGAAGCTGGAGCCGACTGGCATCCGCATGGGGGGCGGTGGTGGTGGTGGGGGAGGGCTTCTGCCCAGGCAGCTGGGCAGTGGGAGATTTTGTCAGCAAGGAGTGGGAGTGGGGTGGGAGTTTGTGGCACACTCATACTTGGCCTGGGTCGAATCCCTCAGCCGAAGCCTGCCGGGACTCAGGGGGTGCTGCTGGGGGCAGCCGGCCCCTGTCTTCCTGGAGGCATCTGCTTTCCAGCAGCCTCTCCAAATGGGGCCGGAGGCACCTGGAACCACTTAGGAGCCCCCATTCCCACATCTCTGAGAGCTCAGGAGTCAGAGAGACGATTTGACCTTTGCTGCAACCTGAGTGGACCAGGAGAGAGGGACTGAGTCCACCAAAACACGGGGCCTCCGCTCTGCCCTTTGCCCCTCTGACAACTCCACCCAAGCAAGGGCTGCTCTAGCTACGACCCAGGCACCTCCCCTGCCGGGGGCCCTCCCCCTGGGGTGCATACATTAGCATATATTATTTAATCAAGAACAAATCCACTCAGCCTGCCAGGGGGCAGGGCATAGAGCAGAGACTTAAGCTGGAGGAACTTGAATGATTTAGAAATGTCAGAGATTTGGAGCCCTGGGCTTACGAGTAGATGGAAGGACAGACTGCCATGGGGTGGGCTGGGGGTGGGTGTGGAATGGCCCTCTGCAGGGACTGAGAGGTCCCCAGTGTGACCTGAGTCTGAGCAAGCTCCAGGAGATAGTAAAGGACAGGGAAGCCTGGCGTGCTGGAGTCGCAGAGTCGGACGTGATTGAACAACAGAGTGAAACTCACCATCTAAGCCCAGCTTCCCCCCACCCTCCTATTTTCTCTCCAAATGGGCCTGGAGATTCTCTCTGGGAGAGTGAAGGGGCAGGAACATGGGGACACTTGAGAACTGGCCAGACCGCCCCAGAGGTGGTGACAGGGCTTGTAGACAACAGCCCTCTGGGCCTTGGCTCCCAGTGGATGGCATAGACATGTCAAGGAGGAAGATCCTAGGGCCAAAGGCAGGTGGGGTCTGCCCAGTGTGGACAGCAGAGGAGATGGCCCCAGGGGCTCTCTAGACCCGGGGATGGTGGCTTAAGTCAGGCCCCAGCAGGACCAAGAAAAGTACCAGGAGGACTGGGAAGAGAAAAGGACGTAACCAGAGATGGCCCAGCAGCAGCCTGGAGGGAGGCGGGCATGAGGCTGGCCAAGCAGGCCTGGTCAGAGTGTGGACGCAGGTGGAGGGAGCAGCCAGCAGCATGGGGAAGCAAGAGTGCTCAGGGCTCTGGTTCAGTGCTCGATGGAAACCAGTGCCTTCACTTTCTCCCAAATCCTCCAAGCTGGGTGGCTCATCATGCCCGCGATGCAGAGGAGGTGCCTGAGAAAGCGGTTTATCTAACGACTCAGAGCCCCTAGTGATGGAGCCAAGGTGCCTCATATGGATCAGCGCTACCTGGCGTGGCCTTTTCAAAGGCAAACGGCCCAGGGTCTGAACAGGCCTTTCCCAGAGAAGGGGGTTGAGAGGGAACATGACACATGTTCCTGGGTGGCCTCACGTGTGTCCTCAGCTTAGATGGGACCCAGAAGGCAGGACACAAGCTCCCAGGGTGGGTTTCAGGGGAATCTCTCTGCCTTTACTGAAGACAGCATCGTTCCAACACACAAGCTACGACTCACTGCACATAAACATCCACCCACATGCGTGGCTTCATCCCTCAGCAAGGGCACAAATGCACCCACGCATCACCCACTCGATGCATTCGAACACAAGCACACCCCAGTTATACCGAATAAACATACCACATGCTTGCTCATCTGTTTTCATTCACTGAACATCTCCTGAGCTCTGGGTGCTTCTTGGCAAGGCAGCCTGTCGGAGGCCCTTGGAGGCCAAGGAGGGGCATCCAGCTGTGTGCAGGGTAGGGCAGGGAAGGTTGCCAGGGAGAGCAGAGTTATGCCCAGTCTTGATGGATCAGAAGGAATTTGCCTGGAAAGGGCCGGGGGAGGGGGTGGGGGGACCAGTGATTCATTCATTCATTTTGGCTTTGTTAAACCTTTGTTTGTGTACAAATTATCTGTGTCCTCTGTAGAATAGAAGCTCCAGGAATTTTGTTTCACTCATTGCTTTGTCTTAAGCAGGATCTGACATACAGGGACCTGTTAATAATTACTATTGAAAGAATGAACTCATCCTCCCTGAGGGATTCTCACGGAGGTGACTTGGCTCCTATTGCATGTGATGCGTTGTTTCAAAATGTTCACAAAGAATAAGGATCCTTCTGCCCCTTCATGGAGAAGAGGACGGAATCAGTGTTTTTTCCGCTGAAGAGAGTGGCTTGAAGTGAAGTTAGGCAGAGCCAAGGTTCGAAAACCTGGGTGTTTCAGAGTTACAGAGCAGGGGGTGCATGGGAGATGGAGGAAGAAAAGAAAGAGTTGGAGAAGTGGAGGGAGGGAGAGAAGCAGAGGGAAAGGATCAAAAGCCAAAAGACTTGGGCCTCTGAGAACTAAGTGGCCTCGGCCTACTTTGGAAACACCAGTTGGAAATGAACCAGCCTGGAGGACAGAAGGGAACGCGCGGGCTCACTGACCACGCGGTTTTGAACAAACCTCTGGTTTCAGAGTTGCAGGAACCCAGGGGCTGGACTAGAGAGATGTTTCCCCGTGTGAGTGAATTTCAGGTGGTACCCAGATGCACACTTTTCACTTAAATAATGATCAGAAATGAAAGAATGTCATAATGATGACTCAAGGATGAGGTTATCTCCTTCAAGCCAACGTAAAGCTGGTCTGGGGAGATGTTGGTGGGCGGGGAAGGTGCAGGTACGTGGCACAGGTGCTGGTGGGTGTGAATGCTGATGTTTGGGAAACACAGACCTAGGTGAGAGCGAAGGAGGCCTCTGGTTGTGTGGTTTCAGGGTATGGCAGGACCTGGGGGACTTGAGAAGGGGCCCCCATGGAGCTCCCGCTGCCCCTCCCCACCCTGCTCTCCTTAAGAGAAAGGAAATCTGCTAAGGTTTTACTGGGATGAGAGGCTGCTGCCTACATTATCACGAAGTCAGGAAGCATCCTGAACGGATGAGAACAATTCTGATTAGTGAGCCCTTTGCGCTGTGTGTGCTAAGTTGCTTCAGTCATGTCCCACTCTGTGCCTGCCAGGCTCCTCTGTCCATGGGATTCTCCAGGCAAGAATACTGGAGTGGGGTGCCATTTCCTTCTCCAGGGGATCTTCCCAACCCAGGGATCGAACCTGCATCTCTATGTCTCCTGCATTGGCAGGCGGGTTCTTTACCACTGGCACCTCCTGGGAAGCCAGTGAACACTTAAGGCTCCAAACAAAGCAGACTCTGAGGCCCTCCACTGGCTACTCTGCCTCCTGGATGCCTTCCCTGTGCCCTGCCTCCAGCTGCTCCTTCCCATCTGGGTCCACCTTCCTGAAAGCTTTCCCAGCCGCTCTGTGACACACGCCCGCCTACCCTCATCACTCTCTCACCCAAGGTTTCGTCTTGTCCTCTTGGCTTGAATCATTTATTTGTCAACGTGTCAAGGGTCCATTTCCCCAACTATGTGTCATTTCCACGAGCAGGGGCTGTATCTGGGGTGTTCACCGCTGGCGCCCCATAGAGGCCCTGATATTTGCTAAATGATTGAACAAACGGCCAGGCGGTATCCTGATTGTCTGCCGCTGCCTCTTGAACGTGCATTTTATTATATGTTCAAGATACACCAGTGTTGTTCTTTTTTTCTCTTTCTTCCAGGGCAGACCTCGAGGGCCTTTGTGCTATAACTAGAGCTGGCATCAGCATGTTTTAATAATAGAAAGTGGAGGGACGGGCGGCGTAGCTGAACATCATTTAAACAGAACCTGCGCCTCTGGCCTCGGAGAGCTCATCAAAGGCCCTGCACATCTGTCACGGTTTGGGGTGTCTTGGTCAGCCAGCCCCCCAGAGCCCAGGAGGGAAGCCACAGTCCCTGAGGAGGCCTGGCCGATTTGTGCTCAGTGTTTGCACTCAAGGAAAGGCTTTGCAAAGACAAAAGCTTTGAGGCACAAGCCCAGCTGCCCAGCGAGGCTGCCAGGTTGGCAGATTTCCATGGAGACCACAGAAGCACAGCTGTTCCTTCTCACTTACCAGGCATCGCTCTGAGTCTGCAATGTCGGGGCGTGGAGCCTGCGTGAGCACCTCCCACACCCCAGGCAGAGGCCCAGGCTGGGTCCCCGGCCCCATGGGAGAACGAGAAGGAGGGCCGCCTCTGTCCTCCTCAGGAGAAGGGCATCTTGGAAGACAAGGCTAGGTGCAGAATGTCCCTGAGGGGCTCTGGTGCCGGCCAGTGCAGTTCCTGGGGCCCTTGGGAGTCTGAGGGTGGAGGACCACCACGAACAGCTCTGTGCCAGTTCAGGCCTGTCCCGGGAGGAAGAAGCAGCAGCTTCTGGTAGGATCAGTCTTGGGATCTGGGGTTTTCCAGCCCGGAAGCCAAGGCCTCCCTGTGGCCCTCGGACGCTTTTAGCATCTGCTTCTCTTTCTCTCTTCCTATTTTGAAGAATAGCTGATTTGCAATATTAGTTTCATGTAGACAGCGGAGTGATTTAGTCTGTTTGCAAATTATATTCTGTTGTCAGTTATTACAAGATAATGGCGCTGATCCCCTGTGCATGTCCTTGCTGCTTATCTATTTTATACTTAATAGATTGTATCTTAATCCCATACACCTAATTTGTCCCCTCTTGCTTCTCTCTCCCCACGGATAACCCTAAGTTTGTTTTCCGATATCTGCAAGTCTGTTTCTGTCCTGTCATCTAGATTATTTTTGAAATTCCACACATGACCGTGGGCTGTAGCTCTCAACCCAGCAGCAAAATCTTGGACCCAAACCCTTTACGTCTCCATCAGTGAGAACTGGAGCAATACCCTGTGATATGGTCACATAGCGAACTATTGTTCACCGTGGAAAGAATATGGTAGCTCTATATACACAAAGAAACTCCAAACGGAAGTGAAAATGCAAGCCCCAGGTCTGCGCGCTTGAATGAATGTGGGCTGTGTTCACTCCTCTCGTAGGTATTGGTCGTGAACAAGGGGGCGGGCGCTGATCAGGACACTGAAGACTGCCAGGAGAGAGACAGGTCCCAGTCCTCGTGGAGCTGTGACGGGTTTGTTTCTTTCCTTCCCCTCCTCCCTCCCTTTCTGTTTCTCTCTCCTTCTCTCTCTCTTTTGTGAAAGTGTTAGTTGTGTCTGACTCTTTCGAGACCCCATGGACCCACCAGGTTCCTCCATTTACAGAATTCTCCAGCCGAACACACTGGAATGGGATGCTATTTCCTTCTCCAGGAGATCTTCCCGATCCAGGGATCGAACCTGGGTCTCCTGCCTTGCAGGCAGATTCTTTACCATCTGAGCCACCGGGGAAGCTCTCTTTCATAGATGCTATATCTAAGATGACAATCTTCAGAAGTTCCCCTGAGCCCCTGCCCCCTGGCACTTCTGCGCTCGTCCCTGGGGATGGGAGCCAGGAAGCCTGGGACACAGGAGCAGGAGGGCGACGCTGCTCTCAGCAAGCCCGTGAGTGTCGTCGTTTTACCTGGGTGAACCTCACCAACGAACATGTGTTTCAGCAGAGGACTCCAGAACATCAGCTCTAGAGCCCAACGAAGACCCCAGGACAGCGCCCGCCTTCTGGCCTCCTTGGCCTCACCCGCCTCCCAGAACAGCCGAGAGCAGCCTCCGCCCTCGTTCCCTGGGTTACACTGGTGGCTGTCGTCCTCACTGTGTGTGTCCGGAGCTGACTGTGAGCACGCTGAATCCTCACGGCGACTCTGTGCAGGGAGTCCTGGGGCTGTTTCCGTAACACAGAGGAGCAAAGTCGTGCAGCACGGTTCATAAATTGTCCAGTTTTGTGCAGTGTTGGGGTGATGTACGCCTCCATATTTAGTGGCAGAAAAACAACAGGAACACAGATCCTGCTCCTGCATCCGTGCTTTGGGCAGACCTTGGAGGGGTCACCTTGTCCCTGCTCCAGTTGGCATCGCTATGTGGCTCGGGTATCATCTGAAAGCTCCCATGCTCCGGGATGCTGAGGCAAGGAGTGAGGACTCCCCAGTGAACTCCCTCACCCCCTCCTCTACCCTCTTCTCATCATGCTGTCTCCTGGAAAACCTCAGGGTGGCAGAACTCTGACATAGCGACTCAGAGCTCTCAAAGCACAAATCCAAAGAGAGAGACAGACAGAGAGATGTTCCAGGCAGAATCCGTGCCCTCTTTTGGACCAAGCCCAAGAAAATCTGAAATGCCACCTCCACAAGCTTCCATCATGGAGGATGAAGGGAAAATAAACTCTGCTTCCAGTGAAGGATTGGTAGACACACTTTGAAGCCGCCACACAAAGTAAGATAGTGGCTGTTGGATTCGAACCCAGATAGTCAAGCTCCAGAACATTTGCTCCACCTCTTCATTGTCTTCTGTTTGGGGAAGAAAGCATTGCCTTGCTTCTCTCAGGTCTAGGCCCTGAGCAGTTGGTCCATACATGTTTGTTGATTACATTGCGAAGACTCTCAAACTCTGCAGGCCGGAGGACCCAAGTCACCCTCACTCTCATCTACAGAGCTCAATGAAAGAGCCGGTGGGCCAGAGAGGGGGAAACTTCCAGGGAGCAGGAAACTTCCAGGGGCTCCTTGTTAGAATCTCTAATGAGATGACTGAGATGCATCTGCGGCTCTGATGAGGGAAAAGCTGGCTTTCTCTGGGTCGTGTTTCCATAGTAACCAGCAGAGACCCAGGCTTCAGCAGGGTCTGCATTACCGGCTGAGAGCTCCTGGTCACCAGGCACCCTCTTTCAGCAGGCAGCTTCCTGGGAACAAAACTCCCAGCTCATAGGACTGGGGGGATGGTTGCCACCCTGGCACCCGTGGCAGGGTCTGTTACTCTTGTAGAAGCAAGGTGGTGAGGTAGGTATGTAAGGACAGAAATTCTTGCTGGGATGGCAGGGGATTAGGAAAAAGCAGAGCGTGCCCTTGGAGATCATTCGGGCCCAAATTAGCAAACAAGTGGTACTCACTCGTCGATTCCCTCGGCAAACTTCCACGGAGCATCACCTCTGGGCCAGAGGTCTTCTGGGAGCTGAGCTGTGAACAAAGGGTCAGTTCACAGAACTGATGATTAACAGAATACATCAGAAGGGAGTCACTGCACCAGTTGGCAGCAAGCACTTTGGGGGACAGAAATTGGACTTGGGGCATGGGAGAGTGGACAAGCCTGGTGGCCTGGGCAGGCCTCTTTGAGAAGGAGGCAAATGAATGCAGGCCGAGGGGGAGGGGAGGGGAAGAGAGGGGGTGGGAGTGGAAGTGGGGGGAGGAAAGAGGCCTTTGGTTCACTTGCCACCTTATTCTTAGCTCAGGAGAAGACTGGACGGCTGTTGGTTCTGGTATACCCTACTCTGAGGAAGGGTCATGCCCCCACCGTGCGGAACTCGGCCTTGGCCGTGGGGCCTTGCTTTGGCCACCAGAGTGAGTGGGGATGACACGTGCTGCTTTGAAGTGGGCATGCTTGCCTGTCTCTGGAAACGCTCCTCTTGGGGCAGGGCCTCCTAATGGAAGAGGATGTTGCCTAAGGATGATACTATGGATTAGGAACCCACCCCATCTGCAGCAGGATGAGATGCTGGGATCGATTAGCTGTGTCTGCCATGAAGCAGGAAGGGAAAGTAACCCCAAAGTCCTCGTACCCACCGCTGCTGACCCATCCCATCCCACAGTGAAAGGTGCTTGGTCCAAAATCATGCAACTGACAATCAGTGCTCAGCACGGGGCTTGGCACTTGAAATATTTGCTGGGTGAATGAATGGCCAGTGAGTTTAGAAATTAGACCTCCAGTTATCTTTGGCGTGGACTGGGTCACATCCCCAGGACTGTCATGTTCTCAAAATATTGTAACTGCTAGCACTGAGAATGCCACAAATCCTAGTTTTCTCTTGTCAGCAATTGCTCATGCAAAAATATATTCTCACTCTCTCCTCTGAGAGCCTTGCATATAAGGTTTAACGTGTTCTTTTCTCGGGGTAATTTTCTCCATCTGCAAGTCCAACATAGTGGCATTTCAGGAGGCAATGATAATGCAGGGAAGGTTCTGGAGGAAGAAGGGGACATGCTCTTGGTGCTGCTGGACTCACTATGGGTGGTGGAAGGCTGTTTACAGTGCCTGGCCCAGAATATACATTAGTCACTCAAGGAAGACGGTTTATCTACATAGTCAGGAGAGATTAATTCAGGAAGGACTCATGCATTGCATGTTTGGAACAGAGACTAAGAGGGAAAAAAGTTAACAGCTTGAGGAGCCCAGCTTGAAGTGTCTGACCCAGAAGACGGAGGGGAATTATCTGTGTGTCACCTTTGACAGAAGCTCTGGGCTCGACCAGTGCTCTGCCAGAAATGGTATCTTACAAGTTCTTTTATCAGGATTCTTTTGGCTGCAAGTGACAGAAATAAAATAGAAATGAAAGAGGTAAGTAAATGAAAGCTTGCAGTGTTTATGGCCTCAGGTATGGCTGGATCCAGGGCTTAGTGGTATGGTTTCTGGAAACACAGATCCGTTTTCCCGGTCACTCAGTCTTGCTTTCCTCCAGGTTGGTTTGATTCTTGGAAGAGAATGAGCAGCAACCTCAGGACTTTTTCCTGCCCTCATAGCAACTGTTATAGCAAGAGAGGTCTCTTCCCCACTTTAGCCAGCAAAGATCCCAGGGTAGGCTCTGATTGGACCGACTCAGATCATGTGACTGCACCTGGCCAGTAACTAAGGCCAGACAATGGATGAGCCAGGCCTGTGCCACATGCCCATCCCTGGATCCAGTGGTGGAGATGTGCGTGCTAAGTTGTTTCAGTTGCGTCCAACTCTTTGTGACCCAATGGACTAAGTCCTCTGTCCTTGGGATTCTCCAGGCAAGAATACTGGACTGAGCTGTCATTCCCATCTCCACCAGTGGAGATAGCCCCACCCAAAGCACATAGACTGAGGGGTGACCCGAAAAAGAGAAGCCAGGTGCTGTCACCAGAAGATGAAGGAACAGACCCTGACAGAAAAACCCAGCTTCCATGACGTAGACCGAGACCCTGGCTGCAAAAATTCCTACTCCTAACACAAGTGCCCCTGGAGACAACCCTTTCCTGACCAAGGTAAATACGATTTAAATTCCCTTCTCTCACCAAATACATCAAGACAGTGCGTGGCTCGTTAAGAAGGATGAGCAGGCACATGTTGCTGGATTTTAATACTTTAAAAACGACTTCTGCGTCTGTTTAAGGATTACTATTTCCTCGAAGAATTCAGCTCCATGAGATAAGTGTTAATACCTTATTTCTTGGGGGACTCTGCAGTCCAGAGTTGGAATTGATTGTGAACAGAATACAATAATTTACTTTTTATCAGCATCCTCCACAGAAACCTGTTTCCTTGGAGGAAAATGCATTTAGCCTCACCTCTCTAATCCCTCTGTAAAAGTCCTAAATCACCACCCATCACTCAGCGCCACTCAGCCAGAAATGACCAGCACTCCGTCATAATAAAAGCAGAATTACAGTCGCTGGCACGTCCTGCTGATGGCTCCTTTAGGGCCGCATAGAGTGAGGCATCTGAGTGTCATGGAGAGAAACAAGACCCGTGGGCTCTGCCAGGAGAGGGTGGGAGGGGTGTCCCATGGGTCAGGGCTGGTGTTGGTCTCTGCGTTTCTGTTTCCCAAAGTCAGATTTAATGGCCCTTTCCTGTGTCTTGGTTGGTGGCAGGCAGACTGCTGATTTATAGGCTCCTGATGGGTTTAATTAGGTTTTTTGAAAATAAATAAGCCACCACGTCTAATAATTCAGAACTTCCACATCAAGATCACAGTCTTGCAGTCTTCTTTAAAATCAGGGAGAGACTTTCTTAGGGGGTCCAGTGGTTAGGAATCTGCCTTCCAATGCAGGGGATGCAGGTGTGAGACCTGATCAGAGAACTAAGAACCCACGTGCTGCAGGGCAACTAATCCTCACGCTGCAACTAGAGAAAGCCTGTGTGCTACAACAAAGACCTGGCGCAGCCAAAAGGAAAAGAAAATTCAGGAATGCTGAGAGCTCTGCCCTTGTCTGGGGCCCGGGAGTGAAGCCCTCTCCAGCCCACCACACCCTGGTGAACTCTTCCCGATGCCACCTGCATGCTGGCATCCCCTGGGTCAGAGAGCCTGGCTCCCAGTGCAGCAGGCAGATCAGAGCTCAGACTCCAGACAGACAGGCTGCCAACCTCCACTGCAGGGCTTGACGTGCACTGGCTGAGTGGCCTATGTGCCTCAATTTCCTCATCTGAAAAATAAGTCTAATAACAACACCAGCTACCGAGAAGAGTAAAAGCATTCACAGACATGCAGGTCACTTAGAATCCCACTGGCACACAGGGAGCACGGAGCAGATGAGCTGTTGTGGCATCGCTTCTGCATTCGTGCAGCCTGCATGCCATGCTCACCCTCTCAGCTGGTACAGCCGCCACCAAGAAGACATGTCCAAGTCTGAATCCTTGGTTCCTGCGAATGTGACCCTAGGTCGAAAGAAAGGTCTTTGCAGATAAAGTTAAGTGAAAGATCTCAAGATGATGTCATCTGGATTAACCAGTTGGGGTCTCAGTCCAATTCAGTCGCTCGGTCGTGTCCGACTCTTTGCAACCCCATGAACAGCAGCACGCCAGGCCTCCCTGTCCATCACCAGCTCCCGGAGTCCACCCAAACCCATGTCCATTGTGTCGGTGATGCCATCCAGCCATCTCACCCTCTGTCGTCCCCTTCTCCTCTTGCCCTCAATCCCTCCCAGCATCAGAGTCTTTTCAAATGAGTCAGCTCTCTGCATCAGGTGGACAAAGTATTGGAGTTTCAGCATCAGTCCCTCCAGTGAACACCTAGAACTGATCTCCTTTAGGATGGACTGGTTGAATCTCCTTGCTGTCCAAAGGACTCCCAAGAGTCTTCTCCAACACCACAGTTCAAAAGCATCAATTCTTCTGCGCTCAGCTTTCTTTATAGTCCAACTCTCACATCCATACACAACTACTGGAAATACCATAGCCTTGGGGTCTAGACCCAATGATAAGTCTCCTCATAAGAAGAAGGAAAGTAACGTGGAGAAGATATATGAAGACAGAGGCAGAGCTTGGGGTGATGCAGACACAAGCCAAGGGAAGCTTGGAGAGGCCAGGAAGGCCTTCTCCCTGGAGTCTTTGGAGGGAGCCTGGCCCTGCCAGCACCTGGGTTTCAGACTTGTGGCCTCCAGAACTTTAAGAGAAAACTTTTCTGTTGTTTTACACCACAAACAAATGTGGTCATTTGCAGAGCTGCAGATACAGGAAACTGCTACAGGGATGGATGGCAGATCCTACAGCTGGTAAAATTTCTCTCCATCCCTAACTTAGCCCACTGCCTGGCACTTGAATGCTAGGCATCCTGAGTGGCCTCTGGAAGACTTCACAGATGAAAAAACTGTAGTTATACCCCACAGGATGTCCGTCAGGGAGAGAGGGGTCTTTTGTAAGGTAAACTGTGCTCATGTATCTGGAAGGGCTGGAAAAGTCTTCCTGGTTCAGCCTGGTTCCTCACCAGCACTGTGCCCGTGTGCAGGCAGGACCAGTCGCCTAGCATGCAGGGCCTGGTGCGGAATGGAAGCGTGGAGCCTCTGGAGAAAGTGGAAGAACAGAGAGGCTAAGCAGCCCCCTGAAGTTTGCACAGCTGGCCTGTGATGGAACTGGAGTATGGCTCCATTCTGTGGCTTGCTTACCTGCTGCCCCTCAGGCCAGCAAGGGCCACAGAGCTGACACACTGCACTTCACATATATTAACACCTTTAACCCTCCCAGGGCCCGAGAGGGCAAAGTTATTATCCTCATGTTACAGATGAGGACTTGGACTCATCTTGGACGGCAAGGAGATCCAATCAGTTCATCCTAAAGGAAATCAGTCCTGAATGTTCATTAGAAGGACTGATGTTGTAGCTGAAACTCCAATACTTTGGCCACCTGATGCGAACAGCTGACTCATTTGAAAAGACTCTGATGCTGGGGAAGATTGAAAGTGAGAGGAGAAGGGGACGACAGAGGAAGAGATGGCTGGATGGCATCACCGACTCAATGGACATGTGTTTGAGTAAACTCCGGGAGTTGGTGATGGACAGGGAGGCCTGGCGTGCTGCAGTTCATGGGATTGCAAAGAGTCAGACACGACTGAGCGACTGAACTGAACAGATGAGTAAACTGAGGCACAAAACCCTTAAACAACTTGCCCAACGTCACACAGCCTGTAAGTGGCAGAGCAGGCATTTAAACCAGGGAGAAAATATGAGTATCCCACACATAAGACTTCAGTTCCCTACAACTCCCACTAAGGCAGTACCTTCTTAGATAAAATAACCTAAAACCATCAAAGAACGAATCTTCATGCAAACACTTATACTACCTCAAAGAATTATGTTGTAGAGAGACAAAGTTGCTCTGGGGCAAGATCAGTCCAGGAAGGCTCCCCAGAGGAGGAGGTTCTCAGCTCTTCTTGAGATTTGAGGGGGTGGGATTAGAGGAGAGTTGGGCCAACAACATTCAGGAAAAAGAAAAGATTGTGAAAAATCCAGCGAGTGGTAATAGGCAAATCTTGCACTAATGTCATGATCAAGGAATGGACCCGTCTCCTGGCAAAAGGCCATCAGCACCTGAACAACACCCTCTAGGTTCCACGGGCAAGAGACAAACCAGAAATCACATGTGTACACAGTGCAGGACATATTATGATCATGTCGGGGCCAGGCATCTGCCTGAGTGTTACAAATGTTTATGAATATTAATAGCCATTTGTTCCCAAAGGACCACAAATCAGCTAATTAGGGCCCTGTCAACCTGTTTATATTATCTATAAATGAAAACCCATCAGCAGCCAAACATGAAATTAAGCAGGCCATGTGTGGGCCGCCACCGTTTCTGGATGAATTACCCAGCCAGCTCCCCGCCTGAGCCCCGGTCCTGGCAGAGAGGTGGGTATATCTCTTTCCTGCCCTCATTTTAATCAAGCCAGTGGCTACAGGAGGCACATGATAGATGGTGCCTTGCGTTGCTTTGCTGCGTGGTGGTAGTGGGGGGGTGGGGTGGTGATTTAAGACTGGTGGTAAATTAGCTGCAATCCAGAGTCTTGCAGGAAAGGGAGAATGACCTATAAATCAATGTTCCACGGACAGGTAATCAGGCCTCCAATCCAGGCACTGATCACCAAAGCCCTGGGTCCATTCGTCTTTTCCTGGGGTGATGGGACTAGGGTGGGAGCCCCGAGTCACAGCCACCAGCTGGTTCACATTCTGTCTGGACAGCTTGCCACTGGGGTCTCCAGCATGTTCCGTGGAACAAGCCTCGAGATGCCAGAGGCAGAGAGGGACAAGGCAGAGATTCGTTCAACAACCAGCACATACTGGGCACTGTGCTTAGAGCTAGAAATAAACATATCAGAGAACGGAACTGACAGGAGTGGAGGGGATCCTGGCTGGAGACTGTGCTGGTCTAGTGCAGGCGAGGAACCCACACTGCCGCCGCACACACAGGTTCTTCTTCCTAAAAATCCCCTCAGCCCCAAGGAACTTTATGTGGGGCGAATTCCCTGAACTATTTTTCTGTTTGGGCAAAAAAACCCACTGTGGTTTCCTGACCACATTTATGCTAAAAACAACATTGAATTCCATGAAGTTTCTCCAGATGGGCACAATTATTTGAAGTTAGGACTAGTCGTCAAAATACAACCTAACAAGTTAGGACTAGCTATTGAATACTTGCATTTTAAATAATCAAGGTGTATTAGCATGATATTTACTATTACGTGTGTTGGAAAACTAAAGATAATCTTCCCATGTTTTGCTATCAAGCTTACCTAGTTGCAGTAAGTTGGCCAAAATGTTCGTTCGGGTATGTTGGGCGAATCTGAACAAACTTTTGGCCTACCCAAAATTTATGTTGGCTGTAACTCCGCTGTGATCCTAACAATAGAACTAACTGTTCTATGGATTTTAGACACTGGGGAACACTGATGGATTTTTAAGAGCACCGGATGGGATTGAGACGACCCAGATGACAGATCTCTCTTTGACTGTGTGACTTTGGAAAAGTCATCTGATGTTTCTGAGACACAGAGCCTCCTTTTTTTTCCCCCTAGTGTCTTGACTATGGTCGATTTTACCTGTGGGGGCCACTGGGCAATGTCTGGAGACATCCTTACAGCTGTCACTACTTGGAGAGGAGGATGCCACGGGCATCTAGTGGGTAGAGGCCAGGGATGCTGCTAAACATCTTCCAGGGCAGAGGACATATCCCTACAACACAAAGTTATCCAGCTCCAAGTGGCAAGCTGGAGTTATCCAGCTCCAAGCGCTGAGGGTGAGATATACAAACGGTGTCCACATCTCTTCCTGGCAGACATCCGGAGAGAGCAGAAGCACCCGCCCTGCACACGTGTCCTTCCTCCCCCACAGAGGCGGCCGCTGTCCTAAACTGTGTGAGGGTCATGCTCCTGTGTGTCCTTACCTACGTGGACACTCTCTCCCTAACACGGGAATGATTACGGTAGAGTGGTCTCATTAAAGGGGGCTGTTACAAGGCATTTGTGATGGAAAGCCCAAGAAAATGTCTTAAATACTCCATAACATAATTTAGAATTTGGAATCATTACTCTGACCTTGCTTGCTTTTCCTATTTCCCCTTTGAGCATTCACAGTGGGAACCATTCTGCCTCCTTTGACAGATGGACATGAAGCCCAGAGTGGTTGACTTTTCTGTGGCTGCACAGCAAGTTAGAACCCAAGATGGGGTCAAGCTCCAGTCCTCTGAATCAACTTTTGGTTTCAAGAGGGGAGCTTAAAGACACTTTCAAAGAATTTGAACCATGGGAGTTAATAGGAGCTGATTCTGGGCCTCTCAACCCCGTTAGCAGCTCTCTCAGGCATGTGTCAAAAGCATTTCAGGCCGATTTATTTGCCTCTCCCTCAGTTGCCATTTCATTTCATGAAACAGCATCGAAGTGGCTGCCTCTCCAGATGGGTTGAAAATTGAAGTCTGATCCAAAGGCACTTGCCCTTTCAGGCCAGCCCCCTCCTGAGAGCGAGAGCCAGCAGGGACAGCAATTTGGCTGCCTCTCATGCTCATTTTGTTCCTTGTGAAAAAACTGTTAAAAAGAAACCAATTTTTGAGAAAATGACCCAGGTGATTAGGTGAAATCGCTTCTCTTGCTTTTTGCTCCGGCTGAGAAGCTGCAACCAGATTGGAGCAGCGGGGAGGAGGGTGTTAGGTGGGGCAGGGACCTGGGTCCTAGTTCCTGCCCACCCACCCCCAGCAGCTAAGGTCAAGTTTGGGACACAGGCCCATTTCACAGATGACCCGTATCTTATTTTTCTGTTTATTTAGTCAAAGGTACATGCATACAGATTAAATGACCGAATAATTCTTTAAGCTGTGTTACAGAAAAGGCATTTTCTCACTCTCTTTGCCCAGTTTTCTTGTACTTCTGGAAGACTGCTTTCAACTCTTTTAGCTAAATATGTTGGTATTTAAATCTAAATGGCATGTTGGAAAAAGTCTCCTGGTCTTGGATGGCTAAGCAGGTAACCAAGGAGATAAAATTAAATGTTACTAATCCAACCAGTTCATTCTGAAGGAGATCAGTCCTGGGTGTTCTTTGGAAGGACTGATGCTAAAGCTGAAACTCCAATACTTTGGCCACCTCATGCAAAGAGCTGACTCATTGGAAAAGACTCTGATGCTGGGAGGGATTGGAGGCAGGAGGAGAAGGGGACGACAGACGATGAGGTGGCTGGATGGCATCGCCGACTCAATGGACATGAGTTTGGGTGAACTCCGGGAGTTGGTGATGGACAGGGAGGCCTGGCATGCTGCAGTTCATGAGGCTGCAAAGAGTTGGACATGACTGAGCCGACTGAACTGAACTGAAATGAAGGACACAGATTCAGTTGCATGCACATCAGCAGTCACGTTATGCTCATGAGGCATATACAGCTCATGATGTTGAATGGAAACAGAGAAGGCACCTGTGTCCTTGCTGGCAATGTGGAACCTACTCAGCAGAAGACCCAGGTCTTCTGTAACTCCTAGTGGGCTGATCATTACAGTAGAGCTGATGACAAGGGTCAAGGGTCCAACCCAGGGTCGAACCCAGGTCTCCTGCATTACAGGCAGATTCTTTACCAGCTGAGCCACAAGGGAAGCCCAAGAATACTGGAGTGGGTAGCCTATCCCTTCTCCAGGGGATCTTCCCAACCCAGGAATTGAACTGGGATTTTCTGCATTGAAAGTGGATTCCTTACCAACTGAGCTATCAGGGAAACCCCAAGTTTCCATAGGGTTAGCAAAATTGTCTGGTAACAATGATAGCAGTAAGAGAATGGCAGACAGACACTCTTAGTTGTCTTCCCAACAGCCATTCACCGCTGTCCCCGCCTTCCTACCGAGTCCTGATTTTGTGTTGAGATAGGAGTTAGTGACCTCAAGGTCTCAGGGAAGGTAGCCCATATTCAGTCCCAGAAGTGGTCTGTAACCACTGTGGTACATACTTTTCCCCTCTGTCAGTGACTGGTTCAGGAGTTGGCCTGTGAATTGGTTCTGGTTAATATGATGTAAGAAGAAGTGAGTTGGGGGCAGCCCACACTGAAAACAAAGAGACAAAGCCTCATGACAAAACCTTTTGCGTTTGACTCTCTGTCTTCCAGGGATGGGAGAGCAGAATGTGGGCAGCCATCTTGTGACGATGAGGATGAAAAGCCACCTCTCTGAGAAAGGCAGAGCAGACATGTGGAAAGAGGCAGCGTCCATGGTGACATCACTCTGCTGCCACACCTGCCCTGAGCTCGGGGTTCCAGACTCCTCATTCGATACGAGATAAGAAGATGTCTTTAAAGACTAAGATAGTCAGGGGCTCTGCAGGCTAAGTCCAGAGGGTTGCAAAGAGTCAGACACGACTGAGCCACTGAGCATGGGCTCAGGCAGGAGGAGGAGTCTGTATTGCAGCCAAGTGTGTTCCCACTGCTCTAAGTATCTTCCCTTTAGAGTGGGCTCTGATTGAGTGTCTCATTTCCTGGGAGGAAATCAACAAACATTGTAGCCAGCCACAGTGACAGGCCAGGAATTTTCTAGGGTCTCAGAATATACTGATGAAATGAACCCTGTCTCTGATTTCACGAAAACTGAAAACATAAGAGAGGAAACATGCAAAGCGGTCATATTTTTAATAGCTGTTTACTGGTATGTGTCGGGCTTCTCTGGCAGCACACATCGGTAAAGAATCTGCCTGAAATGCAGGAGTTGCAGGTTTGATCCCTGGAGCTGAGAGATTCCCTGGAGAAGGAAATGGAAGCCCACGCCAGTAGTGTTGCCTGGGAAATCCCACAGACAGAGAAGCCTGGCAAGCTACAGCCCAAGGGGTCACAAGAGTCAGACATCACTTTTAGCAACTAAACCACCACCACCACCACTCCCCCATATATATTAGGAACTGCCCTGAGCTCTGGACATATGCCACATTCGACCCTGGGGGATCAAAGCTAGTTGAAACAGTGCCAGCTTTTTTGGGCAGTAGTGGTTGGAGAAGGCAATGGCACCCCACTCCAGTACTCTTGCCTGGAAAATCCCATGGATGGAAGAGCCTGGAAGGCTGAAGTCTGTGGAGTCACTAGGAGTCGGACATGACTGAGTAACTTCACTTTCACTGTTCACTTTCATGCATTGGAGAAGGAAATGGCAACCCACTCCAGTCTTCTTGTCTGGAGAATCCCACGAATGGGGGAGCCTGGTGGGCTGCCGTCTGTGGGGGTCGCACAGAGTCGGACACGACTGAAGCGACTTAGCAGCAGCAGCAGCAGCAGCAGCAGCACGGTTCCACTTTCTGTTCATAACCAACCCCAGTGTGAGTCTAGAGGTGAACTTGCAGGGTGTGATGACTCTGAGGGTTAATGGTGGGCTGGAGCCCGAAGCCCTGACTCTCTCACCTTTACTGAAATGGAGTGTGCAAGCCTCAGCTGCCATGAGGGGAAATTCCAGAGCATTCCAGAAACTAACTCCAGCTTAGGAAGACTGGAACCCATCAAGCCACAGTGGACTCTCGAGTTCCAGCTCCTCTGCCCTTCGGGGCAGGAATCTGTCTGTTGGCCTCCACAACATGCACGTGGCAGGAAAGGTTATAAATAAACTGTCCTCCCCGCCTCCCTGCTGCCCTCCACCCTCAAAGCTCAGCTTGTGGTTTCCTCTCCCTTTGAAAGTCTTCCCCAGCCTGATATGAATCCTAATTAAAATCATGCACAGCGTGACTTTTAATTAGCCTGAGCAACCCTGTGAAAGGCATCAATATTGGAGCAGGGTAATTGTGCCCAGGGCCTCTCCCCACGGATGGGCAGAATGCCCCAGCCGGGGAGGCCCTCGTGCCCACGCTGGGAAGGGCCACCGAGGGGTCAAGCTGGGCTCAGCCAAGCACAGTTTCACTTGGGGTGGCCTCTTTGCAGGCAAGAGGCAATGACTTTGATCGGGAAGTTTGCAGATGGATTTTATGTAAACTAGATGGAATTTCAAACCGGTCCCAAGGGTTTGGGGGTAGAGGTGGGGACTCTGAATCTAGATTTAGAGGAAGGAATAAACGGGAAACGAGGTTCCTTTTCCTAACAAATAAAATAATTGGGGCGCAGTGATTTCTTAGAGCAGAAATGATTTCACTCTTCTGATTCCCTCAAAGCCATAGATTTCTTTCTTCCAAGCCTTTGCTCATGAATCAGCTAGAAATGTGACTTGAGGGAAGGGGCACAACAGCGTTTTTTTGTTCAGGAGAATTCATTAGGAATTCTGGAATGCTGACATAACTCACTCTTAGGGCGGCTGCCTGCAGACTTCCCAGAACCCGAGGTGGGGGACCCTTTAAATCTGCAGGCAGCCTTCTTGCCAAGAAATCAGTTCAAAATGGATGCCTGGTTATAAGCTGGACATCAGATGTCTTCCTAGGGCCTAGATTCTAATAGCTCCCCGGTCCATGGAAATGTTGGCTTACAGACGGTTTACATTTCAGGCAGCAGGCCTGAGAAACCCTATAGCTAGTGAGGAGCAGAAGGGAAGTTCCACAGGTCAGAAGTCAGAGGGAAAATAGCATTTAAATTGCCAAAAAGCAGATTTTCATAAGACACATACCTGCACATTACTATTTCTCAAATCTAGGCATGAAGTGTACTAAAATCAATGTAAAAGAGTTGCCTGTTGACAATCTTTTTCTCTTAAATTATTTAAGTGTCTGGCTCCCTTGTTTTATGACCTTGACATTTTCAAGGAGACAAGACAGATTATTCAAGTCAACAAATGGATAATGAGCTCCCATAAAAGGGACGTCTTGTTTAACTTGAATTTCAGAAATGAGAGAGAGAGGTTTGTGTTATGGGTGGGGGATGGGAGGGTGGCTCTTCACGCCATAGTTGCCAGGACAGTGCAGATCTGACCTGTGAGGATGACAGTCTCCGCTCGTTTCAAATTCCCCAAGGTCATGAAATGCCCCTGGGCTACGCTGCTTCCAGCAACTGTCCACATCTGGTGAGCACTTCCCACCAGGAGCCTCAGTGACAGGCATGAGAGCCTTCCAGAGTGAAGGCCATCCCACCACCATCATTTCTTCCCTCCTTGATTGGTGTCACGCTCCCTCAGGTGGGGTGGGTGTGTGTGTGTCACTCAGTTGTGTCCACCTCTTTGTGACCCCGTGGACTGTAGCCCGCCAGGCTCCTCTGTCCATGGGGATTCTCCAGGCTAGAACACTGGAGTGGTTTGCCATGCCCTCCTCCAGGGGGTCTTCTGAACTCAGGGATTGAACCCAGGTCTCCCACGTTGCAGGCAGATTCTTTACCATCTGAGCCACCAGGGAAGTAACTGCTTCTTTAATACTTTGTGAAATCTCCATCCCGTGCATACAGATGCCTTTCGCTACCACATTCCCCAGGATATGCAAGCACAGAAGAAGGAGAGGCACCAGCGTCACTCTGCTTCTTCTAGTTCCCCTCAAACTCAGTCCAGCATGGCAGAGAGTCCTGTTGGTCCTTCCTTGGAAAATATCCAGCATCCAGCCACAGCTCCCAGTCGTCATTCCAGCCCTCTCTCACCACATGTGCTGTAATAGCTCCCTAAGTGGGCTTCTTGTTTCCTTGTCTATAAAAACTGACCAATTCAAGGTTACACTTTTTAACCTTTTCATTTAAAAATTAAACACAAAAAAAATTACCTGAAACTCGACAAAAATATATAGCTTAGTGATATATATCAACGGACATCCTTATAATGAAGACCAGGTCAAGAGATAGCACTTTGCAGGAAGACCCTCCCTGGCCCCCTGGCTGTATCCCAATCACAGCTCATCCCTCACTCCAAAAGTAAGCAGCCTTCTGACTCTTACTGTGAATACCTCCCTACAATCTTTGTGGCATCATCACCCCAGTGTGCCTCCTTAGATCCTCTACTGGACATTACCCATTTGGTAAATCTTGTTCTGTCTTTTTAGTCTACAGGTTTCCTGACCACACTTCTTTTCCTTAGAATTTCGCTGTTGCAGTGCCTGGGGTGTGTGACCTATTGAGTTTCTCACAGACTTTGATAATTCTATATATATGGTACAGTCAACACCTCCTTGGAGAAGGCAATGGCACCCCACTCAGTACTCTTGCCTGGAAAATCCCATGGACAGAGGAGCCTGGTAGGCTGCAGTCCATGGGGTCTTGAAGAGTTGGACACAACTGAGCGATATCACTTTCATGCATTGGAGGAGGAAATGGCAACCCACTCCAGTGTTCTTGCCTGGAGAATCCCAGGGACAGGGGAGCCTGGTGGGCTGCCATCTATGGGGTCGCACAGAGTCAGACACGACTGAAGCGGCTTAGCAGCAGCAGCAGCAGCAGCAACACCTCCTTCTCTCAGTCCTCCCTGTTTCATGGAAAATGGCAGCTGGATCCAGAGGCTTGGGCAGAATTATGAATCTGAAATATCAGAATCATGATACTGAAAAGGTTCTCAATTAGAAAGGAGCTGTTGAGGGAACTGAAAGGGATGAAGTTAGAAGGTTGGATCATGATATGAAAGTTTTCCAAGCAGAGACCACCAGGAACTCCCCTCAGCCACAGTTACAGTTAGTTACATTTAGCTATAGCACAGTTACATTCACGACCACAAAGGAGATCACGCCCATGGTGAGGCAGGACACTTTTGGTAAGAGGACCACCTGAGCTCCTCTTGAGAAATCTGTATGCAGATCAGGAAGCAACAGTTAGAAATGGACATGGAACAACAGACTGGTTCCAAATAGGAAAAGGTGTATGTCAAGGCTGTATATTGTCACCCTGCTTATTTAACTTCTATGCAGAGTACATCATGAGAAACGCTGGACTGGAAGAAACACAAGCTGGAATCAAGATTTCCAGGAAAAATATCAATAACCTCAGATATGCAGATGACACCACCCTTATGGCAGAAAGTGAAGAGGAACCAAAAGCCTCTTGATGAAAGTGAAAGTGGAGAGTGAAAAAGTTGGCTTAAATCTCAACATTCAGAAAACGAAGATCATGGCATCCGGTCCCATCACTTCATGGGAAATAGATGGGAAAACAGTGTCAGACTTTATTTTGGGGGCTCCAAGGTCACTGCAGATGGTGACTGCAGCCATGAAATTAAAAGACGCTTACTCTTTGGAAGAAAAGCTATGACCAACCTAGATAGCATATTCAAAAGCAGAGACATTACTTTGCCGACTAAGGTCCGTCTAGTCAAGGCTATGGTTTTTCCTGTGGTCATGTATGGACGTGAGAGTTGGACTGTGAAGAAGGCTGAGAGCCAAAGAATTGATGCTTTTGAACTGTGGTGTTGGAGAAGACTCTTGGGAGTCCCTTGGACTGCAAGGAGATCAGCCCTGGGACTTCTTTGGAAGGAATGATGTTAAAGCTGAAACTCCAGTACTCTGGCCACCTCATGCGAAGAGTTGACTCATTGGAAAAGACTCTGATGCTGGGAGGGATTGGGGGCAGGAGGAGAAGGGGATGACAGAGGATGAGATGGCTGGATGGCATCACTGACTTGATGGATGTCAGTCTGAGTGAACTCTGGGAGTTGGTGGACAGGGAGGCCTGGCGTGCTGTGATTCATGGGGTCACAAAGAGTTGGACACGACTGAGCAACTGAACTGACCTGAACTAACACGGAAGAGACTTTCCTGGTGGCCCAGGGGTTAGGAATTTGCCTTGTAATGCAGAGGACTCAGGCTCGATCCCTGGTAGGGAAGCTGAGATCCCACATGCCCTGGAGCAACTGAGCCTCCATGTGCCAAAACTACTAAGCCCTCTGGCCACTAGAGAGACTATGAAATGAAAGATCTGCATGATGCAACAAAGACCCAATGCAAATAAATAAATATGTGGGGAAGAGCTTCCTATAGGATCTGGGCTACTATTGACTGATTCTAAGGGACTGATGATGCAGGGTCAAGAAGAGGGGGCAGTTTGGTGATCAGGTATCTTTTTCTTGAGATACAATTGATATGACATTATGATGTGATGGAGTGTCTTAAATATTTTTATCTTGCAGGAGAGAGATGAACACAGGGCTAGGGCTGTCTTTGGTAAAGAGACAGCCACCACTCTCGTTAGCAGAAAGGCGGCACATTTGATCCTCTCTGTAGCTGTAGCATGGTCTTGTCTCTGCCTAGTTTCAAAGAGGGTCATGATGGGATCTCTTCTGAATGTGTTTATATTCTACAAGCTTTGTTCCAGTTCATTGGAAACATCACAACCTACCCACCCACTGCCAGGTGAGTTGTTTGACTCAGTTTACCTACTGATCTGGCTGCAAACAGGACTGATTTTTACTCTATCAGGGGTCATATTGTGGAAGGACTTAGCTTTCCATGTGTGAGGAGGTTTGCTTTTCATTTGATACACACAAGGGAGCAACCGCAGGTAGCTAGGATCCAGAGTTGAGTGAGTCAGCGTTTGTACTTGAGGAACTGGGGTCAGCCTCTTGGGAGAGAAAAGATGGGAGGTGGTATGTCTAGTTAAGAGGCAAGTATCAGGATCAAAGGGAGAGGCGGTTCTATTTGAATAAAGGTGTTGGCAATGGGAATGAAACAAAGGGGATGGAGCCATGGTGGCGGGGCGGGGGTGGGGTGGGGTGAGGTGGGGGGGAATAACAAGGCTGTATCCTGGATGGGGCGTGGGAAGAAGACAGTATGGCAGGCACTGTTGTTTGCGGATCCGGCAGCCATCCCTGTCCTTCTTGCCAAAAACCTTCTTGGCTTTTCCTGAGCAAATGGCAAAGAATCAAAATTGGTCAAAACCACCAACCTCGATTCTCCCGGGCACCATACCAGAGGTTCGCCCTGCCTCCCCCCTCCACCTGCAGTGAGGACTGCCCTGTGACCTCACTCTGGACA
The DNA here is from genome assembly GCA_917880005.1 of Nanger dama. Taxonomy (NCBI): domain Eukaryota; kingdom Metazoa; phylum Chordata; class Mammalia; order Artiodactyla; family Bovidae; genus Nanger; species Nanger dama. Next base: position 7,060,659 of record CAKJTW010000042.1, read on the forward strand.
AGGTGGCTGAAGAGGCTGTGTGATGGGGTTGCTGGGAAAGGTTTTATTCCTTATGAAAAGGACTGGTGTGGAACTCCCTGGTGGTTAAGTGATTAGGACTCAACACTTGGCGCTTTCACTGCCAGGGCCCGGGTTCAGTCCCTGGTTGGAGAAGCAAGATCCTACAAGCCAAGTAGCACAGACCCCCCCTCCAAAAGAGGGACACGGGGAGGGACAGCGCTCCCTTGAATTGTCCCTTTTCCCTTGTTTTTGGCAAAAGGAGAATATGTGATGCCTTCAGCTGCCCTCTCCCATCTTTTGCTAAAAGCACTTGTTTTTTCATGAACTTCTGTTTTTGGAGTTACTGTGATTTGTGGCCTAAAGCATCCTAACCAATGTCCAGGAGGAGCCAAAGAAGACTGGAATGTCTTTGAACCTGAGTGACTGACTGATGAGGGGTCTGAATAGAAGCGTGGATGTCTGGAGGAGAAGTGTATTGGGATGGGTGAGGAAGATGATTTTGTTGAATCTTCTGGACATAAAGCTGAGAGCAAATACCAAGGTCTGAGTCTTGGGGCAGAGGCTAGAATTTGAGAAGGAGGAGTTGGGAGCCACTGATTGGCTGGAGGTTGAAAAATGATGCCACAGGTGAGGAATTCAACAAGTGATGTTGAAATCTGCTTCATGTCTGTTTTGGGGGATGGAGGGGAGTGGATACTGCATCAATATGTACTTGAACTCTTTCCCATAGCCGGACATGACTTTAAGATCTTGTGAGCTCACCGCTTGGCCCAGTGTCTGCATTTTAAAAGCCTGGCTGGAAAATGAACTTGGATCCCCTGTCAGTATAATCACCAACCAATTCCCACTGGAGAATTTCCTTCCACTCTCCTGGTACAGTTGTTTCCCTTTTGAAGAAAAAATTGCTTTTCATTTTTCAAAGTTCAAATGCTGCTGTGGCCACAGTTTTTGGGAATCTGTACATCCGTGGAATGGTCAACAAGGAACAATGGGTCCTGCTGAGCCAGGAAGAGGAAAGATGAGCGTCAAGGGCAACAGACCCCCGGGCCAGGGCCTCAGGAGAGGGGATCAGGAGCAGGGCTGAGGTGGGGAGTCAGGGAGGGAATTCAGGAGAGTTTGGGGACCCCTGGACCGGTGCATGGGTGGTTCAGTGGTAGAATTCTCGCCTGCCATGCGGGAGGCCCGGGTTCAATTCCTGGGTTGGGAAGATCCCCTGGAGAAGGGAAAGGCTGCCCACTCCAGTATTCTGGCCTAATAATTCCATGGACTGTACACTCCTTGGGGTTACAAAGAGTTGGACACAACTGAACGACTTTCAGTCACAGCCACATGATGGCTAATCCCTTGAAACACCTACATCTCACCATTTAAAACAGAAGAAAGTTGCCTATTTTTCTAGAGACAGGGATAAAGCTGGCTCCAGAGCCAGTTCTCCTACTCTTGGTCCATTGTTTTCTGCCCTGCTTTTCATTCTGAATGAGATGAGACATCCAGACATCCATGGAGGGCTTTGAGCAGATAAGTCATCAAGATCTGATCTGTGTGTTAATGTGTCACCCAGACCACACCAAGGAGGAGAGACGGGGTGGACAGAGAGGCAGCAAGTGATTGATGGCCAGACACTTGGACAGTCTGTGCGAGGTAGAGGAATTTGAACAAAGTATCAGAGATTCATCCACTTGGAGAAGCCAAGAGAATCCACCAGAACTTTCAGAGTTTATAATTGCGCCAGAAGTCCAAGAGCTACAGAATCAGCTGCTATTTGGGGAGCTGAGCAAGCCAGTCATGGCATTTCCATAAGGAAAGAAACAAGGAGAGAAAACCTGAAAGTCTGCGAAAGGGAAGGGAGTTCAAGAGGAACTTGCTTTACCAAATTTGGTGTTGATACAGGAATAAAGGGAAAAAGCAAAACAGATGCAAATTAATGTGTCCTATGTATCAAGAATAAGCAAGTTAAACCCCAAGGAGAAACAAATCCAATTTTCAACAACAATGCTATACAAGACTTAGACATTGTTATTATAACAAGTCTGTGGGAGCCATGTGAATAAAACTCTGAAAAGAAAGACTCAAATAATACACTATATAGTGTGTTTCTGGTGGTGCTAAGTTGCTTCAGTCATGTCTGACTCTTTGTGACCCTATGGACTGTAGGCTCCTCTGTCCATGGATTCTCCAGGCAAGAACACTGGAGTCTGTTGCCATGCCCTCCTCCAGGGAAGAGTAGGTTGTCATATTCCCAACCCAGGGATTCAACCCACATCCCTTACATCTCCTGCATTGGCAGGTGGGTTCTTTACCACTAGAACCACCTGGGAAGCCCCTTTGTATTCCTACATAAGAGTTAATATTGACTAGATATCTATTTCCCTTCTTTGCAAGCTCTAAGATGTGAAGTTCCATGCAGTTACTATGAGGAAAATGGTCCATAGTGAATTTGGAAAAGAAAGTCATAAAAAATTTTTTTAAAGAAAAAGAAATTATGGAGTTAGTTTATATCAGATATTCTTGCACAGAATCATAATAATTGAAGTGTGCACTGACTGAGAACAGAACTCAATAGAAAGTTCAGGGAAAGATATAAGGTTTCACAATGTGATAAAACTTGCATTCCCATTATTTGGCAGAAGATAGATTGTTCAATAAATGACATTCAGACCATTTGGAAATGACCTAACGATCTAGATAAGAAAATTAAATCCGATCCATATCTCATTACATCCATTGAAATAAATTCTAGACGCACTGGTAATTAAAATTGAAAATGACAGAGTCCTGGTAGGAAATAAATGAATGTTTAGACAGCATCAGGGAATGTGTAAATATGACGATAAATGCAGACAGCACAAAGGAAAAGTTTGCTGAATCTGAAAAGCAAATGAGAAACTTACTTTCATATCCCTTAAATTCATTTCTCAATTTTCAAAACTTATGCCAAGATGTCATTTCTTCCCTGAATTCATTCATTCATTCACTGAGTGTTCACTATATGACAGATGCTGTTGGTGGTACCAGGGATATAGAAGTTTAAAAAGAAAAGGCAAACATCCTGACCCTCTGGGACTCTAATTCTGTTGGGGCACAGAGAGTATAAACAGGATAAATAAGTAACATATATAATAAGTCAGAATGTCTGGATTTTTGAAGATCAATATAGCAAGGGAAGGAGATATGTATTTTGCAGGGAAGTCATTTGCAATTTTAAATAGAGTGGTCATGAAGGCATCTCTGTGTTGACATTTGAGCAAAGAATTAGAGGAAAGGGGGTAATTAATGTGGATAAGAGCAAAGGCCATGGGCAAGATGTGTACCTGACCATATTTGGGCATCCCAGGGAAGTGAGGGAAAAGAGTAGCAAAAGATGAGGACAAGAAAAGTCAGCCCTGGGCTGAGAGCTGACCTTGTAGGCTCTTACCTCCCAGGATCACAGAATAAAATGGTCCTAACACCAAGACTCAAATGCAAGTTACCCAATTCGGGGGCTTCCTTACGTGTTCCTTAAACCCAGCTGGTCCAGCTCCACTCACCCACCTCCTGAGACTTCAGTCCCCACTGGGAGGAAGGGTCCGTGGAGTGACGACATGACTCATCCCCCAAACCAGATGCCAGCTGCACGACTGGAGGCCCCATTAACAGCTGTCCCAGGACATGGCGCCGCTCCCAGGCGAACCGGGACTTGCAGTCTCCCTCACTGGTACCATGTGTGCACAGCACTTTCCCTGAAACTGAGGAAACGCACATTGTCTGCATGGAGAACGGGGACAGGCCAATGATCCACAAGGGTGGGAACCCAGGCTCCGTCAGCCCCAGCCCCGCAACCCCGGGAAAGGGGTGCTTTCTCTGGGCTTCAGTTTCCTCATTTGTCAAATGGCAGGGGCAGTAATCATCCCACCTTTCGTGGTTTCTCTAAAGATGCAACGAGGTGACATGCGGAGTTCCTCAGGCTGCGCCTGGCACATGGTGTGCACTCTGCAAGGACTGACTTTCACCGTCACGGGTCTCAAAAGCCTGGAACCAACATCTCAGCGAGGCTAATCTAAGGGAGAATCTGTTTCTGGCCACTCCCACCTTCTGTGCCACCCACATTCCTTGCCTCACGGCCTCTTCCTTCCATCTTCAAAGGCAGCCATGTCAGGGTGAGTCCTCATATTGCCATCTCTCTGCTTCTCCCTCTTCTGTTTCCCTTGTCCACTTACAAGGACCCTGGCGATAACTGTTTCCCCCCACCCCAGATAACCCCGGATCATTTTCCTAGTTTAAGGTCAGCAAATTAAGCAACTTAATTCCATCTGCAACCTAATCCCCCCTTGCCATGTAACAAGCATATTTAGTTTCCAAGAACTAGAACACAGACCTCTTAGGGGATGGTGATTCTGCTCCTGCTCACCACCAGGGTGACTGAAATCTAGTCCTCCGCCACCCAGAGGGGAGCACTGGGGGCCCTGAAGAGGAAGTAAGCCACCCAAGTGACCCAAGTAGTGACTAGACCCCACCTACAAACCTCGCCTCCAGACCAGGGCTCTTCCAGGTAGAGAAAGTTCTACATAATCTTTTTTATAGCTGGGGTATTCAGAAAGAGATTTACTACATTACGGCCATGGGAATCACCTGGTTCATTTCCTAAGCTGCTCAGCCTGGGGTCTTGCTTCTCATAAGAGGTGAGAGTAAGCCCAGCGACAGGCGGGGACCTTCTCTGCTGCTGGAAGTCACGCCAAGTTCAAGAATAATCATTGTCAAAGCACCCTCCTCCAATCGCAGATTCATTACCAAACAGGTTTCAAAATAAATGTTCGTTTTCCACCCCTGAAATGTAAAATCAATACTGCAGTCGAGCTCAGGGCAGATGACGGATCCAGAAGCTGATTTAGTCATATTCCTGCATCGCAAAGGTCACTCGGGAATCTTCATCTTGAGCACAGCCCCTCCCACAGCCCGGCTCAGGAGGGATGAGAAGGTCGGTAATTTATACACGTAATTATCCTCCTGGAGTGAGCAGATGGGAGTCTTTCTCCAGGGGACGTGGTGTACAACGTCCCATTTCTCACTGGGGCGGCAGGGACAGTTCCAATTAACCGACTTCCCGTGAACTGGCCCCCAGCAGAACTCAGGGGAGGGGGAGGAAGGAGAAAAATGTTCAGAGTTTGCGTTCGCATCTGTCCAAGCACGGGGCCCACTGGAAAGCTTAATGTTCTCCCCATGGTTAGAAGCAGTGTGCTCTGGTTTCTAGAGTCAGAGGCTGGCAGTCGTGCTCCGGCGCAGGTTCCAGCACACGATGGTCCCGCATCCTCATCCAGGAGGCTGGTGTTGGGCCTCCTCCCTTGTGGGGGACACAGGAGCCCCAAGCACCTCAAGGGGCGTGCAGCATGACCGGGAGAAGTGAAGCGGCGGGAGAACCTCTGTGCGCAGACGGGGCCACCCACCCAGGCTAACTGGAGTTCATGAGACCTGGTGGGTGGGAGAGAGCGTGCGCTTAACCAGACTCCACGTTCCTGCTAAGCCCCGTGCTAGCTATGACCCTGGGCAAACCATTACTACTTTCTGAGCCTCCGTTTCCCTGACCATCAGAGATCTGCCTTCAACACCGCCTGAAAGTGTTTGGAGGAATGACCCAGACGATACACATAAGGTATTTCGGTAGATTTCCCCTCTTTCTCACGTGTCTCAGAAGGGAAGTGGAGCCCGTTCACTTGAAGCCAGTAGGAAAGGACTTATATGAGAGTGCGATATGAGCTGTGCTATAAAGAAGAATGTGGCAGACACAGTTAGTTGCTCCCTAAGTATCTACTTCTTGCTCTTCAGCATCAGGACTGTGGCTTTGATCAAGGTGCCTTTGTGCCCAGCTAAGATGCCCACTTTCCCAGACTCTCTTGCTAATGTGGCCACAGGACCTCACTGCAGCAAATGGAACATACATGGATGTCTGGACAGCATTTCTGAGAATGCAGTTACTTCTGCGACACAGGAATCACCCCTCCTTCCTTCTTTCTTCTTCCCGCCTGGAGATGAAGCTGCCACTTTAGAACCAGAAGGTGGTAGATGAGCCTGTGGATGAAGCCCAGTCTGCTGAGGATACTAAGTGGGGAGCCAGAGAGAGCCTGGTCCCTGGAGCATCAAAGATGGATACAGCCCTGGTTCCCCACTGCCTGTCTCTGAGCTTCTTCCTGTGATGTGAGAAAAACAAACCCATCTTCATTCACGTCATTCTTAGCTGGGTTGCCTGTTACTTGCAACTGACCTGATTCGTAAATGATACAAATGGTTTATCAGGATGACTCTGAGGAATGGGACAGGCATTCCTGCAGGAGGGATGGCAGAATCAAGTCAAGGTAAGTAGAGAAGGTCTGTGCAAGGATGAGGGCTGCTGTTTGCCACTGATGAACTTAGATTAAAAATTTAAGCTCGGGAGGCAAGGCCATAGCCTCCTAGAAAATAGTTTTCTCCTTATTGGGAGGCAAGGACATAGCCTCCCAGAAAATAGCTTTCTCTGTTTCAACTTAGTTGCTTTCTGTAAGTTTTCCCACCAATCAAGCGTATCCCCCGCACCTATGGCCTCTACTTCAATGTATCCCATAACCCAACTCCATCCCCACCTGCCTGTGATTTTTTGTATAAAAACCCCTCACTACTGACACTAAGGGGTTCACTCTTCCCGAGGAGACTGCGGGCCGGCTTAATAAATCCTCTTGCTTATTGCATCGAATTCGAGCCATTGTGGTCTTTGGAGCGACAGGTCCTGAGAAAAGGCCGCGAGGTCTTACACCACCATCTACTCAACTCCAGAGGACCAGGCAGGGAAGCCACACCGCCTTGCAGGGATTGGTCCAGGAAGGAGCATGTGACCCACTACTGGCCAATCAGACCTGATGAGAAGTCTTCTCTAAGATTCTAGAGAATGTTTTCAGACTCCTAATACCCAAGAACGAATGATCACTCCCTCTCTTTCAGACATTTTTCTGGAAGTGTTGGCAGCCACCTTGCTGTCAAGAGGGAGCTAGTCTGTGGAAAAGGCTGACATCCCAAAGATCACACAAGAGAAAATGGGAAAGACTCAGGTTCCTTAATGACATCCCTGAGTCACTGGATTAACCAAACTGCAGCAATAACCTAAACTCCGATGTGAATAATAATAGCTACTGACATTATCATCGTTGAAAACACTTGGAGTAGGGTTAACTGTTGGGCTCCCCAGAAGGCACTGGTGGTAAAGAACCCACCTGCCAATGCAGGAGACATAAGAGACCCGGGTTCAGTCCCTGGGTTGGGAATATCCCCTGGATGAGGGCATAGCAACCCACTCCAGTATTCTTGCCTGGAGAATCCCGTGGACAGAGGAGCCTGGCGGGCTACAGTCCAAAGGGTCACAAAGAGTCAGACACGCCTGTAAGTGACTTAGCACGCATAGCACAGGGTTAACTGTTACTTACAGTCCAAATCATCCAAACTAATACCTTGTCTTTTGAGGGGGAAAAGATCAGTTTTCATCAGTTAGCTAAGCTTGAGAGAGAGTGGTTGCTTTGAGTTGCATACATGGCTTTCTAGTCTTCCTGAGCGGGTCATAAATCTTTGCTCCAAGGCAAGACCATCTTTAAAGAAGTCTCAGTCCTAATGTCAGGCAGCACAGCTCAATGGTGAGAACATGGACTGTGGGCCAGACTGGCTAAATTTGAATCCTGGCTCAGCCACCTTCCAGCTTTACAAACTTGAATGAGTTGTTTGAACTCTGCTTACTTTGCTGATTAAAAAAAAAAAAAAACACAGAGATAACAATAGCACCTCCCTCATGGGGTGGTTGTAAGGATTAAGTGAGAGACTACAAATGAAGAGCAGTTCCTGGTGCAAGGGGAGGGCTGCGTGAGCGTCAGCTGCTGTCATGGTGATACGCAGGCAAACAGCACTGTTCATCCAGAATGTTTTTCTGCTTTTACAGCAAAAGTATCCCCACTTTATAGATAAGAATATTGAGGCACAGAAAGTTAAGTTCTTTACCTAAGGTTCACACAACTGATAAAAGAAGAAGCTGCGATCTGAGCCCAGGCAGTGGGGCTCCAGGGCCTGATCTCTTAATCAGCTCTCTATGCCAGATCCTTTTCACCGCGGTCAGATGGAATGAACCACACAGCTAACCAGGGTGGTCATTAAGCCAGCTGGAATCCAACCTGCTTCACTGGTGCGTGAATGCAGTCAAGTACCAGCACCAAGGGTGTGCTCCGTCATTGCCAGGCTCCACGTGACTTCCAGCTCCAGTCATTTCAAAGCACCATTATCATTTTTCCTTTGCATTTTGGAGCTTCTGAATGGGTCAGCGGGCTCACAGATCTGGAGAGAGCCCAGCCAAATCCCCACCATCTGGCTTCGCCCGAGAAACAGCATATGCTGCGGCCCTCTGTGGGACACTTCCCCCACGATGCCTCAGATGAGACCCTAAAAGCCCCCTGATGAGGGCAGGTGGTCTCCAAGGGCCCTGCCAAGGAGTGCCAGTCCCCACAGCTCACAGGCTCTCCATGCCCTGGGTCTTCTTGGGCTTCCTGGGCCAGCAGCCCCCCAAGGGCACCAAACTTGGTTGAAGGCTCTTCCCCCCACCCCAGGATGGAACAGTGCCCTTTGGGCAAAGAGAATGAATAAAATAGCTGATATGAGACCAGGCTGCAAGCATGGGGCACTAATGTAGCCCCAGCCAGGCCCAGGCACCATACGAGGCACCAAGAACACAAAGATAGACAAACAAGCCATAAGCACCAACATTACAGAGCGCTCCCCGTGAGCCAGACTCTGTTTTCAGTAGTAACACGTGTGCTTTCCATCCCTACTCCATGAAGTAGGTCCCTTTACAAGCACCATTTCTCCCAGGAAACTGAGACACACAGAGAGGTTAAACCATGTGTGCAGTGTTAAGGTATGAATCCGAGCCTTCTGGTGCCAGGGTCCAGCTTCTTAACCACCCCCTCTGCTGTCTATGAACTGAACAAGGAAGCAAAGATTCCTCCCCACTGGAGAGGGGCCCACCCAAAGGAAAGAGGGAATCAAGAGAGGCGGGTAGACTGGGACATGACCAGATGACCGTGACAATGATCGTAGCTAACAGCAACTGTGCAGTCACTAAGCGACTCAACCTGAGTTTACTCAGTTATTCCACACGACACGCTTAAGATTTCCTACCTGATTTTACACGCTTGTTACCCAGTTTTACAGATGGGGCAACTGAGGCACAGAAAGTTTGAATGACTTGCCTAATCTCACCAGTCTGGGAAGAGGCAGAGCCAAGACTTGAAGCCAGATGTCTGACTTCAGGGCCTGTAAACACACCACCAGCCCAGAGGACAGAAGAAGATCCAGGGCGAGGAAGCTGCCTGGGCTAAGGTGGGGTTTTGGGTGCTGCCTGGGCCTAGGTAGAGAATAAGGCATAGTGCACTGAGTGGTCGGTGGGTGGGCAGCAGGTGAAGGGGCATAGTGGGAAGAGGGATAAAAGAAGGCCTTGAATTCCACCTACAAGGAGGCAGGATCTCAGAGCTAACGTGGAAATCTGAGTTCTGGCTCTGGGGTAAATATGGACTACGTTGCTGAGACTTAGTCTTCTCTTCTGCAAAGTGGGTGTGTCCCAGTTAATAGTAGGATAAAGTTTCCCTGCAAAGAATAGCATGAAGGAGAGAGAAGCAAGGACTTCCACACTTGGTACTTAGACCAGAAAATGTGAGATGGGGTGCCGTGTGTGAGACTGGAGGGGCAAGCAAGGCTGGGTGGGCAGGGAAACCAGGGAAAACTATTTAGGCAAGGGAGTGACATGATTTGTATCCATCATGTGTCTTAACTGCAAACAGCAAACTCCACTCTGACTGGTTTAAGCAAAACTCAAATTCATTAAAGGAGGTCAGGTAGCTGGAGAATCTTCATGGACTGCTTCATGGACTGATCATGTCTGCAAGTCTGGAACTTCAAGAAGGTTGCTTCCACAAGAGAAATAAAAAAGGGAAAAGTCATTTTGGGTGGTTGTGCCCCACCCCCACCCCCCACCCCCGACCATCGCTGAAGCAAAGGTGTTCTCAGAGAAGCAGCAGCAGCACCCCTATATTCCCTCGAGGATGCTTTATTATAAAGGGAAGGCAGGCTAGGGATAAGGAATGGGACCAAGCCATAGGCAGCAGATCCTGTCCTCATGACCGCACTTCCAACCAACAGCAAGATTTAATGTTTGGCAGTAAAATGGATGGAGAAGGGGAGGCAAAGAGAAAAGAGTTCAGGGTCTGGCTCCACTGTTTGCCAGCAGTAGAGTCCCTGCTGCTGTTGCTGCTGCTGAGGCAAGTTTCTTTAGCACACTATGGACTTTCCAATGGCTCAGCAGGTAAGGAATCATCCTGCAATGCACGAGACACAGGGGATGAGGGTCCCTGGGTGGGGAAGACCCCCTGGAGGAGGAAAATAGCAACCCTCTCTAGCTTTCTTGCCTGAAAAATCTCACAGACAGAGGAGCCTGGTGGGCTATGGGCTACAGTCCAAAGGGTTGCAGAGTCAGACACACTGAGCAACTAAGCATAGTCTCAGCCAGAGGCTTTAAGACAGGTTCTGCTCTCGCCATCCTTGTAACACATACATACACATGCGTACCTAGAGGGGAGCCTCACAGTAAACACCCCACGTCAACCCTGACGATCGGGAGCTTCTCCCTACCAAGTCAGCCAGGCTCGCCCATGCCTCTGGGATCTTGCCCCTGCTGTTCCTTCACCTTGAAAGACTTTCTTTTTGACCTTTCAATTAGTGGTGGCCTCCCCAGCCCAAACCCGAGATGTGAGGGCTGGTCCCTTCCTTCCCTGTGCCGGGCCTCGAACTAAGCCTCACTGAGGCAGAGACTGCTCTGCTGCACCTCTGAGCACAGCCATGCCTCTTCCACCAGGCTGGCCTGCTCCTGGCTCCCAGGGGCAGGCAGGAGCTCTGCTCTGGGGGCACCTGCTCCAAGGCCAACTTGACGGTCACGGGCGGGCTGATCCCACAGCACCGACGGCCTCAGGCAGTGATCCCAGCTGATGGGCTCGTCAACTGTCTTTATGTGGCCCCCGTGGCCTCCACCGCCTGCATGCCTCGCTCCACAGAGGATGGCGTTGCTAGAGTGGCCAGGTGCTTCTTCAGACGCCGCCAATTTCTGGAGTTGCAACTCCCTCCTGCAGAGTGCAGCGGCAGCGAGGCAGGCAGGAGTTCTAGCAGCCCCCCTTAGCCCCTGGTCAGTGCCACAGTGGGCCCCTCCCCTCCGCCTCTTATATATAAAAGGAGCGCAAATTCAGACTGAGGGAAGATGATTTTTTGAGACGCTAGTCTGCCATCTTCTTGGTCTGCTGCCTTCCCTGATTAAAGTTGTTAATCCTTGTTCCAAGAAACTCGTCTCCTGATTCATTGGCCCGTTGTGTGGCGAGCAGAACGAGCCTGGGCTCAGTAACATTTCCATGCAGCTCCTTCCCAACACATAGGTTTCAGCTCTAATGTCACCTCTTCTGGACACTCAGCCTAAAAGCCCCTCCCTCCAGACTGCCTGTTTAATTTCTTTGGAGGACTTAACGCGGAGTGCCCGAGGTCGCAGAGGGACCAGCCTGTAGAGGTTGACATGTAAGATGTAGTCTGGAACTTCTGGTGGTCATTTCTGCCATCATGAGGGAAAAGCCAGCCTACTGAGGAGCCAAAGAGATGGAAGAAAAGCAGAGATAAAATGCGAAAGACAGACTCGTGGCTTTAGCTGTGCCTGAAGCCCACTTTGGGTGCCCAGGTAACGCTAGTGATAAAGAACGCGCCTGTCAATGCAGGAGACTTAAGAGACGTGGGTTCGATCCCTGGGATGGGAAGATCCCCTGGAGGAGGGCGTGGCAAGCCCACTCCAGTAGTCTTACCTGGAGAATTTCATGGACAGAGGAGCCTGACGGGCTACAGCCCGTAGGGTCACAGAGAGTCGGACGTGACCAAAGTGGCTGAGCACACACGCATATGCAAAGCCCGCCTCACCCCTTGGCGCTCTCCTCCCGTGAGCCAGTGGACTCCTCCTTGGCTTGCACCAGTTAGGTCCCCGTCACCTGAAACTGAAAGGTGTCTGCGTATGGCTCGGCTTCCAGATTCATAGACAAGCCCGCAGAGGACAAGGGCTTGAGGAAAGGCAAGTTCCCACCACTGTGGGCATCCTCTCCTGGTCCTGGGTTCCACCTCGCTGGGTCTGCCATTTTAACAGCCCATCACCCCAGTGGTGGCCCAGCCTCGGCCCCTGCTCAGCTTTCTCTGGCTTTGGTTCTCTCTCTCTTCCCTTCCCTTTGTCTGAGGCTGAGCCAGTTCCACAGCTGCCAAAGACTAGTATTGTGATGTGCAGCAGGGCATTGCCTTTCTTAAAGTCTTCACTCTTTCTTTCTCTTTCTTTCTAAAGCTAACTCACTTAAAATTTTAATTGTTTAATTGTGGTAAAATACATATAACGAGATTTACTATTTTAAACGTTGTGTACAGTTCAGCAGCATTAAGTACATTCACATTGCTGTGTAATCATCATGATCACCATATTTCCATCTTACAAAATGGAAACTCTGCTCCCTGTAGCAATAAGTGCATTCTCCCTCCTCAGAGTCCCTGGCCACCACCTTTCTACTTTCTGTCTCTATGAGTCTGATCACTCTATGTACCTCATGTAAGGGGAATCATACAGCATTTGACTTTTTGTGTCTGGCTTACTGCACTTAGCATAATATCTCCAAGGTTCATCATGTTGGAGTATGTGTCAGAATCTCTTGTCTTTTTAAGGCTCAATCATATTCCACTGTGTGTACAAACTGCATTTTGTTTATTCGGTCAACTTTGGTGCTTCCATCTTTTGGTGCCTGTGAATCCTGCTCTGATCAGGAGTCACAATCAGGACTTGCACACCCTGCTATGAGCATGAGTATTCATTCATGTCTCTGCTTTCAGATAATTTGGGACATACACCCACATGTGGAATTGTTGTATCATATGGTAATTCTACCTTTAATTTGAGAACATGCCTTATTGTTTTCCACAGCAGCTGGGCCATTTTATTTTCTCACCAGCAATGCACAAGTATTCATATTTCTCTACATCCTCGCCAACACTTTTTGCTTTTTTAAAAATTTTACTTTATAGCCTCCATCCTAATGGGTGTGAAGTGGTATTTCACTGTGATTTTTATTTGCACTTCCCTAATGATAGTGATATGGAACATCTTTTCCTGTGCTTACTGACCATTTACACATCTCCTTTGGAGATGTGTCTTTTCAGGCTTCAGAGCCTTCTTTGTTCATATCATTCAATCTTTGGTCATCCATTCAGTACGTATTCCTTAAGCATCTACTACATTCCAGGTATTGTCCTATGCACTATACGTCAAGTGACCAAGACAAAGCCAACAAACTGAAAAACATAAAACATAAGCTCTTTTCTCCATGGAACTGCCAGTCTTAATCTATTTATAACAGAATTCGTGTTTCTGAGGGCTTACTGTGAGAATGAAATAAAATAATATCTCACTTCTTGTGTTCAGCATTAAACACATGAACATTATAGGGGTCCCAGAAAGAGAAGACAGAGCAAAAGGGTCTGAGAACATATTTGAAGAGATAATAGCTAAAAACTTCCCTAACATGGGAAAGGAAATAGTCAACCAAGTCCAGGAAGCACAGAGTCCCAGATAGGATGAACCCAAGGAGGAACACACTGAGACACATAGCGAGCAAACTGACAACAACCTAAGACAGAGATAAAATATTAAACGCAACAAGGGAAGAAGTGACAAGTAACATACAAGGGAATTCCGCCGGGCTATTAGCTGATTTCTCAACAGAAACTCTACAAGCCAGAAGGGAATGGTATGACATATTTAAGTGATGAGAGGGAAGAAACTACAACTAAGAATACTCTACCCACCAAGACTCTCCTTCAGATTTGATGGAGAAATCAAAAGCTTTTCAGACGAGCAAAAGTTAAGACTCAGCACCACCAGAGCAGCTTTACAACAAATGCTAAAGGGAATTCTCTAGGCAGAAAGCAAGAGGAGGAAAAGCTCAACTACAGAAAATAAAGCCCAAACAATTAAGAAAATGGTAATAGGATCACTTTTACCTTGAAAAGCGAAAGTGAAGGTCATGACCCCATGGACTCATGAAATTCCCCAGGCCAGAATACTGGAGTGGGTAGCCTTTCCCTTCTCCATGGGATGTTCCTAATGCAGGGGTTGAACCCAGGTCTCCTGAATTGCAGGCAGATTCTTTACCAGCTGAGCCACGAGGGAAGCCCAAGAGTATTGAAGTGGGTCGCCTTTCCATTCTCCAGGGGTCTTCCCAACCCAGGGATCGAACCCAGGTCTCCCACATTGCATTTTGCACCAACCAAAACACATAGACTGACTGAGCAGATGAAAACATGTGCAGATGTACACTTCCACTCACCACACCACACCACACCACACCACTCTGCTTGACCCCCCCAAATTGTATGTAATTAGTCTTCATTGTTAGGTTAATCATGTTCCCATTATGGCTTGCATTTATGATGATCTTATTTTTTGTCTGGCTATTGATTGTGAGAACTGATAAACATCTTTTACTATTGTGATTATGTAACTATTTCTTAATACCATTGTATCATTATTGGTTTACAGAAAAATTATAGAATTCTGTATCACCAAAACTACCATTTAATAGAAAAGCCTAATAATCAGTTTTTAAAATCCAGATGCATGTCAGAATTATCTTGACCATTATACAAATGGTCAGGTATTGATTCTTGGCGGGGGGGTGGGGTGGGGCAGAGTTCCAGATATGTCTCTAATGGGCGGCCATGTTTAAAAGCAACTGGACTCTACGAGGACCTTTTACTTTCTTCTAGTTTGTTTCACTTTTTTATGTCATATTCAGTGCTCCCATTTCATTTAGTTTGTTTTCCAATTTTTCCTTCTTTTTTTTTTTGATGTTTTCTCAAGCCTTTATCAAGCACAGTAAAAATGCTTTTGTATACATATATATAAAAATAGCATGTATAATATATACATTTTAGAAAACTTATGGATATTTGCCTAACTAATAAATTTGACATTTTGATTCCACTTGTTCAAATTAGTACAAATAGAATGCTAGATTTCTAATTTAAAAAACAGATATGCAACAAGCAACAGTGGTTTACTGTATAGCACAGGAGATTATAGTCAATATCTTATAATAACCTATAATGGAAACTAATTTCAAAAATAACATGTGTATATGTATAACTGAATCACAAAAAAGAATTCTAGTTTTTGAAATTTAATAATGTTTATCTTTTTGCCAATTTATCTGAATGTCCTATAGACATCTAATAATATATTTTAAATGTATTTGTGTAGGATATGATTAATATAAATTAAATATGAATCTATTATATTTAAATTATTAATATCATTCAAGATGCTCCTATTCTATTTTCTGTGCTTGATAAAACATTCTCAGAGAAATGTTAACTTTTCTCACTGATCATGTATTTTTCTTTTCCCTGATATTCTTCTGACTTTTGCTTTATGTATCTTTGTTTCTATGTTGTTAAGATGTCTAATGGTTGATGATGTCTATCTTCTCTGTGAACCGTACCTTTTTCATTAAAAATATTCATCTTTGTTTCATTTAAAAAATAAAATCCCATAATTTAAAAAAATCAACTATAGCCTAAATTTAAAAAATAATTCTTCAATTAAAAAGATCAAGCCAAATTGTGTTGTAAAGAACAATGCAATTTAAGATAATTTTGGTTTTACTAAATAAACTGGAAATTCATGTTTTAAAAATATATATTAAAAAATAAGGTCAAATCATGAAAAAATAAAAATAAAGTCTGAGGCGTGTAAGGCATCAGCCAGCCTTTCCCTCACCCTCTCCCCTCACTCCTTGTACTCCCATGTGCTTCATCTCCTCTGCCGTCTTCTCCCCATCACAGTACCCTGCTTTTTCCCCTCTTTGTGTGCATTTCAAAAGCTGGTGAATTTCAGGAGCTTTATGTACCTTTCAGTAGTTGGTGAGTCTCAGAGCTGGAGCCATCATGCCTGCCTGTGGGATTTCTATCCCTCCTTCAGCTTTGCTTCAAAATATGAGACAACATTTTGAAAACACTCAGCAAATATTACTCATTAACCCGGCTGTGGAGCAATTGTTCTCAGCCCACATGGAGCCTCTGTGAAGGAAGCTGCCATTTCACTATAAAGTTCTTTTTTTTTTTCTGGCACGTTTCTTGAGACTCTCCTATGACCCCAGGAGACATGGTGAGGCTGGGAGAGACACAGACATTCATGAGGAGGATGGACGTGAAGCCGACAGTACTGTTTCCAACAACCAAGGCTGGGGAAGAGGTGGCTTCTCAGCAGGAGGTGTCAGACTAATGAGCCGGGGGTGATCTGAGCTTGGAATAATGGGTAGAAGTTAGACAGTGGATGAGTGTACAGGAAATAAAAAGTGGAGAACTGGGTTTATCAATTAGCCTTCCCTTCTGGTAACAAATGACTGTTTAATCTCTATCATGTCAGGTGTTTTTAAAGAGCTTTATTTAGACTGACTTGCTTAATCCTCACAGCCACTCTGGAAGGTGCAATTAAACAGATTTTCTAGAGCGTGAAACTAACACGGGGAAGCAAGGCCGAAGTCATAATGCCACTGAGCGACAGACACAGGATTCAAAACCAGGCTGTCTCTGTCCTGTGGACTGAAGCGCTGCTCCCGTCCCCTGCTCTCAAGGGCAGACGCTGTTCCTTGTACTCTGAATCTAGGCCTGACCCTTGCAGGAGGTAGTCAATAAGTATAAATTGAATGTTAATGGTGTTGGAGAAGACTCTTGAGAGTCCCTTGGACTGCAAGGAGATCCAACCAGTCCATTCTGAAGGAGATCAACCCTGGGATTTCTTTGGAAGGAATGATGCTAAAGCTGAAACTCCAGTACTTTGGCCACCTCATGCGAAGAGTTGACTCCTTGGAAAAGACTCTGATGCTGGGAGGGATTGGGGGCAGGAGGAGAAGGGGACGACAGAGGATGAGATGGCTGGATGGCATCACTGACTCGATGGATGTGAGTCTGAGTGAAGTCCAGGATGAACAGGGACTCCTGTTCATGGTGATGAACAGGGACTCCCTGTTCATGGTGATGAACAGGGGGAGTCCTGGCGTGCTGCGATTCATGGGGTCTCAAAGAGTTGGACATGACTGAGCAACTGAACTAAACTGAATGAATATCTGAGAGGACATCCCAGTTTATAAAATATTTCACCTCTGCTAGCTCTGACATCTTCCTAGGAACCCTGAGGAGGAACTATCACTCTTCCATAGATTTATAGATTAGGAAAATAAGTCATGAGCACAAGCAGTCAAGTAGCAGAGTTGTGATCAAGCCTATATTTTCTAAACTCTAGTCCTGGGTTATTTCCACCAGGCTAGACCATTAGGAGGCCTCAGACCCAGAGCTGGAAGAACCCTGGGGCCAGAACAGGATAAGGTGGCAGCTGGAGAGGAACTTTGATGTTGGGACAGAAGTTTATGAGGTTCTAGCATCCAATGAAGAAATGAATTGTAGAGAGGGAACTTGGGAAAATGACAATGAGGTGGTTCCTCTAACCATCTGGGAAAGGATCAATCCAGACAGAGAGAATTGCATGTGCAAAGGTCCTGAGGTAGGAGTGAGCTTGGTGTTCAAGGAACAGAAAGCATTTCAGTCCAACTAGAGTGTTGCAAGTGTGTTAAGGAGGGGCCAGGAACACAGAGACTTGAAGCCAGGGAACGAGGTGGGATTTTATTTTAGATGCAACAACAACCCCCTGGAAAATATTAACAGGTGAGGGACTCAGTTGGATATATTATTTTAAATGATCTTTCTGGCCATTCTGTGGAGGATGGAATGGATGGTGCAAAAGAAGAGAGAAGCTTGAGGGATGCTGGATGGTCCAGATTAAAGATGGTGATGGCTCGGATCACAGTGGACTTGGTGGAGATGGAGAGAAGTGGACAGTGCGGGGTCTGTGATAGAGGTGCAGCCATGGGTTTGCTGACACCTTTAAAAGGTGGAAGGAGGAGGGAATGTGAGCGAGCGGGCGCTGATCCTCAGTCGTGGACAGCTAGCTAAGGCAAAGCCTCTGCGAGTTTCTCCCAGTGGAGCAGGCCGGTCTCTCGGCCGTGGCTAAACAAGTCGTCTAGTGTTTTTAGGAAGAGGTGAACAGGATCCTGATAAACGCCCACCTTCTTCTCCAGGCTTCTCCTCAGGGCTTGTTTCCATGTGTCCAGCGAGGGGTCAGGCCTCAGAGGTTGCCAGCTTTCCCAGTTCTCTGGAGGGGTACATTCCACGCTGTCTGCCCCTCCTGGATGGAGAAATGCGAGACAGGAGGGAAAACATGCGAGGCTGCCAGCGCATCAGCCTGCTGCTCAGGCCTGTGTCCTGGCGCCAAGCAGTCCATACAGATGGGCTCTGTTAGCTCCGGGCACACAAGCCCCCCGGTATTGGAACCATCACCAGCGTGTGATGGATGGTGATCAGAACCGAGACTTTGTCAGCCGCAAAAGACTTGGAGGTGTTCTGATGGCAGCTGGGGCGGGCGTGTGTCCTGGTAGTGCACCCTTCTACTGGAACAGAGCATCTGGAAGAGTCTAGACATCCCTCTGCAACTCCCTCTGCCAAAGTGGGGGGAGGGGCTATGACTGTAGCTTCAAGATGTCCCCATCACTCTCCCCTGATAGCAATTTAACAGCTGCATCCTCTCTGCCCTCTCCAAGTTCCTAGGGGCCCAGCCTTTGACTCTTTACCTGGGTTTTCCATTCCAGATATGGGAGTTTCCTGCATTCCTTGGCATCAGAGCTTCTGCATTTAATTTTATTTCACCAGTGAAGACACTGTTCTTAGAGCTAAACTAATTTGATAAATGAATGTGCACAAAAGGGGTTCAAAGATGCACTGGCTACATAGTAATTTGGTTTCCTGCCTCAACAGCATGCTCCACGAGGCTGGGAGATTAGAAAGCCCAGGAGAGGTGATAAGGCATTCTGAGTACCCACCTGAGACTCGCTCCTTGGCTTAACCAGAAAGGTGGAAAGAGGAAAAGACAGTACCTTTGTCTCTGTGTAGTCCACAAGCATTTGAGTTCTTTCCTTGGATGCTCTGTGAGAGTGGATGTGAATGTGAAAGCCTTCTGTCAACTGTGGAGGGCAGGGAGGACAGAGGTATGAGCCTCATCAGACTTTTGCAAGAAATTGCACAGGACGCTATGTCATATAAAAGTAAGTGTTTTTCATGATCCTTACTGCTTGCTGCTTGATGGAGCTGATGCAGCTTCACAAACTGCAGAAGCCACATGCTCTGCTTTTTCCGTGGAACAATTCTTCCTCACCCTTGATTCTGGGGGTAGCAGAGTTTTGGCAGCTCTCCAAATTCAAGTGCAAGTTGAATCCAGGCAATCCAGACCCCAAGGGCTTCCCAAGTGATGCTAGTGGTAAAAAAACCCACCTGCCAATGCAGGAGACATGAGCCTTGGGTTCAGCCCCTGGATGGGGATGATCCCCTAGAGGAGGGCATGGCAACCCACTCCAGTATCCTTGCCTGGAGAATCCCATGGGCAGAGGAGCCTGGAGGACTACAGTCCACGGGGTCACAAAGAGTTGGACACGATTGAAGTGACTTAGCACACAATCCAGACCCCATCATGATAATCACAACTTTCGTTTATTGAATAGCTTCCATGGGTCATCTTCTAATCCAGGTATTTTAACATGTATGTCCTTATTTAGTCCTCATTACAGCCCTGTTGAAATTGGGTTTTGTCATCTCATTTTTCCAGAAGAGAAGTTGAGGTTTGAGTGCTTACCTGAGGCCACACTGTGGGCAGAGGCTTGGGGGAGTGTGAGCTCCTCACAGCTCACCTGACCATGGCATCTGAGGTCTGTGTAGGATCCACATTCTCCCCGCTCTGTAGTGAGAATGTGTTCTAAATAAGCCCAGTTCAATTAGTGTGCTAAGTCACCTAAATTTTGCGACATTTCCCTTACGTTCCTTTTTGACTCCTGCTTTGCTGGGTTTCTCTAAGGCTTACAAAGAATGTTACTGGATTAGAGGCTGGAATTGCTCCATCTCCCGGTGTATCACTTAACCACTCAGCACGTGCTCTCTTCTCGCCTTTTCTTCTGATTCTCTTCTGACTGGCCAAATCATACTCTGAAGACTCCTTTTTACAAGCAACAAAATCTCCAATTCAAGATGCTTTATGCACATAAAAAAATTTTTTTAACAAAAGGAACAATGGTTTATGCATAAAGTGAATGCATTGGCTTTTGTAACTGAAAAGAGAGTCCTGGCTTCAGGTACAGGTTGATCGAGGTGTTCAAAGGATACCATCAGGATCTATTTTTGATTCTGTCCTCAAATAGATTTTCCCTTTGTGGCTGTAGTATATTTCACCTCTTAGACTCAAAGCTTCTGGGAAAGAGGGAGTATCTTTGTGCCAACATTAATTTATTCATTCAGCCGACATTCAGGGAGTATCACTTTGTTCCAGATTTTTTTCTAGGTGCTGAGGATTCCCAAGACAAAACAGACAAAACTTCCTGCCCTCCTGGAGCTTACAGTCTGGCTGGGTAACAGACAATACAGGGATTAAGAAATAAACATAAAAGATGTCAGGTGTGGCAAACATGACGAAGATAAACAGCCAGAGGCAAGGAAATAAAGAGGGACTATTTTTTAAAAGTTGGGAAAGGCCTCTTAAGGAGGTCAAATATTAGGAAAGACCTACATGAGGCAAGCTCTGTGAACAGGGGCAGGAGGAGCATGTCAAGCAGAGGGACCAGAAAGTGTAGGGGCAGAGGGGAAGGGCCAAGCACAGTGTGGTGTTGGTGGAAAAACAGGAGAAGACGGTGGCTGGGGATGCGGGGTAATGGGGGAGAGAGGCTGGAGAGGTGGGAGCCCCCACCAGGCGGGCTGGAGAGGCTGGAGAGGTGGGAGCCCCCACCAGGTGGGCTGGAGAGGCTGGAGAGATGGGAGAGGTGGACCTTCCCATCAGGTCGTGGGAGGGACTTGAGTTTTATTCTGTATGTGACTGAAGGGCCACATGCTCATTCCTGGATCTTTACTGAGACGGACAACGTGCAATCTTGATGGGCTGAGGTCTGAACTGAGCAGGGGGTAGCAGTGGTTCTCCAGAGCAACACCCGGTGCTGCCAGCAGGAAGGGAAACAGACTCCAAATGGCTGAACTAGTGAGGCCCCTCCAGCAGCCCCCAAGCCTGCTCTCAAGGGTCACCTCCAGGAACCCGTGCGACGCTCACCCCCTCCCTGCATATGGTCTCTACAGACACACTGGTGAGGCCAGCCCCGGTGACACAAGGCTGTCCCTGCTATCTCCACACTCATCTGCCTCTGGCCTTCTGTGATCAGTTAGGGGCTTGCAAACAAGTGCCCTGGACCAAATCCAGCCACAGAGGCTGTTTTTGTCCAGCCCCTGAACTAAAGAGGTTTTTACACTACACACACACACACACACACACACACAAGAATATGTGACAAAGACCACACTTGGCCTGCAAATCCTAAACTATTTCTCATCTGGTCCTTTTACAGAATAAATTTGCTGATCCTAAGGCATTGAGGCTCTTCCCTGTTGGCTAAGAGGTTAAAGTGTCTGCCTCTAATGCAGGAGACCTGGGTTCGATCCCTGGGTTGGGAAGATCCCCTGGAGAAGGAAATGGCAACCCACTCCAGTATTCTTGCCTGGAGAATCCCATGGACAGAGGAGCCTGGTGGGCTATAGTCCATGGGGTCATTGAGGGAGGGCCTTCTGTTCCATCTCTGTGTCACTAATGGGATGGGTTCCAGTGGCAACATCTGATTGCATCAGGCTAGAATCAGTCCTCTCTGATCACGGGGCACACGGAGAATCCAGTTCTGCCAGCCAGGCTTTCCTACAATAGTCACAGTAAACAATGGGTTCTTACAGGTGAACAGGAAGTCAAATGTTTGCTTCTGCACAGCACCCACCTGCTTCTCTGCACCACAGCAGCCTTGTCTCCATTTGTGATGCCTCCCCCAACTCTTAGCACCTGAGTTTCCTGGGGCATCAGCCCAGGTTCCAGAAAGGAGTGCTAAACCCACTAAGCCAATGAGTTGAAATTCTGTGATTTCTGGCAAAAACAAAACAAAACAAAACCAAAAAACACTACTTGATGGTGGTGGGTTCTCTGGTAGGGATGGTGGCCTACCACCATCTCTATTGGCTTGGGAAGTGGGAGGTTCTCAGAGCTGACCCATGGGGAAGGGACCCCAACAGAGGAGGGCAGAGCTGAGAAATGAGAAGAGGGAGCCTGGTAGCAGCATCAGCCTCCAGTAAGATGCTGTCTGCCATCCAGGCTTCTCCTCTGCCCAGCTACATGACTGGTAGAATGACCTAGAATTCATTAACCAAATCAGACCACTTCTGAGAGTAAATGGGGTGCTCATGATATTTATTTGGGGACCATCCCAGGCAAAGCTGGATGGAGAGTCACCCTGAAATAGAACTGGGCCAATTGTTTAAGTCTCTCTATCTCAGATGCTTCATCTGAGGAATACTCATCTCCAAAGAGACATTCAGTTCAGTTCAATTCAGTCGCTCAGTCGTGTCCGACTCTTTGCGACCCCATGAATTGCAGCACGCCAGGCCTCCCTGTTCATTACCATCTCTCGGAGTTCACTCAGACTCACGTCCATCGAGTCTGTGATGTCATCCAGCCATCTCATCCTCAGTCGTCCCCTTCTCCCCCAATCCCTCCCAGCATCAGAGTCTTTTCCAATGAGTCAACTCTTTGCATGAGGTGGCCAAAGTACTGAAGTTTCAGCTTTAGCATCATTCCTTCCAAAGAAATCCCAGGGCTGATCTCCTTCAGAATGGACTGGTTGGATCTCCTTGCAGTCCAAGGGACTCTCAAGAGTCTTCTCCAACACCACGGTTCAAAAGCATCAATTCTTCAGCGCTCAGCCTTCTTCACAGTCCAACTCTCACATCCATACATGACCACTGGAAAAATCATAGCCTTGACTCGACGGACTTTAGTCAGCAAAGTAATGTCTCTGCTTTTGAATGTGCTATCTAGGTTGGTCATAACTTTTCTTCCAAGGAGTAAGCGTCTTCTAATTTCATGGCTACAGTCACCATCTGCAGTGACCTTGGAGCCCCCAAAAATAAAGTCTGACACTGTTTCCATTCTTTCCCCATCTATTTCCCATGAAGTGATGGGACCGGATGCCATGATCTTCGTTTTCTGAATGTTTAGATTTAAGCCAACTTTTTCACTCTCCTCTTTCACTTTCATCAAGAGGCTTTTTAGCTCCTGTTCACTTTCTGCCATAAGGGTGGTGTCATCTGCATATCTGAGGTTATTGATATTTCTCCTGGCAATCTTGATTCCAGCTTGTGTTTCTTCCAGTCCAGCGTTTCTCATGATGTACTCTACATATAAGTTAAATAAGCAGGGTGACAATATACAGCCTTGACGTACTCCTTTTCCTATTTGGAACCAGTCTGTTGTTCCATGTCCAGTTCTAACTGTTGCTTCCTGACCTGCATACAGATTTCTCAAGAGGCAGGTCAGGTGGTCTGGTATTCCCATCTCTTTCAGAATTTTCCACAGTTTATTGTGATCCACACAGTCAGAGGCTTTGGCATAGTCAATAAAGCAGAAATAGATGTTTTTCTGGAACTCTCTTGCTTTTTCCATGATCCAGCAGATGTTGGTAATTTGATCTCTGGTTCCTCTGCCTTTTCTAAAACCAGCTTGAACATCAGGGAGTTCACGGTTCACGTACTGCTGAAGCCTGGACGTTATGATGACTTAATCAACTGATTCATGTAAAGTACTTTGAAGACTGCCAGGCACACCTTAAACTACTGGCATGTGTTAGCTATTGCTGCTGCTGCTGATGTTGTTTTCGTTACTGTTTGTCCCGGAACATCCTTAAATTTCCTCCCCATACTTAGAGGATTTCCCATCTTATGGGCTCATGTTTCCCCAAAGGAGAAGTCACAAACATGCTTTCCTGCGCCCTATAGGGTGCGAGAAGGTGGCCTGGCTCAGTGAGTTAGATGTGCCGTACAATCCAGAAGCTGGTCACCTGGAGAAGATGCCACACTGATCCTTGTTGGCAAGAGGCCCCCAGGACACACAATTTCCTGTTGGCATCAATGTGGGGGTTCCAGGGCTGGTGCCTGGGCTTAGCTGCAATGGTCCCAAGAGTGGGGACATTGGTTTGTGTTCTGGAGCAGCTCTGCAATTTGAATTTTGAATTTCACTCCTGATTTCAGGTCCACCAAATCCTTCCCCCCTTCCCAGATATCCTATAAGCCACATAAACCTTTTACATTGATATTAGATTGATTTCTCCTGGCCCAGTTCTATTTGTAACTAATGAATAACTGATTAAAAAAAAACAACAACAACTAGATCCAACCAGTCTGCAATCCTCCTCCAAACTTTTCACTTAAACGAGCCATCTCCCCTTGTCTTCTAGTTTAGTTTGATTTTGGATCTCTACCATTTGCAGCCAATGCCTGCTACTAACACACATAGCTGCTATCAAAATTTGGGGAAAAACATAGAAAATTAAAAACCATAGTACTTTTGTAAAACCGTAAAATGTTCCCTACCCTCTATCTCATATGTCCATTTCCTCTCAGCCATTTAAACAGAGTCCCTGGCTACTCACCTTTGAAGACAAAGATAGACAACAGCGTCTCCTATTTTTCTGCTGCTATTTCCCAATTTCTGTCTTAGGAAATGCAAACTAAACTGGAATGCTGCCAGCAGGTCTTCCCAATAAGTGGAATTCCTGTGTATGCTTTGAAAGGCAATTGTCTCCGGAGAAACCTATCTTCTTTCCCACCTTGAACTTGTGGTTCCCTGATATCAGAGAGCTTTGTGAACACACAAAAAGGAAAAGAAGACACAGTGTATTCAGATGGCCATACACCCTCCCACCCTGCTACCCACCCACCCCCAACTCCCTATAAAAGTTCAGCCCTGAGAAGGGCTGGTTTTCTGAATGCAGAGCTTTGTGAAAAGCCTCTAAGACATACCCTCTTATCAACACCCCCAGATAATTTATTTAGGTATGAATGAAGTTTTCAGCTCATAAGAAGAAAAAAAAGTTAAACATCTCTGGAAATAAAATTCCCGTTCACACTCAGAGTTTACATTTCCAACATTGTTTCCATGTGCCTGTCAGAACTGGGAGGAGGAGGAAAAATCCTGAGCCTTCAGCCCGCAGTCTTAGCTGTCCTCCATTTCTGTGGGCGGGCAGAGCTCCACGCCACCTTTGAGGGAAGGCGTTCCAGCACCATCCTCCTGCAGGGATCTGGGATTTGATTCTGGAAAGTCAGGCCATATCCAGATGAGCGTGGGGCCTGTGGGAGAATCTTTCTCTTTTCTAAGGAAATTCAAGTCATGCCTTCAGAGACATCAGTTTACCTATGTGACTTTAAATGTCATTTTTAAAACATTATAGTGAAATTGACCTTTGTAGTGCACATGTCTATGAATTTTAATGTATGTACATGTGTTGCATAATCCTCATGAAAATCAGGATAGAAAACAGTGCTATCATCTCCCCCACCAAAAAATCAAGCCTCCTGCTAGTTCCTTCCAGTCAAAATTTCTCTCTCACTTATAACTCCCGGCAGCCCTGTACTGTTGTTCTCTGTCTTGGTTTTTTTCCCCTTTCCAGGAAGTCATATAAATGGAAATACACAGTAATGTTTGAAATTGTTTTTTTCCCATTCAACATAATGCCTTCCAGATTCAAAGAAGTTGCTCTGTATATCAATAGTTCATCCCTTTTATTCCTGAGTAGCGTTCCATCATGTGGACGTACAGGCTGTTTAACCATTAGCTCGCTGAAGGGCATTTGGGTGGTTTCCATATTTTTGCAATTATGAAGAGAACTGCTGTAAACATTGGGGTAGAGGTTTTTGTGTGAACATAAGTTTCCTTTTCTCTAGGGTAAATACTCAGGAATGGCATTGCTGGGTCATCTGGTAAGTGTGTGTTTCATTTTATAAGAATCTAAAAAATTGCTTTCCAGAATGACTGTACCATTTTGCTTTTCTAAATGGAGCACATGAGTTCCAGTTGCTCCACAAGTTTTTATATATATACATACAAATGCTGTATATGTATATGTATATATATATACATACAAACACTATATATATATATATATAAAGCTCATATATTAATATACTGTATTGTCAAGTCTTCACAATGGCCCACTCTAACAGATGTGTTGTAGTATTTCACTGTGGCTTTAATTAGTACTTCCCTAATGGCTAATGACATAGAAAAGTTTAGTAAGTGTAGCAAATGTTAGAGAAACCAGCTCAAACTAGTTCCATAGTTAATAAACAGTTTTGTTGTTGTTGGCTGGGTTGGGTTGGGTTTGATGCCCATAAGAGGTCCAGAGGTAGCAGCCTCATAACAGGTCAAACCCAGGATCTTAAACGATTTGGTTTCTCTCATTCACCTCTGCTTTCTGTAATGTTGCCTTTATCCCTGGACTCTATCTTCTGGCCATTCTGGGTTCTTAGCAGGAGGTAGCAGAATTGCTCCTGGGAGTCTAGAACACAGATCTTCACACAAACTAGTGGAATAAAGGGGATCTCATAGCATCTAATGGAGAAGGCAATGGCACCCCACTCCAGTACTCTTGCCTGGAAAATCCCATGGATGGAGGGGCCTGGTAGGTGCAGTCCATGGAGTCACTAAGAATCGGGCACGACTGAGCGACTTCACTTTCACTTTTCACTTTCATGCATTGGAGAAGGAAATGGCAACCCACTCCAGTATTCTTGCCTGGAGAACCCCAGAGACGGAGGAGCCTAGTGGGCTGCTGTCTATGGGGTCGCACAGAGTCCGACACGACTGAAGTGACTTAGCAGCAGCAGCATAGTATCTAATACACAAGTCTTAATTTTTTTATCCTTTTGCTAGCCCAAATTGAGTTATGAGTCTATTCCTAATCCAATCATCAAAACCAAAATGGCAGAGTGTGCCATTTGGCATAAGCTTGCAGAAGCAACCCCTGTGGATATGATTCTGTTATCAGTCCAAACATGTGTCTTGGACTATAGGAGAGATAATTTTTCCAAAGGAAAATCAGAGTATAAACAATGGGAGAAAGGATAGGTAAACAGATGCTCTGGAGCTAAATCATTTAAATTAATTTTGAATGCAAACCTTAAAAGTACTAACTCACCCTTACTTAATTATTCAAAATGATATGTTGTTCACATAAGCAATACATTCAGAGGTTCAGACATCAGGAGTAGCTTAAGATTCTTCTCCATTTAATCTTTTGTTTTTCATGGTGGTACCTTTCTCCTCCTCCTCAGTATGCCTTTCCAAAATGGCCCAGCATTTCTGAGATTCAAATCACCAATTCTTCCATATATGACCAGAGGGTGACATATCCAAGGAAAATCTGAACTCTGTCCTGAACTCTGAGCCACCCTGAGCCTACTACATGCTGATTGGCTTAGGTATGGTTTTGGTGAACCAATCATGTGGGAAAGAGGATGGGATTATACTGCTTAGCTTGGAATGTTCAGTCCCACTGTTACTAGGCATGGGGTCATTTTCCCTGAGACACATGGATGACTTGGGAGGAGGGTGAGCATGACCAACCCTGAGGTTATTGCATAGC
This sequence comes from Nanger dama, assembly GCA_917880005.1. Classification (NCBI taxonomy): domain Eukaryota; kingdom Metazoa; phylum Chordata; class Mammalia; order Artiodactyla; family Bovidae; genus Nanger; species Nanger dama. Next base: position 7,088,342 of record CAKJTW010000042.1, read on the forward strand.
AGGGGTATGGGTAGCCAGAGCCTGGGTGGGCATGGAAAATACCTACAAAAATCACCATGGAACCGACATCTTCCCAAAGAATGCTGCTGCTGCTGCTGCTAAGTCGCTTCAGTCGCGTCCAACTCTGTGCGACCCCAGAGATGGCAGCCTACCAGGCTCTTCTGTCCCTGGGATTCCAAAGAATAGAATGAGTCTTTTCCATTTGTAATTTCCACAATATTCAGTTAGTGGCACTTGACACTCAATCAATCAGTTTTTGACGACTGGATTAACAAGTTAAAATAACCTATAGGGAATAAAATTCTAATCACATTTAAAACTAGGATTCACAGTCCTAGGTATAATTCTAGTTATAGGCACTATAACTGAGAGACATATTTGCTATAGCTGTGTCTATGAGCTGTCAAAATATTTTGAAGTAATAATTTGGTATCTATTAAGGTTCTATCTTCAAAAGTCTTCTTTTCAGTGAGCGCAGAGCATGGAAGACAAGGCAAACCAATGTGAAAACATTCACTTTATATCATTTTATTTCAGCTTCTAGGCTAAGGGCTGTGATACACTGACACATGCTGCAAAAGTAAAAACTCAGTTTTTGGAAGGAAACAAATTATCATTTAAGACACAGAACCTGATGGATGATTCTGGACATTAATGCTGTGGAGTCACAAGAAGGGTGAAAACCCTTCACAACTCAGGATCAAGGTGAGATTTCAACAGAGTCCTATGGATGAGTAAGATGATCCTAAAAGTCAAGGATGGTGTTGGAATTGGGGTGCAGGGTCTACAGCCAAGGCTTAGAGTCAAGTAAACAGAAGGGATGTTGCATTAGGGGACCCCAAGATCACTGTCAGGCTTGCTGATTCGGGGTGGGGGCTGTGGGAAATGCTCATACGACTCCGGGTATAACCATACTCAGGGCTGTGATTTGTTATGGGAAATCAATGCAAAGGAAATCAACAAAGAGAAACCACACATGCGATGAAGCCCAAAGGAAACCAGGAGCAAGCTCCCAAGGGTCTTTCTCAGTGGAGGCACGCAAGTCTCCCTTAATTCCTCCAGCAACAAGATGTGACAACATGTGTGCGTGCTGCCCACCAGGAAAGCTCATTAGAGGCTCAGTGCCCAGGATTTTTATTGGGGCCCTGGCCTGGGGCAGCCTCTGCCTAGCATGCACCCACAGCCCAGACTCCCAGAAGGAGAGCTGGTGTTCAGCATAAACCATACTATTTTGTATAAACAGTTTAGGCACAGGGAGCTCCTCTTATCAACCAGAGTGCTGAAAACCCTCCCCACATCCAAATTCCCATACACCAGCCAAGGGCCAACCCTGTAAGCAGGGATTTCAAAAGAGAGCAGTCAGGCCTGCTACGGCAACTCTCTTCTGCACAGATGTTCAAGAGTTCAGTCTTTAAGGTGGTCTTTACACATCTCTAATCACGGAGACTTGGCATAATAATAATTAACACGTACTGCTCCTGCCCTCTGCCAATGATTGGGTGAGTTATTACCTCTCTGAGTCTTCATTTCTTTACCTGGAAACAAACAAGATTAAGCACAAAGTGGCTGAGCCAAGTAACCCAGGCAAGAGGTGAGAACACCTGTTCCCCGCAGGGGAGATGGTGAGCATTACCTTCTGCCACTCTTCCTCCCCTAAAGCCCCTGCTTTAAAGCAGGGGGATCATCTAAGCCTGTCCAGGCAGGAGCAGGATTCCATTCCACTCACTGCACCCCAGCCTGGCCTCAGAAGGTCATGCAGCCAAGCAAAGCTGGAGGAAAGGGCTGGGAAACTGGCAGGATTTATAGTGTGCCTTCCCTGGTGGCTCAGATAGTAAAGTGACTGCCTGCAATGTGGGAGACCTGGGTTCAATCCCTGGGTCAGGAAGATCCCTTGGAGAAGGAAATAGCAACCCACTCCAGTACTCTTGCCTGGAAAATTCCATGGACTGAGGAGTCTGGTAGGCTACAGTTCATGGACTTGCAAAGAGTTGGACACAACTGAGGAACTTCACTTTCTTTCTTCTATTCAAAGCACTTTATAGATGTGTACCTGCGTAACCTCATTTCTCTCCTTAAGATCGAGGGACAACCCAGACACACTGAGACACATGAATCTCTCTAGTGCAGGGCTAAATATTGAGAGTGATAAAAACACATTTGCAGAATAAACAAGTTCATTCATAAATAAATGCCAGAATGAATGAAGCCTGGTTTTGAGCAGAGACATGAACATCACTTCCTTTGGGTTCAGCAGAGCAGAATCTTCAAACACAGTCATTTCTCAGGAGTTGCCAGCCCAGCTCAGCAGTTGACAAGAAGTGCTTGTGTCTACATTCACAGGTCTGTGGGGCCACCAGGGCTCGGCTGATCTTGGCCAGGCTCTATGGGGCTTGCTCCACGAGCTGAGATGAAGCAGCCATCTGGGCATGGTCTTCTCATAGCTCATCCCCAAGAGCAAGAGCAAAACAAGCTGCAGGAGCATGTTGAATGTCTTAGTCACTTTCACTGACGTTCAGCTGGTCCAAGCAAAGCAGTGGGCCAAACTCATATCCAAGGGGGTGTGAAGGAAGCACTTCTCACTTACACGGTGATGGGAAGAGAGTGAATATTTGCTAAACAAGAATTCAAATTATCAACTGAGCCATAGCACCTAGATAGATATATAGATGGTAGAGTCTGAAATATCCTTATGAAGGAAAAAAAAATCATAGCAGCTGTTAATGCAAACACACCTACAGCCATCTGTTTAACAACAGCAGCCTCAAGTCTCAGTGGCAGCAAGCAACAGCCCCCAGGGGCTTCTAGACCATTCCAGGGTGGAAAGTGCAAGGTCATTGCTCCACCCCCAGCAGGTGGATTCAGCACACATTTTAACTCCAATTTCAACTCAAATGGCAGCTGCTGTTGTTGCCTGGGGACCCCTATCTTTTACATGTTATTGTAGATCAGTTGCCCGCCGCTGCAATAAAGAACTCTCGATGAGTTGTCTGGAATTTTTAAATCAGTGCTACAGAGAGGCTGGCAGAAAAACCAGGCAAGCTCCCTGTCATGGGTGATTGATACCAGACTCCAGCAGGCAATTATGGGGTCCCAGATTTGTGAAACCAGACCCAGCCCCATGCCACAGCTCAGAGGAGGACATTTGCTTCTCTTGCAGGTGAGGTCAGTGGTGGGTGTGGCTGAGCAGCAGGAGAGCTTGGAAGGCATTGGATGCACATCAAAGCCTGATAGGATTCATCTGTATCCATTGATGTTCAAGAGAAAGCACTTCAGCTTTCTTTAATGCCTCTTTGGCAACCAACTGCGCCCTTACCCTTATGCAGCGGAAGGGACAGACAGGGATGGTCAGGTACCAAAAGGCCATCATCAAATTGAAGTGCCCAGGCCCCTGGGGGTCATGAAGATTTTTCCTAGGGTTCATAGGCACAGACGGTCCTAAGACAGCCAGTTTCCAGACCCTCCACTTAACTCGTGTCCTATTTGCCACTTCCTCCTTCACACATGTCCTTCTTCCACTATATAAAAAATAAGTTTATCAGTAGGGATGCCAACAGGAAACAGCACAGTCAAAATATTATGGGTTATTTGAGGAGTGTTTGATGGAGGAAATATTAATGAAGGTGTAGGTGAAGTAAAGAAAGCTACAAGTCTTTGGGCTGGTGGAGTCCTGAGTAGGGTCAGTGGAAAGAGGTTTCTAGAACATGGAGACAGCCTGTGTAAAGTGCGAAGGAGCTGTGGCCTTCTGGAGAAAATGCAGAGGTGCCCTGAGTCACTCCACAGATGAGCCACATATATGCCCAGCCAACTTTCTCTCTTCTCCGCCTCACTTCCACCAACGCTGGGCTCCCCATTGGACAAATGCAACCGGAAGCCACAGGGGAAGGGAGCCCATTGATCGGTCCATGCAGTTAGTGTCCAAGGCGGAAGGAGGGTAGAGAGCGGTGGGAGATGAGAGACCCCACTGAAAAGGCATCACCCATTCTGAGTCTTACAGAGATGCAGTCCCCTGCTCCTGCTGCAAGAAAAAAAAAAGAAAGAAATGTCTTTCAGGGCGCTAAGCAGAGGCACATTTTGAAATGCTCACCTTCAGCGCGGAATATGAATGTCTGATAGCCAGGTAGCACGTCTACCCCACTCCAGTCCTCTTGCCTGGAAAATCCCATGGGCGGAGGAGCCTGGAAGGCTGCAGTCCATGGGGTCACTGAGGGTCGGACACGACTAAGCAACTTCACTTTCACTTTTCACTTTCATGCACTGGAGAAGGAAATGGCAACCCACTCCAGTGTGACTGCCTGGAGAATCCCAGGGACGGGGGAGCCTGGTGGGCTGCCGTCTGTGGGGTCGCACAGAGTCTGACATGACTGAAGCGACTCAGCAGCAGCAGCAGCAGCATGTCTGTTGTATAACTGAGAACTACCTCCTTTTACTGAAGGACTGTTTTCAGTCCTTCATTGTCACAGAAATTGGAGAACCTAGTGCCAGTGTCAGTTCATAGATTATCAAAACTCACTGTGTAATTTTTGGCGTATAACTTGAAGAGAGACCACACGATTGCACTGCAGGGAACAGAAGCCCTTCCAAGTCCATCTGTTTGTTTCCCTGAACAGCTCTCAGTGCTGATACCGAGAATAACAAATGGTGTGCATGGCAGTGATGCTGAAGCCTGTCTTTTTAAATTAAGAATATTCATTCATGAATATATTCAATGAAAAAAAGTCCCACCTCTCATATTAAGAGACGTCTATCCCAGGGTATTTTACCTTTTTAAGGACTGATCAGTCTTTATCACAGGCTGTGACATGCTTAAGTTGTTTTGATCAGTATAAGTATATTCTACTGTCTGCATAGCTCAGCTGGTATAGCATTAGACTTTTAATCTGAAGGCCCAAGGTTCAAGTCTGTGTCCAGGCACCGTAAATAAATAAATGAACAAACGTATTCTACTAATCACCATAGTGAGAATTGAATTTAAAATAACTTATTTTAAAATTTAAAGACTTGTAGTCAACGAAAAGCATTTTAATTTCAATTTTAAGCATATTTTTGTTGCAATGATAGGTGATAAATTAATAAGAGGCTTCCAAGAATAAAAATATATATTAAGACTAAATTTCTGCCAGGGGTGTACAAGTTGATGGAGAAAAAAGAACAGTGCAGAATTCCTAAGAAAGCAAAGCTTGTATGTGTATTTTTTTAACCCATGATGGTGGATATTGAACCAGAATGGAACTGAGCTTCAATGGGCTACTTTTGAAAGTTACATTATTTTCTTTTAAAATGCAAATATCTACACATCAAAAATTATATCCATTTATATAAATAGTTTACTTTTATATAAAATAAATATTTATTTTAAGATTTACTGATATATTAACACTCTATGTAATTTATTTGCCTGTGTGCGTGCTTAGTAGCTTCAATCATGTCTGACTCTTCATGACCCTACGGACTGTAGCCCGCCAGGCCCCTCTGTCCATGGGATTGTCCAGGCAAGAATACTGGAGTGGGTTGCCATGCCCTCCTCCAGGGGATCTTCCCAACCCAGGGATCAAACCCTGAGTCTCTTATATTTCCTGCGCTGGCAGGCAGATTCTTACCACTAGTGCCACCTGGGAAGTGCATATAGTTCATTTACTTATATCCAAATACGTGTTTAAGCCTATGATACAAAATTTAGATGATGACTTTAAAAGAGTATGTGAGAAGTTCCATATCAGAAGCTCAGAATTTTTCACACCTTTTCTGTCACACTAAGAATGCTACTAATCATGAATATTTTAAAAATATAGTTTCAAAGGTATTAACAGTGCTCTTATAGTGAAAAACAAAGGGGAAAGTGAATGTATAACAATAGAAGAATGATTACTACACATCTATTTAATAAAATGTGATAACTAGACATAAAAAATTGTGAGAGTATGGACAGGATTTTCACAGTGAGAGGAAACGCTGCAAGATGAGTCTGCAGAATCAAGCAAGGCTCAGGTATTTTGAGGGGTCTTGTTTGCCCATCAAATGCTAGAAAAACAAGGTAGAATGCACACAGGATGGCACGTCACAGCTGCCTGATGACAAGGTAATAACGTGCTGTCAGAACAGGGGATTGCTGTGGATCAAGGAGATCACAACTGATGTCCTAGAGGAAAAGAAATTAACCCAGGATTTGAAGGAACCTTGAACTGCATCTGAGAATATGGAGGAAAAATTGCCAGGGAAGATTAGAAAGACAGTGGCTTGTGGACCCATCAGATCCACCTGTGGACGCTCAGTTACTCCCAACCGTAACCACAGCAAGAGTTGCTAGCAGCAGCAGCATCACCAGTCTGTATTTGTTGAGCACGACATTTAGGCACTGGTCTGAGATACAGAGGCATGGAGTCTAGGATTCTAATCTCCATTCTCAGCTGCTGTTCCGCACCACTTCTCTTAACCTTCTCTCGGTGCTATTCATGCCGTCATCCCTTCTTCATTTCATTAGGCAAGTAACTGTTCCAGCCGACTGTGAACTGATTCTTTTAGATACAATTTTCAAGATATCTTAACTATTGGTGAGTTCTCACCTGCTCTGATTTCCTTGTAGAACCCCACTCTGGTGGGGTTTGACTCTCCCTTCCTCCCTCAGAAGGATGCTGCCTTCCCATCCCAAGCCTTGGAAGAGAACCACCCTCTCTTTGCTCTTCTCTCCCTCACTCTCCAGTCTCTACCCATACCCAGCTCCCACACCCAGCTTATCCTGGCCAGTCCTTTGAGAGTCCACCTTTCTCGGAACCCAGAAATCTCTTCCAGCCTGTCAACCATCCACTCCCCCATCCATGGAATTTTGCACTGTGCTCCCAGAGTGTACGCGGGCTCTGCCTGTTACCTTCTGAAATTCCCCAAGATTTCTAGCTCAGTGGCACCCATTGTGATGAAATTTGATATTTCATTCAGCTAGGGTTTCCCCCAGATGAACAGTTCCTTAAACAAGATAAAGATGTGTGTCTGCCTTATATAAATGTGGATAGTCGAGGGGGTACAGTGGCTCCCAAGACGTCAAGGGCTCAGGCGCCCTCTGTCTTGTCGCTCTGCCATGCTCAGCGTAAGGCTTCTCACTCGTAACTCTAGGTGCCTGATTTACACTGGACACCTGTGTCTGAATTTCAGCCACAAGAAGCAGGAACGTAGTAGTGCAGGGGGAAGCTCTCTCTTTCCTTAAGCTGTTTCTCAGAATTTGAACACAGTACTAAGGCTTGCATAGCCCTAACTAGAATTTAGTGATGTGGCCACACCTACTGGCAAGTCCTGTGTGGTTTTGTGCCAAGCAAAATGCCTGGGCTACTAATACAAAAGAAGGAAAGCACAGATATTGGGGAAGAACCCCCAAAGTCTGCCAAAGCACCTCTCATTTCCTTCCCCCTTGGACTGGATCCATTTCTCCAGTCCAGTCCCACACCTCCTGGATCCATTTTTCCATGGATCTTAAGGACCAGGGCACAGAGTCTCCTTGGCGGTGACCAGCCCTCTTTCCCAGCCCCCCAGGAAAATCCCGTCTTTACTAATATGATACAGCTTCCCAGGGACTTGTCCTCTGACTTATCTAGTACTCATGAATCCATGTTTACAGACAGGCTTTCCTTTTTACAATCCACCTCTCACACTTTGAAGCAAAAACTAAATGTTCTCTGCCCACAATCAACAATACTTAAAATTTCCTTAGGAGGGGAGATCTCACAGCCCTGCCCTGTGCAGTGGAGACAGGCATGATGAGGCTGACCCTGCCCGGCGGAAGCCCTTAGGTGGCTGAAACACCAAGAACACTGCTCTCCACAGTCATCTCAACTGGCAATCGCTTTGCATGAGAAAGAAAAATAAACCTTGATGTGTTAACTGCAATGTGGGGGTTACTTGTTACCTTTCCTGACTGATAGGAGGCTGGAGCAAGGAATGAGGTTAGGATACTGGCTTAATCCTGAATTTGCAAAACCTCACACTTGCTGCTTGGAATGTGTGTCCCAGCTAGATCATAGTAAATAGTTGCCTAAAAATGATTTTACTTGACCTTGGGAATATTTTTCTTAGCATTATGCTGATGCATTGAGAACCCTGATGGACGCTATGAGGGCACTGAAGTATCCTTCTGTGTACTATTCCTTGAAACCACTATTCATTTAAAAATGATAATATAATAATTAAACACATTTTATTTTAAATGAAAGAAAATTAAAGATTAATTAATAAACTCAAGGACTCGGGTGTTTACCAGTTTCTTAAGGACCAGCTCTTATTGCAGCTTAATTAAGAAGCTCAGCTGCGATGCTATTAAACAGGTTGACGGAGCCCCAGTTGATTCAGGACTGCGTCGAGACACAGCCTTTATTAGTCTTCTCCGCTTCTATGAAAGCAAAGTGGGTTTGTGTTCCACTTGGGGACTAATCCATTTGTCACTGCGAAATCTCTGAGGACAGGGATGTCCATTTCAAACCTAATTTGCAGCTGCCTTTTCATCTGAGTGGTTTGGGAATGGAATTTATTTGCTTCGACCCTAGGATATTTCGGTTCCCCCATGCAACGATCGAGTGCCCGCAGTGAAATTTCAGTAGAGCATTAACAATTTGTTTTCTCCAATACCAGTTCCATCTGTCAAAGGCTTGCACCCAGGCCCATAAAGAAGCATCTCTCTTCCCCGCTTTGTGGTGGTTTTATGCAAATAACATCCAGGCTTAGTTCTGTGATGATGATTTCAAGGAGAAAGAAAACTGGAGGAGAGAAGGAAACAAGAGAAACAAGGAGAAGGGAGTGATGGAGGAGGGAGGGAGGGGAGAGGCAAGGAAGAGGGAGCTGGGGGCAGAGATGGGGTCCTGGGGAAAGCAGAGAGGACTGAAGGGGAGGGCGGGCAGGGAGCCGAGTGGAGGGATGCGGGTGGGGACCACTCGCTGCTCTGAGTATCTCTGGGTCTTGCTGTGAGAAGACAAATGAGACGTGGTGTGACGGATGCTGTGGAAAGGGTCCAACGCTCCTTGCACAACGTTGGTTACTTCTGCTCAAGCTGGGGGAGGGGAAGCCATTCAGGGAGCAGAGGAAGGATTTTCAAAGGGACTCCGACTTACTCCTGGGGGCGCGAATGCACTTCCAAAGAGTGTGTGGACATTGATCTTCAGACTCCATACAGCAACGTTCCCGACTGACCCACCTGGAGATGCTCTCACCACCCACTGCTCCCATCTCCCCTTCACAACTGGCGTTGCTCATTTTAGAGAAGCAGTGTGATCTTCACCCACTGAGTCTCCCCATAGTGCCTTGCTTCAGGGCTGGCAGGGGCCCCCAGGTTCAGCAAGGGGGCAACTGTAACACGGGGGGCTGGGGCAAGTGTCCTTTCATTTAAGATGTCCTGGTCCCCTTCATCTGCCTCATAAGATGTGTATTTCCAATAAAATGTTGCTTTGATGTTTAATAATTGTTTATCAAAATGCATTATATCAATCACTTGGGTGTTGCAAATTGCAATGATAAATCCAATTCTAAACATATTAATTCATAAGTAAAGTCATTGATAGGATAAAATTTATTGAAATATGATAAAAATTATCAGGGAGGAGGGGAAGAGATCATTCAAGGAGAAAAGGGAATGATCCATAGTTTTAATGGTTAAGAAAAATGTAATGTATCCTCTTGAAAGGAATATGGATATTAAACAACTATGCTATTTAGCTTGAATTAGATACATTTTGAAAGATGATATAACTATTTTATTGCAAAATATCAGCATGTATGCTACTGTCATTTACACAACTTTGTTTTGTTCTTTGCATTTGACTAGTTTTTCTAGGAAGAGCTGTTTGCTAAGAACCCAAGTCTTTTGAGCCTCTTCTCTGTTCTTTTCTTCCATGACTAGAACTGATTTTCTCTGTGGGGCTAATTTTTTACTCCATTTGCATTTGTATGAGTCTGCATTTGTATCAGTTCATGAGAATGGTGCCAAGAGGATGAGCGAGAAGCACAGGACTTTCTGGCATCCAGAGCCCAAACAGCGAGTGAATAGGCCTCCCTCAGCATCCCAGGGCCTGGCCCATCCACCAGCTCCACTATAGGAAATTGGGGTTCATGGTTCCGTGCCTCACAAAGCTGCCCATTGCTGCCTGTCGTGCTGGAGTGTGGCGGATGCAAGACCTGTTCACTGAATATTTCCTGTCTCTTCCCAGGTTCTTCCCCTTGGAAGCTGTGTGCCTGACATTGGCTGTGACACGCGGGAGGAAGTGGTAGTGTCCTTCTTGGGCAAACATTTTAAGCCGTGCCTCCTTCCGCCTGCTACTAGAAGGAAGTGCCACGATGGAATCTGTGAGCCTGGGTCCCAATATAAAGAGGTCTCAGCTGACCTGAGGTGACAATGCAGCCTTCATGAGAAGGAACTGTTTCTTATTTTCAGCCACTGAGATTTTGGTCTTGTTTGTTACTGCAGTGAGGAGGGCATGGCAACCCACTCCAGTACTCTTGCCCGGAGAATCCAATGGGCAGAGCAGCCTGGTGGACTACAGTCCTCAGGGTCGCACAAAGCCGGACACGGCTGAAGCGATTTAGCTTAGCATTGTCCCTGCAGCGAGACTTCACCTATCCTGTAGTGAGGGTCACTTGCAAACAGCCGAAACTTCAAATGTTGAATCTGTGAAATGCAAAGCAATTTATATTCAGATCATTGTTGTAACCATTTCTTTCCCATCTACAAAGCTTGCAGCCTTTCATCAAGAGGAATTTTTGCATCTGCCTTCTTGGAATAAATTCCACACCCACATATATTTGCATTCTCTCCTCTGATTTGCCTTCAGAAAGGACCCAGGAATTCACCACAGTGATAGTTAATTTTACATATCAAACCAACTGGGTCATGGGGTGCCCTTATATTTGATTAAATCTTATTTCTGGGTGTGTTCTTGAGGGAGTGTCCAGATGAGATTTGCATTTAAATGGGTGAGGCAAGTAAGGCAGATGCTTCCCTAACATGGATGGGCATCTTCTAATCCACTGAGGGCCTGAATAGAGCAAGAGGCGAGGAAGGAAGGCTCTGCTCTTTATGCCTGATTGCCTGAGTGGAGACGTACATCTCCTCTCCCCCTGGATGAGGGCTTAACCATCAACTCCCCTGGTTCTCGGGCTTTTAGACACAGACTAGAACTGTGTCTCTGGCTTTCCTGGATCTTCAGCTTGCAGATGGCAAATCAGGGCACTGCTCAGCCTCCATAATCATGCGAGCCAATTCCTTACAATAAATTTTATAAACACACACATACACGCACATCTCCTATTGGTTGTTTCTCCGGAGAGGCCCAACTAATGTTAACTACCTTGTCAGTTTTGCCACTTCCCATAGGCATCAGTTCTATGATTCTTTCTTTACTCCTGCCTCCTACGATCTTTGTGACATTTTTCCAAAATTCCATTTCCTACTCTGACCCAGGGTCAGAGGCTCCAAGGAAGCCTGATGTCCATCAACATTTGCTATCAAATAAGAAAGTAAATATGAAGTTCTTTCTAACAGAAACACCATGTGCAGCTCAATGGAGACCAGGGAAAGTGATTTATTATCCCAGAAAACTCAGGGAAACTGATTAGTGAGTCAAAAGGCACAACCCTCGCTGTTCCACTAAAGCCCGAGCAGACGCAGACACCATGCTGCGTGCGCCGGGCCACTTGACGAATGGCCTGCTCGGACACTGGCGCGAACCTTTGCTCCTTTAAGTGAACCGAGCAGCACATTCACTCATTTTTTTAAACCTCCATTTAGACAATGATTTTCTTGATCAATGGTGGAAAAGCAACCAAAATTCTCACTTTGTAACTAGAAAGAGCTTTTTTCCTCCAGGTACGTAAATGTTTCCCCCACCTATCTGAGGTCTTGGCAGATCCAGCAGTCCGGCATTCCTCAAAGCTGAAGGAAACCAGAGCACCCAACCCAGAATCAAAGTCTTGGATGACGTTAGCCTCGCCTCATCATTAAGTCACACATCATCACATTCTGATGACTCTGGGTTTAATTTTTTTTTTTCAGTCTCTTCACTGTTGGGCTCATTAAAGCTATCTTAAGTCACTTGTATGTCACCTTATAAAAACAGAGGACACTTTCCAAAGGAATGACAGGAGAGAATTGATAACTTGAGGATTCTTCTTGCAGAACCAGCTGAATCTAAGACTGAGTAGTTAGTAACCAGCTCTCTAGGATGACATTAGAGATCCTGTAGAACCTATTGCTGTGTATTTGCAATCCTATGGATCACTACTTCTGGGCTGGGACACTGGGTATCATATAACCGGGAGATTGTACCAGTCAGGACCCTTGACTGCATGCAACAGAAAACTGGAGTTAAATAACTTTAAATTAAAGGAATTTGCAACATCAGATAACTAAAAATACAAGGAGTAGTTTGTTAGTTTAAGGCACAGTTGGGTCTAGACGCTCAAATGATGTCATCAAGTCCTGACTAATGTCTCCCTGTCTCTCACTTCCTCTTTCCCCTCTCAAGACCTTTCTTAGAAACTCTCTGTCATGACTGCAGGACAGACTAAGTCCACTGGAGAAAGAGTCCCTGCCTCAGTCCCAGAAACCATGACAACATTCTCATTGCATCTCATTGGTCCTGGTGAGGTCCAGAGCAGCCTACCCTCAAATACACTTCAATGGTATATTGACTGTTTGGATATGAAGTTACTTGAGAAATAGCTAGTGGAAAAAAATAACCTAAAAACACTGGACCACCCCCCTTCCCTCAAAATTAGGAAATAAATCTTCCATGTGAAGGCATTCTCCCTGTACCAGGAGGAAAGATAGCATCCCTCTCAACAGAGTCAAGGGATTCCCGGCTAAGAAAGCGGCATAAACTAACTCTGTTGCTTCTTCTTTAGTCTGCTACCCAAGCACCAGCCCCTTCCTTAAATCTTCACAAATAATTGTTTCTTTGTATAAAAATGATTTACCAACAGCCTGCTTTGGTCAATTCAGGGACACCGTTCGTCTGAGACCTCCGCATGTAGGAATTAAATTGGTTTTTTCTTCTCCAGCTAATCTATCTTGTGTTGATTTAATTATTAGACCAGCCACAAGCCCTCATGGTGGGGCGGAGATAGTCCTCTCTCTCCGACAGTCCTGAGTTGTCACCTGCCCATCCCTAAACCACTCAGAGCTGTCAGAAAAGGAAAGCCCTGATGTCTTAGTCCACTGGCCATGAAGGGCCTGTCAACCCATTTGAGTGATGCTTTTCTAGAGGAGCTGGGGTTTGGATAGTGGGAGGTGGTGCAATGGATTCTGGGTTGCCAAAAAATACTATACATTACAAAAATCATATTCATTAAAGAGACTGATAAACCGAAGTGGGATATACAGAAATAAAGTTTCCCTATCCTGTCTGAAGGGAAACCCATGAACTAATTCACCTGGGCTGACTACTCATAATAGGTACCTGTGACCTTGGAAAGAGAAATCTACTCGAGTTGGGACACAGAGAAAGAAATCTGGTCCATGAAAAGGAATAAAATGTCCTAAGGTGGAGTAGTCACCAAGATGGCAAGGTACTAGGGAATAGAGGCAACCAGCAGGACAGACGGAGATGTCTAGACAGGGATCACCAATGTAAATAACAACATAGCAATAATGGAAACCACCCTGGATCTAGGCCTTGCTGCATGCCGCTACCGCAATCACTCTGCATGCATTAACACATTCTCAAGACGGTTTTATGATGATTATATTGTCTTTACTTCCATTTTACAGGTAAGACAATGGGAACGCTGAGGGTGGAAGTAAATTGCCCGGGGTCACAGTAGTGGTGGGGACGCTGAGATTTGAACCCAGGCAGTCTGTTCCAAAGTTCACTCACCCAGAAGAGGAAATCTTTTCCACTGGGTGAGGAAAACACCCCAAACCAGAGAACCGAGATGGCGCTGCTGGAAGGGAATGCTGAAACTTACTAGATCCACTTCCTCTTCATCAGAGACGAGGAAACGGAGGCCTGGATATTCTGGCCTGTCTGCCACATGCGGAGTTGGGGAGAGAATGCCTCCCTTCAGTAGTGAGCAACAGAGAATGCAAACCAAACTTGTTTCAGCAAGAAAGGAATTCATTGGCTCCTAAAACAAAACATTTAAGTATTGTGCTGGTTTCAGGCATGGCTCGATTCTGAACTCAGTTCAAAGAGATTCACTTTTCTCTGGTGCCTTGGAGCAACCTCCAGTTGTATTCACTTCATTCCCAGGTTCCAGGTGGCATGCTGGCTGTGGCAAGCCAGCCTCATCTTCCAAGTGCAACCCAGCAAAAAGAGCAGGGGAGCTTCCAGGCAAGAGACTCACTCTGCTTGGGTCACCTTAGGTCCTGTGCTCACCCCTGGTGAGTCACTGTTGCTGGGCGCACCACATGTGCATGGGCTTCACTATAGAAACACTACCTGCTGATTGGCTCAGGTTTAGAAATGCTACCTGCTGATTGGCTTAGGTTTAGAAATGCTACCTGCTGACTGGCTTAGGTTTAGAAATGCTACCTGCTGATTGGCTTAGGTTTAGAAATGCTACCTGCTGATTGCCTCAGTTTTGGATCTTGGGCTTGCCTTCTGACTCCCAGATCCCATGGATTGAAGGTGGGGAGCAAAAATTTTCCAAATGAAAATGGGGGAGGGGTTAAAAGTGTTCTGTTACCAGAATAAAGTAATAGAGGTGCAGGGGTTAAAAACAGCTCTTCACAATACCCAGGCTACTATGCGAGAAAAGTTCGGTTTTTCTCTTATATAACTTGGAAGCAATCAAAACACGTGTAACCGACAGTGACTTCTTCAGAGTGTCATCTGTGTCTTTCAGATTCATCTGTTTGTCTTTGGAAAATGCATTTGAAATCACTGACCTATGGTTTATGGGGTCTCTTGATTCACTGGATGGAGGAGCTCTCCAGCCACTGTTAATGAGTTCACCTGTTGCCAAGGTCAGGCCACACATTTATTTGCCTTAAAAGAAGGGACTATTCCTTCTGCCCCATTCTTGGGGGCAGACCAGTGTGCAGAACAATCCATCAATAGGAACCACATTTTCCACAAGACCTCTGTAGAAGAAGGAATTGAGATAATGACCTAGATATGTATTTCTTTCCCGTATAAAATGCACATATAAGAGACCTATCTCACTATGTCCATTTTGATGAACTGTGGTCCCTTTCGAGAATTTAAGATTTTATTGGGGCCCCTTCAAGGATGAAGAATATGTCTTCCATGTCAGTACAGTGCCTGGCTCCACACTGGGTTCAGTGGCTAAGTAGTGTCCAGCTCCTTGTGATTCCATGGACTGCAATATACCAGGCTTCCCTGCCCTTCACTATCTCCTAAAGTTTGCTCAAATTCATGTCTGTTGAGTCGGTGATGTTATCTAACCATCTCATCCTCTGCTGCCCCCTTTGCCTTTTGTCTTCAATCTTTCCCAGCATCAGCATCTTTTCCAGTGAGTCAGCAAGCTCCTTTGCCATGACAAGGCTGTAACCCATGAAGGGGATATCTGTATATGTTATTATTCAGTCGCTAAGTTGTGTCTGACTCATTGTGACCCCATGGACTGCAGCACATGACTTGATGGTTGAAAATGTGTATTCCAATGTAGGGGTTGGCTACCACAGGAAAGAGCCACACCCCCAACCCTTTTCCTAATCAGATGGTCCAACATGCAGGGGGTGTGAACACACTGGGGGAGAGAACAGGAAGGGCATCTCTTGTCTTGGGTACCCCTAAAACCTGCCTACCTGCCATCCTTGGCATGTTCCTTGGGCAGCTCTATCAGTCAGGGATTTTTGTATGCATCCCATAGACACAGACTCTAGCTAAATTAAGCAAGAAACAAGAATAAGTTTCTGAACAAACACAAGTTAGCTCAAAAATGAAGAACCAGCCTTAGGAAAGGCAAAACCTGATTTTTCCTTGAGATTCCACAAAGAGGAAATAAAGCAGTTTTTAAGGACACCACAGTGGGTTCCAGGCATTCCTGGGCTGCATTTTACTTCTCCCTAGATTCAAATATGAGCGGGAGAGAGAGAGAGTGGGGGGTAGGGGAGAGATTAATCTATCTTGGACCTCATGCCTACCCTGGACAGGGTGGAGACAGGAAGCCCATTTTGATCAAATAGTCACACCAAGAATTCAGCTGATGGGGAAGAGTTATCCTTCAGAAGAAAATCCAAGTGTTTATCAAAAGAGGTGGCCCATTTGCAGGCATGCAAAGCATCTGGGAGGGAAACAATTGCCTTCTGTCCCCAAGTCCCCATCTTTACAATATCCAGCTGTAACCTAGAGACCTGAGAAACAGTCTTAGACAAATGCCCAATGACCAATACCTCATAATGTTCACTGCAGCTTTGTCTGTGATAGTGAAAAACATGGTGGCCTCTAGAATATCTGTGGGCTGAGACGATCTGATGGTTACAGAGGTTAAAATATACTAGTTTTTTTTCTAATTAAAAAAAAACTAGATAAGTGGATAATAACAATCCAAGATGACGTTGTATAAAACTAAGCAACTTACAGAATGATGCACACAGTAAAATGTCATTAATATAAATATTCAAAATATGCCAAGTCATATATATATATATATTTGGGGGAAGTATAAACAAGTTCACTAAAAGTATAACATTAGTAAACATGGTAAGAAAACAGTTCCCTGGCAGTCTAGCGGTTAAGACTTCACCCTCCATTGCAGAGGGTGTGGGTTCGATCACTGGTCAGTGAGCTAGGACCCCGCATGCCTGGCAACCAAAACCAAAACATAAAACAGAAGCAATATTGTAGCAAACTCAATAAAGACTTAAAATGGTCCACATAAAAATATCTTTAAAAAGCAGCTATAAGAAGGGTTACTTCTTGGGGAGTGGGAAGGAAATACATGAGAGAGGAGTGTGGGGAAGGTTGAAAACCATGTCTGAAGTCAAATCTCATGATAGAGTGCTGAAGACCCAGAAACTTGTGGCCTAGCACGTTTCTGGGTCATAAGGCAGTTCTATTTCCAGTCTTTTAAGGACTCGCCACACTGTTCTCCATAGTGGCTGTACTGGTTTGCATTCCCACCAACAGTGTAAGAGGGTTCCCTTTTCTCCACACCCTCTCCAGCATTTATTGCTTGTAGACCTTTAGATCGCAGCCATTCTGACTGGTGTGAAATGGTATCTCATTGTGGTCTTGATTTGCATTTCTCTGATAATGAGTGGTGTTGAGCATCTTTTCATGTGTTTGTTAGCCATCTGTATGTCTTCTTTGGAGAAATGTCTGTCTAGTTCTTTGGCCCATTTTTTGGTTGGGTCATTTATTTTTCCACTGCTGGGCATATACACCGAGGAAACCAGAACTGAAAGAGACACGTGTAGCCTAATGTTCATCACAGCACTGTTTATAATAGCCAGGACATGGAAGCAACCTAGATGTCCATCAGCAGATGAATGGAAAAGAAAGCTGTGGTACATATACACAATGGAGTATTACTCAGCCATTAAAAAGAATACATTTGAATCAGTTCTAATGAGGTGGATGAAACTGGAGCCGATTATATAAAGTGAAGTAAGCCAGAAAGAAAAACACTAATACAGTATACTAACACATATATATGGAATTTAGAAAGATAGTAATGATAACCCTGTATCCAAGACAGTAAAAGAGACACAGATGTATAGAACAGACTTTTGGACTCTGTGGGAGAGGGAGAGGGTGGGATGATTTGGGAGAATGGCATTGAAACACGTATACTATCATGTAAGAAATGAATCACCAGTCTAGGTTCGATACAGGATACAGGATGCTTGGGGCTGGTGCACTGGGATGACCCAGAGAGATATGGGGAGAGAGGTGGGAGGGGCGTTCAGGATTGGGAACTCATGTACACCCGTGGCGGATTCATGTCAATGTATGGCAAAACCAATTCAGTATTGTAAAGTAAAATAAAAAATAATAATAATAAAATAAAACACTTCCTTAGGGAAAAACCAAGCTGCAAGTGTACATCCCCACCCCCCACCAGGGTCTTGCCAGCTCTGCCCTGAAATGGTCTCTGTCCCCAAGAGTCTGCACGTCTTCTTGGACAACCTCAGAGACTTGAGCACTCTCACTGGTCCACTTAGTGGCAGCTCACCCCTGCTCCACCTCTCACAATCCCCTTTGAATTTTGTGGTGTTGTCGGGAAGTGAGGATGCCCCCATCCCCACAGCGCTGGTCTCGTTGTCAGCTCTCTGTTGATCATCAGTCAGGATTCAGGGAGGAGCTGCAGGCGTGCCCACAGGGCCCTGGACATTGTCCAGCTGCACACAGCCAGGAGATCGATGGTCAGGTCAGCTCGGTGCTGGGATCCACATGGGCCCCCAGCTCTGGGCAGGAGTAGGCAGATGGGGAGAGGGGAGGTCTGACATTCACAGGCGCCCCTGCCCTGCCTCCATCTCCAAGCCTGGACTGGCAGAACCCTAAATCCTCCCCACTGAGACTGACTGGGGCCCATCTCCACCCCTCCTTCCCCCAGTCTGCTCATCCTGGAAGTTCATCAGATTTCCTCCATTGTGGCTTTCTACCTGGCTTCTCTGGTGGCTCAGCTGGTAAAGAATCCGCCTGCAATGCGGGGGACCTGGGTTTGATCCCTGGGTTAGGAAGATCCCCTGGAGAAGGGAAAGGCTGCCCATTCCAGTATTCTGGCCTGGAGAATTCCATGGACTGCACAGTCCCTGGGGTCGCCAGTCCCCTTCGCCTTGGCAGAGTGGCCGGTGGGGCTCTGTTTGCCTACACTGCAGTGGGATTTTCTTGGAAGGCAGTGTGGGTCTATCTCTGGGGGTGGAACAGAGGGCATAATAGGGGGAGCTGGGAGGGGAGAAAGTCTCACACTAGATGCTGCACAAGCTTCCATCCCCCTGGTTTAACTGAGGGCTTAACAAATTGATGCTGGGGAGGGGAGAGGGTGGGTGTGAGGCAGAAGGAGAATTGCTTTATCTCAGTGTTGCCTCCTATCACTGGGTCTTCTTGCTTGTGTTGAGGTGGACCTAAGAGATTCTGAAGAATTAAAGTATAGAGTGTCCATTAATAACCAGAAGCTCCCTCTCTACTTAATAGAACACAGATAATCACCCCCAGGCAGAAGTGGAAGATCAGGGGAATTAGAGATTTACACAGACCCTGAGTCAATAAGAAAAACCCTAGTGAAAATCAAAGTGCTAGTCGTTGTGTGCAGAATATTTCCTCGGAGCTCTGCTCCTGGTTCCTAGATGAATCTGAAGTAGGAAAACGTATCTACTAAAATGTGTCTGAACGTCAGTAAAGACCTCATTAACAAAGACCTAAGGAATCAGATTCATTGTCCCCTCTAACAGAAGCAATGATTAGTTCAGCTCAACCACATCCATCTTTCTGCTCTGCCTTTCTCACCATATCGGCTGGCCTCGTAAGCCTCTCTCCTCACGCTCACATGGTGGGGCTTGGGTTCCAGCGCCACTGGAACCAGGGCCCGGCTGTCCTCAACCAACTGTTTTCAAAGCCAGGAAACAGAATTTCTTCTTGTGCATTCATTTTATGAAAAATGAATATTTTTCCTGGAAGATTCTCTAGACCCCAGAATAAATTTACTTGTCTGTTGCATAGGTCAAACTTGGATTCCACAGCCACTCCTGGTTTCCGGAGAGGCTGGACATGATGTTTCTGGCATTTTCATGCTCTACAGTGGGAGGAGCGCCATGCTCCTCCTGAGAGGGAAATGAGGTTGGTGACCCTTAGCTCCTGTCCTTGCAAGAATGTCTCTTCCTGGGGGCTATATGGACATTTAGGCAGGATGATTCTTTCTCCTGAGGGCTGTCATATCATTGCAGGTCATACAGTAGCATCCCTGGCTCCACCAAAGGACATCAAGCATCAGTTATTAAGACTCCCCAAATCTCCCCTGCTGCCGCTGCTGCTGCTAAGTCGCTGCAGTCATGTCAGACTCTGTGCAACCCCATAGACGGCAGCCTAGGTGTTTTCAAATGCTCTCTAATGAGTGACACCACCCCCCGTCTGCACCAAGGATTCTGAAAATGAGGGAACTATCTATAAGATTCAGACATACTGATTGGTCTGGGTTGAGAGCAGGGCCCACCCTGATCCTAGCTCAGTTTCTAGTCTATTTCACAAGTGGAATTTTTATCAAGTGTTTTCGTTGGTGAAATGTTTATATCTAGAAATAGTTGAGAATGACTGTTTGATTCTACATTGGAGTTACAGGCATTCAGAAGTGCCTTTTCAGTGTAAGAAGATCTGGTCAACATGGTTATTTTACTCAGCAAATATTCTGACCAAATTTTTATAGCTGATAGGATAAATTGTGGCTGGTTAATAGCCTATGTTTTCTTCTATTTCTCACTTTTAGGGGGCTTCTGTCTCCAGGATCAATGCCTCATTCACACCAGAAATGAGTCTTAGAAACTCTTGAGTGTGCTGACCTCAAAGTCATAGAAAATTAAAACATTTCAGACAAAGAAATCCTGCCAAATTGTTTCTTTTTGATTTCAGGTTTTTTTCCTTCTAAATCACAAATTTACAGCATGTTGCAGAGAAGGGGAGAATTCAGGGTGCACTTTTTTCCCTCTTTAGAATGGAAAAAAAAATAAAACTTGACTAGAGTTGAGTGCCTCTTAATCCCCAATAGAAACCTGACATTCTCATTTTGCTTTTTCACCCTGTCTAATCTTCACACAGCCCAAGGTGGGGGTGCGTCCATCTAGTACTCTACAACAATCCCACCCAGTAGTAACAAAGGCATGCCTGAGGGCTCCAGTGGAGACTGAAATGTCCCAAGCCCACCTCTTTTCTAAGGCATGAAAAGTTGATCTGGGCATGGCCCCAAGTGTGACTTCTCAGATTCCAAGTGGCATTGTCCCTGGCCCCTTGCCCTGTCCAGGGTAGGGGGTGGGCATTAGTTGAGGGTGGGCTCCATCAAGTAAGCAAGAGGGGTTACCAGGCACCAGGCTTAGGGGGTTGCTCAGGATCCCTGGAGCACTTCCTGACTGGGGCTGCCTTTGGTTCTGGCAAAAACCAAGGCTCCATGGAGACGAAGAAACAGACAAAATGACTCATCTTGGCTCAGAGCCCAGAAAATGTATGCTAATGCTTTCATGCAGACAAAAATAAGATTATAGAGAGATTGAGTGCAAAAAATGCCCAACCTCAAATGATACTTATCTTCACTCCATTAACAGGGAGAACCAATAATTTGAGGAGATTCAAAGAGTCAAAGAGAAAACCATCACATGAGTGAAGTTAGTTATTAAGTCAGTTTTTTCCTCCCTACTCTCTTGCTCCTCTGGATAGACATTGCCAGAGTTCACCAATATCCCTCACCTTCCACTTCTTCCAGACCCACAGGAGGATCAGACTTCCCTACCCGCTATAGTCTCACAGACATGTGACCACTCCTGGCCTATGAAAGCTGAGAGAAACTGACAGGGGCCAAGTCTAAGCAGATGTGTATAGGAGCTGGAAGGTGATGTGCTATGCCCCCTTCCCACACCGTGGCGGTCAGGGTGGGTCTGTATTGAGATGGTACAACCTCCCTCAGACTGGATCACTCAATGACCACAATGAACAGAGCCCCCAAACAACCCATGTTTGCACATAAAATGTGAGAAAACTGCTGTTATGTTAAGCCACGGAGATTTCTATCTTGTACATTACTGAAATCCTAATTAATATACCCAATATCTTCCACTAGAATGTCGTATAGATGGACACATTAAAAGCTCATGACTTTCTCTAAATGTGCATGCAAAAGATTACTGGTGTTCAAATTCCTCTGGGCAGACAAAACAAAACAAAAATCAGAAGTGTTGCAGATGAGATAGAGACTGTCTTCAGCAAGTCAGGACTACTGCCCCAATACTGAATCTGATGAAAGGGAAAGAAGCATTTAAAAGTGCTGACATTAGGGGTGGACACTGTAACGGTTACACCAAAGGAGATCTAAATTTAGGCGTAGAAAGAATCTAGTGACAGGTAGGAATGAACCACTGGGACTTGGGTGCTGTGCCATTTGGGGCTATTTGAGTTACATAATTGTTATCTATATTATAAGTAAGATGGGCTAGGACCTGGGACCTTTAGCTGCAGTGTTTGCAGCTGGACAAACATCTCTTCAAGCAACAAAATATAAAGAAACTATAAAGAAGAAAAACTAAATGTGTGAATCTGCAGTTGGAGCAAATTATGGACAATATCAAAAGGTCAAAAAACCCAACCACCACTTCTGAAGAGCTAAGAACAAAAACAGGATGTCAGGAGCAAAAGCAGAAACTATGCACTCCCCTGCACTCAACACCACCAGCGGGGTTGGCAGACCACCTAAGCCACCCCTCCCGCCTGACCCTTGGACACACCCCTACCTCACCCCATATAAGGAACCAGCTTGTTGCCCAGCCCCAACCCTCCACCGGGAGGAGTGACCAAGGAAGCATTTACTCGATTTCCCTCCCCTCCCCTCCACCCCCCCCCCGCCACCCCAGCAGGGGCTCCAATGAACCCTTGCCTGAAGTTCTTGTCTGACATCTGATCAAATTTCTATTGACTGGGGAAGGCCAAGAACCCCGGTCAGTAGCATGAGTATATTACATCTTAAATATATTCAAAAAGAGGGAGGAAAAAACAGATGAAATATATTCTTCTCAAGAGGCGGGTCAACATGTCTTCAACACAAGAACAAAAATCAAAGAGAGCCAACGGGTTTTGTTCCAGCAGAGAGTGAGATATGGAAGAGGGTTGGTGAACTCCAAGTGTAAGACACCAAAAATGGCTTCATTCCTTTAAAAAAAGCAAAACCAAAAAACTTGGCTAAATGTAATAGACAACTGTTGATTCTGGCCCCACCATGCACACTTACACTATTTTTAGTAACAATATCCTGTATATATTTTCCAGGAGACCACTGCCTACCCTGCAGTTGCAAGCCAAGAAAAACAAAAACATATGTCCACACAAAGATGTGCATATGAATGTTCACTGCGTCATTATTCACGGAAGCCAAGAAGTAGAAACAATCCAAATATCCACCCAACTGGTGGATGGAACAAAGACACCAAAAATGGCGGTGTAGCCATATTATATTCCTTTTTGTTGCCGAATAGTATTCCAAGCTATTGGGATACACCATCCTCTAATGAACCTTATGCGAAGCAAAAGAAGCCAGAGTTAAAAAGTCACATACTGAATGATGCCGTTTACATGGCATTCTTGAAACAGAAACTAGAGGGATTGGAGGTTAGATCTGTGGTGGCCAACAGTTGGGGACAGAAGAGAGGTGGGCTGCAAAGGGGCTAATGGATTATGAAACCGTTTTGTATCCTGATTATGATGATGGACACAAAAATCTATTCATGTCTTACAATCCATAGACCTGCCCACACATGAAAGGGTGTTTACTTTACTGTGCAGTTCAGTTCAGTTCAGTTGCTCAGTCGTGTCCAACTATTTGCAACCCCATGAATTGCAGCACGCCAGGCCTCCCTGTCCATCACCAACTCCCGGAGTTCACTCAGACTCACATCCATCAAGTCAGTGATGCCATCCAGCCATCTCATCCTCTGTTGTCCCCTTCTCCTCCTGCCTGCAATCCCTCCAGGCATCAGAGTCTTTCCAATGAGTCAACTCTATGCATGAGGTGGCCAGAGTACTGGAGTTTCAGCAGCTTTAGCGTCAGTCCTTCCAATGAACACCCAGGACTGATCTCCGTTAGGATGGACTGGTTGGATCTCTTTGAAGTCCAAGGGACTCTCAAGAGTCATCTCCAACACCACAGTTCAAAAGTATCAATTCTTTGATCCTCAGCATTCTTCACAGTCCAACTCTCACATCCATGTGTGACCACTGGAAAAACCATAGCCTGGACTAGACGGACTTTTGTTGGCAAAGTAATGTCTCTGCTTTTGAATACACTATCTAGGTTGGTCATAACTTTCCTTCCAAAGAGTAAGCGTCTTCTAATTTCATGGCTGTGATCAACATCTGCAGTGATTTTGGAGCCCCCAAAATAAAGTCTGACACTGTTTCCACTGTTTCCCCATCTATTTCCCATGAAGTGATGGGACCAGATGCCATTCTGAATGTTGAGCTTTAAGCCAACTTTTTTCATTCTCCTCTTTGAGTTTCATCAAGAGGCTTTTAGTTCCTCTTCACTTTCTGTCATAAAGTGAAAGTGAAAGTGAAGTCGCTCAGTCATGTCCAACTCTTTGCGACCCCATAGACTCTAGCCCACCAGGCTTCTCCATCCATGGGATTTTCTAGGCAAGAGTGCTGGAGTGGATTGCCACTTCCTTCTCCAGGGGATCTTCCCAACCCAGAAGTCAAACCTGGGTCTCCCACATTGCAACTGGACGGTTTACCATCTGAGCCACCATGGTATCATCTGCATATCTGAGGTTATTGATATTTCTCCCGGTAATCTTGATTCCAGCTTGTGCTTCATCCAGCCCAGCATTTCTCATGATGTACTCTGCATAGAAGTTAAATAAGCAGGGTGACAATATACAGCCTTGAAGTACTCCTTTTCCTATTTGGAACCAGTCTGTTGTTCCATGTCCAGTTCTAACTGTTGCTTCCTGACCTGCATACAGATTTCTCAAGAGGCAGGTCAGGTGGTCTGGTATTCCCATCTCTTGAAGAATTTTCCTCAGTTTATTATAATCCATACAGTCAGAGGCTTTGGCATAGTCAATAAAGCAGAAATAGATGATTTCCTGGAACTCTCTTGCTTTTTCCATGATCCAGTGGATGCTGGCAATTTGATCTTTGGTTCCTCTGCCTTTTCTAAAACCAGCTTGAATATCTGGAAGTTCACAGTCATCTATTGCTGAAGCCTGGCTTGGAGAATTTTGAGCATTACTTTACTAGCATGTGAGATGAGTGCAATTGTGCAGTAGTTTAGGAATTCTTTGGCATTGCCTTTTTGAGATTGGAATGAAAACTGACCTTTTCCCCGTCCTGTGGCCACTGCTAAGTTTTCCAAATTTGCTGGCATATTGAGTGCAGCACTTTCACAGCAACATCTTTCAGGATTTGAAATAGCTCAATAGGAATTCTATCACCTTCACTAGCTTTGTTCATAGTGATGCTTTCTAAGGCCCACTTGACTTCACATTCCAGGATGTCTGGCTCTAGGTGAGTGATCACACCATCGTCATTATCTGGGTCATGAAGATCTTTTTGTACAGCTCTTCTGTGTATTCTTGCCACCTCTTCTTAATATCTTCTGCTTCTGTTAGGTCCAGGCCGTTTCTGTCCTTTATTGAGCCCATCTTTGCATGAAATGTTCCCTTGGTATCCCTAATTTTCTTGAAGAGATCTCTAGTCTTTCCCATTCTGTTGTTTTCCTCTATTTCTTTGCATTGATTGCTGAGGAAGACTTTCTTATCTCTCCTTGCTGTTCTTTGGAATTCTGCATTCAAATGGGAATATCTTTCCTTTTCTCCTTTGTAAGATCGTTTTAAAAATAAAATTATTTTTCCAAAACTCATTTGGCTTAAATTGAGTTTGGGGACTCTGAAAATGGGTCTTTTGGATCAGAAGCTCTTTGGAAGATAATTAAATGGTATCATTTTGTTAAAGTTGGAGTATTAAAGAAGATATGCATATTCAATTCTCGAGTGAACTGATTGTTTTTTTGGAGGGGGTCAGGGGATGAAATGTAATGTACATAGTGTCCGTTCTGATGGTGTTCCAGGCACTTAGCACCACTCATATGGGTGTTTAGTTCAATTTGGGTGACTGAAAATATTCATTTATATAACTATATGTGTATGTACAGGAGCCACATCTCAGAAGATATGGAAATGCAATTTTTAAATTGAAGTGCTTGATTTCTAAGTCTGGTCTTTCATCATAGCGCTCTAAAATTTCAAATCCTGCAGCATTTATGATTGTTCTGTTGTCTCTTAGGTAAGAGACCAAGGAGGTCTCTGTAACCCAGATCCTATATAATATAAACAGTTAAGGGATGGAAGGAAGGAATACAGTGGGGCAGAAATTGGCTCTGCTACCCCTTTTTTTCTTACAGAGTTCAAAAGATAAATTTTTAAAAAGTTGAAGATGATAAAGGGGCACCAGCAAGGAGGAAAGGGGCAAGTCTAGAGGAAAGCTCTGCCAGCTCCTCAAGAAAACTCTATGTAAAGAGACGTCTTTCTTCCTTATTCACTGGACTCTGATGTTATTTAAAAAATTCCCGATCTCTCTCGCATCTGGTGTTCATGTGACACAGATTTAGCCAATGGTTACTCAACACAAGTTTCCAGGAAACTCTTTAAAGAAGCTGACTCAGCAGGTGGGTGCCTGTCACGCTGGCTGGAGCTCTGGCAGCCGTCTTGAGAGCACGGCGATGGGGCCGACATGTGGGAGTGGAGAGCCAGAAAATGACTGGGTCCCTGGTGTTACCGTGAAGCCAATATGCTAGCCAATATGTTAACTGCTTCTAGATTTTTTTAAAGGGAAAATAAGCCTCTAAGTTATTTAAGGAGGGGTTGAGGGTCTCTGTAACTTGTAACCAACGCAAATGTCAAGAAACGTTATCCCTATTTTTCTACTCCCCATAAATACCCATAACAAGCCACTCCACGATGTGACAGTGTATACATTTCTCTTTCCAGGTAGGTCCTTCCTTGACCTAAAAAGACAGATATTTCTGCTGCTTTTCAATTTTCATGGAAACCGTCAAGTTATAATGTATCATTTTCCTTTCATCATCCTAACAAAACCTCCTTTGAAGTCAATAGCAAGAAAACTCATCTCAGGAGTAATTTCCTGATCATCAAATTTTTGAATATATATTTTTAAATTTGCAGCTCCTGCTATCATGCCAGTTGGTGAGTATGCTAATCCCTAGAGATTTCACTGTTATTTTTCTAAGATGAATACAAGTCAGACTCCAGATAACCTTCAGCTGTATGCCTTTGTCAAGAAGCATCATAAATTCAGGAAATCAAAGAGCTGGATGGAACTTCAAGAATAATTAGAGTTGAGATATTGCTTATGTAATAGGACAAAAGTTTACAGTCATTGTCAGCAAAGGAATACATGGGCACTGCAAAGCTTTTCTCAGTCTTGTGAAAAACTACTGATACTCCAGAACGTGCTCAGGGAAGATTCCTGTCCTTCTACCCAGCTGTCTGTGGTCCAAACATCTCTGAGTTTCCCATACCTCCTTTATTCACAGTTTGGATCAGGTATGGATCTGAACTGCAAACAACAGAATGTACTCTAGTGTAGGGCAGGCCAAGCTTCCTTCTATGTTCTTATAGCCTGTGGCTGGGCCAGAAAAGGAAACTAACATAAGACAGATTGACAAAAGAAAAGCAGACAAATTTTATTTTATATTTTCACGTACACATGGGAGTCTTCAAAAGGAAAATAAAAAACCTGAAGAAGCTGTTAGGCTCCAGAGCTCATATCCTTATTAAACAAAGAGTGACTTTGGGGTTATAACAAGACAAAGTGGCTTGGGCTGGGGCAATACACTGTGGGACAGTGACTAGGGAACATATGGAATGTTCCTGCAATCCCACTTCTGGAAGCACACCCAGACAAAACTCTAATTCAATAAAATACACGTGCACACGTGTGCTCAGAGCAGCACTGTTCACAATAGCCATGACATGGAAGCAACCTAAATGTCCATCAATAGACGAATAGATGATGAAGATGTGGTACATGTGTGTGCAACAGAATACTACACAGCCGTAGAAAGCAATGAAGTAATGCCATTTGCAGCTACATGGATGGACATAGAGATGATCCTACTGAGCGAGTCAGACAAAGACAAATGCCTTACGATATCCCTTATATGTGGAATCTAAAACAAGACACAAATGAGCTTCTCTGTAAAAAGAAACAGACTCACAGATACAGAAAACAGGCTTGTGGTTGCCAAGGAGGGGGTGGGTAGGGGAGGGAGGGGGTGAGAGTTTGGGGTTAGCAGGTGCAAACTGTTATATAGAAAATGGATAACCAAGGTCCTATTGTGCAGCACAGGGAACTGTACTCAACATCCTATAATAAACCATAACAGAAAAGAACATGAAAAAGAAATATATACAACTGAATCACTTTGCTGTACACCAGAAACTAACACAACATTGTAAATCAGCTATACTTCAATTAAAAAAAAAAAAAAAAGAAAGAAAGGAGGAAACAAATAAAATATATGGGAAAAAGTATTGGAAGATCCTGCTTATTTCAGCAGGCTTGCTTGCACTTTTCCATTTTGGTGTCAACTTGCAGTTGTTGGTGAGATCACTCTTCCCTTCCCGGTAGAGGGAGGGCACCTTTCTCAAGAGAAGTTTTATGTTTAGGTAGAAATGGGACATCAGCCAGCCTTTCCTGCATCTGCGATTTCTCAAGTGTCTTCACCTCAAAAGAACCAAATGATAAAGTGGCGTATTTTGAGGGTGGTTTGTTCTGAATCTCCTTTACATGTTTTGGTCAACTAGAGATCTATTTAGTGGCTCCCAGAACTGCTAGGCAAGAGAAGCAGATTGGAGGTTATAACCAGGGACAAGGCAGGCTCATCACAGGTGCTCGGCACAGGCCCTGCAGCTCTCACTGCTGATCCCGAGCGCAGAGACAAGGGTGCCCCCAGCAGCTTCTGAAACCCCCATGGCTCTGCAGTCCCTTGCTCATAATGAACTCGCAGGCTGTCAGCTTCACGTGTCTCTCTCTTCTGCCTTGAATCTTCTTTGTCTTCATCTGATCAGTGGAATCAGTGCCATGTGTCCACTCTCTGGCTGCAAGGGTGACCGGGAAGGTGGGTTTCTGGCTTCTTCTTTGAGGATGGGCAGGCATATCCCACAACATAGAGGGCTTTCAGAAGGTTCTGGAAGACCACAAATCATGACTGATGTCCACTCGCTTGGTATTCTCTCAGACTAGGTATCTTAGCCCCCATCTTGACCACAGTTACATCACTTTTAGAAATTGGCAAAGGAGGGATGAAAAATGCAGTGTTAAATTCCTGACTCCCTGATGGAGAAATCAGGAGGGGGAAGCCAGTGCTTGGGAGAGAAAAGGCACAATATAAATTCCAGATGTTGTTCCAGGAAAAGGTGTTTTTGGCATGAACTTGCTATTTTAGTGTAATGAAAACCATTCCACTTTAGAAGAGAAAGAGTCTAGTTTCCTAGGGGTGTGTGTGTGTGTGTGTGTGTGTATGTATCAAAGCATAAATCTCAAAATGATAGAAAACATAATTCTCATGAACTAGATGGTGAGCCTTGGTCAAATCTCCATAACTAATAAATAAGGGACTAATAGGATGGCCAGTTCAATTCAGTTCAGTTACTCAGTCGTGTCTGACTTTGCAACCCCATGAATCGCAGCACACCAGGCCTCCCTGTCCATCCCAACTCCCAGAGTTCACCCAAACTCATGTGCATCGAGTCAGTGATGTCATCCAGCCATCGCATCCTCTGTTGTCCCCTTCTCCTCCTGCCCTCAATCTCTCCCAGCAGCAGAGTCTTTTCCATTGGGTTGACTCTTCACATGAGGTGGCCAAAGTATTGGAGCTTCAGCCTCAGCATCAGTCCTTCCAAGGAACACCCAGGGCTAATCTCCTTCAGAATGGACTGGTTGGATCTCCTTGCAGTCCAAGGGACTCTTAAGAGTCTTCTCCAACACCACAGTTCAAAAGCATCAATTCTTTGGCACTCAGCTTTCTTCACAGTCCAAATTTCACATCCATACATGACCACTGGGAAAACCATAGTCTTGACTAGATGGACCTTTGTTGGCAAAGTAATGTCTCTGCTTTTGAATATGCTATCTAGGTTGGTCATAACTTTCCTTCCAAGGAGTAAGCATCTTTTAATTTCATGGCTGCAATCACCATCTGTAGTGATTTTGAAGCCCCCAAAATAAAGACTGACACTGTTTCCCCTGTTTCCCCATCTATTTCCCATGAAGTAATGGGACCAGTCTAGTCAAGGCTATGGTTTGTTCAGTGGTCATGTATGGATGTGAGAGTTGGACTGTGAAGAAAGCTGAGTGCTGAAGAATTGATGCTTTTGAATTGTGGAGTTAGAGAAGACTCATGAGAGTCCCTTGGACTACAAGAAGATCCAATCAGTCTATTCTAAAGGAGATCAGTCCTGGGTGTTCTTTGGAAGGACTGATGCTAAAGCTGAAACTCCAATACTTTGGCCACTTCATGTGAAGAGTTGATTCACTGGAAAAGACTCTGATGCTGGGACAGATTGGGGGCAGGAGGAGAAGAGGACGACAGAGGATGAGATGGCTGGATGGCATCACTGACTTGATGCACATGAGTTTGGATGAACTCCGGGAGTTGGTGATGGACAGGGAGGCCTGGAGTGCTGCAATTCATGGGGTTGCAAAGAGTCGGACATGACTGAGAGACTGAACTGAACTGAACTGACTAGACAGACCTTTGTTGGCAAAGTAATGTCTCTGCTTTTGAATATGCTGTCTAGGTTGGTCACAACTTTCCTTCCAAGGAGCAAGTGTCTTTTAATTTCATGGCTGCAGTCACCATCTGCAGTGATTTTGGAGCCCAAAAGTCTGACACTGTTTCCCTATCTATGTCCCATGAAGTGATGGGACCAGATGCCATGATCTTCATTTTCTGAATGTTGAGCTTTAAGCCAATTTTTTCATTCTCCTCTTTCACTTTCATCAAGAGGCTTTTAGTTCCTCTTCACTTTCTGCCATAAGGGTGGTGTCATCTACATATTTGAGGTTATTGATATTTCTCCTGGCAACCTTGATTCCAGCTTGTGCTTCATCCAGCCCAGCATTTCTTATGATGTACTCTGCATAGAAGTTAAATAAGCAGGGTGACAATATACAGCCTTGACGTACACCTTTTCCTATTTGGAACCAGTCTATTGTTCCATGTCCAGTTCTAACTGTTGTTTCCTGACCTGCATATACGTTTCTCAAGAGGCGGGTCAGGTGGTCTGGTATTCCCATCTCTTTTAGAATTTTCCACGGTTTATTGTGATCCACACAGTCAAGGCTTTGGCATAGTCAATAAAGCAGAAATAGATGTTTTTATGGAACTATCTTGCTTTTTCGATGATCCAGCGGAGAAGGCAATGGCACCCCACTCTAGGACTCTTGCCTGGAAAATCCTATGGATAGAGGAGCCTGGGAGGCTGCAGTCCATGGGGTCGCTAGAGTTGGACATGACTGAGCCACTTCACTTTGACTTTTCACTTTCATGCTTTGGAGAAGGAAATGGCAACCCACTCCAGTGTTCTTGCCTAGAGAATCCCAGGGATGGGGGAGCCTGGTGGGCTGCCGTCTATGTGGTCGCACAGGGTCGGACACTACTTAAGCGACTTAGCAGCAGATGTTGGCAATTTGATCTCTGGTTCCTCTGCCTTTTTAAAACCAACTTGAATATCTGGAAGTTCACAGTTCATGTATTTTTATACAGAATAGGATATGAGAACAAAGATTCTATGTAGCCCGTGGAAAAATGCCACAGTACATTTGCTAAGTGAAGTGAAGTCGCTCAGTCGTGTCAAACTCTTTGTGACCCCATGGACTATAGCCTACCAGGTTCCACCATCCATGGGGTTTTCCAGGCAAAGATATTGGAGCGGGTTGCCATTTCCTTCTCCAGGAGATCTTCTGGACCCAGGAATTGAACTTGGGTCTCTCACATGGTAGGCATTGTAGGCAGACGCTTTACTATCTGAGCCACCTGGGAAGATCAACATTTGCTGAGTCAGACACAAATAGTACTAGTATTTCTCTGGCAATAAACCTATAACTTTGGGGTTATCTTTAGTACTTTCAGAAAACTATTGTGTATTGTACTTTACAATTTTTCTGGATGTTAATCTCTAACTTTCCAGGGTTGTCTGGGCCCTTCCTGATATTAACAGGAAGTCAGGCAGTCTCGTCTCCTTGGAAAGTCAGCTGTCCCATCCATGGGCTTTATACACTGTCCTCCACCCTGACCCTGCAAGGTCTCACAATCATCTTTATACTTTGCTTCCAAGTTTTGGATATTTTTTCTTAAAGCATATGAAGTTTTCTCCTGTATCTCAAAGATGATGGTTTGACCATGGGTTTTGCCCCTTGAACACATGTACCCAATCATTCATCCATTTCATGAACATTTGTTGGGCTTCCATTCTGTTCTGTTCAGCTGGCTATCAAGGAAACAAATAAATTAGACACCAATTTAACTTTAGGAAGCAAGAACATGAAATCAGCTCTAACAAAGTACTTTAATTGGGTTGAGAGAAGTAACCACCAAGTGCTGTGGAGTGGGTGGGGAAGGGGGCAATTCTGCCTCTATGTTCAGTGGGGGCGGGGGGCAGTTGGTGGCAGAGGAAGTAAGTTGGGCAAGTTCCACACTTTGTGAAGACCTACTAAGCACCAGGCCCATCCCAAGCTGCAGAAATCTCAAGATGGGTAGCCTATGGAAACTGGCTGGGGTAGGCTCCTGGTATGTGGGGCTCTTCTGCGCCTGGGACCTCTGTTTCCCCTTTAGGATTCCATGCCCACTTTCTCGTCATTCTGGTGAATGGACGATCAAGGTGCTCTGGTCAGCGGGTGGCCATGAGGCTCAAGCTCAGACCTCTGGGAAATTCTCTTTTGAAATTAGTAAGATAAGAAACAAAAATGATGGGTCATCATCCCAAAACATAAGCCCTAAAGAGGTTGCCCAGTAGATCCTGGTCCCTAAACCCCATAGCTGACCCTAGTCTTATCCTTCCAGAGCCTGGTCCCCCACCCTTCCTTTTGTCCCCAGAGTATACCCTACATCCTTCCACAGATTCCTGTTCCAAAGCAACCCAAGGATCCTAGCTGATGGTTATAGCCACCAATGGAATGTGCCAAGGATGACATGTAGGAGGGTTTGCAGCAGATCCAAGCCTGGCAGCCCCAGCCTCAGCCCCTTTCCCGGTGCATTCACTGTCCTTACCCTGGGGATGGCACCATGGCACGGATCTTCTGAGAGATGGACCAATCCCAGCTAGAAGAATTCACCTTCTTAGACACAAAGCCACCTTTTCCAGCCCCTTCCGAATGCCAGGAACTATGCTGGAAGTGAATGATGTAATCCCCACCCTAGAGGAGCTTCTAGGAAATGATTCAGCTAAACTCCCAGGGGACTAGAGTCCATCAGCATTAGCTCAATTGAGGAAATCCTCCCTTCGTGTGCATTTCACACAGGAAGGAAGGAGCTATCTGAAAATTAACTCTATCTTGTGGAGGCTTGTGGGAGACCCGGCTTACTCTAGGTGTTCTCATGCCCAGGACCCTGACTTCAATAGGAGAAGAAACCCCTCTTGTAAGACAGGTGTCAGAACTCCTAAAAACCCAGCTTGACTGAGTCCGGCATTAGAACTCCTGTAAACATGGCTTGACTGGGTCCCGCAAGTGAGATATTAGAGGCATTGATGTCATCGGTATATGGGAGACATAGGCCACGGGTCAGCGACCTCAGATATGTTTTTCCAGCACCACAGGATGATTATCTTGGGGAGATCACTGTGCTTACCTTTATTGTGAGCATTCATGGAGCATTTGCTGCCAGGAAGTGTATCACATTTCACATGAGAGACTGCAGCAAGAAAACCGCCATTTGTTTCTCAATATTCATTTATTCAACAGATACTTCAGTTCAGTTCAGTCGCTCAGTCGTGTCCGACTCTTTGCGACCCCATGAACCGCAGTACGCCAGGCCTTCCCGTCCGTCACCAACTCCTGGAGTTCACTCAGATTCACCTCCATCGAGTCAGTGATGCCATCCAGCCATCTCATCCTCGGTCGTCCCCTTCTCCTCCTGCCCCCAATCCCTCCCAGTATCAGAGTCTTTTCCAATGAGTCAGCTCTTCGTATGAGGTGGCCAAAGTACTGGAGTTTCAGCTTCAGCATCATTCCTTCCAAAGAACACCCAGGACTGATCTCCTTTAGAATAGACTGGTTGGATCTCCTTGAAGTCCAAGGGACTCTCAAGAGTCTTCTCCAACACCACAGTTCAAAAGCATTGATTCTTCGGCTCTCAGCTTTCTTCACAGTCCAACTCTCCCATCCATACATGACCAGTAGAAAAACCATAGCCTTGACTAGACAGGCCTTAGTCAGCAAAGTAATGTCTCTGCTTTTGAATATGCTATCTAGGTTGGTCATAACTTTTCTTCCAAGGAGTAAGCATCTTTTAATTTCATGGCCGCAGTCACCATCTGCAGTGATTTGGGAGCCCCACAAAATAAAGTCTGATACTGTTTCCACTGTTTCCCCATCTATTTCCCATGAAGTGATGGGACCAGATGCCATGATCTTCATTTTCTGAATGTTGAGCTTTAAGCCAACTTTTTCACTCTCCTCTTTCACTTTCATCAAGAGGCTTTTTAGTTCCTCTTCACTTTTGGAGCTTCTATTATGAACAGGTACTGTTCTTGATGCTTGAAATACAGCATTGGACAAAATGGACAAAAATCTTTATCTCACAAGGACTCATATGTGAGGGGCAATAATTTTAGAAAACTCTAGCTTCCCAGGTCCAGTTGATATGATGTGCAGATATGACCAGACCAAACTCAGGTTCGCTTACCCATGTGCAGTAAAGTCAATCAACTGGCACTGGGATGTGAAGGAAAGTGCAGCATTTATTTTATTTTTTAATAAATTTATTTATTTTAATTGGGGGTTAATTATTGAAGGGCATGAAGCTAGGAGGCCAGGGCAACTAGCACTCAAAACACCCGAACTCCCAAAAAGTATTTTTAAAGGCAAGGTGAAGTAGGGGCATCCCAGGGTAGGTGATAAGCTCACGCACAATTTTCTGACTGGTTGATGGTGAGGTAACAAGGCAGTGTCATGGGGCAACATTATCAGTCTTTAGACCCCAGTGGGTCTGGGGGCTTCATACTCATGGTCATCAAGTAGTTAATTTCTTCCATTTTAGTGAGGATTTTAGCATCTGTAAGACAACTCGGGAAGTGTACAGCAGATGCTATTATCTAGGTACTTCAGATAGGAGCTAAAACAGAGGATATGGAAAGGGGTCTGTCCCGGGAAGGTCCTATAGGGTCCTGCTCCGTCACACAGGAGAGGACCCCAGATTCTGGAGGTGGTAACTCTGATCCAAGTTAAACCTTAACAGCAGTGGCACGGTTGCCCTGGCAACAGGAATTCATTTCCAGTAGGCACGTGAACCAAGCTGATCCAATCAGAGTTCATCTCAGGCTTTTGCAAAAGCTACGGGAAGACTGATGACCTTAGCCCAGTGTTTGAGAACCTCAGTAAAATGGGGCCATTTTACAACCATCTTGTCCCCAAGAGTTAAGCCAAGACCTATACATACTGATGATGACTGCATTTGATATCTGAATTTAGCTGGTCCTGCATGCGCGTCTGCTAAGATTGTTCAGTCATGTCTGACTCTTTGTGATCCTATGAACTGTATCCCACCAGGCTCCTCTTTCCATGGGATTCTCCAGGCAAGAATACTGGAGTGGGATACCAGGCCCCCTTCCAGGGGATCTTCCTGACTCAGGGATCAAACCCATGTCTCCTATCGCTCCTGCATTGCAGGCAGATTCTTTACCACTGAGCCCCCAGGGAAGCAAGTGGTCCTGACTTGGACCTAAGATGACCATGAAACTTACTGTCCAGCCCAGGACACATGTGAGAGTGAAATCCCTCTTCACTATTATACCAGAACAACAGGCATAAATGAGTACCGTGCCAGTCAAACTGGACTTAGGGCCCCCCAGCCCCCTACAAATGATTGGTTTATCACACAGGCAAGAAGTTACCTCTCCATAAAGGCACTCCGTATCTTACAAGGAATTTCCCCTGCTTAAGTTAGCTAGACAGCCTTTCTGAGGCTTAGAGAAAAGAGGCTGCTGTTAATAAACGAGGAGGCAAACAGAGCTCACGGAGACCACTCAGACCAGGACATATGCTCACTCCTCTCAGGACTGAGCCTCCTGCATGCTGGCTCCGCGCTGGACACGGAGGACTCCAGGATGATCAAGGCGAGGTGGCACAGGTCCCTGCGCTCAGTGCCTTGGAGACAGAAGCACCTGAAACCACAATGTCAGCTGCAGATGCTGCGGGAGGGACTCAGGCAAAACCTGTCAGCCCAGCTGCCCGCTTTGAATTGTGATCACGTTTTCCATGTTTGCTTTTGTTCAGTAAAACCTGGCGATGACGGATTGCTGAGCACAACTGACTTGACCTCTTCCCTTCCTCCGGCATTTCCTGAAAAATTCCAGCACTTCAAGGAAAAACAGCAGACCATCTGTGGTTTGATATTTGAGCTACTCTCTGTCCCTCAATGATGAGAATTTCAGTCCAGGAGGCTTAGAGGTGGAAAGCCCCCATCTTAGGGTCAAGAAGAGACAGCGGGGATGGAACAAAGAGAAGGCTCTGCCTCCCTCTCCACCCCTCCCACTGAAAGCTCCCAAGGGTGAGGAACGTGGAGAGGGGATGGTGGGGGAGATGGGGGTGGGAGCAGAAAATACAGGGAGAGGCTTTAGGCAATACCCACCCTTGATAAGACCTGCTTGTGATGTGGAGTGGATCACCAGGGTGCATTCTCAACAACTTTCATCTTCAAACAGGAGCATCATTTAGCAAAAAGGAGGAAGATACCATTTCTCTACCCAGGAACATCTCCTAGTCCTGGGGGAAGAGAGGCCCTGGGCACTGGCGTCCAGCAGCAACATTTCTCTGTCTTCTGTATTTGGAGAAAACAGACCATTACACTGAATGGCCACACGTGCTGTGGTCAGCACGCCGACTGGCATCTCCTCCGTAACACACCACGAGGGAGAGCAGAGATACAATTTCTCTTGTTTTCCTGAGCTGTACAAGCCATGTGTCAAGTTAACGAGCGGATCTGATGAAGTGTAAGACAGCTTGTCATCCAACAGTTAAGTGGCCTTGTTTCCTTTCCCTGGGATAATATTGGATTTCATACCGATAACATCAACAAGAGAAAGGCGCATAGCTAACAGCTAATTTCTGAAGAACATATGTTTCTGCTCAATTTTTGCACCTTTATTGCTCCATGTGACACTGTAATACTTTCTGCTACATAACAGCCTGATTCCCCTCATCTGTCTTCCATCTAATTCAAGTCAGAACCAGTAAAAGCAGGCCAATTCTTGCCGATTTGTAACTCCTCCACAAATTATTGTCACTGATTCCCCTGTGCTACAATCTTTT
This sequence comes from Nanger dama, assembly GCA_917880005.1. NCBI lineage: Eukaryota > Metazoa > Chordata > Mammalia > Artiodactyla > Bovidae > Nanger > Nanger dama. The sequence goes on from CAKJTW010000042.1 coordinate 7,125,517, forward strand.
TTTTTTTCAGGAACCAATAACTGAAAAAAATACTGATAAAGTTGAAGAAGATCTCATTTTCCTTTCTATGTTGTTTTCTTAAAAGACAAAAATGTGGAATCTCACAAAATGATACAAAGGAACTTATTTACAAACAGAAACAGACTCACAGACATAGAAAACAAATTTATGGTTACCAAATGAGAAGAGGGTTGGGGAGGGATAAATGAGGGGTTTGCAATTAGCAGATACACACTACTATGTATAAAATAGGTAAATAACAAGGTCCTACTACACAGAACAGGGAACTAGATTCAGTATCATGTAATAAATCATCATGGAAAAGAATATACAAGTGAATCATGTTGCTGTACATCGGAAACCAACACACTGTAAACCAACTATACATCAACAAAAATAAAAATGAAAAGCAACATATGCAAATGGCAACATGGGACCCCGATGAGACAAGTTTCATCTGCATAGATAATTGTTATTTTTATGAAGAAACCTCAAATCAGGACAATGTGTCTATGATTCATTCCACAAACTCAAAATTATTTCTTTGGAAACTGGTACATTACTTGATAAGCCATCCCAGCTCAAAATTCAAGTCGCTCAGACCAGAAAAGTCAGAGCCATCCTGGGGACCTGAGCCAAGGCTTTGTCTTTCACATTCAATCCATTTTACAAAAACATCCTGTTTTACAACCATTTCACCCAGGCTTCAATCATTTCTGCTACCCTGCCCTCACCCCCGGCTCGAGCCTTGGCCAAAGCCACTATTGAAACTGTGTCCTCTCTGCTCTCCTGGCATCTGCTCTTGCCCTCTGCCCTAGCCCTTCCCCCAGGCTACTCTTAACACAACAGCAGAGTGATCCTTCACTACAAGTCAAACCACTCCCACCATCAGAGGCAGGCTTCTAGGATGGCCCCAAGATTCCTGCTCCCGGTGTATAATCCTTTCTCCTAGAGCATGGGCAGAAACTGGAAATACCAGAGGATTTCACCTGCTTGATTTGGTGACTCATCAGTCTATTTTAAATGGATCAAAAATGAGGGTATGTTGATGGGCCTGACCTAATCAGGTGAACCCTCAAAGGGAACTAGGATCTTCCTAAAGGAGTCATGGAGGTAGCCGCATGGCCCAGGACCTGAGAGAGTCCTCTAGGAGCTAAGAACAGTGTCTAGCTGACAGCTAGCAAGACAACAAGGACCTCAGTCCTTCAGCCACAAGGAACTTAATTCCGTCAATAGTATAAAGGGGGTTGGAAATGGATCTTTTATTAAGGCAGCCTCTGGATGGGCCTCAGGCAGCCAATATCTTGACTTCAGCCTATGAATCCTTGAGCAGAGTGCCCAGTTTAAATGGGCATGACTCCTGGCCCTCAGAAATTATGAGATAATGAATTTGTGTTGTTTTAAGCTGATAAGCTTGTGGTCATCTGTTACGCATGTCATAGAAAATGAAAACCTTCTCCTCCTTTCAAAAGTCTCTAAAGTACTTCCACCTCATACAAATAAAGCCTAGATCATCACAGTAGCTCCTTGTGGTCTGGTTTCCCCATCTCTCTGGCCTTTTCTGTCTGCTTGCTCACCTCCCTTCACTCTCCTCTGGCCACACTGTTCACACTCTGCTGATCAAGCATGCGAGGTAGACTCCTGCCTCAGGGCCTTTGCACTTGCTGTGCCCTTTTAAGAAAACGCCGCGGGAAGAAAAAGCCACCTCTAGGGACCGTTGATGAAAGCCTTTATTGGGCGGTCGCTCTCGGGCAGAACTCACAGGGGCGGGTGAGCAAAGAGACAAAGGGAGTCTGCGAGGTATGCAAGGTGGGGCGAGGTTTTTATAGCCAGGGCTGGTGTTCAAGCCAGGTCTCCCCATATAGGGGAAAAAGCATGGGCTACAGAGGTGGTTGGTGTCCAAGGGCTCGGTGTCGGCACCTGATTGGGCCAGGATACAGGGGTTGGCCCCGGAAGTCTGGTCTGCTCCCAGTTCCTGTTTGGGCGTTGGCCAACTGCCGGTGTTGGCCTGATGTCCTTTTTGGTCATGTGTCTAATGTCGGCTGGCCCGACCTTTCAGCCCTCTGCTTAGAATACACTCTCCCCCAGATATTAGCCTGGGTCCCTCCTTCCTGGATTTCAGGTCACTGTTTCATGTCGATGTCCTCTGAGGAGCCCCCTGGCAGCTCAACCCCACCATTCCCTGCCTCACTTTTCTTCTGAGCACGTGTTACTTCCTGGTTCATTCCAGATGCATTTCATCTTATTATTGATCATCCCTGACCGGAGGTGGGCCCCATAGTGTCAGGAGCCTCACTGAGCCCCCAGAACAGTACCTGACACATCACTAATGCTCAGTAAGTTCTTGAATGAATAAATGAGGGGTCCAGGATTTCACTGGAAAAAACAGCGCAATCATGGAAGCCCCGAATGCCAAGTGAAATAGGCTGCATGAACTTTAAAAATGCCCATAAAAAGAAAAAGTCAAAACCACAGAGTTCTATGAAACCTTTTTTTTTCTTTTTAAGTACCTCCCAATCTTTATGTTTTTTGGAAGAAACCAAGTTAAGTACACTTTCCTCAGCCTTGAATTTTATTTTTTTTTAAATAAGCATTTCTTTGCCTGACCAGCAGTCACTGGAGCTCCTAGGTCCCCCAGAGGCCTGTCTGGCTGTGGGGTCGTTTACAGTTTGGAGAAAATGAGGCTGTTGTGAGAAGTTACTGCCTTTGTCAGTCAAGGCCAAGATCCACAGTGCCAAATGTCAGCCAAAGTCGGCCTCTGTAATAAGGGCTGCTCTGCTGGAACATTTTGCCTAACTGGAAAGCGAGGTTAAGAGCAACAAGGAAAACTAAATGTGGACGTCCAACGGTTTATGAAACAGATGCTGGAAAATAGAGCAGAGGGCTTCCAACCAGCTCGGCCTGATGCCGTTATTTACTTATTAATTTCAGAGCGAAAGATCAGCATGGGTGGGAGCGGGAAAGACTCGGGTTTGGGAAAAGTCATGCAGAGTCGGTCAAGCTCTGTCCAGCTGCTCTCTCTCCAGCTGTGTAACCTCTGACCTCTCCCCACACTGTAAAAGCAGAACAGCATTGATGAGAGCCTTGAGCTCCACCACCACCAGCCTGCTGCTTCTATGGGAATTAGTCTTATCATAACTCTTATCATCAGTGGCTGAGGTCTGAGACGCGAGCTGCGGCCATTGCCTGAGCCTTGCATACAGGGCTGGAAAGGTTGTTGCCCCAGCAACTCAGAGAGGCTAGGAAGATTGGTTACCCTGGACAGGCCCACCCAGAGGCAGGCCGCATGGAAACACTATGGGCCAGCTCAGCCAAAGCACAGCCTCCACTGCTGAAGGACGGCCACGGCGAGGGGCCATTGTCCCAGCCTGAGTCAGGGCCAGGTCACACGACACAGACTACGTGTGATGGTGGAGAAGGCATTCTCCACAGGTCCTGAGATGTGCACTTTTCCCAAGATCCCAAATGCTGGAGAGGAAGGGGGAGAGGCCAGGGGAGGAAGCACTTCCTTTGAAAGAGGAAGACACCATTTCTATTAGTTGTTTCTCTAGAGTTATGAAATTATAGAAACTCTTAACAGTAAGCTTTTCTTAAAACGATCTTATAAGGATACCAGCTTAACAGAGTTTGACACTTTCAGTATTTCTTTTATTATTATTATTATTATTATTATGCTACTGCTAAGTCGCTTCAGTCGTGTCCGACTCTGTCCGACCCCATAGACGGCAGCCCACTGGGCTCCACCATCCCTGGGATTCTCCAGGCAAGATCACTGGAGTGGGTCACCATTTCCTTCTCCAATGCATGAAAGTAAAAGTGAAAATGAAATCGCTCAGTCGTGTCCGACTCTTGGCGACCCCATGGACTGCAGCCCACCAAGCTCCTCCATCCATGGGATTTTCCAGGCAAGAGCACTGGAGTGGGGGCCATTGCCTTCTGCATTATTATAAACTATAAAGTTTAACTCATACTTCAAGAATTTCACAAAGATAAATAGCAAATGACAAAAAAGAGAAAAATATTTGCAGAATAAATGGTTTTTAATAAAGTTTTAATAATGGTTTTTAATATACTTATCACATATCCAACTCTTATAAATCAAAAGGCCAGTAAACATTAAAACGCTAAAATTAAACCAAGAAATGCAAATTAAAATAGTAGTAAGAAACTTTTGGTAATTCAGTTGGCAAATATTGAAAGAAAGGGAACACCAGTGTTTTCTGTGGTGAAGGGAACTCTTAGCCACTGTAATAGGCATGTTAATTTGTACAATATTTCTGAAGGCAGTTTGGCAATGAATATCAGTTTGGGTTTTTTTGGAGGAAACTCTTTTATTCATTTATTTTTAACTTTTAATTTTATATGGGAGTATAGCCAATTGACAATGTTGTGATAGTTTCAGGTGGACAGCAAAGCACCTCAGCCACACATGTACAAGTATCCAGTCTCTCCCAAACTCCCCCATCCAGGCTGCCACGTAACACTGAGCAGGTCCCCTGCACTACACAGTAGGTCCTTGTTGGTTATGCATTTTAATATAGCAGTGTTCTTTCAGCATTTCTTGATCAGCCTGCTTTTGTTTAACTCTTTAACACATTGCTGAGTTTATCTGTTCATATTTCAAAATTTTAAACATTTTAAAAAGATAATGACTTACGGACTATTCCTCTGAGGATTGTCTGCTGTTCCACTGTGGAGTTTTGCTCACTGAGGTATAGTTGACATACAACGTTATGTTTCAGGTATATAACAGTGATTCACAGTTTTCAAAGTTATATCCTATTTAGAGTTAGTATAAAATATTGAATGTATTCTTTGTGTTGTACAATATATTCTTGCAGCTTATTTATTTTCTGCAGCAGTTTGGACCTCGGAAGCCCCTTCGCTGTCTTGCCCCTCCCGCTTCCCCCCACCCCCCAACCCCCGCTGGTGGCCACTATAGTGTTTGCTCTCTTCATCTGCTGCTTTTTTTGTGTTATAGTCACTAATTCATTTTATTTTTAAGGTTCCACATCTAAGTGCTATCATACAGTATTTGTCTTTCTGGGTCTGACTTATTTCATTTAGCATAAAATTGACCCATGAAAATATTGCCCTGGTTATGTCCAAGTCTGTCCAAATCCCAGGGACTTAAATGGTGAAGGCTGACTCTCTTAACACTGCACGACGTCCCTCTCAGGCAGGCTGGGGGTCTGCTCTATCTAACCCCTGCTCAGGGATGCGGGTGAGGATGGCTTCTTCTCGTGCTCTGGTGATAGCTGGATTTGCTTGTTTCTGCAGCAGCATCTTGTCTGTCCTGACAGATGCAAATTCCTCTGTGCTCAACGGAATAGGCCCCCAGAGCAGTTCACCCCCAAATCTCTGGCACTTAGGAATGTGCTACCTTACCTGGCAAAAGGTTCTTTGCAGTTGTCATTATGTCAAGGTTTCTGAGACAGGAAGATTAGTCTGGATTATTCAGATATTACTATATGGGCTCAATATAATCTCAAGGGTTTTTGTAAATGGGAGGAAGGAGGGTCAGGGTCATAACAGGTGATGTGACCACAGAGATCGATAGAGGTTAGAATAAGCTACACTTTCAGGTATAAGATGGGGGGTAGGCTGTGAACCAAGGAAGGCAGGTGGTTTCTGGAAGCCAGAAAAGGCAAAGAAATAGATTCTCTCATCAAGCGAACCCATTTTAGATTTTAGACTTCCAATTCCACAATTGTAAGAGAATGAATTTGTATTTAAGACACGAAGTTTGGGGTAATTTCTTACAACAATAATAGGTAACTGATGCATCTCCTGATGCCTTTTGTAAAACAAACAAGACTTTAGCAAGCCTCTTTCTCCACATCTCTGATGTATGTGGGTGTTCTTCAAATTTAGATTTTTAAACACAGGACGCCTCCTACAAGATCATTTTCTTTTTAAAGTAGTGAAAATGAACTGCTAAAGAAAATGTCATTGAAAAGTTCTGAAATGTCTTAAGATTAAATACACGATACCACTCACTAATCCATCCCTCCCAGTTTAATGCAAAAGCTCCAGGTAACTGCCATCCACTCTCCCCATGGAGAAAGTGGGCCACAGGATGTGTTACAGACATTTTTGTTGAATCCAGCCCAGTTGTCAGCCCAGGATGGGGAGCCCTCAGACCTGGCCTGAAGGAGCTCACAGAGACAAGCCCTCCTTACTGAGAAGAGAGAAGCCAGAGCTCCCCCCACCCCCACCCCGTATTTGCCCAGATGGCAGACATGCCTCCTCCCTTGCGTTTAGATCCGCAGCCCCAGGAAATGGCAGGACAGTCGCCTTGCAGGTGTCAGAGCCCCAATGTCACTTTGCATTTTGCTCCCCTGCAATTAACCCAGGACGGGGTTAGGGAAAGTCACAGACCACCAGCACAATGAACAGTGCCCAACCTTTGTCCAGCATGTCTGCACATTCCCTGCCTTGGTGACTAAATCCTTTCCCTTTTAATTTCCTCCCCAGGAGCCCAAGACGGAGCAGGCCTGTGGACCAGGCAGGATTCTTACGGCTGCTTTGATTGGTCAGGTCTGAGCTGGTCTCTCATATTGGTCACAAAGGTTATCTACTTCCAGAAACATCAATGGATCACTAATATATGCAGGCCTTAGTCCATGTGTCACTCCTTCTCAGGCTACTGGATGTGTTATAGACAGACTGCCAAGTCACTTAAAAGCCATGAACATTCAAATCGCTTACATAGCCAAGCTCACGCTGGAACATACTAATTTCAAGCCTTTGTGTCCCTCTGATTCTTCATAAGCTGCTAATAGGTAGGTAGAGAGTGTAAACCAAGAGTGGATGTCTTCCATTTAGGACCACAGAAATAGAATGTCCAACAGAAGATGGGGCGATCTCCTCACCTTCACAAGGACACCTACCTCTAGGGAGGCTCTGTGGGGACATGGGCTAGAAGTGAGACCTTTAAAGACACCTGTGGCTTTAGTGGGCACTCAGCTTAGCCAACAACTCTGGTCTAGACCAGAGCTCCCTGAATTCTCACCTAAAAGACAACCATCTCCGAAGGGGCAACAGGCACAGGTGGGAGGATTGAGAACAAGGGAAACTCCGATGGAAAGGGAGAGAGCTCATTGTCAAGTCCTTTTCACCATTCACCTGGAGAGCATGAGAGGACGGAAAGTTCAGCAAAAGCCTAGCATTCACCAGAAATCCACTCTCAGAACTGACACCATACATGCTTATTACACATTATACAAAGTTTACTCTACATTTATGTAGCTTCTCAGTGTAAATTTCCCATTTTGAGTTTCCAGCACACCCACTCCCATCTTCTAGTAACAGTACCCTGATATATATATAAACAATCATGTTCCACTCTCCATCCATGGAATTCAGAATGTGTACCGTGTCTGAGTGGAGAATGTGACCTGGCCTGGCCAATCAGATGGCAGATCCTCCACACCCAGAAGTGGTGCAGGATGAGCACAGGACAAGAGTTGGTCCAAGTAGAGTGAATCCTGTCCCTGGAAGGGGAGTGAGCAGGAGAGTTGTTCTCTAGAGCAGGCACTGCTGGAAGTCCACCCTGTAGCTCCCCAACTCCTTATTCCAGCCAGCAAGCCCAGCCCCCAGTCTAGAGGCAGAGAATGTGTTACTTGCTTTCCCATCCTCCTTCGCAGCACGTTGTGGGCCCATGACCCCCGGGTTGTGCAGTGACAAAGAAACGGTCTGCCGATGCAGGAGATGCAAGAGATGTGGGTTCAGTCCGTGGACCAGGAAGACCCCTTGAAGTAGGAAATGGCCACCCACTACAGTAGTTCTTGTCTAGAAAATTCCATGGACAGAGGAGCCTGGTGGGCTATGGTCCATGGGGTCACAAAGAGTGAGACGTGAGTGAGTACACACATATGTACACAGACCAAGTCCTAGCCAGTGATCCAAGGGAGCATGTACTGTGGGGTGCTGGTGGGGAGGTCAGAGGGTCCTGGAGAAGATTTGGCCCTTCTGGAAAAACAGGGATGTCCTTGACAACACATTGCTTTACCTGCTTTCATTGGCTGCTGCTCTCGAATAAACATACTTAGAGATACAGCCCCTGTTGGGAAACTGTATCAGAAAGACTGAGAGAGTCACACACAAAAATATACCCAGAACGTTCGATCCTGAGTTAGTCACTTGGAACTAACTTTAGTCTTCTTGTTCGGTATGTGGGTGGAGTTGGGTGGGGGGAGGAACCTAGTTAGTATTTAAGCCACTTTCTAGACAGGGGTTTTATTAATCTAGTCAAATTATTTTAAGTGTACTAAAAATATGGATGATTCCAGAGCTACCACCCCAGAGAGCCCAAGAGTGACACTCTCACAAACAGAGCTGAAATAAATGAAATATCCATAACATTCTTTAAGCCCCTGAATGCATTCGTACCTGGAGCTCTACCTGAGTTGTTCAGTTACATGAATCAAAACACTTTACTTTTGCTTAAATCCATTAGAGTTAAGTTTGTCTTGCCATTTACTACATTGTTTTAAAATTATTGCATAACAAAGATAACATTATAAATTTAAAGATATATGCTCTCTAAAGATAAATGTTCTCTACAGTATTATGTATAACAGCAAAAGTAAATGAATGAATCAATACACAAAGAAATGGAAAATATCCACATAACTACAATGCAGTCAAGTCAAATGTGACCTATCCATTCTGTATACAATTACACCATCATTTAAAAGAATAAGATAGGTCAGTATGTACTTGCAGAGAATTATATCCAAGACATCTATTTTGTGAAAAATTAAGTAAACAGTAACATTTATACGTATGCATGTCTTACATACACACATATATATATTTGCAAGCACATATTTATAGAGGTACATGCACAGGAATCATGTACAAATTCATATGGAAATAATCATAGTGTTTCGTATGAGAAGGGGGGCAGGAATTGTGGGAAAGGAGAATATTTATACCCTGTAAACTTCCAAACTGTTTCAGTTTCAATAAGAATGTGTTTTTGTATAACTTGTGAAATTAAAACTAAAACTTGAAAAAAAAGTCTAAAATATCCACATCGCTGGAAGTCGGCTTTACTTAACACAAAACATTCCCTAACAAAGAAAGAAAAAGGAAAGGCAGGAAGCATGTGGGGCCTTTGGACGTGCAGCCGGAAGCTGAAAAATTCTGCTTGGCTTTCTGTCTTCTGTCTGCAGTCTCCATGCCTGGAGCTTGAAACCCACCAAGAAGACTGGTCCAGACAGCCTGTCGGGAGGCCCCCTGGTCCTCAGCCTCCCTGCCTCTGCTCCCTGCCAGCCGAGACCCCGCACCTTAAAGCAGGCGAACCTGCCCGTCTGGGAGCATCATCGAGGCCCTCTCGCCGCACACCGCTCCATCCAGCCCAGACTGACTTCTCCGAGGCTGCCTTTAAAGGAGTCGGGTCCACCCTCATTTCACCAGTTGGGTGACCAAGGGAGTCATTCTGTTTCCCTCCCCCTGGGGAGACAAGAAGTTGTTGTAACCTGCTTCCTGGATATAAAGATGCCACTCAAAACAGTATGATAATTCAGTACCAAACTCCATATGAGCCAGGGACATGCCACCTGCCCTGTTGGAGAATACCAACATTGGCAGGGACCGCGACGGCAGGGGCCACATGCACCTGGCGGCTGAGGAGGCCCCTTCCGTCCTGAGCCTCAGCCGCCCTGTGTCTGAGGGGCAACTCCTCTCGTGTTCCGGGCGATAGAGTGCCTCTCTTTGTCTCTCTTCGTCACTAGCCTGGCACTGGACTCCAGGACAGGTAGAGAATGCGAGAGGAAGAATGTTCTACAGGGCCTTGCAGGCCCCGGCTTGTGGTCAGCTTGGGCTGCTGGGACAAAGCCCCAAAGGCAAATAGTTTACAAACAACAGAGGCTTCTTTCTCGCAGTTCTGTCAGCTGGAAGTCCAAGGTCAGGGAAGCAGCTGGGGCGAGTTCTGCCACGAGCCCTCTTCCGGGTGTCAGACTGCAGACCTCTCCCTGTATCCTCACCTGGAGGGGGCCTGGGGGGACCCAAGCTCACTCAGGACTCCAGGAGGACACCGCTCCCATTCGTGAGGGCCCTGCTCTCATCACCTCCCCCTAAGCCTCATCGCCTCCCAGAAACGCCTTTTGTTAGGGGTAGGGGTTCAACTTATGGACCTGGGGGGACACAAGCCTTCAGTCCATAACTGCTTGCAATATCATAGCCTTTTACCCTGAGGAGATGGAAAGCCATTAGCCACTCTGAGCTAGGAGTGGAGCGATATGACTCAGCTGTGGGGCCCGGTGAGGCACAGTGTGTAGGTGGCCAGGGAGGAATTAGGTGAGAAGGGAGGAATTAGGGAGAAGGCATCTACAAGAACCCAGTGGAGGCCGGGATGTTCAGAACCACTGCGGTGCTGACAAGCAGACAGATTCTGGATCTTTCTGAAGGGGGGAGGCTGTGGGGATTTCTGCCAGATTGGGGTTGGGGAGGCACCAAGAGAGAGCAGGGAGAGATGAGTGGCTCAGAGGCTCCTGGGCGGAGCTTCTGGAAGGAGGACAGTTCAAGATGAAGACGTCCAGAGGAGAAGGCCAGCCGGCCACTGAGACGTGTGAGCCCACAGCTCTTCCTTCTTTCCCCACGGCCCTCTCTGTCCTGTACTTTGAGCATCCCTTTGTGCATCTCTTTCCCAGCTTTGGGCTCTTGAGACAGGTCTTGGACCCTCCGTCACCGTGTGGTGTCACAGCCAGGGCCTGGAGAATCGAGCAGTCACTCCGTGTTTGTGGGAGAAATTGAGGGCACAGAGAGGCTGAGCAGAGACGTGGTGGATGCGATCAACTGGAAAGTTCTCCGCTTAAAAAAACAAGGAAGAAAAGAAAAGAAAATCAACCTTGAGTCAGATACATTATTTTTTAAAAAACCTGCTGTTATTATGGCTGTTTTGGACTAGTGCTTGGCAATTTGGCATTATCCATTAAAACTGAGAGGCAATGGACTTCTCTCAAGGTCCAGTGGCTAAGACTCCACGCTCCCAGTGCAGGGGGCAAGGTTCAATCCCTGGTCAGGGAACTAGATCGCAATGAAGATCGAAGATCCTGAGTGCCACAACTAACACTGGGTACAGCCAAATACATAAATATTAAAAAACAAACTAACTAAGCGGCGAATCCCTCTGACCCAGCAAAGGCAGTCTGAGGAATCTCACTTGGGGAACGCACACAGGAAGATGCTGGTAGCAGACTGCGCCTGTAAGAGGGAAAACTTGAGGACAACCCACATGCCTATTATCAAACAAGGCGGCAGTAACATTATAAAGGAATACTGCTCAGCAAACAAATGTTTAAAACTGAGTGCTTCTAACTTGAATCTCGAAAACATATCACTGAGGAAGAAATAAACTGGGAAAATGGTAAAACATTTCTTTATATGTGAAACTCAGGGTTCAATCTGTTACACCTGCCTTCACTAAACAAGGTCGTTTTAAACCTTGCTTGTCCTCCAAGCTGCCTGTAACCTAAATAGGGTGTTTGCTCAAGATGTTTTCCAGGAACTTGGAGCCAGCGGTGCCTAGTCCACGCTGAGCTGGTTGAGGCTGGACAGGACCGCCGGCTTTCCAGCTGGGCAAGCGCCGGTGTCTGAGCCCCATGCCCTCTGGCCGCGCAGAGGCCTCTGGCCTCGTTCCACTTGCCAGAGCAGTGGTGGCTGCGCCTTTTTCTCATTTTCAATCACCTCTCCCCACGCTCCCCGTGCTCAGCCCGCCCTGCTGCCTTATCCCTTATCTCATAAATACCCCAGCTCTTTGCCTCCTTGCTTGGCTGCCTTCCGAGAACCTCCCCTCACTTTGTTTATTTTATTTTGCTACAGACCTTGATGACTCAGTGTTTTGGCTTGCTGCACACCAAGTGAAATAAATGAACTTGGTTTGGTAACAGATGTAAAATCTACTCAAAAATACCTGTTTTTAAGTTATATTTTTTAATCAAAACTATAGAGGATTAGCGGCTGATCAAGAAAAACTGTAGATCCCTGCCCAGCCCTCACCTGATTTCTACTCTCCAGGAACAACCGTTTTCAGCAATTTTAGTGTTTCTATGAGTGTTTACCTCTATCTTTTAAAGTATTGTGCTTACCCTGTCGTTCTTTGTTCATCACCTTCCCACTAGGAAACAAAATTATGAAGGGGAAAAGCAGGGACTGGGATTGATGTATAGACACTACTCTATAAAAGAGAGAACTAATGAGAAGCTATTGTAAAGCACTGGGAACTCAGTGCTCTGTGTTGACCTAAGTGGGATATATATTTACATATAGCTGACTGACTGTGCTGTACAGCAGAAATTAACTCTGTAAAGCAACTGTACTCCAATAAAAAATTTAATGGCAAAAAAATCCTAAAGCAAAAAGAAAAATGTTCAGGATTTCATTCTTAGACCAGCCCTACTCACACTTCACTCTCTCCCGTCAACCTGGTAGAATCATATCATAAACCTCATAGTACATTTTAAAAAATCCCAGAGGAGCTGTGTGATGAGAAATTTAATCTGCCTCTCTTTAAAATTTTTCTGTTTTTTTCCCCTCTATAATGAGTAATTACCTTGATCTTCTCCCGCTTCCATGGCTTTCTATGTGCCAATCACTAACCTATCCCTAAATTCTCTGCCCCGCCTAAACCCACCTCTCAGAATGGTCACACCATCACACAAGAGGCGATTTATGGTTTTCTTGGCCACATCCCTCTGGGAACGGTTGCCCTCAGGATATGCTTCAGAGCCATGACCCTGACTTTCCTCTGTGCTCCATCTCGGGGCCTCTGCCCCCTCCCGGGGGAAGGATCTCACATATCCTAGTCGAGGTGTCTCGTGACATCCACTTCTTGCCCCACCCCTTGCTGGTGGAGCACACCCTCCTCCCATAACTTCCTGAGAAACGGCCCAGAGAAGAGGTCTGTGACCCTGCAGGTCCAAAAGGCCTTTCTTCTGCCCTATGCCGTGTCCACCGCCAGTCATCCACTCTCCCTGTTGGGAGTAAGCCTCCCAAGCTTAAAGGCGCTACTTCACTCCAGGGAGGTGCTCTGAGTCCCTGGTCCTGAGCTTGAGATCAGCTCCCTCCCTCTGGAGGCTTCTAGAGTTTTACTCTTTCTCCTGGACTTTTGTGAATTCACAATGACGTTCCCAGTGCTACCAGTTTTTGTTTTTTTTTTTTTTTTAATTGTTCTAATTGCCTATCTCTAAAATTGTGAAAGTGAAAGTTGCTCAGTCTCCTCCGACTCTTTGCAACCAGGTGGGCTGCGGAGCCTGCCAGGCTCCTCTGTCCACGGAATTCTCCAGGCCAGAATACTGGAGTGGGTGGCTATTCCTTTCTCCTGGGGATCTTCCCAACCCAGGGATCAAGCCCAGGTCTTCCGCATTGCAGGCAGATTCTTTACCATCTGAGCCACAAGGGAAGCCCTCTAAGCACTGGGGAGGGGGTCTAGAAAGTACAATAGAGATTAATTTCAAAGTTCTGGAAAAGGCAAAAGAGATTTTGAAAGACAGTTGGGTATAGTTTCTTACAAAACACACGCCCAACATATGATCCAGCAGTTGTACTCCTTGCATTTACCCAAAAAGAGCTGAAAACTTCAGTGCACGCGAATGTTTACAGCTTTGTTCATAACTGCCAAACCCTGGAAGCAAGCAAAGACACCCTTTAATAGTGAACGGATAAAAACTGTGGCCCAGTCAGACAATGGAATATTATCAAACCACGAAAAGCCATGGAGGAACATTAAAGAAATACATTGCTACGTGAAAAAAAGCCAATCTGAAAAGACTACATACTGTATGATCCCAACTATATGACATCCTGGAAAAGATAAAAGCTGTGGAGAGTGTAGATCTGAAGATCAATGGCTGCCAGGGTTTGGGGAGAGGGAGTGATGATGAATAGGCAGAGTTCAGTGGATTTTTAGGGCAGTGAAACTATAATATTCTGAACGATACTGCAAGTGGATAATGCTATTTTATGACTGTGAAAACCCATAGAATATACAACACAAAGAATGAACCTAATGTCAGCTGTGGACCTCAGTGAACAATAACGTGCCAATATTGGCCCATCAGCTGTAACACATTCCACACTAATGTCATGGTTAATTGCAAGGAAAAGCAGAGGGAGGAGGCGATAAAGGGGGTATCTGGGAGCGCTCTGTAATTTTGGCTCAATTTTTTAAATAAAGCTAAAACTGCTAAAAAAAAAAAAAAGTCTAACAATGTAAAAATGGAAAAAGACAAAAGGGGAAAGTTACTACCTGTATCCTTTCTTCTTCTTCTATCTTTTTGGTGCAATAAGCAATGTTAGAGTGCCGCCACCACCTCCTGGGGTCAGTCCTAGGCTCTGGGCCACAGTGCTGATCGGGAACTCTGAAGCTGCGCCTCCAACCCCACAGGGCTTGTCAGGAGACCCTTGCAGCCATGGGCATGTCCCCCAGGCAGCCCGAGGCAGGACCTTTGATCACCCCCTGAGTGGCCTTGGTGACCCCTTTCAGGTCCCCCTTTGTGACTCCAGAGAACAAAGCCAGCACATAGAGGGGCTGTCACAGAAAGAGGCCCTCACACCAGAGGACTGGCAGGACCCTTCCTGCCCCAGGAAAAACTCTCGTTTCACCTTCGCTTGACCAGGGCCGGGACCCTTGGGGAGACCAGGAGTCAGTGAACAGGCCAGCTGCTGTTGGCCTTGAAACCACAGCGCCTCCCTCATCTGTGATCCTCATCCAGCAGGGCCTTGGCCCGGCACACAGACAGCCCAGGGAAGCCGGTGTCCTGGACCAGATGCAGCCAGCCTGGTGTAACTCTCTTTACTAGAGCTAGGCCTGAAAGTAAATATCCGAGTATGTGACTGGACACTTGCTTGCTTTGGATCCTACCTGCAACTGGTCTGTGCAGAGCTGCTGAGACTGGAATGATTAAAATGAGGGCAGACCTCTGACTCTGGGCTATTTGCACGAGGGCAAAGGTCCTCCCTGAGATAGTCGCTTTGTAGACACTTCATCACATGTATTGGGTGTGCTCCAAGAACTAAACTACGTGCTGTCAGTTTGTCCTCATTTGTGCATCACATTCTACACAACAGGTCATTTCTCTCAAAGACAAGTCTGTGAGTGTGCTAAGTCACTCCACTCGTGTCTGACTCTTTGTGACCCTGTGGACAGTAGCCCATCGGGCTCCTCTGTCCGTTGGATTCTCCAGGCAAGAATACTGGCATGAGTTGCCAGTGCCCTCCTCCAGGGCATCTTCCTGACCCAGAGATCAAACTCTCATCTCTTATGTCTCCTGCACTGGCATTCAGGTTCTTTACCACTAGCACCACCTGGAAAGCCCCACAGACTGTCTAGGGGCTTAATAAAAATGCAGCTTCTCAAATCTCACCCCTAAATATTGACATCAGGCACAGGGCATCGGACATTTCCACAGGCTCCTCGAGTGATTTAAAAGCACATCTAACTAACTTTGACACAGTTCACATAGCTGAGAATTATTTGTGTTTCTCTGTAGATGAGAATAAGACTGGTCCTTCTCTTTGGGAATGTAATTCATTTATTTGATGTAATCATATGATTTAAGTTTACTTTCTTACTATTTGTTTTCTATGTGTATCACTCCTTTCCTGCCTCCTTTCATATTGTTATTATTCTATTTAGTAAATTTCAATTCAGTCATTCATTTGGATGCCTTCACTATTGTTTTAATGCATATATTAGGGAATAGAACATATATCCTTAACTCATGCTAGTCTGACATTAGAATGAAGACCTTTAGGGTACAGTAATCCCACTCAACATCCCTCTGGATATTTACGTCATCGCTGTCATGTGATTTGGGGGCTTCCCAGGTGGCTCAGTGGTGAAGCATCCTACCAGTGCAGGAGATGTGGGTTGAATCCCTGGGTCAGGAAGATCCCCTGGAGGAGGAAATGACAACCCACTCCAATATTCTTGCCTGGAAAATCCCATGAACAGAGGAACCTGGTAGGCTACAATCCATGGGGTCCCAAAGAGGCAGACACAACTTATCATGTAATTTAATTCTGCATATATCATAAACCCAGTTGCTGCTGCTGCTAAGTCACTTTAGTCATGTCTGACTCTGTGCGACCCCATAGACGGCAGCCCACTAGGCTCCTCTGTCCCTGGGATTCTCCAGGCAAGAACACTGGAGTGGGTTGTCATTTCCTTCTCCAATGCATGAAAGTGAAAAGCGAAAGTGAAGTTGCTCAGTCGTGCCCGACTCTTGGCGACCCCATGGACTGCAGCCTACGAGGCTCCTCTGTCCATGGGATTTTCCAGGCAAGAGTACTGGAGTGGGGTGCCATTGCCTTCTCCACATAAACCCAGCAGGACATTGTTATTATTACTCTTTTGTGTACTCAATAAATCTGCCCACAGAGGACCATTTCTATCACTCTTCATTCTTTTGTGCATTTCTGCTCTTTCATTTAGAATCATTTTCACTCTGTCTAAACTCCCTTCAGGGTTTATTTGAGAGCAGATTTGCTGGTAAAAGAATTCTCTCAGTTTTTGCTTCTCTGAAAATGCCTCTATATCAGTTTCACTTTCAAAGTATATTTTTGATGGTTATAAAACCGTAAATTGGTAGTTGATTTCTTTCTGCTCTTTATTGTATTACCATCTGACCCTATGGTTCTCAATAGACAAAGTAGTACTTACTGTTTCTCCTTTGAGGAGATGTATGGTTTTCCTCTGGCTGTGTTTAAGATTTCCCCTTTTGTTTTTAGCAAGTGGCAGTTTCATTACAATGTAATTAAGTGTATTATTTCCTTGTTTTTATTATGCTGGGAGTTCTTGAATCTGCATCTTGATGTATTTTATCATCTTTGGGGAAATAACTTCAGTATCTCTTCATATTCTGCAATATATTCCCTTTCCTCTCTTTTTAAAAACTTTGATTATACATATTTTAGACATTTTCACCATATTTCGTATTTTCTATTTTTTCCCCATATTATGAGTGGTTTTTTTTTTCCCATGCTTCAGGATGAAGATTTTCAACAAATCTGTTTTCTTCCTTGTCTAAATTGCTATCATACCAATCTCTGTTTTTAATCTTGCCACTTTTATTTTTCAATTTTAGACTATTCATCTGATTCTCTTTATAAACTATTTCTCTGACAAACTACTTCAACTGTACATCTTTCTAATTAACATATTAATAATAATTATTTCAAAGTTTGTCTCCAGTCGTGTCAAACTTAGTTTCTTCAGGTCTTTCCCTGATGTCTTTTTTCACGGCTTGGTTTTGGTTATTGGCTCTGCTCCTGTTATGTCTGGCACCTTTGTATGAGAGCCAGATATCTAATTTGAAAATTTTACTGTCTCTTGATGTTATCTTTTCCTAAAGAGTACATTCTTCCACCAGCCACTGTGGGAGGGCCAGATTTCTGTAATCAAATCTGGGATTAAGGTCATTTCCAGTCTTAATTAGGTCTGGCTTATTTTGGTTTGAACTTACTCCCAAAGTCTTTTGAGAGTCTCAGCTGAAAGACTTGTACATTTTCCAGGACCCCTATTTTCTGAGCCTTGACCTCTAATATCTGCTGTTAATGACAACATGATGCTGGGGAGCACTCTGCTTATTTAGCTTCTCTGCAGCCCACCTTCTGCTTGGTTTCTGAGCATCTCATTCTGTGCCGCTTAGGAATCGGCAAATACCTTCAGAGGAAAAAATACTTTATGAAAAATACACACTTGTCACTGTGCTTCCAAAAATGGCTTGGGCTTCCCAAATGGTGCTAGTGATAAAGCACCTGCTTGCCAATTCAGGAGACATAAGAGACTCGGGTTCTATCCCTGGGTCAGGAAGATCCCCTGGAGGAGGGCATAGCAACACACTCCAGTATTCTTGCCTGGAGAAACCCATGGACAGAGGAGCATGGTAGGCTACAGTCCAGAGTCTCAAAGAGTCGGACATGACTGAAATCATTTAGCACTTTCCAGAAATGATAATTATAACAATAGCAGTTTGGCACCGATGTATAATGTTTAGAGCTAAGCTCTACAGCCAGAACATCTGGGTTCAAATCCTGCCTTTGTCCTGAACAGTTGAACTAGGGTAAGTCATATAACCCTTTGTGGTCAGAGTTGTCCTGTCTATAAAGTGGAATTGATAAGAGTATCAATCCCATGGGATGGAAGGGAGAATTAGACATATTAATAAACATGAAACACTTGGAACCCGAGATCATATGTCTAGGAAAGTGTTCATTAATCAAATAAAACAGTGTGCTGGACAGATTGACTCTCTAAACTCATTTCAGCCTACGGGCACCATTTTGAAGCATCTGCCCTGGTCAAATCTTTCTCTGCAGATGGGGGCATTTTGGGCACAGAAAGGGGAGAGGGGCCCTGCAAACATAGAGCTGGTTACTCCTAAGACTGGTCCAGGGCTGAAATTTCCTCTTGAGCATGTTATCGATTAAATCTGTGCCCTGGAAGCCAAGCAGCTAATTTCCGTAGAAGGCAGAGGTGTCAAAGCCCTCTCAAACTGTGGATAAATCTCTAATTGCCACGTCTGCCCCGACTTGGTTGTGATCATTAGCAGAGCCCCTCATGCTCCGGCTGAGAGAGGAGAAGGAGGCCAGACGAATCACCGTTCATCTAAATTTTTAATAATGCTCCAATCTTCAGATCATCGGGTAATCAAACCCAAATTAGCCTGATACTCAGAGCCAAGAATAACAAGGGGAGTGAAAGAGAAAAATGTTTCTTTAATGAAATTTTCATCAATGCAGATTCCTCATTGCATATTAAGGTCTTGGCTTGAAGCCAGCATCAGAGCCGACTGCTGTGACATTGACCTTTGTCCCTCTGGGGAGACACGGGCGGAGTCTGGCTGCACCAGCTCCCGGATGACACAGGCGGCCGTCCTTGCAGCTCAAACGGAGGGGGCTCTGGAGCCGGGGCTGGTCGGCCCAGGCCCCTCAGTCCTTTCCAGAAGGTTTCTCTGCCCCTCAGCCCCTCCTGGACCCCACCCGCCCCCCGAGACCTCCGCCCCTGAGTCAGCAGCACCTCTGTTTGCCCAGCTGCTGGGGACAGATCCTCAGAGGTGACCTCAGTTGGTTTGTTTTCCTCTCACCTGCCCTGTCCCTCCAGCAGCACATCCGCCAGCCCGACCTTCACAGGTAAACCCCGAGGCCGGGCCGTGGTGACCCCGCCCCAGCGTGGCCTCCTCACTGTCAGGCTGCCCTGCCCTCGGCCCGAGGGTCCGTGTAAACCACACTCAGAGCACGGCCCTCCTCCACTCAGACCCGCCAGTGCTCGGGTCACACGCACAGTGAAGCCAGCGTCCCTTTAGGGGTCTGCAAGGCGAACACAGACCCGACCCATCTCCTCCCTGACCTCAGGCACACCCCCCCACCCCCGGTCACCTCCCGCAGCCACCCTGGCCCCGCCACCCCTCACACCCACAGGTCCTGCCCCGGCCATGCCCCCAGCCTGGACCCCCCTCCCCCGGGATCAACGAGCCCGGGTCATGTCTCCGGGACCCCTGTCCCATGTGATCATCTCGGCAGGTCTCCCCCGCAGCCTCTCTGGCTCCTGTCCCTCCCACCCCCGCGGCTCATCCTGCTGTGCTCTCCTCTCCACGCGGTCACCCCCAGGCCGCACATCCCAGCCGTTCTCAGGCTCAGGGTCTCCCGGCTGACGGGGAGCTCCAGGCACAGGGACCGGGCTTGCTGTCCTTCCTGCTGCTCAGGGGAGAGCTGAGCACAGGGAGGCGTCCTGCACGACTGGCTGGGCGAACGCACACACGAAGGGCGGGGTCTGTCATGCTTTCTAGATCAAGTTCACAGTGTTAACGGAGCACCCGCCAAGCACGGGGCTGGGTCAGGCCCTGGGATGCCCCAGAGAACAGGAGAGAAAGGGCCCTGCCCTGCCCTGCCCTCCAGCATCTGGACGGACACGGAACAAGCCAGCACGCGGGGACCAGGCAGGGCAACAGAGCCCCCGGGCACGGGCTCCTTTGAAGGGCCATCTGAGCTGAGCTCCAGAGAAGGAGAAAAACCTTTCACAGGACAGACGCTTCCTGGAACCTCCAAAAGGAGCCAGTCACCCACACCTTGATTCCAGCCTTCTGGCTCCTGAACTGGGAGGAACCAGTCACCCTTGTTAGAAGCCACCAGTTTGTGTTAATCATTAAGACCGCCCTGAGAAACTCCTGCAGAAGCCACTAGAAGCTTCTCAGCAGGGAGCACCTGGTCTGATGAGCGTTTTAAAGGCTGCCTCCTGGCTGTGACAGGCAGGCAGTGACATTTCTGTCCCTGAGCTCAGTCCCTGAGGGATCTGCCTCTCCCAAACTCGCGGGTTCACCTGCTCTTCACACCCAGCCCTCCCCACCCTCAGGGGAGCCTTTCCAGGTGCCTGCCAGTTCCACCGCTGTCTCTGTCCCCTCTGACTGCAGCTCTGAGCCCCTTAGCCTCTGGCATATCCCTGCCTTCTGTCCCTGTTTTCCTCAGTGATGTGTCAGAGGGTAGGAGGCCCCCCACAGCCACCCATCACCCCGAAACACCACGCTGAGTTTCTCCTAATACAGCAGGAGCCTCGGCCTCAGATGGGAGCAAACCCCTCTTTCCTCCCAAGTCTCCGCTCACCAATCTACAAAACAAACAGGTTTGACTCAGTCATCTCCAAGGTCTGACTCGAACATTCCCCCACTTAGATATTTAGCTTAGAACTCCTAAGAGTCCATTCTTGGAGTCCTCTCACTTATCCAGTTATGCACCAAATGTACCTCAAGCACTTACTGTGTGGTTGGTGCTGTTCTTGGAGCAGGAATCCAGCAGCAAACAATGTCCCTTCTCTCCTGCAGGTGACATTCCTGTGGGTGCAAATGACCACAGAAGGTATAAAATGAGCAAATCAGCTTCAGATGGTGACGAGCTCTGTGCGGGGTGGGGGATGAGCAGGGAGGTATCACAGGGATGCGGGGCCTTCTTTAGAGGATGCTCAGGGTTGTTTCCTGAGCAGGTGACACCTGAGCAGAGAATGGAAGGTCATGGGCAGGAACATGGGGGTGGAGCTGCATGTGCAAAGGCCCTGAGGCAGGAGGGCTCCAGGTACTGGAGGAAGAGCCAGAGGCCAGTGGGGCTGGAATGGAAGGTGTGAAAGGGGTGGGAGGTTCGGGGGATCCTGCAAGAATCAGGCTGGGCCTGGTGGGATGCAGTGAGGGGGTGAGGTTCCCTTTCCCCCAAGTGCAAATGGGAATCACTGCAATGTGTCCTCAGGGGTGACAGGGTCTTCTTTGTGTTTACCGAGCTCAAGCTCCCTCTGGGTGCTGGCAGAGGATAGATTTCTGTGTGGGGAGAGGAAGGGGCAGGAGGACTGGGGGAGGTGGGGGGCAGCCGCAGTGACCGTTGGGAGAGGGAGCTGCCGACTCCGCTGAGGGCAGGGCAGGCAGAGGGGCGGACAGGCTGGAGTGTGTTTGAATTTAGTGCATTAGCTGTAGCTGGAAGAATATGACAACTCCAGGACTCGTGGGTGGGTCACGGGCCAGAGTGACTGGCTTTTGGAGGCAGCATTTACTGAGAAGGGAGGCACTGGGTCATCTGAGCTTTGCCAAGAATTTTCCAGATCTGAGAGCCTCAGCCACTCTGCCTCCCAAGAATCTGGGAAGCCCCTCAAGGCCATCTGGGGGCTGTAGGGTGATGAGCACACAGGGACATGCGTGCTGGTCACCAGCAGTGACTTCAGCCTGAGGATGGGCTCGGCCTAGGTGTGGGGGCCGCAAGAAGCCTGGCACCCAGGGCCACCTGGACAGAGCCCAGCCCAGCCCAGACCAGACCAGACTCACAGAGGGAACTGAGAGGGGCCCTGAGGTCCTTCTAAGAGCTTTACCTCCATCCCCTCCACAACCCCCAACCACCACTGGAGGAATCCTGGTGATCAGTCCTAATAGAATGCTTCCTGGCTGCCACTGGATTTGAATGAGGTGTTTTGTCAGCCGGCCTCCTCCAGGGGCCTGGGCTACACACAGGGGGATGTTTAATGCAGGACAATGTCATGGTTTCAGATGCTCAGCTGCATCAAGCACACAGTTCCCGTTAGTCCAGCTGCTTTCTGCTCCGAAGACTTAGGGTCTTCATTTCATACAATGAGGCTTGTTCTCAGGGCAGATTGAAAGAAAGGAAGAGAAAACGAGGGAGGGAGGGAGGAGAGAAGAAGGAAGAAGAGAGGGAGGGAGGAGACCTTCAGCACGGTAATCAGAGCCCCTCGGGCCTGTTCAGATGCTCCACTGACAGGACACCCACCATCCAGCCAGTTTTGCTTGGTAAGTTTTTGAGACGTTAGTGCTGGTGTAGCGTGTTAGGCACACAAACGTCCTCCTATGAGCCCAGCCTTCGCCAGCCTTTCCCTTTTTGACGCATTGGTAACGTTTTCAAATCAGCAGCAGAAACCCCCTTCCGGCCATAATAATCGCCAGCATGACAGCCTGCCAGGCTGTGGCCCTGATCCATGGCCTTTGTGATGTTGTGTCCCCGTCACTGGGGCAGCCCCTCCAGGACCCACGATGGAGATCCTGCCCTTGGCCCCACTCCCAGGGAAGGAAAGTCCAGCCGTGGAGGACTTTCCCCGGTGGACAGTGGCCTGGGCAGCAGAATGCAAGCCCAGCACCTCGTTGTCTGCCAGCCCCATTCTCTCTAAAGAGGCAGTCTGATGGATTGAGCTGTCTCATGATCTGGACAAACAGACAGTTCGTTCCAGGTTGGCCTTGGCCTTCAGATGACTTGACCTGGAAGTACTGATATAGAGGCTCTACAAGGAGGGTGGGACTGACTTTCCTTGCTGAGTCCAGTTTCCGGTCGGAGCTAGAGCAGGAACCTGGCCCAGTGCGCTCCACCTGGCCCTGCAGGTGAGACCCGCGCTGCCCACCGCCCCTCGGGCAGTCGCCCGCCCTGCAGCCTCGGGGTCAGAACCGCAGGGGATGGACCCACTCGCTCACGGTGGTGCCTCTTTCCCCACAGACACAGGCAGTTTGTCCTCAAGGTGCATCTCAGCAGCATCCAGGAGCCAAAGTCAGCCCGTGTCTAAGAACCTCAGGCCTCCTTGCTGTGGAGTCATTGCACATGTTCCCTGGCAAAAAAAAAGAAAAAGGATTATGACCAAAAAAGTGCATTATGGACAATGCTATAAGGTTTCCTTGATTATTACACAGACACACTTATTCAAAGCTCTGAGCCATCATTGTTCACTTTGAGCAGAGCCCCAGCTTCAACGAAGAAGCGATTTTGCATTCTTTGCCAAGATCCTGCCTTATCTTTCTCTCAAGACAATCTTAGTCCTTGTGACTTCAGCTTATGAAAACCACAGGTTGGAAAGACATGAATGTTTGAAGTTTTTTTTCCCCTAAGATACACACATTGTGATAGGTAGTGAAAGGTTCATTTGTGTGCCTCTGGATAAAAGCAGATTTCAGACACTAATAGCAGATGCATCCGTGGATGTGTGTGTTATGTGTTAGCCGCTCAGTCGTGCCCGACTCTCTGCGACCCCATGGACTGCAACCCACCAGGCTCCTCTCTCCATGAGATTTTCCAGGCAAGGATACTGGAGTGGGTTGCCATTTCCTTCTCCGGGGGATCTTCCCAACCCAGGGATCAAACCCGGGTCTCCTGCACTGTAGGTAAATTCTTTACCGACTGAGCTACAAGGGAAGCCCCAATGGCAAGTACTTATTTAGAGGCTGTAGGGGAAGTGGATATGAATTATTCTTTCTTTTATACAAAACTTTTGTGTTGTGACAGCAAATTCTGAGGCAAATAAGAAAGGGCATGAGCATAGAAGGAAAGAAGGAAGAATGGAAAAGGAAGAAGGGAAAGTGACTGTTTTTTAAAGAAATATATAAACAGAAAGTAAGAGAAAGCATAACAAATCGTGTTTATGGCTACCAAATCTTGCCATAAGTAAAATGATTTTTAAGGAAATGCTTAAAACGTAACCAGCGACTCTGAGGGTATCGTGTTCAAATGTCTTAGTGAGGACTTCCGCGGCAGTTCAGTGGTTAAGACCACAGGCTTCCACTGCAGGGCGGCGAGGTTCAATACCTGTCCAGGAACGAAGGGCCCACTTGCCACACGGTGAACCAAAACAAAGTTTTCAGTGGCTTCCACAATGAGACCACCCAGAACTTAAAGCAAGTATTCAAGAAGGAATTAAGAAGGAATGGCGAAAGAACTGCCAACCCACTCCAGTATTCTTGCCTGGAGAATCCCATCAACAGAGGAGCCTGGCGGGCTACAGTCCCTGGGATCGCAAAGAGTCGGACACAAATCAATCGACTCAACACACACTCACAGGGGCCAAGGCACTGTTCATAGCTTCAGCCTCAAAAAAAAAAAAAAAAAAATTGGCTTATCAGATGTGATTAGGTTTAGCTAGAAAAATTCTAAATTGGCCCACTTCAGTCGGAATTTGTGATGATCTCTGGGAGCAAAGGAAATTCACCTGAGGATATATTCCCATATAATCTCACACCCTGGACTGCTTTCTTTAGTAGAACTATTTGGGCCATCCAGTTTTATTTCTCTCTCCTCTTGGCAGCTCTCTGCTTTCCCTGGATAGCATGATGCACTGGAGAGCTTTATAATAACTTTTAAATTCTCTATTTTATGAAGAGAAAGAACAAAGGGGTACTATCAGAGATGAAGAACACACTCACTTTTGAGTTGGCTTCATACACCCTGCAACAACATGCAGGATTTGAGTTGACTCAAAATGTGTGACATGTGAGTGGCCCCATTAAAAAAAAAAAAAGTTCCTCTGGGAATTTTTATTTGTTTTCTCTGCAAGTGATTCACTTCATTACCCTAAAACTGGGTTTGCCTCCTGGTAGGCATCAAGCCAAAAGATACAATCAAGCCAAAGAGCGGGAGAAGAAAGGGTTTATTACTTGCAGCAAGTAAGGAGAACACTGAGGATCTTTCTCAAAGCAGGGTCTCCCCAGCAGCAAAATTGGGGAAGCTTTAAGCTAAGGGTCCATGCATATTCATGAAGGGGCAAGGGTGTGTGGATATTCATGGTGGGGCTTAAGCAGAGAAAAATTCTGCATAGACTTGGGGCAAAGGTGTACAGAGTCCAGGCTCTCATTGACTCAAGTAACGAGGGTCAGCAAAGATCACCATCATCACTCCTTAGGCACCAGTTATCCAGTGATTGAGCACTCAGAGTGGGATTTGGATCCTGTAAAACAGCTCAAGAATGTGTTTCAGGCTAATCTTTACCTTCAAAACAGAACTGAGAGTCTCTATAATTGATAGTCTCCAATACGGTCAGGTTTTCTCCCTGGGCTGGTAAGAGAGGTTTGTTTTTACATTCTTTTGTCCCCTTAAAATCATTAACTACTGAGACCTATTCTTCTTCAAGGGCAAACACAGTGGCCAGACTTAGATCACAAAACAGCTTAGGTCCAATATGGCCTTACTTATGTCAGGAAAGCCAAGCCTCATTCCCTTTCCCTGGGAATCCCCTACCCTACCCATGTCAAACATAGTGCCAACTCATTTTAAAGTGTTTGCCATTAACTAGGGCCATTGCCAGGGCTCGTGTTCCTGTACTTTCCTTTAAGCAGCCGACAGCATTTTTATAATAGAGAAGTTATAGATCTTCACTAATTGAGAAACTATTTCTAAGAAATCCACTGGTTAATCTGTTACCAGTATTTTTTTTTTCATTTGAAGACTGCTTTACAGAAGCATGTCCTACATCCTCCAACTCAGAGTAAATAGTTCATTCAGACTGTGGCTGAAATGACGACGATGGTGGGGAAGGTAGAGATGAATAAGATGGTGACTTTGATGATTGTGCTGGTGCCAGTTCTCCACACGTTGGAAAACACTGGTTAAAGATGGAAGGCAATTTTTAGCTGTAGATGGTTTAATACAAAATATTCCTTTCACATTTTAATTCCCTGGCACACCTGGTTACAATTTTAGCCTCATTAAGGTATTTATAGGTAATCATATAAGAACCTAATTTGAGAACCTTAATGAGTCAGAAACACATGAACCCAGATGGGTCCTACCGACCCAACATGAAAGTCAGGTTACTGAGTCAAGGTGGCTTGAATGGCATTCTGTAAGTGGCTGTCATGGAGGACATGTGTCTCAGAGAAGCATCACCTCAGCCCAAAAGGGATTATTAGGAATTTCTGAGTTGGGTCAACTGTGGAGCTTTCAGAGAAAGAAGTCTGCCTAAAGACACACCATGTAGGTGAATGCCCTTCTTTAAAAAAATAAGCTCGTCTTTATCTGCTATCAGTGGAAATTCTACCATGTTCATCACACCATGACTAGACATCAGCCTTCCCAGGAGCATCTCAAGATGGGCTCACCAGGTGGAGGCTTGCTCTTGCCTTCTGTGGCAGGGACCACACAGTCTCTTGGACTGTAAGACTTTTATTATAAAGCTTATCAACCAAGTTCACAAGCCATCTCAATGAGCCGGACCAGTATCCATTGACCTGTGTCTACATGGATGACCAGGAGGAAGACACAGAGGAAGAGTCAGCTAACTTGGGAACCCTGTACCTTATTTCCCTTTTCTTTTTCTTGTAAAATATATAAATAACTCATGTAACATTTTCACCCATCATCTAAGACAAGAATGAGATGGGTAGAGAAACGAATATATTAATCAGGCCCCACTCACAGACCTGCTCCCTTCTTTCCTTAGTGACTGTAATTTGGGTGCTATGATTTTCAAAGTCAGTAAAATACTAAATAGAGGCATGTCAGCTGGTATCAAATGGAGCCCCAAAATAACATTGCTGGGAATGGAGCACTTGATAAAATATTCCTAAAGAGTGTCAAGCTACATAATGAGGCTTTTTTTAACAACAAACTTGGCAGAATTTCCTCCAGTTTTTAGCTTTCCAAGTATGATTTTCATTCCAAAAATGCTTTTATGGTTGCAAAGTGAGCTTACCGCTTACCTCCCCCTCTGCTGAATTGTCTCTTTTTACATTTTGCAGCTGATTTTAAATATGAGATTGATGAGTTTTTTAGTGCTGAGTTACTAGAACAGTAGTGGTCAAATTTTCAATTAATGTGGGCAAAACTCCCAAGTGGTAGTCTGGATCTAGTAAACAGGCAAAATTCAGCATCTTCCTTAAGAGACTAGAAACAACAAATGCTGTTGAGCAAAAGAATGTCTGTCCTCCCCAGGAATAGTCATTCTCTTGTAGGTTTATTCTGGCAATGGGCAAAGGGAGTTGGGGCCAGGTGCGGGGCTGGGGGACTGTTTTTGTTCAATTCTCAGGTGGATCAAATGTGCTGTGAATCAGAATCAATATCTGGATCTTAAGGTCTTAGCACCATCCATTATCCTTGAACCTGAGAACAAGTCTTCCATAGATTCTTTCTGAGAGAAGATTAATGACCCTAAGAATCAGGAGAGGACAGATCTGGGTGTAGGCTGGGATGGCTGAACAAGAAGAAAAGTGTTACTTTTGGGGAAAAAAAAATAGCTGTTATGGGCTGGATTGTGTCCCCTCAACTCCCTCAAAGGTCTTATGTTGAAATCCTAACCTCTAGTACCTCAAGATGCATGCGTGCTTAGACCTCAGTCGTGTCTAACTCTTTGTGACTCCATGGACTGTAGCCTACCAGGTTCCTCTGTCTGTGGGGTTCTCCAGACAAGAATACTGGAGTAGGTTGCCATGCCCTCCTCCAGGGGGTCTTCCCCACCCAGGGATCGAACCCAGGTCTCCTGCATTGCAGGTGGATTTTTTTACTATTTGACTCAATACCTCAAATAGGACTGTATTTAAAGACAGCGTCTTTATAACTCATGCTAAGCGAGGTCATTTGGGTGGGTCCTAACCCAATACGGGCTTCCCTGGTAGCTCAGCTGGTAAAGAATCCGCCATGCAGGGGACCCGGTTCAATTCCTGGGCCAGGAAGATCCACTGAAGAAGGGAACGGCTACCCATTCCAGTATTCTGACCTGGAGAATCCCATGGACCGTACAGTCCATGGGGTCACAAAGAGTCGGACACGACTGAGTGGGACACACTTTGCACTTCAACCCAGTGTGACTGTGTCCTTGTAAGAGATTAAGACATGCTCAAAGGGAAGACCATGTAAATAAAGACACAGGCAGTCTACAAGCCAAAAGAGGCCTTCAAAGACATTTCCCTGCTGATACCTTGTTCTTGAACTTCTAGCCTCCAGGAATGTGAGACTATAAATTTTTGCCATTTAAGCCCTCAAGTCTGTGGCACTTTGTTATGGCCTCCCAAGCAAATGAACACGATAGATACCTTGCCTTTAACTGGGGTTCTAGTCTCTGACAGCTGACATTCCTTGTAGGTATGCAGCCCATGGGGGAAATATGACCTGGTTTTATGTCAAAGTCAAGAACAAGAGCCATTTGAATTTGAGTGTAAATGTTCCATTTGCACCTGGTCAGATAGTGCTTCTGTAAAATGCATTGCCCCCAAAGAGTTCCAAATGATTCATAATCTTCAAGAATGACAACAAGGACGAGGCTGTCTTATACTAGTATTTGAAATACGCCTACCCCAACTCCCACTTATGGCAGAGCCTAAGCAGGTTGTGATCACGCTCCAACGTCATCATCGAATCCTATCAAAACTGAAAGTGATTGCAAAGTTGGGGGTATCTGGGTAAATGCCTCAGCCAGTGGATATTTCCTCAAGTCAGGGCTCCAGTCAGAGGGAAAACCACCAGCCACCTCTCTCTCCATCTTCTCCTTCTTGACTGGATTATGAAGAGATGACTGTGGGGTGGAGAGGAGCGGGGAGGGGCCCAGAAGTCAGCCTGTTCAAAAACACATTAGTCATTCAAGTCCTGGAGGTGATGGGTATTGATTTCTCCTCTGGCTGATGTGCTGGGACTCAGAGCCCTGACTCCAGAGGGCTTAACCCGAGGCACCCCGAGTGCCCTGGCGAGTCTCTGACTGCTCACAACCTGCCCTCCTGCAGTTTTTGTTCTAGAAGTAAATAGTGGAGGCTCAGGGGTAAAATCCGCCTGCCAGTGCAAGAGACATGGGTTCCATTCCTGGTTTGGGACAATCCCCTGGAGAAGGGAATGGCAAACCCACTCCAGTATTCTTGCCTGGGAAATCCCATGGACAGAGGAGCCTGGTGGGCTACAGTCCACAGGGTCGCAAAAGAGCCAACTTAGCAACTAAACAGCAACACAAGTAAATAGAGGCGTGGACGAGGAATAAACTAACTTTGAGAGTTTGGGGTCTCTGTCCCTAAAGTCACTCTGTCTCTAAAATCAAACTTCCCTCTACAAAGAGAATTACTAAGCTCTGTAACTAAGGGCTTTTCCAGCTCCAACGCAGCTCACCCTCACAGCTGCTGGTGAACTTGAGGATGGTGTGAGAACACGGTCGATGCCAGGTGCAGAAAGAGATGATGACAAAGGCTGGCCTAAGATGACCGACGGCCCCGGCACAGGGGTGAGACGGCAGAGGACGGACTTTCCCAGCTTGATGTTCAGGCCACTTCCAAGGCACGCACTTCTCTGTGCTTCTGTTGCCCCTGTGAAGTGATTCGCAGCCACAACTGCAGCTATTAATCCTTTCACCCCCTGCCTGGAGGGTGATGTGATGTATTTGTACTCCCAGCAGGAGAGGTGACCCCTTGCAAAGAAATCTCAGCTCCAGGGACTAAGCACTGGTCTAAGCTCTGAAAGTCACCGCAGGCTCTGCCATGAACAGCCTCCGTGGCACCCCAGTGGGGAACATGCCTCAACTCTCCTGGCCCTAAACCTTCTTCTTCCTTCAGGCGCTGGGGGCAGATTCTTCCAGCATTTTCCCCTTGCCAGTCTCAGAGCCAGGAACTGATTCTACCCCTGGAGCCTGAGTGCGGCCATGGATGAGATCTGTGCCATCAGGGAGATGGGTGAGTGAGCCCCTGCCCGCACAGAGCTGCTGACCGTCGACTCCTTCATAGAGAGGCTCCTGGTCTGACCACTCCTGCCTCAAGGGCATGTTTCAGAATGACTTCTGAAAGAAGTTTTCAAAAGACTTCTCGAAAGTCTTTTGATCCTCCTATTAATACCACTCACGTCCACGTAATACTTCAAAGGATCGTAGCTGCAAAGGTACTCTTTGGAGAACCTGCCCAGCATGAAAGAATCTCCAGCTTCTCTTCACCCGGCCTCTCGGCTGCCATCCCCTCTGGATCTCTCAGCCCTGTTGGGGGCTGGGGCCCCAACTGAATACCCAAGGAGCACACCCTGACGAACCCCAAAGGGTATCTTAGAAGCAGGATCATGAGGAAATCTTACTCTCTGAGGGCTGAAGACAGTTTTCCTCCTTGTCCCACAACACCCGGGGAGCTAACAGAGCTGCCAATTGTCAGGAAATACGCAGCCTCTCCGGGCCGGGAACTCAGCACTCGCCAAGCTCAGCGCCATTCATCTCGGCGAGCCTGTCTCTTGGGTGTCACAGCCAAGCTGGCCGCTCAGCTTGCTGCTCCTCGGTTATCTCCCAGAAACAAATTTCCTTAAATTGACTCTGCAGAATCTCATTCCACAACTTGCCATCATTTCTAATGAATGTAAATTTCCATACGAATTTTTTAAATTGGCCCCCAGCATCACAGTTTTACAGCTTCCGTGGTATAAATTTTACAAGTGTTCCAACCTGCATATATCAAAAATGAAAAGACCTGAGCTTAAAAGCAGAAGAACTGAATCATCCTGTTCTCCAGCGCTCAGAAAAGTATTTAATTGGAGTAATCAACATATGGTCGTAAAAATGCTTTTATCATCAGTTTAGAATATTCACTTGGAAGGATGCTCAGTTGAAGACCTATTGATGGATCAAACATTTAACCACTTGACAAGTATTTTTTTGAACAACTACCCTGTGAAAAACACTGCTAGGTGTGATGAAGTGTGCAAAGAAGTATAATGAGATGCCATTAAATGAGGCAAATAATGACAAGTTCCTGACATGCACTGAGAATCCTGCTAGACTCTGAGACACACACAGATCTGATCAATGCAGGGACGATGGAGCAAAGCAGTCCATCCACTAAGCAACCCTAATGTAGTAAAGGCTTCATGTAAAGGAGGAGATGAGGTCACGCTGGATGCAGGTGAAGGTGGGACGTGCCTTCATTTCTGCAAGTTGGCTCAAGGGGACTGTGGTCAGGGTGTGAGCATCGTGGGTGAGCACGGGCCCTGGTTCAGGCCCCTGGGACAAAGCCAGCTCTGCCCATGTGAACAGGACACAGAAATGCTCTGTCCCTCGGGTGCCCAGTCTCTGAGAACTGGGCCCTCAGACCTCGCGCTGAGACAGTGCGAGTCCAGAGGTGCTGAGAGCTGTGTCTGGAGCACAGAGGGAGGTGTGGCTGTCATTCCTGCAGGGTCACAGCAGGTGTCCACCAAGCAGGACCCCCTCCTGGTGAGAGGGTCCCCAGGGAGGCCCAGTGTCTGCGGCTGAGGCCCCCTCTGTGACCAGGAGGTGGAAATCGAGGGTGGGGCTGGGAAGCGGGTCCTGGGCCCTAACAAGCCCGGGCTGCCCAGAGGGCCGCCCGGCCCCTCCTGCATCTGAACCCCTGACCCAGGACCACCAGCGCCTGGTCAGCACCGCTCCCATGGCTGGGTCTTCATTTCCTGCCCCTGATGTCCCCGGCTCATCGCTACTCGTCCCTCAAGTCTCAGCTCGGATGCCACCTCCTCAGGGACCCCTTTTGGGGTTCCTCAAGGTTGGGGACTCTGAACTGGGGCCTTCTCACCATCACCCTCGGTCATGACAAGCCCAGGGGACAGGAAGGGGGACCCTTTCCCAACTGTGTCCCCCATGCCCAGAACAAGCAGGGCTCAGGAGGCCAGAGCTGAGGGAACAAGGATAGAGCGGGGGCACAACGGGGCCAGGGCAGTGGTGACCGCGGCCCCACGGGACGCGCCTGGGCTCCACCCTCGCCGCTATCCTCAGCCCCAGGTGGGTGGGGGGCTTGAATTCTGCTGCTGTTCCAAGTTTCTACAACTAAGAAGGTCTAATCAGGCCCTTGTACCCTCTGTCCCTAGCCCACTCTCCTGCCTCCCAGAGAACCAGGCCTCCCGCCAGGAGAACACTTCCCACTTGAGAAGCCCTGAAAGAAGATCCCAGGGCAAGCAAGTATGCGGCACCCACCTGACCATTTTCCTGGGACCATTTTCCATCCTTCTTCCAGGTGACCCCTGGCCCCTCCTGCAGTTCAACCCTTACTGCCTCGGTCTGCTGGGAGGAGACTAGAAACAGGGGTCCAGCACTACTTGGGTTTCTCAGGCTCTAGCAGGACTCTGGACCCACTGGTGGTGGTTGTTCAGTTGCTCAGTCGTGTTCCACTCTTTCCAACCCAAGGGATTGCAGCACTCCAGGCTTCTCAGTTGTGTCCGACTCTTTGCTCCTCCATGGACTGCAGAACACCAGGCCTCCCTGTCCATCACAGCTCCTGGAGCTTGCTCAGACTCATGTTTATTGAGTCGGTGATGCCGTCCAACCATCTCATCCTCTGCCATCCCCCTTCTCCTCCTGCTTTCAATCTTTCCCAGTGCCAGGGTCTTTTCCAATGAGTTGACTCTCTGCATCAGGGGCCAAAGGATTGGAGTTTCGGCTTCAGCATCAGTCCCTGCAATAAATATTCAGGATTGATTTCTTTTAGGACTGACTAGTTTGATCTCCTTGAAATCCAAGGGACTCTCAAGAGTGTTCTCCAATACCACAGTTTAAAAGCATCGATTCTTTGGTGCTCAGGCTTATTTATGGTCCAACTCGCACATCCATACATGACTACTAGAAAAATCATAGCTTTGACTATGTTCGACTGAGTTTTTAAAACTCAGATGCTAGACCCAGCTCAGAGGTTCTGGTTGAGTGGGTCTGGGGTGACAGGTGAAAACTGACACTTCTAACAGGGTCCCAGGAGGCTGATGCTATTGACTTTGAAATGACACCCTGAGAACCACGCTCTCCACTAAGACTGTCCACTCGAGATGGTGACCACTGGGTCAAGACTCACCTTCTCTCTGCCTCACTCAGGACCCCTCCTGTTTGCAGGGCCCTGCAAGGTGGGGTAACTTGGTGCCCGGGCTCCACCACCTTCAGCACCTCCCTTAGCATCCCCCCTTCGCTCCTCCAGCTGCACAGCCTTCTTGCTGCTCCTCCCCGAGGATCAGGATCTCTCCTGCCTCAGGCCCTTTGCACCTGCTCTTCCTTCTGCTTGGTGTACTCTTTCCAGGGCTCAG
The DNA here is from genome assembly GCA_917880005.1 of Nanger dama. Classification (NCBI taxonomy): domain Eukaryota; kingdom Metazoa; phylum Chordata; class Mammalia; order Artiodactyla; family Bovidae; genus Nanger; species Nanger dama. The sequence continues at coordinate 7,158,742 of CAKJTW010000042.1, forward strand.
TCACTTCCTCCGAGAGGCCATCCCTGCCCACTTATTTGAGCTTGTCCATCAGCCCTGTTTCCTGTCTAGCAGCTATTACCTCCCTACATGCCTTACAACAGTTGGTTCAATGACTATTGCTTGTCCTTCAGAGTAGACAAGAGTGATCTCCGTGAGAGTGAGGACTTTGCTCATTTCCCTGCCCCATCCCAGCACCCAGAGCAGGGCCAGCAGGGACGGGTGCTCAGTACACACCCGTTACTCAGTGACTCAGAGGAGGAGTCCTTCCCTCTAATCTCATAGGCCGTCCTTCTCTTGTTGGTTTTGAATGGTGTTTCTTGCATCACCACTTTCCTTGTTGATTCTTAGATCATAGAGCCTCGGAGAACTGCTAGGCAAAAAACACACGTTTTCATAAGGAAACTAGGAGGTGGCTTCCCTTGCGTGGGGACAGGCATGAAAGGCTCCTCCCCTTCCTGAGAAGGGGCGTCAACCCATGGGGTTCAGGCTCCTTGCAGGGCCCTGCAGTGTCTGCTCTCATTCATTTATTTTTCCGGTTCTCAGCAAGGCGGCAGCTCTCTCCTGGCTCTCACTCCATCCATTTAGTTGGAGAAAAATTAAAAAGAAATGAAATGCACTTAAGAGAATGCCTTGAGGAGTTGCCAGGCCACGTGGGTATAGTGAATGGGCTCCTTTTGGGGTCTTGGTGATTATCAATTATTTATTGAACCCTGATTATGTTCCTGGCGCCACCAAGACGAAAAAGAGACAAGTTCCCTTTCCTGGGAGCTTCCCAGGGGAGGAAAGGACAGTTTGGGCAGCTAAAAAGGGTTCCATCTGAAAAGACAGTCACATGTCACAGTTCAGGGCTGCTCTATGCCTTTATTATATTTTTATTTTTAATGGTGTTCGTTTATTTTCTTATCCAAAAGTAAGAGAGTTTATAAAATATTCCTACAAAATAGAGAAAAATAAAACTCAACTCCATATTTTACCACACATTTTACAAGTCTACTTGGTCTATAAAATTATGATTTAATGGAAAGATGCAACATTCAGAACCTCCTTGATTGTTACTTCACAGTATATTGTACATTTCTCAGTACCACAAAGTCGTCTTCAGAAACATAAATGCTAACAGCTATGAGATTTCCATCCTATAAATGTACAGTGACTCCTCTACTGTTGGACTATAAGACTGTCTTCTCATCTTTCTCCTTTGTCTTGGTTAGTATAAAAAATACTGCCATGAACATCCTTAATTAGAAATCTTTAGTCACTCTTGTCGTGATTTAAGTCCCAAATGGGGAAGAAGGACAACCCAAGCCCACACTGGACATAAACTGAATGTATGTGACAGTAAAGCTCTTTGAACAGAGCCGAGAAGGTCCTGGTGCCTGCTGCCCGGAACGTGAGCCGACAGAAGACGGCAGTCAGGGATGTGCATCCAATGTGAAGATGCTCAGGGGCAGTGGGACGTGTGGGGTGGGGTGGAGGAAGGATGGGCTGTTTCCCTGGTGCTGAGAGCAGGTGGCATGGATGCTCCGGGGCCTGCAGTGTGTTCATGCACTGGGGTTTGTATCTGTCGGCTATTGTCCCAGTTAAGCTGCGTAACAAACCAGCCCACAACTCAGTTTCAAAAACCAATAAGCATTTTTTTCTCCATCTCATATCTACGTGTCTGCTGGAGTTCACATCTAGGTTGGGCCTGACTTTGCTGGGCTTCAAGCTAAGGCTTGAGCCCAGGTCTGCTGTCGAGTCCCTCATCTTTCCAGGACTGATGCCCACGAGCAGCAGTTTCTTCTCATAGAGAAGGCAGGAGCACAAGAGGTCAGAACCAGCTGTGTAGGCACCTTCAGGCCTTTGCCCACATCCCACCAGCCAAAGAAAAGCGCATAACCAAATCCAATCTCTGGGAGACAAGAGGCCCCACCCCTAGAGGAGAAAACTACCAAGTCACGTGATAAAGGGCAAGGATGCAGGGGAGGAGGCTGAAGAATCAGGACAGTGAGGCCAACAGTAGGGCCTCCCACAGGGGTCAAAGTCCCCATCCTGGGCGTACTTCCCAGGAAACAGGCTCCTGACCCAGGGCATGGGAGCAGGGGATTTCTTTTCTCCCTGATGAAGTCTCCCCATCTGTAAAACGGGAGTAGTGATGTCATATCAAGTCATATCACGTACATTTGTTTAAAGTTTAAACAGTGAATCACAGAAACATGCTTAAAACAGAGCCGGGCACAGCAGGGCAGATGTTGGGATTAGCTATTAGCATTTCTGTTGATGCTCAAAGTGGTAGAAATTCCTTGAACATCTCATTAGAGAATCGCCCCCTTGACAATTTACATTTCCTCTTCTTTAATGTAAGGAAACGCTAATTGTCACAGGCTGGATGCTCCCTCTGAGTAGTGTGTAGAAGGGGGCGGGGACCTGTGGACCACACAGTCCTGGGTTGCAGTCCCATCCCTGCCCTGAGCAGTGAGGCTCTTAGGCAGGTCATCAGCCCCCTCGGAGCCTCACTTCCTCATCTGTAGAATGGGTATAATCTGGGGCTCCTGTGTCTGGGTGAAGAGCGCTGAGGTTGAAATGCTGAGAGCGAGCCTGGCCTGTGACGAGTGATGCTGGCGGCAGAGAGGGTGCTGAGGGATGGGTTGGAACTGGGACCTCACGCCCCAGCGCTGCCACCCACAGCCCAGGTTGGGGGGGCACAGAGGAGGCCCTCTGCCCCCTGAGCCTCTCCTGCCCCACAAGCAAGGAGGTGTGCCAGTCCGGTGTCCCTAAATCTCTCCTGTGGCCTCTTATTCCATCATCTGGGCACCACTCACCGTGGTGTTCAGTGCAGGACAGATGCTGGACTGGGGCCAGGCTCCCCCTGCCATCCCTCCACCCCCACCCCCGCCCCCCACTCTGAACCTGGGGCAGCCGCATTTAGCTCTGGTCGGGGGTCGCATTTCTGCAACAAAGGCTGAGATTCACAGACAAGATTTCCAGGGGTTTTCTTTCTTCACTGAGGCCTCCCTCTCTCTGCTGGGGGCCAGTGTTAAGACCTCTGCCTGCAGGGGCCTCTCGGAGAACAAAACAGGGCGATCAACCCTCAGCTGTGGTGAGGCCTCTGTCCTGTGGCCTGGGGCTGCCCTCCCAGAGGGACGTCCCCCAGGGACCCCGCACCCCACCCGGGGGAGAGGGGGGCCAGCCAGGCAGTAGCGGTGGCCTCGCCTGCCCCAGTGACGGCCCCGCTGCCCTGGGCTCAGGCTCCCCCAGCGAGGACTGCCTCCATAATACACCTCTGCTCCCAGACCCTCTAGCCACACTGTGAAAACCACTCATGCACTCGGCCACACTCAGACTGATCATGCAAGCAACACTTGGAAGATGGAGCTAGGAATCACGCTTAACTTTAAAATATACATGCTGGGGGTCTATGGATGATAACACATCCCGTGCTTCTCCCGTTCCTGGCCCAGAACCTAGAGAGAGAGGAGAGGATTGCCTGGGAGCACAAGGACCCAGGAGACTGCTTTGCACAAGACAGCTGGATCTTGGTGCCCAGATGGACCTCCTCCAGTGACCTCCAGGAACGAAATTCTCTCTGCAAAACCGGACAGAGGAGGATTTGAAAGGCGATCGACCAAGACTGTGGGCCTGGCTTTGAGCTCTGATCTACAGCAGAGAAGGAACTTTCTTGTCTCCCAGCCTAAGGTTTAGGGGTTTCGAGTTGAGAAGCACACAAACTCAGGACTCGGCCTGCCCCACCGCCAACCCCCCTGCCAGCATCTGTGTGTGAACCCTCTCCCAGGGCACAACTCACCCTGTGCAAGTGTGAACATGGAGACCTGAAGCGCCCGTGCTGCTCCTGCAGAACTGGCATCTAACTCAGAACCTGGGGCCCCCGCCATCCCCGCTTCAGGCTCTGGAATTGCAGGATGAGTGTTTAAGCCATAATTATTGCAGGAACAAGTGATTTTAATTAAATGAACCACATGCCTGACACCTCATCCATTAATACCTCCCTCTAGGGCACACGACATTGAGATGCTCCAAATTCTGAAAGGGTTATCAAGTTGCTCTCTGAAAATGAACTTACAGAGATGCTGCTGCTAAGTCGCTTCAGTCGTGTCCGACTCTGTGCGACCCCATAGACGGAAGCCCACCAGGCTCCCCCGTCCCTGGGATTCTCCAGGCAAGAACACAGGAGTGGGTTGCCATTTCCTTCTCCAATGCATGATACCTGGAAAGTGAAAATTGAAAGGGAAGTCACTCAGTCATGTTTGACTCTTAGTGACTCCATGGACTGCAGCCTACCAGGCTCTTCCGTCCATGGGATTTTCCAGGCAAGAGTACTGGAGTGGGGTGCCATTGCCTTCTCTGAACTTACAGAGACAGAGTGACAAATGAGTGACAATGTTGACGATCCCCAGATTTCATCCCCTCTCAGAGTTCCTCCTGTTCCCCGGGGCAGTCAGGTCTCGGGGGTGTTCCTGACCTGGGGAAGAGACTGGGGGAGAAGGATCCTGACACATGGAGGGGACCAAAGCTGGACTCCAGCCCAGGGACCCAGCCCCAGGCTGACAGAGGAAATGCGGAATCGCTGTTGGGGTCTGGCTGAGAGGCTGTTCTCAGGAGGAGAGAACAAGCACCCCTGTGCCCCTGCTACCCTGTGTCCTGCATTTTTCCGCCACTCCCGCTCGTCTGCTCCGGATCAGCCCTCCTGCTGGCCTGTGATATTGAAATCCCAGTCGTTAGAGCGGATGACTGGCCCCTCCGGCTGGAGTTCCCATGCAGACTCATAGCCCAGTTTGAAAAGAGGTGGCTGCCAGGCTACTCTCCCCTCATCTGCTTGTCGGGGGGACCAGCCTGCTCTGAACCCAGTGACAGTCAGCACCGCTCTAAGGTGCTCCCGCCTCCTTAGGAGGGAATTTCTAGGTCGACTTGAGACTCATAGCTGTGACTTTGGTTTCAACTCAGTGAGAGACACATGTTGGCCTGTTAACCATCTCAGTGGCATCTCTGGTCACCATTTCCCACGGCCCTCGTCTCCGGTGTTCATGCTGAAACAGCACAGCAATGTGTCCCCAAGTGATGGTAGATGGCCCATTTTAATAATAGCTTCGTAAGCCCGAGATTATGTTTATTACAATTTGCTAGTGAGTCTATTAAGAAGAGGTAGTCAGTTCTGGGGCATCAGTGATTTTGGTTTTTAATAACTTTATAATAACTCAGAGGAGGCAGAGATCAGTCCTCAGGAGCGTGAGTCAGAAGAGAGCTGGCCTGGAACAGGCTCTAATCGGCTGGTTTGCACGTGTCCCCAGGGCATCCCCCACCAAGGTGGTAAATGACAGGCGTCTGCTCATGACACCTGCTACGGCTTCTGGAGGATGCGATGGACCAATTCAGGCTCCACCTGATGCATCGACAGTAGGCGGTGATGCTCCCCGGAATCGGGTGCACAGGTGGGGTCCAGACACTTGGAGCAAAGATTCCAGCCTGGGGTGAATTTGCCCTCAGGGCATGTTTGGTGATGTCTGGAAACACGCTTGGTTGTCACAACTAAGGGAGGAAGGGAGGCTACTGGTCTCTCATGGGTAGAGGTCAGGGGTGCTGCTAAACCTCCCATAATGCTCAGGACAGTCCCCACAACAAAGACCAGTCCTGCCCAGAATGTCAAGCTTGCCAAGAGTGAGACACTTTGATTTACAGCCACAGTGAACATTTCATTCCATCGTCTGGATGTCGCCAGAAATGATACATGGCTGGAGGCCTGGCTTTTCATCTGAGTATCGCCAGCTTCGCGCAGAACCAAAACCATGCATAAATCAATTCTCCTATTTGCTCTCTGGCTTCTTCCTGTTGTAATTTTCTCCTTCCCACTTTTATTTTTCTGTTACTGGAGAAAAGGTGAAAAAAAAATCAAATAGGCTGGAGAGTCACTAAAAAATTTTCTTTTCCTCAGTTAAAAAGAGAGAAATTGGAAGTGACTCATGGAAAGCAAAGAACCAATGAAAAAGAACACATGGGGTTCATCAGTTAATCATCCCAGAAGAGGAGCAGAGAAAAATATCCAGATGAGAGCTATTCAGATACAGGAGAGAGGAGCTGGGGGCCAGGTGGGAGCAGGGGAGGCGGCTGGGAAGACCAGGTCTGAGCTGGGTTAGTGCAGAGCTCCCAAAGGATAGGTCAAGCTACCTTAGTGAGGCCTGATATCAATTCTGTGAGTCTCAATCAGCATTTAAAAACCTGAAATAACAGAATTGAGTGGAAACTATCAAAAGGTATCAATGAAAATTTGTAAAAATTTTAGCCTCATGTATTCTGTGTGTGTGTGTGTGTGCAAGCCAGGCCTTATTGTAAAATATTTCTTATGATGAGTTGCAGTCAAAACAGCCTAGAAAACACTGGATGAAATGACCAGAGGAATTGCAGAGAACGATGTATCTGTAATCAATTTTGCAAGTAAAAGAACAAGGAAATGATTAACTGAGAAAACAAAAGATGCCTAAGAAAGAAAATGCAACCACGCTGCAAAAATGGGCTCTGCATCGAATATCATGTACCTGGTCACATGACACCCATGATGAATGATTATGACATAATTATCATCCTGATTTGCCCTCACAGGATAGTGGGAGGTGTGGCGCAGGTGGAGGAGGGGAGCTGACCCCTCATCAAGGGTGCAGACATTTGAAAGAAACCAGCCCAGCTTGAGAGCTCCATGACTAACTCACATCTAGAAGAAACTTGCAGACACAGCTGAAGGAATAGAGTAGAGGTCTCTGGAAAGAGATGGGCAGCGGACAGACTCAGCAGTGTTTTATTTGGTGGTCATACATCTATTTATTTAAGAGAGGGACACACAGGGGAGCAGGGCCAGTGAGGACACCTTGGGGTCTCTAAAGAGAGACTGGGGACCCACGTGGCTTCTGGCTCCATCATTTACAGCTGTGTCTCCTCAAACATGTCCCCTCCCAGCTTCCTGACTCCTGTGACCCGTCTCTAAAACACAGGCGGGGCCAAATCATACTGACCTCTCATTCAGCCCTGTGTCTGCAGCTTGCTGTGAAGAGTCCAGGACGCCAAGCACGCCTCACCTGGTCTCTGGGTCAAGTTACGTGGACGCCATGAAGCTCGAGGCGCAGGGCAGGCGTCAGGAAATGTGTTGGGTTTCCGCCGGTGCTGGAGGAACCTCAGGCAGCCTCCACTCCACAGGCTGAGGGAGGCCCCGGGGTTGCTCACCTCTACCCCCAGAGCAGCATCCGGAGGCTCTCCTCAAAGTCTTGTTCTCACCACCTGCAGGGTGCACGCCCTAGTGGAAAGGAGATGATCTCAGGGGCCCACAGAAGGGGCAGAGGCTGCTGGCTGTCCCCCATGTCCACCACCTCCTTCCTGGAATGCTAGAAATTACCGTGTTCAGCTGAGCACGTGGCCTCCCGGGCTGTAGCTGATCCTCCCGTCCCACCTCGCAATGCCTCTTCCCAGGGCCCTTGCAGACGATGGGTGCACCCGCCCTTCTCCCCTCCTGCCTGAGGGGACCTGTGCCCCCTTAGGTCAGGTGGACGACTAGAGCATCCAAAGGTGAGGAAGCAGTGGGACAGAAGAAGGTCAAGGTCGACCCCGTGCAGCTGCCCGCCCAGCTCTGGGCCTGGATGCTGAGGCTATGACTCCCATGAGAAGCAGACTTCTGCCTCGCTGGAGCCGCCGGGAGGCTCAGCACCAAACGGGGAGCTGATAAACCAGTAGGTGGGGGGCGTAGGCTTTTATCTAATACTTAATCACTTTAATGGGATTTATGGGGAAATTCAGTTTGCCTTTCAAACCGGTGATTCCATTAAGATGGGGGATGCAGTTAAAGTAAGTGGCACCAAAATGAATGGATTTATTTAAGAAAGCTTGGAATCCATCTGACTGAAAGGTAAATATTAAACAAGATAATAGCAAGGGCATTTCAAGGGCAGTGGCCATGCATGTGGGCCCGAGGGACCCCAGCTTGGGAAACGCTGTGCCGGCAGCTCCTGACTTCTGCTCGGCGGCTCCATGGACGGCCTCTCCCTGGGATCCACGTCCACCTGGGAAAGGTGACATGAGGGGCCTGGGAGCCTCAGGTCACCGGGTGAGGGGTCAGGGCACAGATGCCCTCTCGGGACCGCACGAGTGAACCTACAGCCCAGGAAAGGCTGAGGGCCCGCGGGCACCACCTCAGCTCCTGACACCTTCGGGGGAGCGGGGGCTGTGGCAAGAACACCCCCACGCCAGGCTGGCCCGACTCCGGGACCAGCACCGCTGACCACCCGCCGCGCTAGGGAGGCGCTGTTCCAGCGCCCGCTTTGCTGCGCTGGGGCCCAGCCTCCCAGGGCCCCTCTCCAACCGCTCTCAGGCCTTTGCCGCAGACCCTGCAGGGAAGCCTGTCATGCGCCTCCCACCCCGCCCGGCCCTCCACTCACTGCGTCCACACAAAAGCTCCTTTGTCCCCTAGCGCCTGGCTCAGAGGCACACTGGCCTTTGGTTTCACAAATGCCCACCTCTGACCTGGGGTCAGAGGTCATCCCAAGCATCCACTGCTCTGGGGTGGCGGGTGTGCTCCAACGACCCCAAATTCTGTGTGACCAGCAGCCCCGGGAAGCCCAGGCCCCACGGAACCCGAGAGAGCCCAGAAATGGACCAGAGGCTCTGCAGGGGGGACGGTGGGGCATCTCAGAACAGTGGGGGGGGCGGGTGAGCCGGTCCTTTTACTCTGCCTCAGTCCCTCCCCAAGCCTCAGGACGCAGGGCCTTTACTGACTGTGTCTGACACTCTCCGGGGGGGCAAAGGGAGGCTCCCCAGGGACACAGATCTCCACCCTCGCTCCGGCTGGAGATCTGAAACCCCCTCAGGTACATCCTCGAATCCACAGACGCCGAGGTGTGTGTCACACTGGGCTCCGAGTGACCTGGGCGGTCCCACGCTCGTGTCCATCACCTGTGAAGCGGGGGCAGCTGGAAGCCGGGAGCCACTGCCCTGGGGGCTGGGCTGGATTTCCCTAAAGAGGCTGGGGTTCCGGCAGCAGCGTGGGGTGAGCTGATGGTGAGGAAGGGAAGCGAGTTCTCAGGGGCCCTGGGGAAGCCCCCCCTGGTGCCCAGAGGGCTCTCCTGGGGGCAGGGGCACAGCCCGCCCGCCTTCCCGCCCCCATCACGGTCCCCGTCGGGTGAGTCCAGCTGGTGGAGAGCGGAAGTCCAGGAGCCCTGGCCTTGCTCCTGAAGCCCCGGGCACGGCCCCCTCCTCCAGTCCGCCTGCCCCTCGTCTCAGGGACGGACTGTGGGCCTGTTTCCATGGTTCCCTGGTGTCACAGGAGCCCGAGCTGGGGGAAACACGTTCACCGGGAGCCACCCAACTCGCGGTGAAGGGAGACGCCCTGAGTTCCCGCCTGTGGGGACGGCACAGCGTGACTTCAGTGGATGAAATTAGCAGCCTCAGCTCCGTGAACGCACTTCTCCCAGGGACTGTGACGTTGTTTGGTAAAAAGGGATCATTAGATGTGTGCAAATATCCCACGTGCTATGGAAGGGCTTCGGGCTCTGACAAATGATAAATGAGAAAATTAGAGGCTTCAGGGAAATGCAAATATCATCCTTTGTAAATCTGTCCCTCAGCAGGAAAAAAGCTGCTTCCCCAAAGTGCTGTGGCCGCCTTCTATTCCTTTCCCAGCAGGGCAGTGCCTGGGCTGTTTCACATACTTGGGCACGTCTGGGTTTGTCTTCCGTGTTCCTATCAGGGTCTTGGCAAAATATGGGAGGGAAAGGCTGCAATGTCCACTGATTCTCCTCTAATTGAGTGTTTCTCAAACTCTATTTCATGATCACCCCCTAAGGAGTCATTTCAGACTTTTTTTTCTCAATTACCCCTCATGAAAATTTAATCCCACAGAAATACCAGATGATGGTTTATGTTCTGTAGGTACTTCTGTGTTTTTAAATAGAGAGAGTAATATCTTTCCAAGCCCCAAACCAAGTCCCCCCCCACCTCCCCGGGAACAGTATGGCCCCACTGAGAATGCGTGGTCTCATTCATTGATTCATTCTCTCTTCCATTCATTCACCCAAATAAACTATATATAAACACACATACACACACATATATATGTACATGCTTATATTTTAAAATCCACGTTTCTATTACCTATACACATCTAGATAAAAACAGTTTCCAAAAGCTTTTAGAGTCCACCTGTCAGCCCAGAGCTCTACCTGGAACCTGGCCGCTCTCACGGCTCCTTTATTCCCCACCACACCTCTTACCTTCTCTGCCTCTGTTCCCGGAAAAGCAGCCTGTTCAGCCCACGTCTCTGCTCCTGCCTTCCCCTCTGCTGAATCTGTCCTCCCCCAGGTACCCTCATGACCCCTCCCTCTGCTCAGATGCCACCTCCTCCCAGAGGCCTTTCGTGATTATCCACCCTCCATTTCTTTATCCTTTTTCTTTATCCATTTGTTCATTTTCTGCCTCATCCATGTACTCTCAATGGATGTTGTACTTCGCACAGGCTGAATAAGTGCCTTCAATAAGTGTTTGTTGAAGGAATGAATATTTACATATTTTATCTGGGTGTCCATATGGACAACTGCCTAGAAAAAGTCCCTGCAAGTGTTTTCATAACACTGACAATGGTGGCTAACATGTGAGTGGTTACATGCCAGAAGGTCAGTAGGGACTTGGGCTTTAATATTTTTATTTTCTTACAGAGGGCATATACTTATGTACTGGTTATGCAGTGAAAATTAATTTTAATTATAAATCAATTTCATGCAATATCAGTTTTATAAGAGAGAAACAGAATTTTCAGCATCCTTGATTGAGAGATCTGATATCAAGCATTCTATCCTCCTGAACCAATTTCACAGTAAACAAACAAATTTTGGTGCATTAATAAAAGTAACAGTAATAAACAGGTCGTCTGCTCTTCCTACTAAGTTATACGGGGCTTTTCTGACTCCAAAGGACTTTCCTTCTGTGACCTTTTAGGATTATTTGACAACTTCAGTAGTTCAAGTTCAGTCGCTCAGTCGTGTCCGACTCTGCGACCCCATGAACTGCAGCACACCAGGCCTCCCTGTTCATCACCATCTCTCGGAGTTCACTCAGATTCACGTCCATCGAGTCCGTGATGCCATCCAGCCATCTCATCCTTGGTCTCCTCTTCTGCTCCTGCCCCCAATCCCTCCCAGCATCAGAGTCTTTTCCAATGAGTCAACTCTTCGCATGAGGTGGCCAAAGTACTAGAGTTTCAGCTTTAGCATCATTCCTTCCAAAGAAGTCCCAGGGCTGATCTCCTTCAGAATGGACTGGTTGGATCTCCTTGCAGTCCAAGGGACTCTCAAGAGTCTTCTCCAACACCATGGTTCAAAAGCATCAATTCTTCAGCACTCAGCCTTCTTCACAGTCCAACTCTCACATCCATACATGACCACAGGAAAAACCATAGCCTTGACTAGACGGACCTTCGTCGGCAAAGTACTGTCTCTGCTTTTGAATATACTGTCTAGGTTGGTCATAACTTTTCTTCCAAGGAGTAACCGTCTTTTAATTTCATGGCTGCAGTCACCATGTGCAGTGATTTTGGAGCCCCAAAAATAAAGTCTGACACTGTTTCCACTGTTTCCCCATCTATTTCCCATGAAGTGATGGGACTGGATGCCATGATCTTCGTTTTCTGAATGTTGAGCTTTAAGCCAACTTTTTCACTCTCCTCTTTCACCTTCATCAAGAGGCCCTTTAGCTCCTCTTCACTTTCTGCCATAAGGGTGGTGTCATCTGCACATCTGAGGTTATTGGTGTTTCTCCTGGCAATCTTGATTCCAGCTTGTGTTTCTTCCAGTCCAGCATTTCTCATGATGTACTCTGCATAGAAGTTAAATAAGCAGGGTGACAATATACAGCCTTGACGTACTCCTTTTCCTATTTGGAACCAGTCTGTTCCATGTTCAGTTCTAACTGTTGCTTCCTGACCTGCATACAGATTTCTCAAGAGGCAGGTTAGGTGGTCTGGTATTCCCATCTCTTTCAGAATTTTCCACAGTTTATTGTGATCCACACAGTCAAAGGCTTTGGCATAGTCAATAAAGCAGAAATAGATGTTTTTCTGGAACTCTCTTGCTTTTTCCATGATCCAGCAGATGTTGTCAATTTGATCTCTGGTTCCTCTGCCTTTTCTAAAACCAGCTTGAACATCAGGGAGCTCACGGTTCATGTACTGCTGAAGCCTGGCTTGGAGAATTTTGAGCATCACTTTACTAGCATGTGAGATGAGTGCAATTGTGTGGTAGTTTGAGCATTCTTTGGCATTGCTTTTCTTTGGAATTGGAATGAAACCTGACCTTTTCCCGTCCTGTGGCCACTGCTGAGTTTTCTAAATTTGCTGGCATATTGAGTGCAGCACTTTCACAGCATCATCCTTCAGGATTTGAAACAGCTCCACTGGAATTCCATCACCTCCACTAGCTTTGTTCGTAGTGATGCTTTCTAAGGCCCACTTGACTTCACATTCCAGGATGTCTGGCTCTAGATGAGTGATCACATTGTCATGATTAAGATTGTCATTATCATTATCCCTGTTCTGCTGAAGAAGGAAGTCCAGTGGGCACTTGCTGTGGGCACCTGTCAAGCAATTACAGGCAACTTTTCACCATCCCTGTCCTCTTTTTTTTTTTTTTTTTTTGAAATGGACCATTCTTGAAGTCTTTATTGAATTTATTACAATTTTTCTTCTGTTTTGGGTTTTTAGCCTCAAGGCATGTGGGATCGCAGCTTCTAACCAGGGATCAAACCGACACCCCTTGCATTGGAAGGCAAAGTCTTAAACGGGGGACCACCAGGGAAGTCCCTGTGACCTTCTTCACATGAGCCTGAGTCACCCAACCCAATAGCCCTGTGGGCCCCAGATCTAGGAGTGGGCGGTGATTGGTCCAACAGTAAGTGCATCACACTCCCCTACCTCGTTTGGCTCAAAAGTAGGCCCCTGACCAGGTGGGCAGTGGGCTGAGTCCATATTTGCCTGGACTCCTGGGCCATTCTGAGGTTCTCTCTGGAACAAGAGGGATGTGGACACAGCTCTCAGAACCACAGCAGCCTTCCCTTGCTACCAGGGGGATGGTAGTCTGAGATCAGCGTTGACCCTTGAGAGAAGGAAGAACCAAGGGAACTTCAGGGAAACTGAATCATCCTGACCCAGTCATTGTGGAATCTTTTTATCTCTGGGATTTTTAAGGCTTGAGCCCATAAATCCCTTTATTGTTCAAGCCTGTTTACAATGAATCCTCTGTTCCTTGCAGTCCCAAGCCATCTGTCTATTTACTCAGTGTCACACAATAGTAAGCGGTAGATGATTAGACCAGGGCCTTCCCTTGCCAAGTCTAGGTGTGCAATGCACACCTCCTTAAACCAGCCTGGTTCTTGAAGTTAAAATGTTGGAGTTAAGGTCTCTAAAGGCAACTCGAACACCCTGGTGGGCAAAGGCAAGGCGGAAGATTGCCCAGGGGGCGATGGGGCTAGACTCTCTGTCACTGCTGCTTGTGTTCCTAGGTGAGCGCAGTACAAAAGACCACCTGAGACCTGACAGCCTGGACTCCATCTATCAGGGTGAAGTTCGTGTCTGCACTCCCAAAATGAAGTGGCAAATGTCTGCAATCCTGGCCCATAGCAAGAAACACTCCTCTGCTCCACCTACCTGACAGTCCTGATTATAAATTGCAGGGTGACTCTAGTATTTGTCTACCTGGTATTTCTTCTTTTCTCTGATAAATCAGATGAGTTGATCTTTCTTTATTGACTACAGTGAGTTACTTGGATGGAGATCTGCAGGGTCTTCCTAAGCGAGTGTTCTAACACATACATATGCAAATGTTAAAAGGAGACATAAATAGAGACTAGGCCACTGACATGCTTTTCATTCTCTCCTCACCCCCATTCAGACTCTGACTGAGGTTTCATTTCTGTTGCTGTTATCTGTTTATTTTGGTAATCGCATCTCTCCTACTTTCTTCTAAGACAAGGACACATGGACTGTACTCTCTTAATGACTGTGAGAGGCTGACTCCAAATTGGATCCTGCTGGGTGTGGTCAGTGTGCAGCACTTGGGGGCAAAGAAGCCAGGAAACAAGGAAAGGCTGCTGCTTTGCTGAGGTCTGTGTCTCATCCCGGCGAGAATTCTCTCTCTCATTCAGGGTCTCACCTGGCTGTAAATGCGCATCACGGTAACGGCAGCCCCTTCAAGTCTGCGTGGCTCCAAAATATAGACTCTATGTTGAATTTTTACAATAAGAAATGACTGCAATTTAGGGCATTGTAAATGCCTTTTGGTTTCTGCTGAGCTATTGACAGTGAGAACTTAGGTGATAGATGTTCAGCATTTACCCACCTTCCAAAGCCACTTGGATGTTCCCCCACCTATGAATCCAATCAGAAGAGCTTAGTTCAGTTCAGTTGCTCAGTCCTATCTGACTCTTTGCAACCCCATGGACTGGAGCAGGCCAGGCCTCCCTGTCCATCACCAACTCCTGAAGTTACTCAAACTCATGTCCATTTTTAAAAAATATAAATTTATTTATTTTAATTGGAGGTTAATTACTTTACAATATTGTATTGATTTTGCCATACATCAACATGAATCCGCCGTGGGTGTACACGTACTCCCCATCCTGAACCCCTCTCCCACCTCCCTCCCTGTACCATCCCTCTGGGTCATCCCAGTGCACCAGCTCCAAGAATACTGTATCTGCATTGAACCTGGACTGCCAATTCGTTTCATATATGATATTATACATGTTTCAGTGCCATTCTCCCAAATCATCCAACCCTCTCCCTCTCCCACAGAGTCCAACAGACTGTTCTATACATCTGTGTTTAATTTGCTGTCTCACATACAGGGTTATCATTACCATCTTTCTAAAGTCCATATATATGCATTAGTATACTGTATTGGTGTTTTTCTTTCTAGCTTACTTCACTCTGTATAATAGGCTCCAGTTTCATCCACCTCATTAGAACTGATTCAAGTGCGTTCTTTTTAATGGCTGAATAATACTCCATTGTGTATATGTACCACAGCTTTCTTTTCCATTTCTCTGCTGAGGGACATCTAGGTTGCTTCCATGTCCTGGCTATTATAAACAGTGCTGTGATGAACACTGGGGTTCAGTTCAGTCGCTCAGTGGTGTTCGACTCTTTGTGACCCCATGAATCACAGCATGCCAGGCCTCCCTGTTCATCACCATCTCCCAGAGTTCACTCAGACTCACGTCCATTGAGTCCGTGATGCCATCCAGCCATCTCATCCTCAGTCGTCCCCTTTTCCTCCTGCCCCCAATCCCTCTCAGTATCAGAGTCTTTTCCAATGAGTCAACTCTTTGCATGAGGTGGCCAAAGTACTGGAGTTTCAGCCTTAGCATCATTCCTTCCAAAGAAATCCCAGGGCTGATCTCCTTCAGAATGGACTTGTTGGATCTCCTTGCAGTCCAAGGGACTCTCAAGAGCCTTCTCCAACACCACGGTTCAAAAGCATCAATTCTTCGGCACTCAGCCTTCTTCACAGTCCAACTCTCACATCCATACATGACCACAGGAAAAACCATAGCCTTGACTAGATGGACCTTCGTCGGCAAAGTACTATCTCTGCTTTTGAATATACTGTCTAGGTTGGTCATAACTTTTCTTCCAAGGAGTAACCGTCTTTTAATTTCATGGCTGCAGTCACCATGTGCAGTGATTTTGGAGCCCCCCAAAAATAAAGTCTGACACTGTTTCCACTGTTTCCCCATCTATTTCCCATGAAGTGATGGGACCGGATGCCATGATCTTCATTTTCTGAATGTTGAGCTTTAAGCCAACTTTTTCACTCTCCTCTTTCACCTTCATCAAGAGGCCCTTTAGCTCCTCTTCACTTTCTGCCATAAGGGTGGTGTCATCTGCACATCTGAGGTTATTGGTATTTCTCCTGGCAATCTTGATTCCAGCTTGTGTTTCTTCCAGTCCAGCGTTTCTCATGATGTACTCTGCATAGAAGTTAAATAAGCAGGGTGACAATATACAGCCTTGACAAACTCCTTTTCCTATTTGGAACCAGTCTGTTGTTCCATGTCCAGTTCTAACTGTTGCTTCCTGACCTGCATACAGATTTCTCAAGAGGCAGGTTAGGTGGTCTGGTATTCCCATCTCTTTCAGAATTTTCCACAGTGTATTGTGATCCACGCAGTCAAAGGCTTTGGCATAGTCCATAAAGCAGAAATAGATGTTTTTCTGGAACTCTCTTGCTTTTTCCATGATCCAGCGGATGTTGTCAATTTGATCTCTAGTTCCTCTGCCTTTTCTAAAACCAGCTTGAACATCAGGGAGTTCATGGTTCATGTACTGCTGAAGCCTGGCTTGGAGAATTTTGAGCATTACTTTACTAGCATGTGAGATGAGTGCAATTGTGTGGTAGTTTGAGCATTCTTTGGCATTGCCTTTCTTTGGGATTGGAATGAAACCTGACCTTTTCCCCGTCCTGTGGCCACTGCTGAGTTTTCCAAATTTGCTGGCATATTGAGTGCAGCACTTTCACAGGATCATCTTTCAGGATTTGAAACAGCTCCACTGGAATTCCATCACCTCCACTAGCTTTGTTCGTAGTGATGCTTTCTAAGACCCACTTGACTTCACATTCCAAAATGTCTGGCTCTAGGTGAGTGATCACACCATTGTGATTATCTGGGTCATGAAGATCTTTTTGTACAGTTCTGTGTATTCTTGCCACCTCTTCTTAATATCTTCTTAATGCTTCTGTTAAGTCCATACCATTTCTGTCCTTTATCGAGCCCATCTTTGCATGAAATAATCCCTTGGTATCTCTAATTTTCCTGAAGAGATCTCTAGGCTTTCCCATTCTGTTCTTTTCCTCTATTTCTTTGCATTGATCGCTGAAGAAGGCTTTCTTATCTCTTCTTGCTATTCTTTGGAATTCTGCATTCAGATGCTTATATCTTTCCTTTTCTCCTTGGCTTTTCGCCTCTCTTCTTTTCACAGCTATTTGTAAGGCCTCCCCAGACAGCCATTTTGCTTTTTGCATTTCTTTTCCATGGGGATGGTCTTGATCCCTGTCTCCTGTACAATGTCATGAACCTCATTCCATAGTTCATCAGGCAGTCTATCTATCAGATCTAGGCCCTTAAATCTATTTCTCACTTCCACTATATAATCATAAGGGATTTGATTTAGGTCATACCTGAATGGTCTAGTGGTTTTCCCTACTTTATTCAATTTGAGTCTGAATTTGGTAATAAGGAGTTCATGATCTGAGCCATAGTCAGCTCCTCATCTTGTCTTTGTTGACTGTATAGAGCTTCTCCATCTTTGGCTGCATAGAACATAATCAATCTGATTTCAGTGTTGACCATCTGGTGATGTCCATGTGTAGAGTCTTCTCTTGTGCTGTTGGAAGAGGGTGTTTGCTATGACCAGTGCATTTTCTTGGCAAAACTCTATTAGTCTTTGCCCTGCTTCATTCCGCATTCCAAGGCCAAATTTGCCTGTTACTCCAGGTGTTTCTTGACTTCCTGCTTTTGCATCCCAGTCCCCTATAATGAAAAGGACATCTTTTTTTCGTGTTAGTTCTAAAAGGTCTTGTAGGTCTTCATAAAACCGTTCAACTTCAGCTTCTTCAGTGTTACTGGTTGGGGCATAGTCTTGGATAACATTGGGGTACGTGTGTCTTTTTCAATTCTGGTTTCCTCAGTGTGTATGCCCAATGGTGGGATTGCTGGGTCCCAGTTCTATTTCCAGTTTTTAAGGAATCTCCACACTGTTCTCCATAGTGGCTGCACTAGTTTGCATTCCCACCAACAGTATAAGAGGGTTCCCTTTTCTCCACACCCTCTCCAGCATTTATTGCTTGTAGACTTTTGGATCGCAGCCATTCTGATTTGCGTGAAATGGTACCTCATTGTGGCTTTGATTTGCATTTCTCTGATAATGAGTGATGTTGAACATTTTTTCATGCGTTTGTTAGCTATCTGTATGTCTTCTTTGGAGAAATGTCTGTTTAATTCTTTGGCCCACGTTTTGATTGGGTCATTTAGTTTTCTGGAATTGAGCTACAGGAATTCCTTGTATATTTTTGAGATTAGTTCTTTGTCAGTTGCTTCATTTGCTATTATTTTCTCCCATTCTAAAGGCTGTCTTTTCACCTTGCTTAGAGTTTCCTTTGTTGTGCAGAAGCTTTTAATTTTAATTAGGTCCTATTTGTTTATTTTTGATTTTATTTCCAATATTCTGGGAGGTGGGTCAAAGAGGATCCTGCTGTGATTTATGTCGGAGAGTGTTTTGCCTATGTTCTCCTCTAGGAATTTTATAGTTTCTGGTCTTATGTTTAGATCTTTAAGCCATTTTGAGTTTATTTTTGTGTATGGTGTTAGAAAGTATTCTAGTTTCATTCTTTTACAAGTGGTTGACCAGTTTTCCCAGCACCACTTGTTAGAGATTGTCTTTAATCCATTGTATATTCTTGCCTCCTTTGTCAAAGATAAGGTGTCCATAGGTGCATGGATTTATCTCTGGGCTTTCCATTTTGTTCCATTGATCTATATTTCTGTCTTTGTGCCAGTACCATACTGTCTTGATGACTGTGGCTTTGTAGTAGAGCCTGAAGTCAGGCAGGTTGATTCCTCCAGTTCCTTTCTTTTTCTCAAGATTGCTTTGGCTATTCCAGGTTTTTGTATTTCCATACATATTGTGAAATTATTTCTTCTAGTTCTGTGAAAAATACTGTTGGTAGCTTGAAAGGGATTACACTGAATCTATAGGTTGCTTTGGGTAGTATACTCATTTTCACTATATTGACTCTTCCAATCCATGAACATGGTATATTTCTCCATCTATTAATGTCCTCTTTGATTGCTCTCACCAGTGTTTTATAGTTTTCTATATATAGGTCTTTAGTTTCTTTAGGTAGATGTATTCCTAAGTATTTTATTCTTTTCGTTACAATGGTGAATGGAATTGTTTCCTTAATTTCTCTATTTTGTCATTATTAGTGTATAGGAATGCAAGGGATTTCTCTGTGTTGATTTTATATCCTGCAACTTTACTATATTCATTGATCAGCTCTAGTAATTTTCTGGTAGAGTCTTTAGGGTTTTCTATGTAGAGGATCATGTCATCTGCAAACAGTGAGAGTTTTACTTCTTCTTTTCCAATTTGGATTCCTTGTATTTCTTTTTCTGCTGATTGCTGTGGCCAAAACTTCCAAAGCTATGTTGAATAGTCATGGTGAAGGTGGGCACCTTTGTCTTGTTCCTGACATTAGGGGAAATGCTTTCAATTTTTCACCATTGAGGATAAGGTTTGCTGTGGGTTTGTCATATATAGCTTTTATTATGTTGAGGTATGTACCTTCTATTCCTGCTTTCTGGAGAGTTTTTATCATAAATGGATGTTGAATTTTGTCAAAGGCTTTCTCTGCATCCATTGAGATAATCATATGGCTTTTATTTTTCAATTTGTTAATGTGGTGTATTACATTGATTGATTTGCGGATATTGAAGAATCCTTGCATCCCTGGGATAAAGCCCACTTGGTCATGGTGTATGATCTTTGTAATGTGTTTTTGGATCCTGATTGCTAGAATTTTGTTAAGGATTTTTACATCTATGTTCATCAGTGAACTTAGTTTTCTTTTTTTTGTGGCGTCTTCGTCAGGTTTTGGTATTAGGATGATGGTGGCCTCATAGCATGAGTTTCGAAGTTTACCTTCATCTGCAATTTTCTGGAAGACAAACTCATGTCCATTGAATCAGTGATGCCATCCAACCATCTCATCCTCTGTTGTCCCCTTATCCTCCTGCCTTCAATCTTTCCCAGCATCAAGGTCTTTTCCAGTGAGTCACTTCTTCACATCAGGTAGCCAAAATATTGGAGCTACAGCATCAGTCCTTCCAATAAATGTTCAAAACTGATTTCCTTTAGGATTTACTGGTTTGATTTCCTTACAGTCCAAGGGACTCTCAAGAGTCTTCTCCAACACTACGGTTCAAAAGCATCAATTCTTTGCCACTCAGCTTTCTTTATAGTCCAATTCTCACATCCATACATGACTACTGGAAAAACCATAGCTTTGACTACACAGACCTTTGTTGGCAAAGTAATGTCTCTGCTTTTTAATATGCTATCTAGGTTGGTCATAGCCATTCTTCCAAGGAGCAAGCGTCTTTTAATTTCATGGCTATAGTTACCATCTGCAGTGATTTTAGAGCCACAAAAATAAAATCTGCCACTGTTTCCATTGCTTTTCCATATATTTGCCATGAAGTGATGAGACCAGATGCCATGATCTTCGTTTTCTGAATGTTGAGTTTTAACCCAACTTTTTCACCCTCTTCTTTCACTTTCATCAAGAGGCTCTTTAGTTCTTCTTCACTTTCTGCCATAAAGGTGGTATCATCTGCATATCTGAGGTTATTGATATTTCTCCCGGCAATCTTGATTCCAGCTTGTGTTTCTTCCAGTCCAGCATTTCTCATGATATACTCTGCATATAAGTTAAATAAGCAAGGTGACAATATACAGCCTTGATGTACTCCTTTTCCTATTTGGAACCAGTCTGTTGTTCCATGTCCAGTTCTAACTGTTGTTTCTTGACCTACCTACAGATTTCTCAGGAGGCAGGTCAGGTGGTCTGGTATTCCCATCTCTTGAAGAATTTTCCGCAGTTTGTTGTGATCCACATAGTCAAAGGCTTTGGTGTACTCAATAAAGCAGAAATAGATGTTTTTCTGGAACTCTCTTGCTTTTTTGATGATGCAACAGATGTTGGCAATTTGATCTCTAGTTCCTCGCCTTTTCTAAATCCACCTTGGACTTCTGGAAGTTCACAGTTCGTGTACTGTTGAAGCCTGGCTTGGAGAATTTTGAGCATTACTTTGCTAGTGTGTGAGATGAATGCAATTGTATGGTAGTTTGAACATGCTTTAGCATTGCCTCTCTTTGGGATTGGAATGAAAACTGACCTTTTCCAGTCCTGTGGCCACTGCTGTGTTTTCCAAATTTGCTGGCATATTGAATATAGCACTTTCACAGCATCATCTTTTAGAATTTGAAACAGCTCCACTGGAATTCCATCACCTCCCCTAGCTGTGTTTGTAGTGATGCTTCCTAAGCCCCACTTGACTTCACATTTCAGGATGTCTGGCTCTAGCTAAGTGATCACACCATCATGATTATCTGGGTCATGAAGCTCTTTTTGTACAGTTCTTCTGTGTATTCTTGCCACCTCTTCTTAATATCTTCTGCTTCTGTTAAGTCCATACCATTTCTGTCCTTTATCGAGCCCATCTTTGCATGAAATATTCCCTTGGTATGTCTAATTTTCTTGCGAGATCTCTAGTCTTTCCCATTCTATTGTTTTCCTCTATTTCTTTACATTGATCACTAAGGAAGGCTTTATTTCTCCTTGTTATTCTTTGAACTCTGTATTCAAATGGGTATATCTCTCCTTTTCTCCTTTGTCATTCATTTTTCTTCTTTTCACAGCTATTTGCAAGTCCTCCTCAGATAACCATTTTGCCTTTTTGCATTTCTTTTCCATGAGGATGGTCTTGATCCTTGCCTCTTGTACACTGTCACGAACCTCCATCCATAGTTCATCAGGCACTCTTGTCTATCAGATCTAGTCCCTTCAATCTATTTCTTACTTCCACTGTGTAATTGTTTAAGAGATTTGATTTAGGTCATGCCTGAATGGTCTAGTGGTTTTCCCTACTTTTTCAATTTAAGCCTGAATTTGGCAATAAGGATTTCATGATCTGAGCCACAGTCAGCTCCCAATCTTGTTTTTGCTGACTGTATAGAGCTTCTCCATCTTTGGCTCAAAGGATATAATCAGTCTGATTTCAGTGTTGACCATCTGGTGATGTCCATGCGTAGAGTTTTCTCTTGGGTTGTTGGAAGAGCTTAAAATGGGAGCAATTTTCATAGTCAAGTCCTTGGGAGAGTAGAAGTCATCTTATAATCAATTTTTAATTAATAAGATAATGATGGAAAACAGACTTTAAGGAAAAATTAAAAATCATCCACATAGTTACAGTCACAAGACAGCAGCATTAAGACTGGGAGCTTTGGAATCAGGAAGATGGGTATTCAAATCCTGGCTCCATCACACACCTGCCTTGTGACCCTGGGGAGGACACTACATAAGGATGTCACTTACCTGATCATTTCACTCACCTGAGAGGTCATTTCCCTTCTTTGAGCCAGTTTCTCTCAGTTCAAGGATTGTTATGAAGGTTCGAAGTCAAAATGTATTGAGGTCTTGCTTCTCCAAGTGTGGCCTGCAGGCCAGCAGCATCTTTATCACCTGGAAGCTAAAAATGCAGACTTTCAGGTCCCATCCGAGCCCTACCGAATCAGAATCCAAATGCCACAGAGACTCCAGGTGGCATGTCCTAGAACTCAAACAAGTAAATGAGTGAGATACCAAGTGTGCACAGGGGTGAACTTGAGGGTGAGGAGGGGGGCAGGGGGCTGCAGGTGGAGAGTCAGGGGTCAGGGGCTAGGAAGTAGAAATGAAAGGGGGACCAGGAGGTTCAGGGGTGGGGTGAGGAGGGACAGGGGGCAGGGAGAGTGGGGTGTCGCCACTGGCTACTGGGGGCAGCTGGAGTCAGGATGAGGCCTTGGGCCCTGGGTTTCCTCTGAAGATTGACGCAAACAGGGACAAAGCGGGAATGAGAACAGCCTGCTGGCCTCCAAGGAGGTGACGACAGAGCAGCGCTAGAGCATAGGGAGGGAGCTGAGGCTCTTGGCCGGGGCCCCCTCCCTTCTGCCCATCTGGAGGGGGCTGCTCTATGAAATATCCTGGGATGTTGCCACATCCGTGGAGTCTGAAGATGCCCCAGAGGCCAAGACATCTCCCTTAACCTCCTCTCTGACTCAGCAGAGGGAGGACCTGGGCCCATCTCTTCTGGGACTTTCCCTCCAGACAGAGCTGCAGGTGGATTCTCGTTTCATCCGAGACAGCATCCCTCAGAGCTCCCAGAAAGGCCATTGATTAAACGCCAGCAGGAGCAGCTCAGCCACAGCAGGGCCGGAGGATTTATGGCCCCAAGTCTTTCACAAACACCGCACAGCCTGGCTCCCTGCCCTGGGGCAAGCCACTCTGGAGCTTAAGAGTAATTAAGAGGAGTGTTTCCTTTTCAAAACCAGCTCCCCTTTCTCTCCGGGCACTGAGGTGGTTCTGTGATAAAAACATCATGAAAACGATGCAAGGTCACGAGACAAAGCAACGGGTGAATCCAGCTTCAGAGAAGGGACACCTGGCGTGAAGCAGGAAGAAAAGCCCGCCTTTGTCTGCCTCCAAATGCAGGGGCGGAAGGAAAAGGCACCACCTCCCAGGCCCCGGCTCCCCTGCAGCTCCTTCTGAGTGATGAAAGTTGTGGTCAGTATCCCCAGGACTTAATGAGTCCCAAGCACGCAGCTTCCGGTGGGCAGGGGATAAGGAAGGTCCTGAGATGGAAAGCGGAAAAACAAGACAGCATTTCTCCACGGCCCCTTGGAACTTAACAGAGGAAAGAACAGAGACTTCCCTAGTGGTACAGTGGATAAGAATCCACCTGCCAATACAGGAGACACGGGACCAACCCCCGGTCTGGCAAGATCCCACATGCCTCGGAGCAACCACAGCCGTGTGCCACAGCTACTGAATCTGTGCTGTAAGGCCTGTGAACCACAACACCCAAAGCCTGCACGCCTAGGACCCGCGCTCTGCAACAAGAGAAGCCGCTGCAATGAGAAGCCTGTGCGCCACAACTAGAGAGTAGCCCCCACTCGCTGCAACTAGAGAAAGACAGGGCGCAGCAACAAAGACCCAGCACAGCCAAAAATAAATAATTTAAAAATAGACAGCCAAGGGGCCAGGTGCCCCACCAGGGTCAGGAAGAGAACTGTCATGCTGTCAACATGGCGGCAAGGTCCTGCATCTTATAACACGGACTGCTGCCCCAGCGAGCGGATCAGAACCAGAGACCATCTAGGAGATGACACGTTCCAGTTAAATCCTCACGTCCGATTCCCCTTCTCCATGTAGAATGAAGTACCCATATATCCCAGCTTCCCAGGGGCAGACATCCTCTCTCCTGTCTTTTTTTTTTTGGCCTTAGTAATATGACTTCTTGAGAAAAGTCATTTACATTTACTGTGAATTTTATTCATTTATTTGGACCTGTTTTATTCATTGATCCACTATTTTTTTACTAAATATTTATTGATAACCTTCCCTGAGCACTAGGAATGGAGAGAGAGAATGGCAGAACTGACCCTTGCCCTCAGGAGGCTGCTTTCTAGTAAAGGAGACACACTCACAAGTAAGTAAAATAACAAGATTGACATAGGATGAAACTGCTATGGGGAATAAGCTGAGAGTTGGAGAAGAAGGGAATCGAGGCCAAACTACACAGGGGAGGTTGGGGACAGCCGCTCTGGAAAGGTGACGTCTGAGCTCAGAGGAACACAGAAGGTTCTGGCAAGCAGGAGCCATCAGGAGATCATTCCAGGCCAGGAGCACAGCAGGGAGGCAGGACTGGGCTGGACAGTGTGAGGAGCAGAGAAGAAGCCGAGGACTGGACTGAATGCCAAGGGGCAGTTGGAGGAGTTTACTTTGCCGACAAAGGACTGTCTAGTCAGAGTTGTGGTTTTGCCAGTAGTCATGTATGGATGTGAGAGTTGGACCATAAAGAAGGATGAGTGCCAAAGAACTGATGCTTTTAAACTGTGGTGTTGGAGAAGACTCTTGAGAGTCCCTGGGACAACAAGGAGATCCAACCAGTCCATCCTAAAGGAAATCAGTCCTGAATATTCACTGGAAGGACTGATACTGAAGCTGAAACTCCAGTACTTTAGCCACCTGATGCAAAAAGCCAACTCATTAGAAAAGACCCTGATGCTTGGAAAGACTGAAGGCAGGAGGAGAAGGGGACGACAGAGGATGAGATGGTTGGATGGTATCACCAACTAGATGGACATGCATTTGAGCAAGTTCTGGGAGTTGGTGAAGGACAGGGAAGCCTGGCATGCTGCAGTCCATTGAGTCACAGAGAGTCGTACATGACTGAGCGACCGAACAACAACACGGGGTGATATGTTACAGCTGATTTCATTACTAAACCGCCGTTGACTGGCTGCTGGGTGGAAACCGTGGTGAGGCAATGGGGTCTCCAGAGTGATCCTCGGGTCTCTAAGACGCATGATCTTGAGCAAATTTATCTTCCCTGAGCCTCAGTATCTTCATCTATGGAATAAAGGGATCAAAATCCAGGATTTTATAAGACACAGCCCATGGTATAACCCAGACCAGAGCATCTGTGTCCTGTAACTATTTAACAAGTGGACTCTAACCTTCCCAGACTCACGCCCACGACCCAGGAGATGAGACCGGATAACACACCCTTGGGTGGGCCAAGTCCACAAGCTTGTGTTACACAGCCCCTTTCACCAGTCCTTCATTTCATCACAACTGTTTGCAATACCTCCCAGGCATGCCTGAGCACAACGCTATGGCCCTGGGACTTGAGTTCTAATCCACGACTCACCCAGGAAAGCCAGGCAGCTAATGCATGTGACTCACCTGGAAACAGAGCTGATATCAAATGAGGCAGTGATGCTGGGAGCAAACACCTATTTTGTTAGTTCAACAGTAACCCAGGAAATGTTCTTAAAGCACTCACATTCACTTTCTAAAGCAACTGCTGGAAGCTGGCTCCAATGGTCCCACACCCTAGAGTGGTTTATTTGAAACCCAACCCCCCACCCCAAGCTTGCCCAGTGACAGCCATTTATCCTTCCAGGTGGAGGTGACACATGAGTCAGTAGACAGAAATATCCAGAAAGGGGGCACCTGGGGAGGTTCTGACCCCAGAACCGGCAAGTCAGAGGCATGAAAAGTGAACTGAAGGGAAAGGTCATGTGAACCAAGAGACTTTACAGACTTAACCACATGCAAGGCAGCCCTTGTTTGAATCCTGATTCTGGGAAGGCAATGAGAAAACAGCATCTGTGAGACTTGAACTTTAGAGGTGATAAGGATGTTGCAGGTATGTTAGAAAACACCCACATGAGATCTGGGATTTGCTTTAAATACCTTGGCAAAAGAGGAAAGAGAGCTGGAGAGGGTGAGACAGGGCCTGGTAATTGTTGAATCTGGAGATGGGTAGACGGCGGTTCCTCATACTCTGGTTGAAATACTCGTAACTGTCTAATTGTACTCAGTTTACTATTTGATCGCTGTTTACTTGGAAAAGAATTGCACGGTATTGCAAAACCAGGAATCTCCTGGTTGCAGACCAGGAATCCAGGAATCTCCATTGTCATTTTGGCTCATCCCCACGATAATCCAGGGGGAACAGGGCATTTCCTACAGACCTGAGCCTTGACTGTACATGTTCCCACTGCTTCTGCAGACAGAACTTTCAAATCACGAGCTAAGCCTCACATGCTATGATAGGACTTTATTTACCATCTGAAGCTAGCAGCTTGCTCATTACAGAAGTCCACCGGCTGCCAGCGATTTTATGCAGACCTGAGCACAACAGGCAGGGCCTGTCACCCCAGCTCTCAAGGGAAGATCCAAGGGTATTTTCAAGCAGAAATAATGGACTGCAGAAATATGATTTATCTCTGGGATGGCATCCAGGCCAGAGCTACCGGAGGACAACCCCAGGCTCCGTGGCCAGTGTCCTGTCCACAGAGGGGGCACGAGGCTCTGCCCAGAGTCGGGGTGACCTGTGCCAGGCACAGAAACACACCCTCACGGAGAGTGCAGATGTGGGAAATTTCTGTTGAATTTGAACCACATGCTGGCGAACTGGGCGACTTAGTCCAGGTGGAATGTTGGCAGGATCACGTGGTTTGGGCTCCTTCATTACTCTAGGGCAGAAATCCGTGTTTGCGAAGATGTGAACCATGTACCTTTGATTGAAAACAGCTGCACACAAATGTAAACCTTTTTCACCAGTTAATCGGACTGGGACGGGCACTCCCAGGTGTCCACCCAGGGCCCTTCTTTCTCACTAACAGGACCCTGATGGTCGCATGCTCCCTTAGCCTTGTTCAGCCCCCAGCCGCTGTGCCTGTGACCCCCATCTAGCTCCGAGGCGGAGGCAGGCGGCTGCAGTGAGAGCTTGGCTATTTCTTTTCTACCTCTTCCTCCTCTTGCCGCTGCCTCCTGCCCTCCTGGCTGGGGGAAGACAGCAGGCTGAGGTGCAATAGCATCTGTAGCAGCAAAGGCACAAGCCAAGGATGGAGACTGCTGTGGAAGGAGCCGGCCCTTGGTGCATCGTGCAGCCCTGCTCCAGCCCTGGACCACCTAACCCCCACCCAGTTACTCAGAAAGACACATAGCCACACAGGGCCAAGCCAGGACTGGTGTCTGTGGATTCAAGCTGAGTGCAGTCCTGGCTGTAAAGTGGCCACAGCCAGCCCTCGAGAACACACCTTGAGGTCTCCTCTCTATAAACTGTGTTCACAGCAGTTGGAGGCAGGATGGGGGTGGGTCCCCAAACTCCTTGTCTCCAGGATGGAGATAGCGTACAGCCATCACCCGACACCCAGCAGCCACCTTCCCAGCCATGAATTCTCAGGTCGGCTGAAGCTTTCAGAAATAAACCCAGAATTACGGAAACTTCTTCTGCGCCATCTGAATCCTTCACGACTCTCTGGAAATGTGATCACGTTCCCTTCGTGGAGAGAATGTCTCCCGTGCATCCCCCAGCATCCACTTCCATTGCCTGAGTGAACAGAACCTGATCATCATTTGAGAATTCGCCTTCCCGCCTCCATCCCTGTGTTTGGGGTGGGCTGACGCAGGAACCCAGGCCCACGAGCCAGGTCTGGCCAGCAATGGGCCAGGTGAAGGCACCTAAGCTGGCCTGGCAGTGACTTGGGGCTCTTGTGAGTCACCAGGGCACCCGATTTTGTCCCTGGATGTGACCTTGAGCCCGTGTGAGTCTGGAGCTGTGCTGGAGCTGTGCAGGGCACATGCAGCCCCCTGGCCCAAGTGGAGCCTGGGGGTTAGGCAGAGCCACGGTTGCAGGGGCGACACTCAGCCAAGTCAGGGGGTGGCGTCTGACACGCAGACCCAGCTCTGCCTGAAGACCAAGCACCGCACACCTGTCTATCGATGCCCTCAGCCTGAGCCACCCGCCAGGCCCCTGGCCTTTGTCACTGACAGTGTCCTGCAGGAAAAGATTCTGTTGGGGGCAGAGAGTTCCCTGGCCCTTTGGGAAGCCTCCAAACTGCCCAGAAACCAGGAGAAGACATTGATGCCTGCTGAGTTTTGCAGGCTCACTGCCAGCATGGGGTCATCTCCTTGGCTGAATGATGCGAACTGTCAGGGAACTGTATCTGGAGTTGCCCGTGCCCATTTCCTGCCAGGAGAACACACTTGGGTTCATTTTCAAACCTAAATAATATTATGCTCTGTGTGTGCGCAAATGGGAAGATTCTTGCTTGCAGAGGGGATTGCAGGTACCTTGATTTCTGAGGCTTTGAAAAGGAAGCAAGCAAGTTTGCCCCAGAGCCCCTTGCCGGGAGGTCAGACTCTTACAGCAGCTGCTCCGGAGGCCCCTTCCCACCTCCCAGCATCCAGAGCCCACCAGCATCCCATCCCGGGCCTCTCAGCTCCACCGGTACCCCCAGTGAACACTGTTCTGGGGATTAAAAGGCAGCGATGACGGGGCAGCTGTGTTGGCAGAGCTCTGAGGAGCAGGTCTCAGGTGACTTTTTCCTAAACTGAAGCCGCGGCCTCCTTGCAGGGACAAAACGAACTGAGAGCCAGAGACAGTCACCGAGGAGTCAGCAGGAAAGAGACAAACGCCCCCGGGACTCGCCTCAAGGGCCAGCCAGCACCAACCGCAAGGGTCGGTCAGGTCCTGGCAAGTCTGGCGGGGGGAGTTGCTCCTAACAGCCCCCATTTCTGTTCACAGAATAACTTCCAGTGATGGTGCCCGGCCACTTCTACAGTTGCTGCTTCTCTGCTTTCTGGGGGCCCCCTTGTCCACTTGATGCCTTGGCATGAGGGCCACGTTCTAATTCTAGAACTCGGGGCTTCATGGGCACCAGTGCTGCCAGGCTGGCAGAGCAAGACGCTCCCTAGAGCATCAGGCTCCTGCCCTTTGGGTGGCCTCAACGTGTTCCCCCAGTCTACGTCACCCCTTCACCTGCACCCGAAATCTCCGGATCCCTTGTCCACTCACAGCCTCCCCTCCCCACTCTTTCCAGGTACTCTAGAAAAAAGCCACCCCTTTTCTTTGGTTCTCTCTTCTTCCTCCCTGAAATGAGTTGGGTGGGACTTGAGAAATAATATTAATTTAGAACAACTATAATCTGGGGGTGAAGGAATCAGGGTGGGGAGCATAAGACTGGTGTGTGTGGGTGTGTGTCTGTACACGCGTGTGTGTGCACCCACACACAGGGGAAAGGAGGAGTCTGATCTTGGTCAATGTGCTGTAATATTTTTTCCTTCCTTATCTTGTGTGAGACGATAACAGAAATGTCTTCAGCAATTACAATGTGGTCACGCATGGAGATTTCATTTGTGGCTTAGAAATAAAGTGTAGAGAGAGTCTGTTTGCATCTTCCAGTGCCTAAATTATCTGCTGGATCCCAAAGAACAAAGGCAGCTAGCGGTGGGGCATCATCAACAAAGCTCAAAACATGATTTTACACTAAAGTCCAATTGTAGGGGGCACCCTAACAAGGACACAGGCCTGGGTGACCCCTCCCTTGGAGTCTGGGATGCAAGCATCTATGGGTGAGGAATCCATCTCCTTGAATTAGAATATTGTTCCAGCTGCAGCTTCCTTCTCTCTCGGAACCTTCTGAGAGCAAGCAGCTCAGGACTGGCATGGCAGTTCTGCAGTATGGAGGTCCAGGCTGTTCACCATCCCATCCCCCTGGGAAGGACTTAGTCACATGACCACAGCCAGCTGCAAGGGAGCCTGGGAAATGTAGGCTTGATTCTGAACGGCTCTATCCCCAGCCCCCAAAGCCAGATTCTGTTCCTGTTAAAGAAGGGGAATAGATATCGGGGAACAGCCAGCAGTCTTTGGAACAGAAGCTTCTGGCGGGTTGAACTACAGGAAGCCTGGCCTTGCCCGCATGAGGGGAAAATGAAGTAAATGTCACCCTGCGGAGGGGTTAGCCTTTCCCAGTGGAGTCCAGCTGGGCTCCCCTCCCATGCAGAACATCAGTCTGGAAACACTCCATGTGTCCCATTTCATAGGCATACCCAACATATCCTTTCTTTCTCCAACATACCCTTATTCACTGCAAAGTCAAAGGGTTTCCCCCGGAGGAATGACGTGGTTTTACAAAGACGACTTTCACAGATTTTATGGCAGGCCGAGACACGGAGCATCTGTGGATGAACACGAGGGTGAAGCGTGTTCTTCCACCTGGTTTACACAGGGTGCAGTCTGCTCCACCCAGAGCCCTGTTGGGGGAGGAAGAAGAACATGTAGAGAAGACAGAATAGAAAGGGGAGTGCGGCTCTGGGGCCAGGTGCCTGGCTTCACACCCCAGCCCCTGCACCTGCCTGCCTCCTGACATCAGGCAGCTCATCCAGCCTTCCTGTGTCTCAGTTTCCTTCTCTGCTGACTGCTCCAGCTGGTGGCTGCCCTGGGCTTGCCCAAGCCAGTGTCCTATCTCCTATCAGGCGTGAGCAGCCATCGTGACCCCGTGGCCTCACTCCTGTAGCTCCCTGAGTTGTAAAGCACTTTGCACGTCTCTCTGTCTCTGAGCCTCCTCACAAGTTGTGAGAGATGAGTATTCTGGCACCAGCCCCATCTCACAGAGGACGGAACCCTGACCCAGAGAGCAGGCATCCCTGTCTCACAGTCAGATTGCCAGTAAACAGCCAGGATGGGATGTGAGCCCAGGAGGGGATGTGAGCCCAGGACCTCGGATGGCAGGCTCCCCTGCTGAGTTGTCCCCAGTCACGTGTCAGGGGCAGCTAGAGAAGCTGGGCCTGTGGGGCTTAGGACAGGCAAGTCCCTACCTCCTTGGAGCTCAAGTGGGGATGGAGAGAGAGATGAAACCTAGGAAACGTGTCCTCAAGATTCTTTCAGATGGTGGTGGGGGTACCCAGAAGAGAAAACAGGGTACCGCGCTAGGAAATGCCTGGATGGAGGGGGGCAGCTGTGGGCAGCACGGTCAGGAGGGGCTCTAGAGGAGGCGATGCTGCCAAAACCCGGAAGGTGAAATGGGACAGCCGTGAAAAGAGCTGGAGGAGAGCATTCTAGCAGGATGAGCGCTGGGACAAGGGCCCTGGGTGGGGATGAAGCTTGTGTGTGTGCCGCCGAAGGAAGGTCAGTGAGCCCAGGAGGACGGGTGGACAGGCCCCCACTCGACCCCAGGGCCTGCACTTCGGGAAGCATCTCTGTGTCGCCAAGCATCTTTTCAGGGCAGGGAGCCCTCCCACGTGGGGCAGGAAGGGCTCACTGTGTGACGGGGCGGGAGTGAGGCAGATGGGGACAATGCACCTCTGATGCCCCTGGGGAAGCCCAGGGCTGCCTGAGCCGCCGGCCCCGGCCCAGGCTGGTCCTCCTGGCCAGGCCTCTGCTGTCTGGTTGGGGCATCTCAGAGCGCGGAGCCGGAAGTGTGCCTGTCACTGCGAACACCTGACCCAGGTGTCACTCAACCTGTGGCGGGCCTCCCTGGGCCGGGGCAGCGACACGGACGAGGGGCTCCCTCCCCTTCAGCCCCCTCTCGGTCCGGCCCTTGCGAAGCGGGCTGTCGGAGACTCCTGTTCTGTTTGGCTTTTATACTTAAAACAAGACACAAAGGCAGAACATATACATAATGCATAATTATGACACTTGGATTTGTTTAACTTTATCCCTGCAATTTCTCAAGTGTTCTTGCAATTAAAGAGCACCATTGTGTAATAAGACACACTTCGGGGAAAACAATATAACTACTACTTACAAGAAGGAAAGGCATCTTTAACTCAGCTGTTCATGTGCCTGAGTGTCGGGTTGCGTCTCTGCGTACTAACTGTGTCTTTTTTTCTGCATTCTGACGGTTTAATATCTTGGAACCTTGTTGTGCCGGGGGGCCTTTCTCTCTCAGAAGTAGCCAATTCAAAAGACAATAAAAAATTAAAAAAAAAAAACACCTCACCTATGTGTGTGTTTTCTCATGTAAACCAATCAATCCAACTACCCTCTTCATCAGGCTTTCTCACTCCAGGCCACTATCTACCTGCCCTAATCACCCCAAGGCCACCTACCAGACAGCTAGGAAGAGCCCATCTGCCCCAGGGCCCACTGAAACTGTTAACACTTAACCAGTCCTAAGCCTGCCTCCCCTGCCTTGCCTATTTCTTCCGCAGGAACCACAATAAAGACTGTCACGTTCTGCCCCCTCCCTCTGCCTCCTGACTGACCCTGGTGCTTCCCCATGTGATCCTGCAGGGCAGCCCATGCCTCCTCTTTCTGTGGATCTGAGTCTTCTTTTGTGACAGTCATTTCTGTATCTACCTGATTAAAAAAAATCCCAGCCACCTGGCAGTCAGTTTCCCATGGGTGGGCACACCCGTAACAGCACCACCAGGGTCACTAGTCCCCTTGTATGTTTAGACAACATGTCACTTTGCATCACAAAGATGCCCAGCGATGTCAGATGCGCCGGGATCACAGTGCAGGCGCTGGGCCTGGTATCCAGGAGTGTTTGGCTGCTGCTAAGACACCACTCCCACCGTGAGAACTGGTGGCCGTATTGGCGCCTCCAGCTGAAGGGAGCTAAATTACATCTAGAATGACCCACATTGTGCTGCAGCCAATGACCCAGTTAACCTCTGGTTCATTTGCTGCCTCTCGGTGTCCTGGGAACGGGTGGTGTTTACTTTACTCGTGTCGGGACAAACCTTCATTACCCGGTGTTACCCAGCCAGCATGCTGGCTGTCCTGGGCCCAGCGCTTTAATAGAACCAGCGATGGGCCAGGGCCCTGCAGAAGCTGTGGAATAAGAATGAGTCCTTTTCTTTACTCTCCTCTGCCCTGATTTGCAAGACTAAGCTTTTTTGCCTTTTTAAAAAATGTGTTTATTTGTTTCTTGATTGCTGTTCTGTCTCCTATGAAAGAAAGAATTTGTTAACCAGGCGGTGCTGTAAATCTGGCACAAACTCAGGTAAGTACCTCTCGCCAAGAAGAGCCAGGCAGCCCTGCCCTGATCAGTAGGTACCATGTCAGGAGTGTTTACATGGTCCAGGGATGTGGGGTAAAAATTACACTGGTCTCCAGAGGATTCATTTAAGAGTGGGTGTCAGTCCTTGCAAAGGATGGGTAGATGAGAGAGAACCCTTCAATATAAAATTTGACGCAAGCTAACGAATAGCTCAAAACCATCTCTAATTGAGGTTGCAGTTTCCCTGGGGAAAGAGGAGACATTGTTGATTCTGTTCAGACGTGTGGTTCCCAACTGGATCAGAGCCACAGCCTGATTTTTAAAACAAATGTTTTATCATTTCCCCTTTTTCTCAACTCAGAATGAGATTCACAGATAATATAACCTACCTACATGCATATATTTTCATCAGTGTTAGATCCCTCCTATAATATAAAGGGAAAAAGAAAGAAATTCACAGTAAAATAAAACATTTTGGCGTGTAAATGCTCTGGCATAACTCAGCTAGAAGATGTAATAAAGTCATCAGATGCTTGGGCCTGGACGTAGAATCCCAGTGAATGAAGCTACAAACACAGAGCCGTGACAGCTGGTCTGTGGCGATTCAGGTGCCAAGAGAGGCTTGGCCATGAGCATCTCGAGTTTCAAACCAGTGACCAACCCTCTGTGAGCCCTAACTGAAACAAATATTGAATGCCAGAGTCTTCCCTTACTTAATACCATGGCTTCAATCCTGAAAAACTCAGTATACTTCAAAACAATTTTTTTTTTAAGTACTTTTCTGTGTATATAAAATGGGATTTGATTCAGATCAGGTCCTTTGAAGGAGACTCTTAACCTATATGAACATTCAGTGGGGCTTCTAAAGTCAGTGCCAATGCATGAAGAACAAGTAGAGGAGGGCACAGGGGATGGTCCCAGAATGAGTCCCTAAGGCAGGCGTCTGTCTCTCATTTTCAGACCAGGAAATGAATCCAGAGAGGAGGAAAAACTCATCCAAGTTCTCACAGCCAGAGAAGGGCAAGGTGGGGCCTTAAATGGAATGCTATTAGAATAGACAGCTAATTTTACTACCTCCAGTGTAAGTTCCTGTCTTTTTGGTCACACCCCCTTATCCCACACTGCAGCGGCCCAGCAAACCCTGCAAACCCCCGCAGGAGACTGATGGACACCATCTCTGACTCTTATCTGAATCTGAAGAGGGGGACAGGACAGACTGCCTTTGATGCTGATCAGGGTTCTTGGCCTTCCCCAATCAATCTGAAAATATCACAATCTGAAAATCTCATCTATTCATTTATCTCTTGCCATCTCCTCAACCATAATGGAAGCCCCACGAGGACAGGAACCTCATCTGTCCCGTCCAGTGCTTTATCCCCACCAGCCAGCACAGTGCCTGGTATTGTTGGATCCTAACAGATGTTTGTTGAACAACTAAGGGAAAGTGAGTGTGACCAGTTGTGGGCAGCCCACCTTGTTTACCGGGTTTCCAGGTGCCCACTCCAAAGCACATGCACTCCCTTACCAACCATCTGCCTCTCTGGCCCTTAAGCACCTCTGTACTGTGTATGAGTCAGGGCAGTTCATTGAAAACGACAGAACTCACAACAGCACATTTAAGGTGAAAAGGAATTTACTAAAAGTTAGTGGGTGACTAGAAGATTTCCTAGAAGGGTCAGATAATCAGACTGAGAGGCTCCATAGAACATGGAACTTGGCCTAAAATCCTCCCTCAGAGCTCTTCACAGGAAGGTACCTCTGGTACCCTGGGCACAGACTCCGTGGCTGCCATTATTCAAAGCCCTAGTATAAGCCCCTCCCACTCCGGGCCATCCCCAGAGTTGCCTTCACAAGGTTTCCATTTCTTAAGGTGACATGACTCCAATTCAAAATGTACCTAAATCACTGCAGATGATGAGTGCCTCCGCACTGCTCTCACCCTAGCTGCAAGGGAGTCTGGACGGCCGTGTGACTGGAGTCACAGTAAGAGGCAGCAATTTATAAGGGGTAAAGTTTGTCAAACACAGGAAAGTTGCTCACAAGTTCTGCATGTCAGAACAAAGTACAAATACCCATTAAATTCCAGGCAGGTGGCCATGGCCGAGCCATCTTCCCCTTTAAGTGGCTGGCTCTTACCAAGCTGGAAGGGTGCAATGAATCATCCTCCGGTTATCTATCTCCTCTGCGGTGACAGACTGTGCTGTGACCACTTCCCCCGAAGCCCTGTGTCTCTTTAGCCTCTTTTCTTTGAGGTAACAAGGAGAAAGTCAAATTGTTGTCGGCATAGCTCTGATCACTCCTTGAGCTTGTTCAGCTGGAAGCCAACCTCAGGGTCAATGTGGTTGTGCCTAAAAGAGTTTTATAAGCTGAACATAGGGCACAGACGCAGCCTGGGATCACGGGGTCCACCCCAGTTCATACATATAAAAGGGGAAAAATGGGCAAAGAGCCGCCCTAGTGTCTACATGAAACTTGCGATCCCTTCCTTTCTTCCTTCTATAACAAATCATTTCTGAGTGTCTGTCATGCACCCAGCACCTTGCTAGAAGTTGGACATATGCTGCTGAGGAAAAAGATAGCATGGTCCCTATTTGGGGCCTATCATCTGAGGTAGAGGTGGGGAGGGCGGATATTAACAAAGCAGCCATGCAAACAAGCATAACCTGTTTGCTTACGTTTAAGCTAAGACAAGCATACCCTTTTAAAGTCAGGAAAATCATGTTACTCGCCTGCTTGGAGGAGCCTTCTGACATCTGCCTATGTAAGGAGAGCCTAGGGAGCATGGAATCTTGATTTTCGTAATTCCAACACATCATCTGCTTTATTCTGCCAGTGCTGGGCTTTTCACTTCCCAGATGGCTCAGTGGTAAGACATCCTTCCTTCACCTCCTCACAGTGCAGAAGACTCAAGAGACATAGGTTTGATCCCTGAGTCAGGAAGATCCCCTCGAGGAGGAAATGGCAGTTCACTCCAGTATTCTTGCCTGGGAAATCTCATGGACAGAAGAGCCTGGCAAGCTGCAGTCTGTGGGTCTCCAAGAGTCAGACGCAGCTCAGCTAGGAAGCACGTGCACTGGGCTTTTCAGCTTCAACATGAGTGGTAAACAGGCTGCAAGTAGATCCAAGCTCCTTTACTTACCAGCTCGGTGACAAAGAGCAAAACACTTCACCATTCTGGGCCTCAGTGTCCTCATCTGCAAAATGGGGCTGAAACCATCCTCCCCACCAAGGGCTATTGTGAGAGTTAAACGAGATGACACCTATGGGTGCCGAGAGCTGGGCCTGGCACACAGTAGGTGCTCGACACCTGCTGGCTGATATAATGATTGTCCCAAGCCTCAGCAGACCCCTCCTGACTCCCCTGCTGCCCTCCTTGAAGGAGAGTCACGCTGGTGTCACTGTTTCACAGCATCCTGGCTCCAAGGGCCCTGTGAACCATCACAGCTGGAGACTTGCCAGCCTTGGTCTCACTGCTTTGGGCTGACGTGACCCAACATCCCAGGATTTTATTCTTTCCTTTGCCTGTTCCTTTCCTGTGAGGATCAACAGTAAGATAACAGCTGCACCTGGATCTTGTGTTTTCCCCGATTTTAATAACACACAGGATATTGGGTGGCTTAGGGACACGGCATCAGAGGGCGAGCTGTCACCGTGTGGACAGACCAGGTGGAAGACCGAAGGTCAAGGGCAGGAAAGAGAAGGACCCTCCGGGATGGGAACAGGATAACTTGATAGGCTCCAAGGGCCCAAATTAAATTAAATTCTGCGAGTGCTTTCTCCTTGTCAGCAGTTCCCAGTAAGAGGAGGCACGGGCACCTCCCAGCAGTGATTTGGAAACAAAGGATTCGGCCCCTTGTTTTCCCTTTGGGGACAGAGCGTCTCCCCATGGGGGCTGCGAGCCTGACCCAGCCCCACTGCCTTCCAGCCTGACTTTGCAGCTATTCCCTGAGACGCACCCGGGGACGTCCCCTCCCCAGACTCTGTCCTCGCTGCTCCCCCGCCCCATCTCCACGTGCCAGCCTTTGCCTCCACTCCAGGCCTCAGCCATCACAGTGGGTCAGAGGGACACAGTGTCTTCAGGGCCCCACCTTGCTGCCCCCACCCTCTGCCGGTTCACCAACCTGTTGTCTCTCCTTGAAGCCCTGTCACCAGCTGGAAAGGTCTTACTCATCTGTTCACCATATTTGGGGTGAATACGCTGTAAGTTCATGAAAGCAGGGACCTCACATTTCCTGCTCACCCTCTCCTGGATAACTAAACTGTGCCAGACATGATGCGAGTGGTCAGCAGATCTTTGCTGGGTGACTGAGTGAACGAATGAATGACCTGGTCACTGTCTAAAGAGGTTTGGTCTTTCCTTACCAAGTGAATCAGGCAAGAATCCACAGCCTGGGTGCTCAGTGATCATCTCGTGACACCCTGATCATAAACCAGATCTTTGGCTCTTGCCTCTTCATGCCTGCCTCCCTTCCTGGCTAGACTTAGAGCTCCATAAGGACCAGGGTGTACTTTGCGCTTCTCTGCATCCTCCCCAAGGCCTTGCACCCAGCCAGCTCTTAAAAGATGCCTCAGGATTGGACTGCACTGGGTTGGAGAGGAACATGGGAAGTTGAGGCATCATTTAAAAAGCCTGGCCACTTTCCCAGACATCATACCATTTCATCAGTAGCGGCTCGTGGTCTCCTTAGACATGACATGGACTCCTTCCTCCGCCCAAATGCTGTTGCGTCTCAGCCCCGCTTCTCCTGGTGAATTCCTCCTCATCCCTCTGCGTTTGTCTGTTCTTCCGTGATGCCTCCTCTGATTTCTTCCTCCTTGCTCTTCGGCCCAAAGTTAATCCCTCCGTCCCTGTCATGGCACACATCCCAGTTTACTGCAGTTTTCACTGTCATGTCCGCCTCCACCAAGTCAGTGCTCAGTATATTGTGAGTCCATGAGTCCTTTAAAATTAATTCTGATCATCTATTCATGTTTTTTTTGGGGGAGGGTGGTGGTGGCAGGGAGCTTCCCAGGTATGTAGTGGTAAAGAATCTGCCCACCGATACAGAAGATGCATGAGACATAGGTTCAACTCCTAGGTCAGGAAGATCCCCTGGAGTAAGAAATGGCAACCCTTTCCAGTATTCTTGCCTGGAAAATTCCACGGACAGAGGAGCCTGGCAGTCCATGGGGTTGCAAAGAGTCAGACATGACTGAGCACACACGTGCACACATTCATTTCTTAGTACCTAACTCTGTCTCTGTCAAATGGTGAACCCCTCTCGATAAAAATTGATTTTTTTTTAACAAATAATCGAAGTAACCATAAGATGTGGTAGGAGGACGTCTAAGATCTAGACAGAGAGATACATGTAACATGTGTAATCCCCACGTCCCTCTGGAAGATGGCAGCTCCGTGACACGGGGCTTCTGTTGCCTCCCCTGATCTGGTCCCCTGGCTCAGTGTAAAGCCTCATACCCAGAGGCTGAGAAAGCATGTGTGGGCTGCACGAAGGCAATGAGGCTGCGAGGCAGAGAGAGACCGACTCTGATGACCATCCCCAAAGGCTCAAAGCGGATACGACTCTAAGGCTGGCGATTTAAACAAAAAAGTGGACTCGTGTTAAATTAAACACTAGCTGAGGACCATGTGCCAAGGTCTATCCTAGGCGCTGGAGCTACAGCAGTGAACAAGACAAAATTCCTGCTCTTTGGACCTGACCTGTGGGTGGAAAGAATGACAAGAACCAATTAAAAAAAAAGAAATAGAAATGCAATATCATG
The DNA here is from genome assembly GCA_917880005.1 of Nanger dama. Lineage (NCBI taxonomy): Eukaryota > Metazoa > Chordata > Mammalia > Artiodactyla > Bovidae > Nanger > Nanger dama. The sequence goes on from CAKJTW010000042.1 coordinate 7,197,641, forward strand.
TCAAGAAGTGAAAAATGTTATGGGGAAATAAAGTGGAATAAGAAGATGGAGAGGGGTGGGGACATTGTTTCTCGATGGGTGGCTGGTCTCACAAGGGAGAGGATGTTAGAGAAGAGACTCGAATGAATGAGGAGGCAGGGCATGTGGTGGAGGGGCGAGAAGGAGCGGGGAGGGGAAGCAGATGAAGCCTGAGAGGTGTGTCAGGAGCAGAGACAGGCAGACATACGCAAAATATGGGAACTAATGCCTCGGCCACACACTCTTCTGCATTCAGGTGACACTCTGGGTTTTGGTAGTTTTCAGAGTTGAATCTTTGACAGCAGTTATTACTATTCTAGTACCATAAAGCCCTCCCGGAAAAGTGCTTTAGAGAGACGCTATTCTCTGTATTGGAAGTAGGTCCCATGTTAATGAGGGCCTAAAGATTTTAAGGAGATCTCACCCTGACCTTCTGATCTGTTGGCACGACCCTAATTCATCAGGGTGGCGCTAGTGGTAAAGAACCCACCTGCCAATGCAGGAGGCATAAGACACTTAGGTTCGATCCCCAGCTCAGGAAGATCCCCTGGAAGAGGGCATGGCAACCCACTCCAGTATTCTCGCCTGGAGAATCCCACAGACAGGAGAGCCCGGTGGGCTATAGTCCATAGGGCCAACAAAGAGTCGGACACGACTAAAGCGAACTAGCATGCATGCAGGCAATTTGTCAGGATGCTGATTTTAAAGAGCAGAGCACAGAAGTGTCCACGCTGGGCACACAGTCCAGAAGTGTCCACCCTGGATGAACCTTCCCCTGTCCACTCTTCACCTTGGGTGATGATTTTCTGCCTCTTCCTCTTAAAAGGGCCAGGGCTATAAAAATGAGCACTGAGAACATCAAAGGGAAGGTTCCTTCCAATCCAAGTAACCCGACCAGATTACCTGGAAAATAGGAGACTCTCCCTGACCCCTGCGCAAGGAATTCCTTCCCCAGGTGGAAGGAATCAGAGTTACAAAGGGACCCACAGAAGCACACCAGTAAGACTGTGGTCTTTTCTGCATATGAGCTTACTCCGTCAGGCCCTGGCGGATTTGGTTTTGTTTGAGGTTTAACAAGATTTCAGATTTGGGGGTGGTCTCTTTGGATTTTCTCCTTCTTTTTCCTTTTGATGCTTAAAAATACCACATGACACCAAAGAAACAACTGTGGCTGAGAAGATTGGAATTACACAGGATGTAATTCTCTTTCAGATACATAGTGGCTCATCTCAGGAGTTGTGATTTTCTTCACATAAGAAGCAAAAAGCTGAGGGTTTTGGTTAAATAAAAATGGCTCTGAATATAGTGTGATCTCAAGGACACCACCTTGAGGTTGGGGTTTCAGATCCAAAATGCCCAAAGTGGGACATTTGTAAAGTAGGGAGGCCACAAAGCATTCAGACAACTAACACACCACAAGGCCGCAAGGGAGAGGTAAGAGAAAACAGGTTACGACTCTTTAGGTTTGTGTGTGTGTGTGAATGCAGTAACTCACGATGCATATAGTATGAGGAGTTTGAAAGTAAAGAAGTTAATCTTTGGTTGCACAATGATTGGGATTGTTAAAGAATAGTTAAAAAAAAATAGGTAAAATCATAAATGTCCTACATGATGAAGTGAATATGTCAGAGTTTTCATTTAACTGGGGTAAAGGGAACCAGAAATGTTTCAAAACCAGTTCAAAGGAAAAGTCAAAATATAGACACATTTCTAGTCTATTGTTGTTATGAATGCTGGAATGAAGTTGATGAATGGATGCCAAGCTGGCTTCTTCCATAACAGGGGACGGGAGTCTATAAACCCCCACTGGATACAATGTGTGTTTCTATGGAATTGTTTGCATTATTATCAGTTTGCTATAGGTTAACTTGTATCTTTATAGGATCATAAAACAGCCTAGTCAAAGCCAATGGAAGGCAAAAACAACATGGGCTGATGAGGTAGTCAAGAGAATCTCTAAATTTCAAAATCTTTTCCAATTTTTTTCTTGCAGAGGACACTGACATTTAATGAACGGGAGTCCAGGGATGCTTCAAGTCCTGACACAGGCAAGACGGTCCCACTGTGTCTCCCATGACTTTTAAATGTCCCTCTGATATTTCTGCAAGTAAAAGTTCTGCAAACTCAAACCCAGCTCCATAGGACACAAAGCATTTGTTGCCTCTGTTAACGTACATTGAACAGTTTTGACTCCAGTGTCCACATCTGTTGTTCCATTTCCCTTACTTCTTGTACAATTTGGCTTGTGAGCATCTCATTGATTTTAAACACAGACTTACTCTTCAACAGCAGAAACAAATATCCCACTGATTCTTTAAATCTCGTAGGGTAGCTGTTCCTAAGCACATATTTATTATCCTTGAATTTTGTATAATTCTATTATTTTGTTATTTTTACTCTAAGCAATATTCTACAAGTTAGTTTTCTTTTATTTTTCCTTGATGTTACAGCTAGGACAATATTCTGATTTTTTTAAGTATGTGTGTGTTATTCATCAATTTTATTTCAGGAGTATAAGGCAACATGGATGTGGGCTCAGTCACTAAGACCTGTCCGTCTCTTTGAGACCCCATAGGCAGCAGTCCACCAGGCTCCTCTGTCCATGGGCTTATCCTGGCAAGAATACTGGAGTGGGTTGCCATTACCTTCTCCAGGGGATCTTCTAACTCAGGGATCAAACCTGTATCTCCTGTGACTCTTGCTTGACAGGCAAATTCTTTACCACTGAACCACCTGGGAAGCCCCAGGTAAGGCAACATTAGACAATATTGTTCATAAAAGGGGGGAGGGGTGCTGAGTTAGTTGGTTGGGTTGAAACCACTGTTTTCCAGGGAATATTGCCATGGGATTTCCCTTTCTCAGATAACAATTCTCTACAGGGGAGCAAAGCCTTCCCCGCTGTATAGCATCTAGAGGACCAGCCCGTCAGGGAGGGATAGCCACTGACCCCCAGACAATCTGCCATCTCTTCTCAGAAGCCATGTTTGGAAACCAAGTCTCAAGCAGTGTAACCACAACATCCAAAGCACTTGAAACAGGCTTACCCTGGCAATGAGAGTCGGTTCCTATTTTCTTGGGCTCCAAAATCACTACAGATAGGAAATTAGAAGACACTTGCTCCTTGTAAGAAAACCTATGACCCGCCTAGACAGCCTATTAAAAAGCAGAGACATTACTTTACCAACAAAGGCCCATCGAGTCAAAGCTATGGTTTTTCCAGTATGATGTGTGGATGTGAGAGCTGGACCATGAAGAAGGCTGAGCACCAAAGAATTGGTGCTTTTGAACTGTGGCGTTGGAGAAGACTCTTAAGAGTCCCTGGAACAGCAAGATCAAACCAGTCAATCCTAAAGGAAATCAATCCAGAATATACACTAGAAGGACTGATTTTGAAGCTGAAACTCCAATACTTTGGCCACCTGATGCAAAGAACTGACTCATTAGAAAAGACCCTGATGCTGGGAAAGATTGAGGGCAGGAGGAGAAGGGGCGACAGAGGATGAGATGGTTGGCTGGCATCACCGACTCGATGGACATGAGTCTGGGTAGACTCTGGGAGTTGGTGATGGCCAGGGAGGCCTGTGTGCTGCAGTCATGGGGTCACAAAGGCTGATGGCAGCACCTTTCAGGGGGCACACATAACCTGTGGGTGTCGGGGGTGGCTTCATTCCCAAGGTAATTCTCCTGTGAGATGCCCCCAACTTGTCCCTCCCAGGAATGAGCATCTCTGTCAAGCCTCTCCTGGGACAGAGTCACCAAGTCCTGGTCACTTAGATGAGTAATGTCCTCAGTTTTGGACTGAGTTGTTCACTTCTGTGTACTTGATCTCCATCTCCTCCAAACTGGACTCAAACTTTCCAAGCTGAACTTGAGTGAGTGGAGTTTTCGATTCCTCAACCAAATTTTGACTGAGGGTTCATGGGCAGAGAGAGGAAAGAGACCCTTTAAATGTTAGTAAATTAAATTGTACATGATTTTTCAAATTACCAAAAGTACAACTGTCCTGGGTACCACCTTCTGACTTTCAGTCTGCATCCAGGATCAACCACTTTGGATGGTTTCTGAACTTCAATACTTTTTTTTTTTTTTCCGTCGAAGCAGTTCCGCTTTATTGTTGCAAACTCCCAACTTATATAGACAAACAGGAGGGTTTTAGCAGGGACTTTCCATAGTTGCACCAATCACATTAAAGGTCAAATTGTCACCTTCATTATAACAGGAGTCTATAGAGATCACACACTGTCTATATGCACAGAAATCAAGAGAGCCAATTAAAAACTTTGACAGACAACATAGACCCTGCCCCCATTTCTTCCGCCAGGCGCCATCTTAGGTTTTCCACCGCAAAGCTAGCCCCTTTGTCGGATGCATATTCCCCATTGGGGACCCCAGCCCTATATGGGTGCCAGCAAGGAATCTTAAATTTACACCACAAGAGAGAGGTCAAATCTCAAAATATGACACAGATTGAAGAGACATTCACATATTGAGCCCAAGAACAAAAAGTTCTTGAGGCGATCTTTTCTTCCCTTTCAGATCATCGATGCAGCAACCCTGCTGGACACTGCTCCTGGTGATCATCGGATTACCTAGCCTCTCCGTGCTGACCTTCCTCATTGCCGTGGCTATGCAAAAGTTTTTAAAATCTTTGAAGCCTGGGTTTAACGACATACAAGGCCATCAACCATGAGGGTACAACAGTGTCAGCATCTGCTCAAGGATTTCAAACCAGCTCGAACACCTGAGATCTGCTATGATGGGACTCCAATAACAGCTTGATCTCCACGCTCTCCACGCCAGAGCGATCGAGGCGTTGTGTTCTGGCGCTCATAGACTGCGACGTGAGATACCCCAGCTTTTGTCTGACAGCTTTTCCAGTGTTAAATGAGACTCTAACAGGTGAAAAAGGGAGCAATGGATCTATGGGACTGGATACACAGTCCATTCACCTGGTTTAAAAATGCCTTCTATTTGCTTCTTTTTGTTATTCTGCTTGTTGTAGTGTTAAAAAGGTTATGCTTGCCCAGGTCATGAAAGAGGAGCCCCACGTTGGGGACCCACAAAACCCCTGGATTAATTTAGCCCTTCAAGAGATTAACCGAGACAGATAAATAAAAATAAGAGTTCTAGATGCTCATCATCTAGAGAGATTCTGCCTAGCCCCCAAGAGGTGGCTGGATAGCCAATGACGGGTAAGACCCTCAGAGGAGGGCAACCTAAGGCAGGCACAGCCGCGAGAGGGGCTGGCGAGGCTGGAGGTTGGCCGCCTACAGCTTTATGCCTTGCTCTACAGAACAGCAATACAAATGTCTCGAGGGCTTGAATAAAATAAAAAAAAAGGGGGATATGTGGGGCCCTAAATGGGAAACCTTGAACTTCGATACTTCTGAAAGCAAGACATCTCATTGCCATTGTGGCCCTTATCCGCATTGCTCCATTAGTCAGTAGCAGGTCCTCTTTTATACCTGCATAGTATTTCATTGCAGGACTCATTCACCTGTTAATGGACACTTGGGGTGTTTCCCTTGGGGGCTGTTAAGAATGCAGCTGTCATTCTTGTTCACATCTTTCTGTGCTTTCATCCCTCTCGTACCATACGTGGGAGTGGAATTACTGGGTCAGGGAACAGAAATATGTATAATTTTTTAAAACTTCCAAAGAGCTCGTCAAAGGGGTTGTACCATTTTACACTCCTGCCATCAATGTCTGAGAGTGCCTTCTGCTTCACATTCTCATTTTGTCAGCCTTAGACGCTGGTTGCCAGCCTCCTGCTCAACATCTGAAGGACAGAGAACTCAGCACCCCCACCCCACCACCAGCAGCAGAGGTTTTCTCTTCTTCTGTAGAAGTAGGAAAGATGGAGTTTGAGAGGAAACTGCATGGATTTGAAGCTCAGCTCTACCCCTTACTAGCTATGGGCACTTGGATAAGTTACTGCATTTCTTTGTGTCTCTTTCTGCTATGAAATGGGGTAATAAGAGTACTTATCCCATAACATTGTTGAGAGCACCAATTTCAAGAACATCGTATATGCAGTAAACAGTACATGTAAGCTATTGTTTTCCTGTTGGGGCTTATCCTTTTCATTTTTAGCAATACTTGAACATCTTTATTTCTTTGTCCAGCTGGGAAAAGTGTCTCATGACTCCTCACTTCGTAAGACAGGGCTTGTAGAAAACATACAAATGCCTTCTATTTGCCGAGCAGTGTTCGGGAAGCACCACATACAAGCTGCGTCGATGATGCTGGCGTCATCAATTCAATGGATGTGAGTTTGAGCTAACTCTGCGAGATGGTGAAGGACAGGGAAGCCTGATGTGTTGCAGTCCGTGGGATTGCAAAGAGTCAGACACGACTGGGCAACAGCAATATAAAATTTATCACAATCTTCACATCAAATTTCTGAATCAGGTATGATTAACTATGCTCAAGTTAGAGATGGGTAAACTGAGGGGCAGAGAAAGAAGATAACCCACCCAAGGTCCACAGCCCAGAGGTGGCAGAGTCGGGATTAGGACACGGGTATGTGGGTACCAGGTCCGTGCGCCACTGGTCCCCTCACCCTGCCCCGGACCCTGCTCTTCCCACAGGCTCTCATTGTCCTAATGCACTCCCCAGAGCTTTGGCATCCATCCTTGTCTCAGAACACGAGGCATGTGCTGTAAACATTTAAGGGAAACTGAAATTATTTTGGAATTTAAGACACCATCCAGAGGGAGGAAGGGGTATTTGAAGATGTTCTCCCTGGTTTGTTCAAACAGTTGTTCTTTGACCCTGGTTTCTGACACAGAGTTCCTAAATCCCTTGGAATTTCCTGATTCCAAGGTGATACAAGTGTCTTTTGTTCTAACAAGGTGATTCTTGGGGACCTGGTTACCAGAAAGATCAAGCATGATTAGAAGTTTGGAACTTTCAGCATCATCCACCCCTCATCCTCGGGAAAAAGAAAAAGACTGGAGATGGAGTTAACATTTGATCACACTTGCATAGTGAGGCCTCCATAAAAATCCCTCAATGGGGGTCCAGAGAGCTTCTGGGTCAGTGAACGCATCCATAAACAGGGAGGGCAGGGAGGGCAGGGAGGGTAGTGTACCCCAACCCCACCACTTCGCAGGGACAAGCTCCTGCACCCAGGACCCTTCTAGACCTCCTTCCTTCATCTCTTCATCTGACTGTCCCTCTGTGTCCTTTAGTATGCCCTTTATGGGTGTGCAAAGTCCCTCAGTCGTGTCTGACTCTTTGCAACCCCATGGATTGCAGCCAGACTGTAGCCAGGCTCCTCTGTCCACGGGATTCTCCAGGCAAGAACACGGGAGTGGGTTGCCCATCTCCTCCTCCAGGGATCTTCCCGACCCAGGGATCAAACTGCATCTCGCATCTCCTCCATCTCCTGCAGTGGCAGGCAGTTTCTTTAACCAATAGCATCACTAGGGAAGGCCAGTGTATCCTTTATAATAAGCCGGCAAACCAAAGTAAGAACCCCTGAATTCTGTGAGCCATGCTAGCCAGCTAGCACACCTGAGGAAAGGATTGTAGGTAGGAGCCCCAAATTATAGCCTTTTGGCCAGAAGTACTGGTGGCAGCCTGGGACTTGGCGCCTGACACCTCAAGTGGGGGCAGTCATGGATCTGAGTCCTTAACCTCTGGGTTCTGACCTTTATGCCAGACAGGTGGTACCAGAACTGAACTGAATCTACGACAATCTGCTGGTGTTGAAACACTGGTCAGTGTGGGGAAAAGAAAGCACACATCTGTTACAGAAGTGTCTGTGAGTACTGAGTGGGGCGGGGGAGCAGAACTTTCCTTCAGTTCTTCCTAGACAGTAGTGGACATTGCGGACACCCACCAGCAAGTACAACCCAGACTCACAAGACAAGTGCCTTGATCTCAGGAACCCCGGGTCCCCTGCCAACCCAAGGGATGCAGAGAAGCCAGGCCCACCCCCTCAGCTAGGTCTGAGGGTGACTCCACCCATTTCCCTTGACCATGCCTTGGTCAGGAGCAGACCTGTCATACGACTGGGAGTGAGAAATTCAAGATGCTGGTGCTTTCTAGGAAAGGTCCTGCCTGCTCTTCTGAGAAACTTCCAAAGCTTTTTTGACCTGATTTCTGGACACCAAAGGCCTCCTGTACCCAGGAGGATTTCCAACCTCAGGCTGAAGTCAACTCCAAGGACAGTGAAGAGAAGGAAAGGATCTGATCTTTTAAGACATCATCAGGACGTCCCTGGTGGTCCAGTGGTGACGAATTTGCCTCCCAGTGCAGGGGACATGGGTTCGATCCCTAATCTGGGAAGATCCCGCATGCCACGGAACAACTCAGCCCACATACAACTACGGAGCCCCTGCTCCCCAGAGCTTTCCTTTGCAACAGGAGAAGCCACTGCAACTAGAGTGTCAGTGCCTAGCAACGAAGACCCAGCACAACCAAAAATAAAGTAAAAATTTTTTATTATAAAAAGACATCTTCAGGTGGCTGATTAACCTTCAACTGATGGGAAACATCATATTTTGTAATTGTTTAAGCCAGTTTGAGTGTGAGTTTCTGTTATTAATTTCAAAGGCATCCTGATCTACAGTTGATTTACAGTGTGTGAAGAGCTCTGGGCTCTTATCCATGTGCGTGCTAAGTCACTTCAGTCTCCGACTCTTTGAGACCCTATGGACTGTAGCCAACCAGGCTCCTCTGTCCATGGGATTTTCCAGGCAAGAATGCTGGAGTGGGGTGCTATTTCCTTCTCCAGAGGAGCTTCCTGACCCAGGGGTCAAACCTGTGTCTCTTGCATCTCCTGCACTGGCATTGGCAGGCAGATTCTTTACCAAAGAGTGTGCAAAGTTCAAACCAGGTTTGGGAGACGCCAAACACTATCCCCAAGAAGGCTGTGAAAGAGAGAATTTTCCATTTGAAAGGGAACTGATTTCTTAATAACTGATGTTGGGTTTTATTTAGAAAATATAACATGCCCCAAAGTTAATAAAACAGTCCATGAAAGCAGCTCTTTGCAGGAAACCATCCTCAGCAAGAAGCATTTGTCACTTCAACAAAAACTATATTGTCACCGACTTTTAGGAGAAGAGGGCAGCAGAGGATGAGATGGTTAGAGAGCATCACCAACACATGAGTTTGAGCAAACTTCAGGAGACAGTGAAAGTCAGGGAAGTCTGGTGTGCTGCAGTTCACGTGACTGAGAGGCTGAACAAAAACAGCAACAGCAAACGAACTTTTAAGCCAGGCACTCCGGTGTTCTACTCATCTCCAGCCTAAGCACACCTATTGGATCTTTGAATCTCACGATACTTTGCCTAACTTGTGTTCTACTCATCTCCAGCCCAAGCACACCTTTTGGATCTTTGAATCTCACGATACTTTGCCTAACTTGTCGGTTCTCTCCAAAGATCAAAGCAGTAGAAATGAAAACTAGGTCATTAACACATGAGCAGATCTCTTCCCTAGCCTCCCCTTCAGTAATCTCCTGAACAAATTGTGTGAACAAGATAACATCCAGAGGAAGACCAAGAGGAGCAGACAAGACTGCACGCAGTGGGGATCAAAGCGGCTCTGCCCCCATCTCAGGGACTGAATGACTTTCTGTTTCTCTTTAAAAGCTTTCATGGCCGATCATAACCTTCAGAGGTGGTTTTGGAGGGGTGGGGTAGGGAGGGGACTCTGATAGAGTCATCCATTGTCTCAGACCTGAAACCCAGACTCAGAAGTCCTTGTTGCCCTGGGAGATGTTTTAAGGTTTAACACTTTTAACCACACTCCTATTTTCTATACATTTTCCCAACATTTCTACTGAATGAAATCTGTCTGGATGAGGTTTTTTTTTCTTTAAAAAACAAAACAACTTTTTATTTTGTATTGGGTTGTTGTTGTTCAGTTGCTAAGTTGTATCTGACTCTTTGAAACCCCATGGACTGCAGCACTCCAGGCTTCCTTGTCCTTCACCATCTCCCAGAGTTTATTCAAACTCATGTCCATTGAGTCAGTGATGCCATCCAACCGTCTCATCCTCCGTCGTCCCCTTATCCTCCTGCCTTCGATCTTTCCCAGAATCAGGGTCTTTTCAAATGAGTCAGCTCTTCGCATCAAGTGGCCAAAGTATTGGAGCGTCACCTTCAGCATCAATCCTTCCAATGAATATTCAGGGTTGATTTTCTTCAGGATTGACTGGTTCGATCTCCTTGCTGTCCCAGGGACTCTCCAGCACCACGGTTCGAAAGCATCAGTTCTTCAGGGCTCAGCCTTCTTTATGGCCCAACTCTCACATTCATACATGACTACTGGAAAAACCATAGCTTTGACTATACAGATAGTTTCAGGGGAACAGTGAAGGGTCTCAGACACACATATCCATGCATACATTCTCCCCCAAACTCTCCTCCCATCCAGGCTGCCACATAATATTGAGCAGAATTCCAACAGTAGGTCCTTGTTGGTTATCCATTTTAAATATAGCGGTGTGTACATATCCATCCCAAACTCCCTAACTGACCCTTCCCCACATTCCATCTCCACCCCACCTCGGCCCCTAGCATTCTCTAAGTCCATGAGTCTCTTTCTGATTTGTAAATTCATTTGTATCATTTCTTTTTAGTTTCCTCCTTTAAGGGATGTCATATGATATTTCTCCTTCTCTATCTGACTTACTTCACTCAGGATGGCAGTCTCTAAGTCTGGACAGGTTTTTTCTAATAGAATGAATAGGAGTTCCGTGAGAATGCTGGTCCGGTAGGGGATCGCCACCACCCTCCACCCTCCTGCACTCAGCACTAGACTTGCTCTGTAGGAAGGAGAGAGGCTGCGTTCAATATAAATGCAAAACACTCCAGACACTCAGGATTATCTGTGCTTTGCATGAATCACGACAGCAGCTTGCAAGTGGGCAGGACTTGGCGGAGCGGCCCCGTCGCAAATCCACCAACACGCTCCTCGGAAGTGCCTGTGAAATCTGCCTTCAGTCGCTAATTTCACACTCCAGGGACAGAGCTGCGAGCAGCTCTGGGCACAGAATTCCCATTTTTCAGAATAGTTTCCTTACCCTCACACCCCCTTGGATGGCATCTCCTCTACCTTTTAAAAAATTTAAATGCTCAATTTTTTTTTCAGGTCAAATTTCAGGGGTTTTGTTTTGTTTTTGGGTTTTTTTCTTCATTGTCTGTCTCTTTAGTGCCTTGACTTTGCTAACAGCAGAGATTTTATTTTGGCTTCAGATCTTTTGTGAAGCTCTCGCTGGCTGGGTTGCATTTTTGAAAAATCGAAATGAATCGCTCGCATATTCTGCATATATTATGCCCTCTCCTGCAGCTTTCTAAATAATGTAGGAACTGTAGATGCTCCTGTGATGAACGTGAATGCATTTGAAATGCGCTGTTAAGATATGCCTTTCACCTCCGTTCAGATCAGAAAATGAGTTTCCTTCCTGGGTTTCCACAGACCTGAGAAGCACTCCTCACTTCTGAAATGTGTCCAGAAGATACGGGGGTCCTTTGGGCCCAAGGAAGTGAGGATCCTGAGTTGACTGCAATAATTATAAACCCTAAAAGATTTGCAATTGGGATTAAGGTTTAATTATTTTGATTGTTCTTGTTGTCAACGAACTCTACTGGGCATTTTCATCAATTCAGACATAATATCTATTCAACTCATAAAATATTGTGAAAATCTGGTTCGTTTTCTGGGAAAGAAATCACAGGTTTTTTCTGATATAAATTGGATTCTGAAGGGTTTTTTGCTTGTTCGTTTAAGAAGTCACAGTTCTAATTCTAATACTTAAAAATAACATTAGTTGAGCAACCAGGAAATTTAAGGCAGACATCTCAAATTTTAATTCCTAGTAAAACAACAGAGCCAGTCTTTAAAATTTGGTGTTTTATCCCTTAAGGATTTGGGGGACATCGATTTTTATTTCTTAATATTGCATTAAAATCATATTTACCTTGTCTACCCCAGCTTTTTGTGCTTACCTGCTTTACCCCCATCCGAGCCCTGAATTCATCTCAAGATCAAGGAAGCAGTGAGTGTAGGAGTTCCCAGCGAAGGACAGAAGTTTTGGGGTCTCAACCTTGCCCTCAGCAAAGATGGTGGCAAATTGGGGTCTCTCCTAGAAAAAGAGAGATCTAAGGCGGGCCCCAGGCTCGGGTTTCCTGGTCCTTCCTAAACTGCAGGGATTAAATCTCGAAGGAACGGCTACCTCAGTGCCTCGCCTGCCCACCTCTTGCATTTCTTGCCTTTTCTTCACTCTGTCTTAGCTCTCTTGATCTGAGACGGACCAGCATCACACTGCCAGCTTCATTCCAATTTAAACCAGAGGAGTGCCAGAAGGGTCCTTGGGTTAGGGTCTCCCAGTTGAAACATTGGCAGGGGGAGAAAGGGAAGGATTTCCAGGCAAGACAGGCCTCCAAAATGCCAAATATTTAGATGTTTGGAAGAATCCACTTGCATCAGTGGCTTTTCCCCCTGTTTATTTCTGCAGACAGTTGAAGGGTCTCTACATGTTTGGGACTGGTTATTATAGTGGCAAAACAGTCTTTTAATCACCCAGTAGACATTACCTTTCTGTAACAGCTGCAAGGGAGCTTGACACCATGGCACCCTGGGGGTCTTGCATGCCTCAAAGTCAAGACTGGAAGGGCAGTTCATCTCAGACTTGGCAGAGTGCCTTATGATCCTCCTGGAACACGAGAGGCTGGGAGGCTGTGGGAGGTGCCCCCAGGCCACCGCCCCCCACCACCTCCTTCTCTCCCTGGGAGCCTGTTGTGGGCATTTTCTCGGCACCAGCAGGCCGAAGTCTGAGGCTCTCTCTCACTCCCTGCGAGTAGAGCTGCAGACTAGAACACTGCTCAGCTCAGTCTAGAACCAGCTTCTTGGCAACGGGTATCCCATCATTCACTGCCACCACCCAGCCCCTTTTATTAAATGTCCCCCTGCATCCTAGAGCTCAAGCTTTCCTTTGAGCTGAAAGCCCCTTGGAGACAAGCAGAAACACTGAAGGAATTAGCATAGAAGGACATTTATTGACCCACATAACTTACAGGCAATCGAAGGCAGTGATTCTTAACACAGGTAATCTGCCCCTGCTCCAGGGATACTTGGCAATGTATGGAGACATTTTTTGGCTGTCATTGGAGGGAGAGGAAGCAGGGTGCTATCAGCATCTGCTGTTAAACATCCCATAATGTACAGGAAAACCCCTCACAACAAGAAGTATCTAATTCCAAACTGTCTACAGTTCTGAGGCTGAGAAAACCTGCTCTAAGAAGAATGGCTTTAGGCATGGCTGGAGCCGGGAGCTCAAGTCTTTAAGACTCCATTTATCTCCAAGGTTTGGCTGTTTTCCTCTGTATTGACCTCACGCACAAGCAGGATCTCTCTGTTCTGTAGCCTGGTTCAGATTCTCACAGAAACCAGTCCTGAGAAAAGAGAGGTGGTCTTTCCAGTAAATCAAACCAAGTTTGGCATTGAGATTCACTTGCCATCCAGGAATCACTTTGACCTAACGGAATGGGGGTAGGGTAGGGGGAGAGGGAGAAGCACCGCTTGTCGAGGCTAGCTGGAGGCTAGCGGGTCATCTCTGGCACATGAACTGAAGAGAGGAGTGTTCGCCCAAAGTAAAATCAGTGCAGTGCTACCAGAAGAACAAAGGTAATGGACACCCACCGCCACGTTGATAAACGAAAGGTGCAGAAGGAGAATCCATGTAGAGGGTTAAACACACACTATGGAGAAAGAAACAGATGAAACGTGAGAAGAGGAAAGAATAGAAATATGAGTTAAATTGTGCTTTCCAGAAAATATGGCCAACTGAGGATTGGCAGGCATTTTCTTTGTTTTTTGTTTTTGTTTTTTTGATTAGGAAAAGAATTATCAACCCATGTGATACGTACATACCTTCCACACATTTCAATGAGCTCACATAAACTTGTGCAGGAGAAAATATTTTTGCAAAGTGTAATGCATGATACAAACAAAAGGGAATGTGGAAATTATTGCCCCAGATGCTGGAACTGTAAAACATGTATTTCCCTCGGGGTCCTGTTTCCATAGAGAAATCAAGTTCTATTTACTTGTTTTTAAAGATGAAAGTATGGCGCCTACATTCCTTAACAATGAGAAAGAATGCATATGTTAAGGTAATGATGATTCGTCAGCAGCCCCGTGGACTCAGAACACTCTGGTTCTTCAATCAAGAGAGGGCGCATGTTAATAACCTGCAATAGCCGCGGATCAGCAGAGAAGCCACAGCCATACAGACGCCTTGCTGAAGCTGATGGAGATTTAAGGGAGGAGGTGAGCCCTCTTGGAAAGCCAGGACTGTGTCTGGTGCACCAGGCTGGACTCAAAGGGGACAGAGAGTTAAAAGAAAAACCCCACCTGTCATCGCAGTAATGGCAGCTCTGTTCCTCTTGCTGTTGGTAGAGTCTTTCCATGTCCCCATCACCCACCACTCTCCCTGTTCCTCATGCCTCATACACACTGGCCTCGTCTCTGGCCACTCAATTCCCCGGGCCTGTTCCCTCCTCTGGGCCTTCACACTTGCTGTCCCCTCTGCCTGGCACACTGGAGACCACGACTGTAGCTCCTCTCCCAGAGTCCTGGCGGAATTAAACGAGTTTCATACTTAAAAGGGTTGTACAACAGTGGTGGCATGTGGCACCCAGGATATATCCGTGATTGTTATTACTATCCATTCACCCAATGGAATTCCCGGGGGACCTAGCGGTAAAGAATCCCCCTGCCAGTGCACAAGACGCAGGAGATGCTGGTTCAGTCCTCGAGTCAGGAAGAGCCCCTGGAGGAGAAAATGGCAACCTGCTCCAGCACTCTTGCCTGGAAAACCCCATGGACAGAGGAGCCTGGTGGGTTGCAGCCCTTGCTGTTGCAAAGAGGTGGACATGACTGAGCGACTAAGCACATATTCGCCAAATAGTGACTAGAGCTGTTAATGCTGCAGCTGTGAGGCAGGCACGGTCTCTGTCTTCAGGGACTTGACATCCTGTTGGGGTGACAGATATGACGATTACAGGTAGTCATCATGCTATGGAAACCGTGGGTAGTCATCACTTCAGTCCATCACATCCAGAACTTGTTTTTGCTAATCAAGGCCATTTTAATTGTTGCTACAAAAGACTGGCATGTCCTCCAAGCTGCATGTAGCCGAAACAATGAGGTGTTTGCTCAAGGTGTTTGCCAGGAACTTGAAGTCAGCCGCATCTAGTTCTAGCTGAGCTGGGGAAGCCTGTCAGGATCCCTGACCCTCCAACGGGGCACGCGTGAGTGTCCGCTTGGCGACCTTTTGACATCAGAGAGCTGAAAACTCCATCCTCAGATGGTGCTAAGTGCCTGCTCCTGAACACATGTCCCGTGAAGAGATCTGTAGCTTGGTTACGCCTGCACAGAACTACAATGAATGTCCGTTTTTCTTAATTCCAATCACCTTTTCCCATGCTCCCATACCTAGGACCTCCCAGCTCTATTATCCCATAAATACCCTGAGCCCTAGCCTTTGGGGAGGTGGGTCTGACACTTGTTCTCCCATCTCCTTCCTTATGAATAAACCCTTTCTGTGCTGCAAATCCCAGCATCTCAGCACTTTGGCTTGCCAGGCATCATGCAAATGAACCTAGTTTGGTAACACTATGAAGAAAATAAGATGGGTGTGGTGGGCTGCACAATAAAGTCGGGGATGGAGACCTCTGCAGATGAGGGAGTCAAAGAAGGCTTCATGGAGGAGGTGTATTTTTAGCTGAGACCCGAAAAATGAGTAGGAACTTGAACCAGGGAAGTAGCGTTTCAGACAAGGACAGTACAGCAATAGCCCTGAGTGGGGAGGGGGCCTGAGTGTCCAAGAAAGAACGAGGCCTGTGTGGCCCGAGTAGAGAAAGCTTCCAGAGGCAGGGAGAGACCAGAGCGAATTTCAGCATACATGTCAGAAGAGCAATTTGAGCAGCAGAAAAACAGTGTGTGATTTGCTCTCTTCCAAGGCTTCCCTGGTGGCTCAATGGTAGAGTCCGCCTCCCACTGCAGGAGAAGCAGGCCTAATCCCTGGGTCGAGAAGATCCCCTGGAGGAGGAAATGGCAACCCACTCCAGTATTCTTGCCTGGGAAATCCTATGGACAGAAGAGTCTGGTGGGCTACAGTCCGTGGGGTCACAAAAGAGTCAGACACAACTTGGCGACTAAGCCCCCACCCTCTGGCTACTGAGTGCCCCCAGAGTAGAAACGGGGATACCAGCGAGGCAGCCAAGAGGCAAGGGTGACTGGTGATGGGGAGAGGCCGGGAGGGAAAGCAGAGTGAAGCCACGCGAGGTGCCTTCCAGAGGCAGCGCCATGGAGATGGCCGAGCTGCTGGACTGGAGGTAAGGAAAGAGGAGAAGGGGGGCGGACTGAGGAGGCTGGCCGGAGCCCCTGGGCGCATGATGTTCGACTGAGGGAGGACCCTTGGTGGCAAGCAGAAGGATGTTTCTCATCCCTGAGTTCCCGAGGAGAAGCTCTCAGAAAGCCCTGAGCCCCAGCACACGTGTGTGGGGAGGCAGAACGCACTCCTTGTGGGTGGGGAGCAATTGGGAAGGCCTCTGGGGTTTGAACGCAACAGGTTTACCCAAAGGAGCGTGCCTCCCTCTCCCTACAGTAATTAGAGCCCCCGGCGAGTTCCACCCACCAGAACTGGGAGCTTGGAGCTGTTGGGACTTTCAGCTCCTGCCTCACCTGGCTATTCCAGGACTAGAGTCTTCTCTACAAGGTCCCCCACCCCCCAACCCAGGGACCAGCCTCCCTGTCTGTAAGGTTTATCGACTGATTATTTGGAAAGAAGGAAAGCTTATGGGGGATGAACACTCATCATGCTTTCTATTTCTAATCTGGTCTTGGTCAGAGTGTCTCAACAGGGGACATTTTTGGCACTTTGTATAGGGTGATTCATTGTAAGGAACTGTCCCAGGCACGGAAGGATCTTGATCTCTACCCGACACATAGTAACAACAGAAAACTCCCAATTCATTTCCAATCACTGGGTCTGCATGCAAATCTAGCTCTTAAAATGTCTTAGAACGTCTGAGAAGGGCAAGGGGGAACCACCCCACCCCCGTGGCACCATCTGACAAGCATGGCAAACGGGTTAGTTCCCGAGCTAGGCTGCGTGCAAATATTCCATTACTGATGGCGACATGTGCAAAGAAAGCGGATGTTACTTAGTGAGCATGCAACCCTGCAAAAATAGGCAGTTATGGCAAAATGTGAGAATTGGAAAAAGGGACCCACCATCAAGCCCCACATGGTTCCGGGCTGTGGGGAGGCAGCGTGACCCCAGACCTGCCCCTGCAGACCTTGCCTTCAAGACAGGAGACAGACCCTGAGCAAGAAATCAAAGCAGCACTGGAGACAATTCCAGAGAACACGGTGTGTACTGGGAGGAAGTTTAACCAGCCGAAGTGACTGAGCGGCGGGCAGGGGGGCCTGGACAGGAGCTCAGGGAAGGAGGAGGGGACACCGGACCGAGTCCTGGAGGAGGAGAAGGAGCGCATTGTGGAAGGGACGGGGCCCTGGCAGAGACAGTCACAGCCCACCCGCCATCCCAGCAGGCCCAGTAGGACCCGTGGAGACCCGGCCTCCACCTGCCCCTACACAAAATCCCTGCAGTGCAGCCTGCCGGTCAGCGGGGGCCCGGGAATGAGCGGTTGAGAGCACAGACTCTGGTGCCGGGCTGCCTGGGTCCAAGTCCCAGCTCTGGCACTTCCCAGCTGGGTGAGATCTCTCTACGCCCGTCTCCCTTATCTACATACAGGAGGTTATCACGCACCCATCTCACGGGGCTGCTGTAAGGATGAAGTGGGTTTTACCGCCCTCAGCACAGCGCCTGACCCCAAGTCCATGCTATCCACCATTACTGCTGCTGTAGGAAAGTCCAGCCTGTGCCATGGGATTCCAAAAGAGCAATGTTAACAGACCAGGATGTCCAACATAATGGGCCAAGGGTGGACACGAAAGACAAACACAGTCAGCACCAGAACATCTGCTTCCCTAGAACCTGTGCCTACATTTTTATAGCGAAGAATTGAACAGCAGCCCGGCAACACTTCACGGAAAACTAATTACCCCTGTGCTTGCCCCACCCCTACTCTCCACATTTAACCTGTGCTCTGCCACCTCCGCCCAGCCCTACAGGGTCCCCAAACTGCAGATTACATGCAGAAAGGGGTGGGGGTCCCCGGGGCTTCAGACACTGAGACGGGGCAAGGGGAGCGGGCCGGGCAGAGTGCCCCGCTGCGTGTCCCGCACACCCAAGCCCCTCTGTGCCCATGCGCAGCCTTAGACTGGCGCCCTCGCGCCTCGCCCCTCGCCCCTCAGGATGGGGAGAGCCGGGACACTGCCTGTGGAAATGGTGCTTGAATCGCTCCATCACACCTGACACCCGGGCTCCGGGAGACACAGGAGAAGATGCCAAGGCCTCCTCCCGCCCAGAACCATCTTCCGTCAGGGATGAGAAGCAGAAGAGGAGGCGCCGGCCGATCCCAGCAGTGGCCACAGTTTCCAGAGCATCACCCCCCTGCAGATGAGCACTCTGCCCTCAGATGCGCCCAGGTGCCTGGAAGCAGCAGATAATAGATGCCCCTGAACTTGCAGAGTCCTGCCCAGATTTCAGTCTGAAGGAATAATTTGCAAGAAATAATGTGCTGGACTGAGCAGCTGCCGGGAATCTGGGCTGACTGGCGTTCTCTCTTGGCCGCTGTTCTGGACTCTGGAGTCAGGGCTGGGGCTGGGGGCTCTCCCATGGCCTCAGAACGGAGGGGGTGGGGGTGGGAGGCCGAGGGCTGCAGGGAGCAACAGAGGGCACGAGCCGACTTAATGGAAGTGTATGCAGCCCTGTAGGAGGCCACAGCTTAGCGTGTCCCCTCCTGATTAAAGCACAGGGGTCAGTTGTCCCCATCAGAGCTGACAAAAGAGGATAGCTTTGGTCCCAGGGAGCTCAGGGAGCTCCTCAGATGCCAAAACCTGGCGCCTGCCCGCAGCGTTCTTAAAGTGACCCTTTCAGGAAGGGGAGAAGGTTCTGTGGGGCCTGCATCCAGCCTCTGAGGAGGGGGCAGAAGGACAATGTCCTGAACCTGACCCTGCCCTGGCGTGAGGGGAAGGGTGGTGGTCTGCCTGGAGGCGGAGCTACAGAGGCAAATGCCCACAGGCCTGGGGGTCCGGGACTCCCGCAGAGGCTAGGGGAGGCGTGGGGCCCACAGGATTATGTCTCCCCAGCACAGAGGCCACGTGGAAACACAGGCCCAGCCTCACATGGCCTTCCAGCCGCCAGGGCAACCCCGGGAAAGCGGAGGTTGTGTCCATCCCAGGACTGCGGGCTGCCTCAGGACAGGGCCTGGCCCGGCGTTTCTGTAACCCTGGGCCCCACCCCTCCCCTGCAGAGAGCCCCCCTCATCCCCCAGGGGGATGGAGCAGACGCCCCTCTGAGCAACATCAGCTCACTGGGCAGTGCCCCCTGAACACCACTCAGTCTTGGGGGAAAAGCCCTCATGTTACACCACCCAGCCCAGCACCAACACGCCCTGATGCTCACGACTTTCCAGAATGATTTTCCCTGAGTCAGAGTTTACACCGTGGACCAAAACCAGCCAGGAAGGTGTCTAGTTCATCCCTCCTGTGTTTTTGGGAAAAAGTGAATCTACTGTCAACATGGGAAAACCTTGAGATTTCCCTTGGGAATCTGATTCTCTTAAGGTCTCAGGAGAGGGGCCACCCGGGCCCAGACCCTCCCCTGGCAGCATGTGGCGGCCCCAAGTCCAGGCCCCAGACAGGCTGGTGCTCTGCAGCTTGCCCTAGTCCCCACGCCTCCCTCTCGCCCCCACATGGAGACCCGGGACCTGCCCCCCAGACCCCTGAGCTGCTCTGTCCACAGGCCCCTTGCTGGCTGTGTGTCCTACAGTCTCCTCCATCCCTGGGTATCCCCCTCCACAGGGAAGCTGTAACAGCACCCACCCTGCATGGCAGGGGGACTGGCTGAGTCAATACCTGCGACCTGTTTGGAACGTGTCTGACAAGTGGGATCCCTTCGGAAGTGCTGGCTGCTGGCTGATTGGGTCAAGCCCTCGTCACTCCTGTGTCACCTGTGGGACATCGGGTTGAGACCTGCTGCAGACAGAGGAACCACACGTGGCCATTTCTCTCCAGCTTTCTCCATCGCCACCACTTTCTCCCCCAGCCCCACCTCCCACCCTGTCCCACACCCAGAGGGTGAGGACACAGACCTCAAGTCCTGCCACGTGGGTGCCGGGTTCTCCACCACCCTGATCCCCACCTGCACTGCCGACTTCTTTGGACTTGGTGGGATTTTCTCCCACATCTCATACCTGGATGTGAATCCCCCACCAGTGATTTCAGGACCACAGGGGAGATCTGATCAGATTTGCAACAGTGTTCTTTCTTCTGACAGCCCACAATCTATCCGTGAGACACTCCAGAAGTCACCAGATGTAATATTAATACACCACGGTAAGTACTTTGAAAGCAATCAACCACCATAATCCAATTACTACTGGCTGTATTTTTCATGGTATTTTGCCCTCAAGCCCTCATCCTAACTGTGCACCAGACTCACCTCCCCTCACACACACACACACCATTACACACACACACCTACACACACACACAGACACCTATACACACACACAGATGCCAGTTCTGCACCCCGCTGCCTCACTTAACAGTGGGAGCTCTGACTAGTGAACAGCTGATCTGCATGAATTAACGTGAGAGCGCCTGTAAGCCTGGAGCTTTTAAACTTGCAAACAGGTAGCTGGGTTGCCATGGAGAGCCGTGGCCGATGCCAGGGCTCACCCTCTGGACCCGTGGTCTCCTCTGATCGGCGGGGTCACACGGGCTCTGCGAGGAGGCGGAGGCAGGGCCTGGCATCTTAATGACCTACTTGCTGTGTCTGAGTGGCCGGTGTGTGGGGGTGAGAGAAGGCATGTATGTATAAGTGTGCATGCGTGTGTGTAAGTCTGCACGCACGTGTCCCCCACGCCCCACACAAATGGAATGAAAACTGAGCGGCCCGAGGATCTGCTGGCCGCCTGTCCTGTTCTAACAGAGACCGAGAGCCCAGAGGGGTCTCTGCATGGACGGCTCGTGTTTCTGAGCCAGGGCAGCTGCTGACCCAGTGCTGAGGAAGCTGCCCCTCCCCTGTCAAGACCCTCTCATCCCGCCTCTCTCACGCACCCATCCCCCTGTCTCCCCCTCCCCTCCATCCACCCTCCTCCCCTCCCGCTGCCCTCCTCATTTTGTCCTGCGGGCCCCCTCCCCCGCCCCATTATGGATGATGAGATGAGAACCGCATCCTTGCTGACTGCCTTATAAAACCCTTGACACTGGTTTGTACCCACTTTTTCTGTCTTGTAAATCCACCTCAATTCAGGGAAGATATTCACATTCATACATATACATATGTCATACCCTCAGAATGCAAACAGGCCAGAAGCAAGGCCTCCACCCTGTGGGTCAGTTTTGGTTTCGCCAGCAGCCGACCCTGAGACAAGGCTTTGAGTCCAAGAATTTTATCTGGGGGGTGATCACAGACAATACCGGTCAGGGGTGCGGGGCAGAGAGTCTGGGAAGGATGGAGGTGATGCATATTCTGCCTGTTTCTCTGGGAATAGCCGAGGGCCTGTCTGCGCCTTTGGAGCCTGGCTCCAGAGCTCGGTCAGAAGGTGGGCTGAGGTTCTCAGGGCAGGGCACCTGCCTACCTCCAGCAAGTCACCTGCTTGGACGAACAGAACCCAGCCCAGCAGCACAAGCAGGCAGGGCAGCTGGGAGGGCGGGGTGTGGTCCCATAAGGCCAGGGAACCCCAAGGCATTAGCTCCCAGCACCTCTAATTTCAGGGGCTCCCCCAGAGCCCAGCCTGGCTGCCGGGACCCTCAAGGGTGACACAAGGGCCACAGCAGGAACCCGGGCAGGGGGGACCCAGTGGGTGCAGCCAGGAGACTCAGGGACTTTCAGAAGAGGAGCCCATCCTGCTGGGAGGCTCTCTGGGGCTTACCCCTGCGCCGCAGACCACCCCCCACCCCAGACATCCTCACGGCAGGTAAGGGGACCTCCCAGCCTACCAGAGCACCCCTACTGTGCTCTGGGCTCATGCTGGGGTGCATGGGAAAACTGGGACCCGACTCCAGGGTGGCCGACAGAAGAGAAACAAGAGCCAAAACCACCGCAGTGACATGTGACCTGATGGAAGCTGGGAAGAGCAGAAAGCAGGGACGCGGGCTGCGGAGTAGTGACCGCGGGTTGGGGCTGCTTAGCCCAGGAGGGAAGGGCGGGACTCGCCGCTGCACCAGCCCCGGTGCCGTCAACATGGCCCATTCTCCACCACCTGCATCTCCCAGGCTTTACAGTCTCCTCCCAGATTTAACAGAGCCCAGACCCCCTGGGCTCCAGGGATGACTTACCTGTTATGTGACCCTAAGGCTGTGAGCATTGGTCAGGCACATATTAATAACAACCGCAGTGAGAAACACATTCCCACGGTGCCCCCCCCACACACCCCTGTCCATGTGACAACAGAGGAGAAGTGTCCCCAGCAGCCTCCCCTCACTGCAGACCACGCCCTCTGCTATCTCCGCTCCACTGTGGACTCCAAGTGCAGGGCTCCACCCTCTGAACTGATTTCAAGACCCACTAATGCATCACAACTGCAGTTTTATCAATTCAGCACCAGAAACGTCCAGTAGTGGGTGTGTTGGACCAGAAACCACTTGTCCTACAGTGTGGGGAGGGGGGCAGGGGCGGGGGGGTGTTCACCCTCTTTCTCCATCTGCAGTTAGGGGTGGGGCAGGAGGGCTGTGCCCACTGGACCCTGAAAGGTCACTGCTCCAGAGTTTGCCCAGCAGCTGGCAAGGTGGGGCCTGGGGTTGGGGGCACAGACCAGAAGGCAGAACCCCGGTCTGCCCTGAGCCCACCAGGAACAGCCCCCCAGACAGCAATGGGGGATGGGCGCCCAAGGGAGGCCTGAGCTCCTCTTCCCAAGAACCCAGGACCAATCCCCTGACCAACACTCGGGACCAAGCTCGCAGGAGCCAGCAGACAACCCCTCGCCTGGAGGAGCTGGTGGTTACCCGCAGTGACATCCTCAGCAAGAGCCGCTCCTGACCCTGCCACACGGGTGCCATCAGCTGACTTTGCCACGGCAGGTGCCCTGGCCCCACGTGCGTGCCCTCACTTCCTGCCTGCAGCTGCCCTCAGAGGCAGAGGCAGTGGCCTCTCTCCCGGCACACGTGGGCGGCAGGTGTGATGATCGCAGGCTGCTCCTGACACTCCCGAGCCCCTGCCCACTCACCAGCTGGTGCCAGGGGTGCGCTGCATCCTCTCTAGTCTGAGTCCAGGCACAGCATCTGTGTGACCCCAGGTAAATGACTTAACCCCTCTGTGCCTCTGTTTTCACTGCTGTAAATGAGGGTAATGAAGTCCTTGTCCCTTAAAGATGCATACCTAGGGCCTCCCACCATCAGGCAGTTGATATAAGTTAATATTAGCCCCACTTGGCAGCTGGAGAAACTGAGGCTCATGGTCACTGGCCTGGCAGGAAGTGGGACTCGCATCCAAGTCTGTCCGATGCTGAGCTCTTTGGCTTCCCTCCCTTATGGCCTCCTTCAGAGGGACAGAGCAGGGGGCTATCACCCCCTCAAAGGGGCTGAGCCTCTGAGGACCCACCATCTGGCCAAGACTCCCCCCGCAGCTCCCAGGGAACCATGAGTCACCCCCGTGAGCCAGGCATTCCAGCCTCAAACCACACACTAACCTCCGGGGGCGTCTTCTCATCCCAGGCCGGTTCTCTGCAGGACGACGTGTCTGCTGGGAGCAGGCGTGTCCCCCTTCCAGCCCCCATGACGGCCCCTCCTCTCGTCCCTCTGGACAGACGCCATCCCTCTCTCCACCATTTCCACTCAGCTGACAGCGACAGCCTCCCTAACTGTGCTTGTGACACGGCCTTTTGGTTTCTGATAGGCTAATTTACAGCCAGATTACACCTGATTCCAGCTACAAGGGCAGGTTTTCCTTCTTGAGAGGTCTTGTGCTTGGAGGCCTTGGGACTGGGCTTCAGGCTTGGAGGACTGGGGGTGGGGAAGCAAAGGATACAGCCCCCAGCCCAGGGATAGGGGTGGCGGAGCTGGTTCCACCCTGGCCACCTGGGGACAGCCAGCACTCCTAGGCCACCACAGGCCTCCCACCTGATCTGGGAGTTCTTGGCCCCGTGACCTGGGTCCTAGACCTCTGAGTCCTGCTCCATCCTCTTGCCTCCCAGAGAAATCTCTAAATTGTTCCCAGGAAGACATTCTCAAGTCTTTTTGAGGCCTAGGAGGTGGCAGGGCAAACTAGGGGAAAACGTGAGCTCTAGAGTCACCTTGCTGGTTCAAATCCCTCTCTGTCACTTCCTGCTGTGTGACCTTGGGTGAGTTGCTTACTCTCTCTGTGCCTCTGTTTGCTCATCTGAAGTGCATTCTCGTATTAGGGCAGATAAACGTCTCTGCTCCCCTGCCAACAGATATTTAGACTGTTATACTTCTTTCCTCTTACAGAAATCTTTAGGGATCCAACTGTGCATATTTTTCTTATTATTTCATTGGGATAAATTCCTATAAATGGACCTTGGGGCCTAAAGTTATGCATTTTTGTTGCAGTTGCTACATGATGCCAAACTGCCCTCCAGAAAGATTGTACCAGTGAACTCACCCAAGAGGTGTGGTTCTATTTAATGAAAATTTTCTCCACCCCACATTTCCTATTATTAGGCTTACACATCTCTTCAAAACCCTTGTTTCCTTGATCATAATCTTAGAACTTAATACGTGTTCTTCTTTCGGGTTATTATTAATAGAAGATTTATCAGACTGTGCAAGCGCTCAGCCAGAGCCTTAGGGAAAGAGGTGTTCCCTTCAGAACTGCAGATAATAAAAATCACTAAACCACAGAGATTTGGAAACCAAAGTGATCAGGGAGGAGTAGAAAGAATTATCCTTGTTATGTTAAAAGCATGGCTGGAATTTTCACTCTGCTCCTGGCATGTAGTGTTTAGAACAGCAGGTCATACGTGAGACTGGCACCCAGTAATCCTTTCTGAATGGAAGAAGTTGTGGAAAGTGTGTTCCAGGAAGCAGTAACAGCATATGCAAAGGCCCTGAGGCCTTTTGGGCCCATTTGAGGAGAAGAAAGAAGCCGGTGTGGACAAGTTCTCTGGTTTCCTATAAGTATCCCAGATTCAGCACTGCAAGTCCTGGGTCCAAGGAAACACTTCAAACATTTCAGTCCTGAGCAAAGCAGGATAGCTGGTCACCCCAGGCCGGAGCAACATGAGCCAACTGGGATACAGTCTCCCATGTCCACTGTCCCCGCTTAGTAACAGCCTTTTTCTGGGCACACAGCCAAGCAGAATGGAGACTGCACTTCCCAGCCTCCCTTGCAGTCAGGGATGGTCCTGTGACTGGATTGTAGCCAATGGGGAAGAAAGCTGTGTGCCCAGGTGCTGGGCCCCACCCTTCAAGGAAAGCAAAGGCTTGTGCCCATCCATCCCCTCTTCCCCTCCCTGCTTGCTGGCCATGGGGACAGGATCCACCCTGTGCGAAAAGCCACACCCCGAGGATGACACAGCAGCAAGGTGGAAGGAGCCTGAGACCCTGAACATTACAGAGAAGAACCACCCTAAAGGCTTGGATTTCATGCAAAAAGAAAGAAACTGATGGAAGCCACTGTGATTGGGGTCCCTGTCTTGCTCACTGTGGCTGTAACCTACTTGGCAGAAAGCTGAGGTTGGAGAGGCAGGCAGGAGCCAGGCGGCCCAGTGAGGGAAGAAACAGACAAGGAAGAATTCCAAGGCACACCTGCTCCAGGTGAGGGTCCTGGTGGGTGTCCTTCGCCCTGTGGAGTAACAGGACTTTCCCCGCTTTCCCTTTAGGACTTTGCAAGACACACAGCCCAGTCTCTGGTGCTTATCTCCTGAGATATCCTTTAAAAGCATTTAGATCATCTTCCGGAGAAGGCGACGGCACCCCACTCCAGTCCTCTTGCCTGGAAAATCCCATGGACAGAGGAGCCTGGTGGGCTGCAGTCCATGGGGTCGCACAGAGTCGGACACAACTGATCAACTTCACTTTCACTTTTCACTTTAATGCACTGGAGAAGGAAATGGCAACCCACTCCAGTGTTCTTGCCTGGAGAATCCCAGGGACGGGACGGCGGAGCCTGGTGGGCTGCCGTCTACGGGGCCGAACAAAGTCGGACACAACTGAAGCGACTTAGCAGATCATCTTCCATTTTATGCACAGGGAAACTGAGGCTCATAGAGGGAAATAGCCTGCCCCTGTCCTGAGGAAAGAGCCAGTTCTCTTGAATATTCTCCTTAGTCAAGTGGCCATAATTGCTCTACATCTACTGAAAATCAGACCCGCTAGTCATTTATTCATTCACACATCTATTCGTGAAATACTTCTGGTAAACTGAGATGGTCACGTGAGCCTCAGTTGTAGAAAGAGGAAGGTCCTTCCTAGTCAATACCTTCAAACTCCAGGGGTTGGTGAACTACAGGGAAGGCTGGTGTGCGGCAGTCCGTGGGGTCAAAAAAGAGTCCAACACGACTGAGTGACTGAACAACGAAACGCCCAGTGAGATATTTCTAACCCAAGGCCACAGCAAAGGAGGTGACAAGGACGAGCATCCCTTAGGGCCCTGCCTGCCGCCCCGTCCCTACCTGCCCATTTGCCACCCACCCCCAGTGCCCCCTCCACCCCCTTGCTGAGTTGCCACGGTTCCTGACTTCGCAGCCTCCGCCCTCTCCAGCCTCCGACTTGCCTTTCCCTTCTCCGTGGCCAGAGGAGCTGGGCACCAGCGCAGTGAACCCCCAGACCAGCCCCTACCCTGCCCTCCCGCGGCTTCCGGGCCAGCTTGCGGAAGCCTCCAGAACCGCCTCTCCACACACAGCGCTCCGCTGGGGGAGCGGGATGGAGCGCGGTGATCTGAGCCCCTCGCCTGGGAGCCGCCTCTGCGAGGCGCGGGTGGCTCACCGGCCTGCCCTCCCAGCCCCAGCCTCGAGACCCGCCGCGGCTGCCTGGGGCTCAGCCCAGGTGCCTGTGAGCAGACACGCCTCCCGTTTTCACTTAACTGAAAACTCCACATCATCAAAGAGGCGGAGATGCGCCGCGGCCCTTGGTTCCCTCGCCAGTGACCATTAACCTTTAAAAAGATGCTTCAGGAGCCGTTGCCGGAGCCTCGTTCTCCGCGCCCGGTGTAATGAGGCCCCTACACCGGCCAGACTGGAGAACGGATGGACGTGAGAGATGCCGCGAACGCCAGGCCGGGCAGAGGGGCCCCGGGCCAGCAGCCCGCGGGCCTGGGGCGGGCGGCCAGCAGCCCGGCCGGAGCCCGGCCCGTCGTGTCCCAGACGCGCGTGCTGCTGAGGCTCCGAAGGAGAAACGCGGAGCCAGGCGCTGCCACCCTCTGTTCTAAACTCCCTCCTCGCGGCTCTGGTTCCCCTGACCTGGACCTGGTCCTCTCTCCTCTCTGGTGACGCTGAAACCCAGCTCCACGCCCACCCCAGCTCCACGCCCACCCCGGGGTCTTCGCATGAAAGCTCCTCCCCAGAGAGTCTCGGGGCTGCTCCCTCTCTGCTGCTTTCTCAGAGGGCCTCCCTCACCCCACTTTAACATAACACCCCACCCTCACCCCCACATCAGAAAACTAATATCATGGCATCCGGTCCCATCACTTCATGGCAAACAGATGGGGAAACAATGGAAACAGTGACAGACTTTATTTTGGGGGGCTCCAAACTCACTGCTGATGGTGACTGCAGCCATGAAATTAAAAGACGCTGCTCCTTGGAAGAAAAGCTATGACCAACCTAGACAGCATATGAAAAAGCAGAGACATTACTTTGCTGACAAAGGTCCATCTAGTCAAAGCTATGGTTTTTCCAGTAGTCATTCATGTATGGATGTGAGACTTGGACCATAAAGAAAGCTGAGCACAACGAATTGATGCTTTTCAACTGTGGTTTTGGAGAAGACTCTTGAGAGTCCCTTGGACTCCAAGGAGATCCAACCAGTCCATCCTAAAGGAGATCAGTCCTGAATCTTCATTGGAAGGACTGATATTGAAGAAAGCTGAGCACTGAAGAATTGATGCTTTTGAACTGTGGTGCTGGAGAAGACTCTTATGAGTCCCTTGGACTGCGAGGAGATCCAAGCAGTTCATTCTGAAGATCAGCCCTGGGATTTCTTTGGAAGGAATGATGCTAAAGCTGAAATTCCAATACTTTGGCCACCTGATGTGAAGAACTGACTCACTGGAAAAGACCCTGATGCTGGGAAAGATTGAAGGCAGGAGGAGAAGGGGACAACAGAGGATGAGATGGTTAGATGGCATCACTGACATGATGGACACGAGTTTGAGTGAGCTCCAGGAGTTGGTGATGGACAGGGAGGCCTGGCGTGCTGCGGTTCATGGGATCACAAGGAGTCGGACACGACTGAGCAACTGAACTGAACTGAACTGAACCACATCCCACACCTTCAGCCACCTCCCTGCTGTATTTCTCACCAAATCAGCAAGCAGCCCCCGTCACGCTGTTTCTTTTACCAATTGACGTCAGCCTTCATCCTTGTGTTATGATGGATGCTCCTCTGGGAGGGATTTTTCTGTTTTGTTCCTGGCTTTGTTCCCAGTGCTTAGAGCTGGTCAGACATGCAGGAGACACTCCATCGACACCCGTGGAATGAATGAGTGAGCGAACCAGCGAGTGAATGCACGAATGAATAGAAGCATACCTGATCGACAAAGCCCTGGGACTTGGAGGAATCTCTTGATTAAAGGGGTGAAGTTCTAGAATAAATATCCCTCCATTTGCTGAAGGGAGAGACTGAGGAATTACTGAGTGGGATGGTCTTGTGCCCGGGGTCTGAGTTGGCAGCAGACTGGCCACCACAATGATGCCTTCGGTGCACAGATGCATAGACATGGGCAGGAAAGCGGGGACCTCCGAGTGGCTGCTGCTCCCCCAGAACCACGTGCTGCTGGGTTAGAGGTTTTGGGGGCATCTTACTCACGTTTCCACTCTGCCTGAGTCCTCCCCCCTTCTCCCAGGTCCTGCCCTTCTCAACAGCCTTTAGATCCCTCAGTAGTTTCTGGCAAGCTTTCTTCAGGTTGATCCTGGTGCATTCGAACCAATATTTTCCAGACACACGTCACCAGGATTAATATCCAGAATATATGAAGAAACACCTCAAAAATGAAAAAGACAAAAATTCCAACAACCCAATAGAAAATAGGCAAAGACTTGAGCTAGCTCTTGGCTGAAGAGGAAATGGGAATGAATGGCCAAGAGAAGTATGGAAAGATTCTCAGGACTTCCCTGCTGGCCCAGTGGTTAAGACTCCAAGTTTCCAATGCAGGGGGCCTGGGCTGATCTCTGATTGGGGAACTAAGATCCCACATGCTGTGTGGCACAGCAAAGAAATGCATTTGATGACAAACTTTTTAAATACATTTTTAAAAGTATGAAAAGATTCTCTACCTTCAAGGCACTCAGGAAATGTAAATTAAACCATAATGAGATACCACGTAAAACCCACCAGGTTGGCAAAACTCTCACAACCCAATAAATTCAACTGTTGGGGAAATTATAGACCCAGTAAATTCAAGTGTTGGGAAGATTGTAGAGAAAGGAGAACTGTCACCATGGCTGGTGGGAGAGATGTTGTCACAACTGTTTTCAGAGAAACACTGGATTTTTCTAATTACTTTGGTGCTATGTATACCCAATGAGCTGGTTATTCCAGTCCTGAGTATACAACCAAGGGTGTGGTTTCCATAAGTGACTCTTGAAAACGCCAGCATTTCTAAGTGAAATAAAATAGATCACAGCACAGTCACACATTATAAAGGTAAAAATATTGTGAAATTTATTTGTCACACATGCAAGTGAAAGTCTGGGTATATGTGTGTTGTAGGTTGTGAGGCAAATTATATTTCTTATCAGTGGTGAAATCCAAAAAATTGAAAGCTTCTGACTAGAAGAGCTTGCACTTGTGAATGGAATAAATATATAAAAATGGTCATAATAGCAACATCTTTGATGGCCCCAAATGCTCATCAATAGATACCCATATCCTCATCATATAATGAAAAACTAGACTACAGTGAAAATGAACAAACCACAGACAACTAGGTCAACATGGATGGGGCTCAGGAAGAGAATTGTGAGCCAAAATAGACATCCAGTAAATGTACATAGCAAGTATAAGCCCAGAAGCATCTCCAAAGTAGAATTCCTAACATCAAAGTTATAAAACTAAATTTTGTCTTAGTCCATTGAAGCTGCTGTAAGAAATACCATAGAATAAGTGGCTTAAACAACAAACCCTTATTTCTCACAGTTCTGGAAGCTGAAGAGTCCATGATCAATGCACTGGTAGATTAAGTATCTGGTGAAAACCCAATTCCTGGTTCTTATTGCTGTCCTTACCTGGCAGGAAGAGCCCTTTTGAGGGCACTAATCCCATTCATGAGGGCTCCACCCTCACAACCTCATCCCCCAAAGGCCCCACCTCCTAATGCAATCACACTGGGGGTTAAGAGTTAGGATTTCAACTTATGAATTTCAGGGACACATTTAGTCTATAACAGCTGTGCTACATACATATATGGGATATATACATCTACGGTGAAACCATGAAGAAAAGCACAGGAATTACAAAGACAAAATCCCGAAAGTGCTCCCGTTTATAGGCAGAGAGAAGTGGCTGGGGTTCAAGAGTGGGCCCCCAGGAGCATCAGATCTATTTCATCAAATTCTTTGTCTTCAGTGAGATGGAGATCACATATGTCCTTTGAATCAGTGTTTCTACACCTTACTCATATGGCGGGCTTCCCCAGTGGTTCAGAGATAAAGAATCCTCCTGCCAATGCAAGAGATGTGGGTTCTACCACTAGGTTGGGAAGATCCCCTAGAGAAGGAAATGGTAACCCACTTCAGTATTCTTGCCTGGAAAATCCCATGGACAGAGTAGCCTGGCAGTCTATAATCCATAGGGTCACAAAAGAGTCAGATAAACAACAACCCATGTTGTATAAAAGCTCTTTTTTCCCAGTCAATATTCTGTACAACAGTTACAAATACATGAAATAATATTTGGTTCACATGACATAGTGAACCTCAAGAAAGCCACAGATGTTCTTCCTGCGCAAGGACAGGCTTCCTCCAAGGCGCAATCGTTTCTCGGGAGCCCCAGCCAGTCAAAGCAGAGGCAAGACCTGCCCTGATTTCACACCAGGCTGTGCAAGATAGCTCAACCCCTGAGAAACCATTCCATACCTCAATGGGGCAAGCAACCCAATAAATTCTACATTTCTCCTCTAACGGCCATCCTTACATCCATCTCTGTCGTCCGTTTCTTCTCTGTGAAATAACTTTCAGTAGTTTTGCCTGGGTCTATTTTTCCATTTTTATTTTATTTTAGTATCAGAATAAAGAGACAATCATAATTACAGATAATTTTGTCTCTGTCAGTCATGCTGATCGCAGTTTAGTTCCTGTTATTACTATCATCTAGTTTTTTAAACTTTCCAATTCCTAGGGATATAAATCAGGGTCTTTGGTTTTGGAAATTATGAGGCAGAAGTCAAGTACGAACGATTTCAGAAAGGAAGAAGCGCACCGGCCACCACCACTGAGAAGTTCACAGGTTCGTCTTGTGAGAACTGGAACCTCAAGTGGCTTCCTGTGATTGCCTCCTCCCCTCTCTCAGCTCTGCCTTCCTCGGTGCTGACTCCACTCTCAGGGAGCTCTGCACGTGAGATGGGAAGATGGTACCAGCGGCTTTACAACTCGGTCTCCCAGCTCAGGACTCCAGCAGAAAGGACGGCCCTCTGTCTTTTAACAGAAAAGTCCCAGCTCTCTCTCCCCTTGGCCATGGATGACGGAGCATCTCCAAGGAACACGGACCTTGAGGCCCTCCAGAAGCGTCAAGAGCTTCCGGAGGGACCCCCAAGGAGACCACCGTGGAGACCTCAGGGGCTGGGGGACAGGCCAGGCGGGGCACCGCTCAGCACGTTGATCCAGGCCCTGGCTTCCGTTCCCCTCCCCCGAGTCTCCCACCAGCAGACCAGCCCCCTGCTCTCCCACTCACATCCTGCGTCGCCTGTTTGACCTGAGGGTGGCCAGGCATCCTCACCGCCCCCACAAGGAGCGGGAGGAGGCGGGAAGGAGGGGGCCAGCGATCTGCACGTGAGCAAGGTCAGGAGCTTGAAGACGTGTGGGGCTAAAACTGCTCTGGGAATAAGGGTCCCTCTGAACATTTAATTGGACATTTATCAGATGTGTTTCCACGGGGCCCGCATTTGGGGGACTGAACCCCATCACTCACTGTGGGTGTCATCTTACACATCAGTCACATGAAAGGATCAGACGCCCTCTGCTCCCCTCTCCTTCCGCCCCTGGCCTCTGACCAGAGGTCCCCTTGGGCTGGGCCGTGTGACTTCTGTTGGGGCCCAAGGCAGAGCTGAAGGGGTTTGGGACGTTTCATCAGAATAAAAATTAAAAATGACCCAGGAATCAGGCCACGCTGATGCCGTGGTGACCAAGTCCCTTGGGAATTAAATCGTTCAACAGTGAAATGGAAGCATCTTCCTCATTTTCCTCTTGAATGAGCCGTGAAATAGGCTCTGAGACCGGCCTCCACGGTGAAGCGGTCAGCGAGGCCTGGCACCCAGGGGGTGTCAAGAGATGTGGCACCAGCGGAACATGATGCTCAGGAGACCCTGGCACCACGCGCAGTCGATGAACTGGCGTCCAGGGCACCCCCTGCCTCGGGAGGATGGAGAGCGAGTCTCGGGTTCTGAGGGGTGAACACTGGCCACGTGCTCACCAGCGGCCCCTCGCTGGGTGACGGAGCCCCACAGCTGAGCTCCTCGGCCTCCCACCAGGGAGCGGGCTCGGATTCAGGGCAGAGAAGCTCCCGCCTGCAGCCTGGGTCACTGACACGGTTCTTCTCCCAGTGCAGGGCTGCTGGGCACGGATGACTCCCGGTCGGGAGGGGACTTGGTTTCTTCATTGTCTCGAAGGTGGGTTCCTATCCGACCCTGAGAAGGTGGGACCCAGGACTAGCCGGTCCCTGCAGTGAATTCCCTGCAAATTAAAAGAACAACACAAGCACACTCTCAAATGGGACTTGCACAAACACTTTTCAGCACATACTACACTGTGCCTTGAGGACACTCACCAGTGAGCACTCTCGGTGTCAGCGTCCCCCAAAACCATTTGCAGCCATTTCAAGAGCTTTTAACAAAGCGCTGACTCCCATGCAGTCATTGTACACAGAAGACTTTACCTTCAGGAGAGATTCATAAATGGGAACCAAGGTTATATAGTAAGATGTGGCACTCCACTCCAGTCCTCTTGCCTGGAAAATCCCATGGACGGAGGAGCCTGGTAGGCTGCAGTCCATGGGGTTGCTAAGAGTCGGACACAACTGAGCAACTTCACTTTCACTTTTCACTTTCCTGCATTGGAGAAGGAAATGGCAGCCCACTCCAGTGTTCTTGCCTGGAGAATCCCAGGGACGGGGGAGCCTGGTGGGCCGCCGTCTATGGGGTCACACAGAGTCGGACACGACTGAAGCGACTCAGCAGCAGCAGTGCTGCAACATAAACTTTGACAGCAAAAATTGGAACCAACGCAAGCATCCAGCAATATAAGAATGGAGAAGCTTGCACAAATTGTCTAAACAGGGAATGTTGAAGGATAATATTATAATGTGTTTACAAGAAGCTATTAATAGCATAGAAAATGCTCGTGATATCATGCAAAGTGGGAAAAAAGCAGACTAGATGAAACTACCTGTGTTAAGCTCTTGTCGTATACACCCATATTCAAAGAAAAACTTGAGTAAGAAATAAACCAAGATGCTGAGATTGGCAACATATGAACAATATAATCGTAATTGGTTTTCATTTTCTTCTTTAGAGTAATTTTCCAAATTTTCTAAAATGAGCAAATCATTTAAAATCAGAAGGAAAAAATGTTATTTAATGTTGCCAACAGCTACAAGGTAAAAAAAGCATAATATTACCAGTAGTTTCTGCAAAATATAAGACTATACAGGTCTTTTAATAATTGATACTTCACTTTCAATTAAAATTCTGATATCAAAGCTTATAAAATGATTTGAGGGAAAAAATTTTCAAAGCATTCATTAACATTCTCTATTTCTGTTTGAGAAAGAAACCCAGCAGTCAAATTCCTATGGAAGGTATAAAAATTGGTGGTTTGGTTTCAAATTGGTACTTCTATCATATTCATGCCATTCAGTAAACTTTTCTGCTGTCTGTCAGCTTTAAAATGCATAATTATCATGAATTTGAGAAATAAGTCTATCATTTTGAATAACCTTTGTAAGATAGGGTTGAGTACTTTTTCTATGATTTTAATCCCTCAGTTGTAAAACAGTCTGATTTGTCTCTGCAAATACAAATAACCCTTTTACTTAAATTTGCTAAGAGCCCCAGAATACACAGCATCCCCAAATGTTACTCCTGTCTGTAAAATCCTTTAACACATTCCCGCTGACTCCGCACGTCCCCACTCCCGACTGGCTTACTGTGCCCAGGGTGGCCAGCCCCGCCTTCTCCTCCTGTGGTCCACTCGCCTTGTCACAACTCCTCAAACAGAACAGACTCATCCCAGTTCAGGAACTTTGCACTTGCTGTGCTCTTCAAAGATCCCCATCATTCAGAAGGCAAGAAAATGAAATAAGAAGTATGCAAATTGGAAGGAAGAAATAAAACTGTTCTTGTTTGTAAACAACATGATCATCTATTTGGACAATCGGAGAGAATGACCCCACAGCTCCATGTATGCTGACTGGTCAGCCTCGCCATGGGACAAAGACAGGAGTGTGAGCAGAAGTGTCATGACCGCTCTCAGCCCTGGGGGGTGGGATTGGCCCAAAGAGAGTGTCTGAGATGCTCTGGAAGCCTGATGGGGACCTCACGTCACCTCCAACATCATTTCACACAGAACCCAGATTGACCCCTGACAGCTCGGACACAGAGTTTGCAGGTCTCAAGAAGGGGATGCGGGGGCGGGGGGGTGGAATGGGGGCAGGCACACACCTGAGTCCACAGTGGTCGGTGTCAAGAAGGGGATGCGGGGGGGGTGGGTGGGGGCAGGCACACACCTGAGTCCACAGTGGTCGGTGTCAGGAAGGGGATTCGGGGAGGGGGGTGTGGAGTGGGGGCAGGCACACACCTGAGTCCACAGTGGTCGGTGTCAAGAAGGGGATGCGGGGGGGTGTGGAATGGGGGCAGGCACACACCTGAGTCCACAGTGGTCGGTCTCAAGAAGGGGATGCGGGGGTGGGGTGGGGTGGGGGCAGGCACACACCTGAGTCCACAGTGGTTGGCGTGGGGCTGCCATCTCCAGCCCCAAAGCCAACCCATGCAGGCGTCCCAAGATGCAGTAGCACCAGCCCAACAGACGAGTGGAGGGAAGGAAATCGAAATATTCTTGAAATGTCTCATGTTATTGAGGGTTAGCCAGCCACACTGCTTAGGCAAGGTCTTCCTCAAAACCACCTAATTTGATAGGCTTCTGAAAGAGGAACTCTTCTGGAGCTCGTCCCACAAAAGCAAAATTAATGGTTTATGATAAATGTTACAAATCAGTCCTTATCTTGAAGAGAAAGAGGCTTTTGCTATAAGAGCCAGAGATCATCTTTCTCTTTGGAACACTTTCCAAAGAGACCATTCACTAAAAAAACAATTTTGTAGATTCTGCTGATAGGGGGAGGTTAATCCATTCAACCAATCAGCAAGCGAGGTCTGCATGTTGATGACTCACATATCATCCCCAAGATCTCAGAGTTTCAAAGGTGGGGTCCTGGTAAGAGCTGGCACCAAAGGGTTATCTTTTCTCCAGGCAGCAGGGTGGGTAGGTGGCAAGGGTGTTCTCACCTGAATGGCCAGATAGACCACCAGGGTAATTAGGGTTCTTGGTTGCAAACTGTAGAGACCCACGTGGGTGATGAGAGGACGGTGGGCTCTCCCTGCAGGATTTTGAGCCCCACAGACTAGAAGAGATGGGGAGGACCAGGCAGGGACCACAGGACTCCGTGGGGTCAAGAAAGAGCATCTCACACCGACACTGCCTGGGAGAAGGGACCTCCCTTTAATTCCTCTTCTTTCTTTCAGTTGCTCAAAACAAAGTCCCAGGAAAGAGTGTTGAGGGGTCAGGCTAAGTGCCCACCTTTCAGAAAAGACAGGTGGAGAGGGCGGGCCTCGCCCCTCAACTTTCAGGAGGGATGTCGTCACCGATGTCACCGGGGATTTTTAGCCAGCACCCTCCTACATGGGGGAGGGGTGATTCCCTAAAGGACACGGGCAGCTTCAGAGAGGGGAGTGGATCACAGGCAGCGGGAAATGATCCCTGTCCCCAGGCGTCACTTGGGGCCAGACCACAGTGAGCCTAGGGTGCTGAACTAATGACTCCCAGCACCCCTATAGGGGGATCAGAAGGGGAGGCATGGGATACATGGTGGATCTTTATGGAAAAGATGGCTCTCAGGACACTTGACTCCAACTGAAATGCTACAAGGCTGTTCTCTCAGAGTTAATTCTTTTTACAATAGATATTTATCACTTTCATAACAAAAATTATTTTTTATTTAGAAAATTAAAAAGCTAAAGTTTCTGTGAGCTGCAAACCAGAAGCTGAGGCTCATAGGCACAAATGCTTGCAATCAAGTCATCAGCACACTTGCGGTCCCCGCCGTGGCTCCAGCGCTGCGGTCAGTACCCGGGTAGGGGTGGGGGTATCAGAACAGCACGTCTCCCTGGAGACACCTGCCTCCAGGTGCCCAGCTGGGCAGACACTCCCTTAAACTGCCCTAATGAGATTAGCTCCGGAACAAATTACTTGCTGCTTTTGCCTTGTGGAGACACGGCCAACACTCACACACACGCGTGTGCATGCACGCTCACACACCACATGCACAAACACACACACACGACCCTCCTGACCTTCTCTGGGGGACAGTGAACTTGTCAGATTTCCATTTGCTCTGCAGGGGCCTCTCTCCCTGAGGCCCCTCGGGCTATGCGCCAAGCAGCACGTGCTCAGGGCCTCTCCCCCCACTCCCTGAAGAGCAGCATTGAGGGCGTGTGACAGGGGGCTTGTTCCCTGCACACTTCCAGGGGCCCCCATTCCCACTGTGGTGGGTGTGAGTGGTGCCCTGGAGTGTGCGGTGCCAGCCTCTACCTCTGCCCTTTCCTCAAGTCTTCAGGGCCATCCTAGAATGTCAGATCTGGAAGGTCCCTCAGAGACATCTCATCCAGGGCTTTCATCTCCATTCATCCAGGAGAATTCTGCTCCAAGTGGCCAGGCCTGGCCTTGGGTTTGTTGAGACATCACCTTGCAGAGAAAATCTCACCATCCCAAGTCCACCATCCTCGATGAAAGAACGAGGAGCTTGAGGCTTGGAGAGGAGGCACGTCTGCCAAGGACGCTCCTTAGGCAGAGCTAAGCGGCGTTTATAATTTGCAAAGGCCTCTCCTCCCCTATGTTGTCACATTTGACCTTCATGAGAGCTGATCAATGTCAGATGACACTGCATTTCACACATCGAAGACAGCGTTGACCGGGTGATGCATCATTGCTTTCATGTCACTCAGAAATAAAATGTTGGCAAGTAGATGTCAATGCAACAATGAGACCCCATCAGCTATGTGACCCACCAGATTCAACAGATACGAACAAGGTGCACCTTAGAGTCAGTGCGATTCAGTTCTTTCCATTTTACAGACTTTATTCTATGGAATCTGAAACTGACTCCGAGGTCTGGTCTGTTCACACACACACACAGCTGGCCAGAGGGAAAGCCTGGGATGCAACCTCAGCCCCTGGTGCCCGTCTCCAGTCTGGTCCAGGGCAAGGAGACGCGCTGCCCCAATCTCCCTTCAAGGATGATCTGCCGCCCAGTGTGGGATGTGGGGTCAGCAGAGAGCCCCCTCTTCTTTAACATGGTCCCCCAAGCTCACTGAAGAACAGACAGATAAATTGTATACTGTTAGTTGCTCAGTCATGTCTGACTCTGCAACCCCATTGACTGTAGCCCTCCTGTCTCCTCTGTCCATGGAATTCTCCAGGCCTGAATACTGGAGTAGGTAGCCATTCCCTTCTCAACCCAGGGATCTTCCCAACCCAGGGATCCAACCTGGGTGTCCTGCATTGCAGGCGGATTTTTATCATCTGAGCAACAGGGAAGCCCTAAATAACAGTTCAGGGCTCTGTGTCCTCATTCCTACTGTAAAGCAGTGGCCGGGGAATAACTGGGATGGAATAACTGGGATGTGCTGAAGTGAGTAATTTGAATAATTACATGCTCTGGCAAAACATGAAACCACAGGTGTTGGCAGGGCTGAGGCCTGAACATGAGTCCTTGGCTCAAGGAATTTCAATGGCTTCCTCGTTTCCACTAAATGCTGGCGT
Source organism: Nanger dama (assembly GCA_917880005.1). NCBI lineage: Eukaryota > Metazoa > Chordata > Mammalia > Artiodactyla > Bovidae > Nanger > Nanger dama. Next base: position 7,236,181 of record CAKJTW010000042.1, read on the forward strand.
GTCCTCTGAGGTCCCTTCACAAGAAGAAAGGATGGATAAACTATGATTCTTCTAACAGAAGTCTTTTAAACCTGAATTATCTGGAATATCTACCCTGCTTTCCCTTTCTTAGTCTATGCTGCTCTCATGAAGCCTTGGACATGAATTCACTTTTGCATTTAAACCTTCTGTTGTTTTCTTCTGCCTCTTGGAAAGAAAGCAAAGTAGGGGACATTTAATATTCTGTTTCCACTCTCTGGCTCCACGATATTAATTTGACTACACAGGATCTTTAACGCTTCACCATCACAAAGACTCAATTTCATACATGAATGAGTCAATGTCAAACGGGGAGGAGGAGGGGAGGGGTGTGCCATGTTTTCTTGTCTCCTCTTAAATGGTTTCTTATTTCATATTGATACAGATCAGGGACCGTGGATTATGCTGACAAGCTCATAAATTATCTGCTACTCACCAACAATACCAAGGTCCTGTTTTCTTGATGGAGTAGTTGATTGCAGAGGATGTCCATGAACTTGAAATTGTTTCAGTTGTTGTTTACCCAACAGGGACCTTGAACTTGAGACCTTCCTACCCCACACGGAGGTACAGATGACACACATGGTGGGAAGATTGTCAAAGGACATAAGTTAGAGCAATTAGAGTGAGATGGAGAAAGGGAAGAATGCATCACTAATTGGGGCATCATTACAGAGCATCTGAGAAGCTGAGCGAGATACAGTGTCAACATCAAAGCCCCAGAAGTGATGGGCAGAAGGGACCACGTTTTGGGCCAGAGGTCATTAACACGGGCAATTGACAGGCTTAATGACTCTGGGGGAGGCAAAACCACTCCGACAAGTGACAAGATGTTAAAGTGGGCATTTTACTATTTTTCAGAAGCTGTAATTTTCAGATGATGACTTCAGGGGATCCTTTGAGGAGGATAATTGATTACCTGACAAAGAGCTTGTAGCATTTCCTCTCACAATAGAAGAGAGACAAGCAGACAGCACAGCTCTCTCAGGCCGACTAGGAGCATTTTTCAGAGAAAACACTGCAAAGTTTATAACAATGAGAGCCAGAAGAAACACAAATACATCTCGCCTTCTTGACAAATAAGATTTAATTAAGAGACTCTTCATGCTCAAAAACAAAGTCGTGCCTAAGCCGTGGTGGGGAAGGCAACAGGCGGAGGGGGAGGGCCTCACTGGCGAGCAGCCCTGCGTCGGCCCCTTAATTATCTATAAATGTCCCCGTGATGGAATTCCACTGCTTCCCCTCCTTTTAGCTAGTTCTTTTTTTTTTTTTTTACTGCAAATACTACTTGTGTTAATTAATGAAATAGGTAATTCGGCCCACAATAAGCACAGATGAGACAGACAGGCAGGGGTTTATCCCCTCAAGGAATTGTCATAACTTCACACTTTTGTTGCTGTTCAGTTGCTAAGTCGTGTCTGACTCTTTGTGACCCCATGGACTGCAGGGATGTGAACCGTGGGCACCGAAGGTATTTGCACAAAGATCACCTGTGTCTCCCGGGTCCCCGTGTAAACCTGCAGCCCTGGTGGGATCTGACCTTCTCAGCCAGCCGGTGCTCACCAGCCGACACTCTCAAAGCCAGGGGCTTCCATCCTGACCCTTCACTGGTCCCTCCATGGCCCCCGTGACTACAGATGGTCCTGAGGCTTCTCCTCAAACCCAGCATCAGGCTGGTGGGTCCAGACAAGTCCTGTTGCAGACTGACTCTCAGACCCCTGCTGGCCATGCCAGAGGTTCCTGCTGCTATCTCCTGACCTTCTCTCCAGCTTTCTCCTGAGATGTGACCAAGGCCCTACAACTGAGCTCTGCCATCCCACCCAGGTTCTGAACTATGAACCAGGCTGTGACGGGGAATCAGATGGAAAAGAACAGCCCTAGACAAGGAGAACTTCCTGTTATAACTGGAAACATCCAAAGGGCAAATCTGACCCCAGTCATCATAGCCCTGCTTCAAACCTTCCAGAGGCTTCCACAGCCCTTAGGTTGGAGCCCTGACTCCCCAGGTCCCTGCCCCTTGCCAGTCTCGCCTCCCCCTCTGTGTGCTCTTGGTCCTGGCCTTGGACATACCAGGTTCCCAGCACCTCAGGGCCTTTGCACATGCTATCCACTCCCAGCTCCTGGAATGTTCCCCTCCCCACCCGAGTTCCTCACCTAGTCACGGGCAGCTCCCCTGTCCTGTCTCAGATGAAACACCACCTCCTTGGGGGATTCTTCTGTGTCTCTCATCATCCCCACAACTTGGCCCAGGGCCTAGATCAGGCCCCCAAAGCCGCTCTCATAACACCATGGTGTCTTTCCTTCCCAGTAAAGACCACATACATGACATGAGGTCTTTATTATCCCAGGATGATCCAAACAGATTTTTTTAAAAGGTCGTATTTGAGGCAAATCCAATTAAACTGGGTACCGAAGCTTTACAGCAAAATTTTTGTGATTTAAGAAATGTGTACCTGGGATTTACTTTTGGCCAAGTGCTGTTCTCAAGACCCTACACACATTCTTCAAGATTTATTTCTTTATTTTTTACTTTTAAATTGGGGGATAATTGCTTTACAAGGTTGTGTTGGTTTCTGCCATACAGCAGCTCAAATCAGTCATAATTATACATGTATGTATGTGTGTGTGTGTATATATATATATCTCCCCTCCCTCTTGAGCCTCCTTCCTCCCCACTCCCATCCCTTCCCTCTAGGTCCTATTAAATCACTTGATCCTCTCTACCATGGATACTTGTACTATTATCCCCATTTTACAGGTAAGGACATGGAGGCATGGGAAGGCTGCCCAGCTTGTAATTGGCAGTGTCAGAGTTCCTGCTCTCAACCACCTCTTCTGATCTAAAGGCTTTGTCTAGAAAAAAAAAAAAAGAAAGAAAGAAAATGCATTTGATAAAAAGTAACTTTTTACCTCGTATTTAACAACTTTTAGGTGATAGTGGCAAGGGTGCCCTAATTCTTAGTATAATCAAAGGATGAATCAAGCACTATTTTTGTGCATAATTTTTCTGATAAGATTGTAGCACAGTCAACATCCTTCCTCCAGGCTTGACTTTTGCAGCCTGATCAAAGGAGCCTCATTTTCAAAAAGCCTCAAGGGCTTCTGGAGCTTCCCTGGGGCCTCTCCTAACCCTCTCACAGCCCTCATTCTCTCTTGGAGATCCTGCCTCATCCTGGTCCCAGCTGGTTCCTCTTCTTCAGTGTTACTTGGTCTGAATCACCCGGATCCTCATTGTCTGTGACTTTGTGGGTAATTCACTCAAGGAACACAGCTTGTTGTGCAGCAAGACGTGCACGCTCAGCCACAGTCCCACGCTGCCCCCACTCTACCTCTGCCGTGAGACCCCTAATGGAGACCCACCTGATCCCTCACACCCAGGGATGAGCAGAAGACAGACAGCTCTGAGAGCCAACCCTCAGGAATTTTACTAACTGGTAGCTTGGAATCAGCCATGATGAGAGAATAGACACCATGGAAATCATCAAATAAGCTTTTTTTTTTCCCCTAAAGGACCAGTTACTGACACATCATTGCAGTCACATTTCATGTACATCCCCAACTTTTGGGTGGCAATCCCTGTTATCACATTTGTTCCCCACCTTGTAGGGGCTCCCATGCACAGATCCTAGCTTCTTTCTTTCACCCACTCCACTACAAGGGGATCGTGAACCCTGAAACCACTGAGCTAAGTAAGACCATTTCTGCTCCTCTCCTCAGCCTCCCTCTATCCACTAACAGCACCTTTGGTCTTGTTATAGAGCAAAATTCTTTTTTGTACATGTTTTGGTCACATCATGTGGCATGTAGGATCTTAGTTCTCGGACCAGGGATTGAACATGTGCCCCCCTACAATGGAAGTGGGGATTCCCAACCTCTGGACCACGGGGGGTCGGCCCCAGAATTTCATTCCTTACTAATGTGCCTTGCAGGCTCACTACGTGCCAGGAGCTGTCCTGGGTGCTGAAATGATGTGCCTTGGGAGCAGTCAGACACTGGGCGGTCCCAAGATCTCAGGCCTCTGACTCTAGCTGAACCTGCCAGACAACGGAAGGTGTTCCCGTTTGTAATAGACGGGCCTATCCTTTGTGGGCCAAACACACACGGCAAGAAGACAAGAGTTCAGCTCCCTGGACAGCTCACCACACCTTGAGGCCCCACTGCTTCTGGCCCCCTCTGCGGCCAGGGGTCAGTTAGTCCCCCAGTCCAGGACTGCAGTGGGGTGGGGAGGGGAGGATAGGAGCCCCTCAGGATGACATGACCTCGGAAAGGATTTAAAAACACAGTCAGATGCACCACCTTGTGAGGCTTCGACTGCCAGCAAACTGGTTCTGCCTGGCCTGTCTGTTTCACACGCGTGTCTGTCTGTCTCCCAGACAGTTGCCATCTGGATCCCAAGAGACGCCAGACCCCAAGAGGTGTGCACAGGGCGGTGAAATCTACCATGTCTGTTTGAACTTTTGATCAAGAGCCTCCTTGTTCTCCTTTCCCCAATTTTTCATGTCACATCTGACAGAACTTAGGACCTGAATGAATGTTTTCCTGAAAGAATGACAGAAACTTTGGTTTGGGAAAGTGCTACTGGCTCTTGACCTTGGAGTGAGAATCACCTTCAGTGATCAAGATGTCTTCCATTTTAATTCTCTCGTCAAGGACATTTTTTCTCTCTGAGCTGTTGACACGGTCCCTCTCTCACGTTCTTTGTCGGTGTGAGAAGCACACAGAGAATTGCCTGAACATGAGAGTCATTCCCGGAGCTGCCATAATTAGCTAGTTTGCTTCTGTCTCTCCTGGAGCGGAAGCAGAGAGTGTCTTCAGAGGATGCTGATAATGCCAGCAAGTGTGCTCTTTCCTCCCACTCTGCAGGTGGCCTGGAACAAGGGCGGCATGGGGGAGGGAGGAAACACCCCCACATTCACCCCAAATTAAATATCCTAATTCTCACGTACCAGCCACCACATTGCAACACAGCAGAAGGGGGAAAGCTGTGTGCACCCTAACAGTCTTAGGAGCTTTTCAAATGGAGGGAGAAACCCTTTAGTTTTCCTGGACTTGCCCTCTAGGCCTGAGGTCTAGCCTAGATGAGAGGCCCAGGTGTCTTTACTAATGCTTTAGTCCCTAAAGGACAGTGCCCTTCCTGCTACAAAGCTTTCTTTAAAAAACAATAATCCTCCATGGTCAGGATTTTAGAAATCTCTATGTTCATAGAAATTTTGGCCGTCCTTTCCTCCCCCCGACCCCCCTTTTTTTAAAATTACTTATATAGTTTCATAGAAAGAACACATCTGAGCAGCATTCTACTGGTGGTGGCAATTAAACAATACTCATAAAACATAACTGTTCTTGCTGCTAAGTCACTTCAGTCGTGTCCAACTCTGTGCGACCCCAGAGATGGCAGCCCACCAGGCTCCCCCATCCCTGGGATTCTCCAGGCAAGAACACTGGAGTGGGTTGCCGTTTCCTTCTCCAATGCATGAAAGTGAAAAGTGAAAGTGAAGTTGCTCAGTCGTGTCTGACTCTTGGGGACCACATGGACTGTAGCCCACTGGGCTCCTCCATCGATGGGATTTTCCAGGCAAGAGTACCAGAGTGGGGTGTCATTGCCTTCTCCGAACTGTTCTTGAGTAACTAATAATTATCAAAGATTATAATTGCTCAATATCGAGAAGCATAGAACAAAATACAGTTCAGTTCAGTCACTCAGTCATGTCCGACTCTTTGCTACCCCATGAACTGTAGCACACCAGGCCTTCCTGTCCATCATCAACTCCCGGAGTCTACCCAAACTCATGTCCATTGAGTCAGTGATGCCATCCAACCATCTCATCCTCTGTCATCCCCTTCTCCTCCTGCCCTCAATCTTTCCCAGCATCAGGGTCTTTTCAAATGAGTCAGCTCTTCGCATCAGGTGGCCACAGTATTGGAGTTTCAGCTTCAACATCAGTCCTTCCAATGAACACCCAGGACTGATCTTCTTTAGGATGGACTGGCTGGCTCTCCTAGCCGTCCTGGAGGACAATCGCTCTACGATATTGTGTTGGGCCTCTGCCACACATCAACACAAATCAGCCACAGGTACACATATGTCCCCTCCCTCCCGAAGCCCCCTCCCAACTCCCACCCTCTCCCACTTCTCTAGGCTGCCACAGAACACTGGGTTGAGCTCCCCTTGTCACACAGCAAATCCTCGCTTGCTCGCATTTTACATACAGTAACGGATCTGTTTCCATGCTCTTCTCTCAATTCACCCACTGTTTCCCTCCCCGCTGTGCTCACAAACCTGTTCTCTGTGTCTGCATCTCCATCGCTGCTCTGCAAATAGGTTCATCAGTGCCATCTTTGTAGATTCCATACGCCTGTATTAATAGACAATATTTGTCTTTCTCTTTCTGACTTCCTTCACTTTTTATAATGGGCTCTAGGTTGATCGACCTCATTGGGATTGGCTTGAATGCATTCATTTTTATAGCTGAGTCATATTCCGTTGTATATATATATATATACTGGCCCTCTCGTGACTAATTGGTTTAATCTTATTTCTTTACTGGACATCATTATCTGAGATAAACAGTTTTTATTTTAAGGCCAAAGGACAGGTTTTTACTTCTCTAAGCCTCAATTTTTGTCTTTTAAAGGTTGTTATTAGAAACAGATGAATAATGTAGAAGAAAGAATCTAACGCAGTGCCTGCCCCAGATCAATAAATTCTTGTCTTCCATCTTTCCTGCCTTTCTTCCATCCCTCCATCCTTCCTTTTCACATTGCTTCATTCTCTTCCTCTTTTTCTTATCCTTCTTCTGAATGACAGGGGAACGATTGCTCTCCAAACCTGTCTAGATGTATCCTTTGGTTGGTGAAAGCAAATGGTGTGTGATTCCTCATGTCACACAGAGGCAGCTGTGATCGGAGCTATTTTTACAGGGCAGGCAGAGGGCTTGTCCCCAGCCACAGTGCCTGTTCTCTGTCTGATTTTTATTTTTACTTCCCCCAACTTATTATTTTGAAAGATCGCAAAGCTTCAGAAAAGTGTAAAGAATAACGCAGTGAACACCCGCATATCACCCTCTCCCTCACCGCAGCCACCAGCTGGTGACACTGTGCTGTGCTTGCTTCAGTCTCTGTGTATTATTTGTGTGTCCGGATTTTTTTTCCCTTTTTTTTTAACCTAAATCATTTGAGAGTGTGGTACAAACATGATACTCAATGCCTAAACACTCCTGTGTATATATGTCATTTAATAAAATAATCTCCTGCACAGTGTCCATTCATTTTAACTCTCATGATAGTTAATGTTGGGGACTTCCTGGTGATCATCCAGTGGCTGGGACCTCACTTTCCAGTGCCTGGGGTGTGGGGTCAATCCCTGGTTAGGGAGCTGAGATCCCACATGCCTTGTAGCCAAAAAATGCAAACATGAAGCAGAAGCAATATTATAACAAACTCAACAGACTTGAAAAATGATCCACATTTTCTAAAAAATCTTTTTAAAAATAGTTAACATTGATGCAGAAATATAGTTAAATAGAGAGTTCAATTTTAGAGCACCCCCCACTTTTAATGCTGTAGTTCTATAAATGACTGTGGACTGCCTTTGGTTGTCTGGACTCATCTCCTAGGACAATGAACTCTTCTTTCTTGTCATTCATGATTTTGATTTTTTTTTTTTTTTTTTAAGATTTTGTCTTGTACCAGAAAGCTAGGAATTACTCGAAGGGTGAGGGGGATAAATCAAGGAAACAGACACTGGAATAAAGGAGTTCCTGAAACAGCACATAAAACATTGACCAGCTTAAACCAGTTTTGCCTCCTTAAGTAGGCTGATTGATTAACACAGCTGAGACTTATTTTACAGAGACAGCACTAAGCAGTTGCAAGACGGGAACCCGTGTCTCCAGGATAACCCTGGAACCAGGAATCTTCAGTCTACGAAACTCAAAGAACAGAAATGCTGCCGCCTGAGCCCTTTATGGAGTAAGAAGCCCTTGAGTAAGAAAAGTCTGGCTTCCAGCAGCACGCATGCTCAGTTGCTAAGTCAACGCTCTGCAGCCCCACGGACTGTAGCCCTGCAGGCTCCTCTGACCGTGGGATTTCCCAGGCAAGAATACTGGAGTGGGTTGCCGTTCCCTTCTCCAGGGGATCTTCCTGACCCAGGGCTCGAACCCGCATCTCCTGCACTGGCAGGTGGATTCTTCATCACTAAGCCGCCACCAGGGAAGCCCCTCCAGCAGCATGAATAGCTTACATAGATTGATTCAAGACTAGCCACTCAGCTTTTGAAATTCCCCCAACCCCTCACATTTCACCCTGAATCCTGGATCGCAGAAACATTTGAGAGCCTTGCTTTCTGTTTCCTTGCTGGTCAATCTCACACAAAAACTTTTTCTTTTCCCAAGAGCTGGTGCCATGGTATTGGCTTTTACATGTGTTGGGCAGCAGGCCCTCGCTTGGCAAGAGTTTCGGCAATGTTTGGCAGGTCTCGTGACCACCCACCCAAGCATGTAGCCCTCAGCAGAGCGTGAGCCCCTGTTGCCTCCCCTGAGTGGCCAAATAGACTGAATTTGTCTAGAGCGTTGGCTGCTGGGTTCTTGCTGCCCCGACCTCCATGGTGCTCTAGGCTCCTTGGGGCTACTGTCACTTTTGAGAGAAGAAACAGCTCCTGGATCAGACATCTTTTGGGTGAGTAACCATGTTAAAATGCTCCTGTATCTAAGTTACTTAATAATCTCATCAGTAATGTGGGCTAGAGACCCACTTTGGGGAGATTTTGGTCGAGTTAGAGGCCAAAACTTTGGGTTGGACTCCCAACACTAGGATCATGGCTTAGTAGGTTCACTCCAAGAAAGACCAAGAAAGAAGCTAAAAGGTTTAGCTGCTGAGATATTCAAACTCTGGATTAGCAACCAAGACCTTTGGGTTTCTTGTCTAGGTTATCTATGTTTGATCATTTTATTTGTTAGGAGTTGGCTAATTATACTGGAGAAGGAAATGGCAACCCACTCCAGTACATTGCCTGGAAAATCCCATGGACGGAGGAGCCCGGTAGGCTATAGTCCATGGTGTCACAAAGAGTCGGATATGACTGAGCAAATAGCTAACTATTGGATATTAGAAGCCAAAACCTTATTGAATCCACTTTGGGTCATTTTGTTCTAGTCATCCCGAGAAGAAAACGTTCCAAACTGGGGAATGTCAACTGTACACCTGCTACTTTAACATGAAGGGGAAAAAGGAAGGCACAATCTGTTTGCAGGACATATATTCAGTTCAGTTCAGTCGCTCAGTCGTGTCCAACTCCCTGCAATCCCATGGACTGCAGCATGCCAGGCCTCCCTGTCCATCACCAACTCCCGGAGCTTACTCAAACTCATGTCCATCGAGTCGGTGATGCCATCCAACCATCACATCCTCTGTCACCCCCCTTCTCCTTCCGCCTTCAATCTTTCCCAGCATCAGGGTCTTTCCCAATGAGTCAGTTCTTCACATCAGGTGGCCAAAGTATTGAAGTTTCACCTTTAATATCAGTCCTTCCAATGAAAATTCAGGACTGATTTCCTTTAGGATAGACTGGTTGGATCTCCTTGCTGTTCAAGGGACTCTCAAGAGTCTTCTCTAATACCATTGTTCAAAAGTATCAGTTCTTCAGTGCTCAGCTTTCTTCATAGTCCAACTCTCACATCCATACATGACTACTGGAAAAATCATAGCTTTGACTAGATGGACTTTGGTTGTCAAAGTAATGTCTCTGCTTTTTAATATACTGTTTATGTTGGTCATAGCTTTTGTTCCAAGGAGCAAGCTTCTTTTAATTTCATGGCTACAGTCACCATCTGCAGTGATTTTGGAGCCCCCAAAAATAGTCTACCACTGTTTCCATTGTTTTTCCATCTATTTGCCATGAAGTAATGGGACCAGATGGCATGATCTTCGTTTTCTGAATGTTGAGCTTAAGCCAGATTTTCACTCTCCTCTTTCACTTTCATCAAGAGGCTCCTTAGTTCTTCACTTTCTGCCATAAGGGTGGTGTCATCTGCATATCTGAGGTTATTGATGTTTCTCCTGGCAGTCTTGATTCCAGCTTGTGCTTCTTCCAGCCCAGCATTTTTCATGATGTACTCTGCATAGAAGTTAAATAAGCAGGGTGACAATATACAGACTTGATGTACTACTTTCCCGATTTGGAACCAGTCTGTTGTTCTATGTCCAGTTCTAACTGTTGCTTCCTGACCTGCATACAGATTTTTCAAGAAGCAGGTCAGGTGGTCTGGTATTCCCATCTCTTTCAGAATTTTCCACAGTTTGTTGTGATCCACATCAGTCAAAGGCTTTGGCATAGTCAATAAAGCAGAAGTAGATGTTTTTCTGGAACTCTCTTGCTTTTTTCGATGATCCAACAAATGTTGGTAATTTGATATCTGATTCCTCTACCTTTTCTAAACCTAGCTTGAACATCTGGAAGTTCATAGTTCATGTACTGTTGAAGCCTGGCTTGGAGAATTTTGAGCATTTCTTTACTAGCATGTGAGATGAGTGCAATTGTGCAGTAGTTTGAGCATTCTTTGGCATTGCCTTTCTTTGGCATTGGAATGAAAACTGACCTTTTCCAGTCCTGCAGCCACTGCTGAGTTTTCCAAATTTGCTGGCATATTGAGTGCAGCACTTTCATAGCATCATCTTTCAGGATTTGAAATAGCTCCCCTGGAATTCCATCACCTCCACTAGCTTTGTTCATAGAGATGCTTCCTAAGGTCCACTTACTTCACATTTCAGGATATATGGCTCTAGATGAGTGATCACACCATCATGATTATATTAATCATGTATATTAAGTTAACCTTAAAAATGCATTCTAATATAAAGTAGGTGTAGATAAATACTGTTTGATTCCACTTATAGGAAGTACCTAGAATAGTCAAATCACTGAGTCAGAAGTATGTTGGTAGATGCCAGGAGAGGGAGGGTGGGGAAGGGAAATGGAGCTCAGTGTTTAATGAGGACAGAGTTTCAGTTGAGGAGAGTGAAAAATTCAGGAGATGGATATGATGAGGGTTGCACAATGATGTGGTACTTAGTGTCCCTCACTGTATAGTTAAATCCGATTAAAACAGCATGTGTTATACTGTGTGACTTCTACCATGATAAAAAAAATTAATAAATAAATAGGAAATATGAGGACTAGAATCAGTGAAATGGGAGATGGGAAAAATTCTCTATTTCCAAATGGGTGGTCAGCACAGATTGAAAAGCACAGCTGTGTGTCTTTAGAGTGATTTAACAAAAGCAGAGATTAAAGAGAAACAAGACCGGTGGGGCAATGTTATTAGATGAATAGGTACTTAAGGAAGGATGAGAGTAAGGCAGTAACAAGACATCTATGTAAAGAAATTTCATATATTAGCTTACAGTTTAAATAAGAAATATGGTAGTCAATATTTGGGCAACTTTAAAACAAAGTAAGAAGTCTTCCAAAACACAAACAGAACTTGGTAAGAATTTTAGTGGATTTTTGAAAATAGCCCTTAAATGTTCAATACCACTAGAAAGTGGCCTGAGAAGGTTGAAGTATGTTGAGGATGGAGATGATGTTTCTAAAGAAGTTAACATGTAAGAATCATTTGGATATAGAACTCTATCAGCAAACCTGTGCTTCATTCTGTCTATGCCTGTCCGGTTCTAGCTATATGCTTTTATAAGTCTCAACATATTATGTTCTTGGTGTTTTCTATGACTTCCTGCTGTATCTGGTGTAGCGGAGCTATGAAAAAGAAAATGGTTCTTTTGTAACACTGCCCAGTCCCAATATCAGTGGAAGCTGGGGTGAATGTGGCCTGAAAATGGGTCTTGGAGTTATAATACTATTTTCCAACTAAATTTCTTTTGCAAAAGAGGAGAAAAGGGACAGAATCATCTTTACCTCCATTTCTAGCAGGAGAAGAGCCTTTACACAATAGGACACATTTTTATTTTTCCCTTACTGAGAAGTTTAACCCTCTTCTATATGAGCCAAACTGGCAGGAGTTAGCATTCAGCTGCTTTCAAGTGTGCATCTATAGATTAAAGTCATAAAAAAAAAGAACAAAATTGGGTCATTTGTAGAAATGTGGATGGAGTAAGAGTCTGATATACAGAGTGAAATAAGTCAGAAAGAAAAAAACAAATGTATATAAAGGCATGTGTGTGTAACATAGAAAAATCTAGAAAAATGGTACAGATGAACCTAGCTGCAGGGCTGGAAAGGTCCACAGACATATGGAGGTGGGGGGGTGGGGAGGGGGGGGGGATGAATTGGGAGACTGGGATTGACATACACCCACTACCATGTGTGACATAGCTAGTGAGAGACAGCTGTACAGCCCAGGGAGCTCAGCTCGGTGCTCTGGGCTGATGTAGAGGGTAGGAGGGAGGCTCAGGCGGGAGGGGATGCGTGTATATGTACAGGTATATATATGTATGTGTATAACGGATTCCCTTCACTGTACAGCAGAAACTAACACGACGTCGTAAAGCAATTATAAGTGTGCTCAGTTGCTTCAGTCATGTTCAACTCTTTGGAACCCCATGGACTGTAGCCCACCAGGCTTCTCTGTCCACAGGGATTCTCCAGGCAGGAATGCTGGAATGGGTTGCCATGCCCTCCTCCAGGGAATCTTCTCAACCCAGGGATCGAACCCCCTGTCTCTTACGTCTCCTGCATTGGCAGGCGGTTCTTTACTACTAGCACCTCCTGGGAAGCCCTTAACGCAATTATGTTGCTGCTAAGTCACTTCAGTCGTCTCCGACTCTGTGTGACGCCATGCTCCACCGTCCCTGGGATTCTCCAGGCAAGAACACTGGAGTGGGTTGCCATTTGAAAAGTGAAAGTGAAGTTGCTCAGTCGTGTCCAACTCTTTAGCGACCCCATGGACTGCAGCCTATCAGGCTCCTCCGTCCATGGGATTCTCCAGGCAAGAGTACTGGAGTGGGGGTGCCATTGTACTCCAATTTAAAAAAACAAACAGTAAAGTTTGCCCAGAAGGACAAACATTGGTGGTGAAGGCCATGGCGTCTAAGGAGGTTCTACCTGAAAACTGCCCAGACGTCTAGATCAGCTCGTCTGTGGTCTCTGCTGGGAAGGGCACATGTTACAGTCCTCTACCAGGAAGGGTAAAGCCCAACTTGCTCCAAAAGGAAGTGAGGGCTTGGGTATTTCAACCTGTATACTCTTGAATTCCTCTCTCAAGCTCGACTGAGTCTGAGAGTCCTCACTTCGTTTTTTTTAAAGGTGATACAGCCATTTCTTCCACCCTTCTCTCAGGGTAAATTTTCCAAGATGGTGAGTGAGACGGTCCTGACTCAGTCTCCTCTGCAATAGGCAAGCCTGCCCTCAGCACGTGGGGTAGACTACGGGGCACTTCAGACCACACTGGCTACAGTCTTGGAACTGCTGGGACAGATCTGTTGGCAGCTGGATAGCATATGTGACTTTCAGGCCTCGGGTCTCGACAAGTATCACTAATGGAAAGCATCTCCATGAATCTTTAAACCCATGCTGGTCTTCTTGGAGACTTTCCCTTCTCCTGGGGCTTCTCCAGGGAATTCTTACAGCCAAGTCATGAATGAATAGTCGCCACTACATCTGCTTGCTTCTTTCCAGACACATAACTAGGAGATGGAATTGGTTCCCAAATTCTCAGGTTCTTGCTCTCTCATGCCTGTTGCAGCTCTTTGACCCTCTGCATTTGGCGAAGTGAGGGAAGGCCATTTTCTAGAGACTTGCAATCCATCAACTGTTATCAGCCCTTGGGTTTGAAACCTGGGATACAGACTAAACCTTTTACCTCGGAGTTGCTTGCTCATGTTTTCTCCAAACCTTCATTCCCGGAGGTGGCCATCTAACCCCTTGGAATCTCTTAGGAGAGCACTTGAGGGAGGAAGCCTGGGGTGCTTCCTCTAAGGGAACAAAGTGTGCTCTGAGCCACAGATCGCCAAGCCCTGGGTCTTCCCTTCATCTCTCATGAACCGAAGGGTTTGACAGGGGACACCAGCATGGCTGCATCCTGCTGACAGCGAGTTTCTGGCAAGTCTGCTGGTTACTGTCAGGCCCAAGCCATGCAGGCTGGGCAGGGGCAGCAGGCATGGCCAAAGGCAGCTTTGAGGCTCCCTCCCTGGTTTTGCTGGCCAGGAAGTAAACCATCACGAGCATTACAATTTAGGATACCCAGTCAGCCAACTGCAAAGCTCAGACCCCACTAAGGGTGTGTTTCCCTTTGAGGATAGACGTCCAGATGGAGCCCTCCTGGCTGTCCCACAGTCAGCCTTGCCTTGCACTGAGGTTATCCCTTTTCTTTAGATCAAGAGAAGCCAGATGCAAGAAGTAGGCTTACAACATTGACCTCAACTTGCATAAGTTATCCTGTATGTTTTCCAGCAGCAAAATGAAACTGAGTCTTTATCAGAATAAGAATTTGTTGAAGAGGGGAGGAGGAGAAGGGGTGGACTGGGAGTTTGGGAATTTGGTAGATGCAAGCTATTACTTTAGAATGGATAAACAATGAAGTCCTCCTGTATAGCACAGGGAACTATATCCGATCTCTTGGAATAAACCATAATGGAAAAGAATGTATATGTGTGTATAACTGAGTCACTTTGCAGTCCAGCAGAAATGAGCACAACATTGTAAATCAACTATATTTCAGTTTAAAAATTTTATCGCTTAAAAATATTTGCAGAAGACATGTAAAATGATGGTTCCAAGGGAAGACCCTCAGAAAAGGCCTGTCTTGCCTGACTCAGAGCCTAATGATCTCAACTCATTATATCTGGCTCCTCCAGCACCCTCCCAAGGTTCCCTCCATATGGAGGGACAATCCCTGCCAGTGAGGCTGAGGCTTCTGACAGCCCTGCCAGGGCCACAGGGCCAGCCCTAGCCCTGAGCCCTTCCCTACCAGACCGTCAGGAGGGATCTGTCTCCCCTCCTCAAACTGACCAGGGTGCTCAGGTCCACCCAGGAGGTCCTCTGTCTCAAGCAGGGCAGTATCTGCTGAGACGAAAGCCTGCAGGTCTGGATGGTCAAGGTCGACCCAGGGGGTTGTATATGTGCACTCCTCCCTCTGCCTTGGAATCTACACAACTGGAAAAAGAGTGTTTGAAGCACAGCTTCCTAAATATGCCTGAATGCCCTCTTCTCTTGTTGGGGTGAGATCTCACAAAATTAAATGGCTTTCTCACCAGAGAAAAATAGACATTAAAGCACTCCCAGATCAACCCTACGATAATCAACCCTAAGCTGCACTATTACAGCTAGGGACGAGCCTCAACCACAAGTCCCTGAACTTCTAGGAAAGGTAAGTGCGACATCCATAAAGAACCAAGACAGCTAATTGACCAAATAGTGATAAAACTCCATCCAAGCACCAAAGCTACAAATTTAAAGCAATAGCCTTTAAAGAGGCATCTGAAGAGAGGTATACAGCCTCTGATAACCACATTTCTTAAATCCCAATTAATCCAACTTCGTCAATCCCCATGTAACATTCCAGTTCTGCCAGTACAAAATCCCAGAATGGAGATAACCATTGTACACAGGATTTGAGTACATTCATGGGAAATAGATGGGGAAACAGTGGAAACAGTGTCAGACTTTATTATTTTGGGCTCCAAAATCACTGCAGATGGTGACTGCAGCCATGAAATTAAAAGACGCTTACTCCTTGGAAGAAAAGTTATGACCAACCTAGATAGGATACTCAAAAGCAGAGACATTACTTTGCCGACTAAGGTCCGTCTAGTCAAGGCTATGGTTTTCCCAGTGGTCATGTATGGATGTGAGAGTTGGACTGTGAAGAAGGCTGAGCACTGAAGAATTGATGCTTTTGAACTGTGGTGTTGGAGAAGACTCTTGAGAGTCCCTTGGACTGCAAGGAGATCCAACCAGTCCGTTCTGAAGGAGATCAGCCCTGGGATTTCTTTGGAAGGAATGATGCTGAAGCTGAAACTCCAGTACTTTGGCCACCTCATGCAAAGAGTTGACTCATTGGAAAAGACTCTGATGCTGGGAGGGGTTGGGAGCAGGAGGAAAAGGGGATGACAGAGGATGAGATGGCTGGATGGCATCACCAACTCGATGGACGTGAGTCTGAGTGAACTCCGGGAGTTGGTGATAGACAGGGAGGCCTGGTGTGCTGCAATTCATGGGGTCGAAAAGATTCAGACCTGACTGAGCGACTGAACTGAACTGAACCAAACCAATTGTAGAATATATAAACCCAGTGGTAGCAAATCTTTATTCTTCACTTAAAACTTTATTTGGAAACATTTTCTGATTTATACTTCTGGACTTAGAAGATACCTTATACTGTAAATCTTTAAGTCCTGAGTCTCAAGAACTATTTGCCTTTTAAAGGAATGATTCAGAGACTAGTATAAAACCATCTCTTTGAATGGTACTCCCACAAGGATTTAAGAATGCCTCCACCATATTTAGGGAAATCATTCAGTTCAGTTCAGTTCAGTTCAGTTCAGTTCAGTCGCTCAGTCATGTCCGACTCTTTGCTACCCCATGGACTGCAGCACGCCAGGCTTCCCTGTCCTTCACCAACTCCCGGAGCTTGCTCAAATGCATGTCGATAGAGTTGGTGATACCATCCAACCATTTCATCCTCTGTCATCCCCTTCTCCTCTTGCCTTCAATCTTTCCCAGCATCAGGGTCTTTTCAAACGAGTCAGTTCTTCACATCAGGTGGCCAAAGTATTGGAGTTTCAGCTTTAATATCAGTCCTTCCAATGAATATTTAGGACTTAGTTGGATCTCCTTGCAGTCCAAGGGACTCTCAAGAGTCTTCTCCATCACCACAGTTCAAAAGCATCAATTCTTAGGTCCTCAGCTTTCTTCACAGTCTAACTCTCACACCCATACATGACTACTGGAAAAACCATAGCTTTGACTAGATGGACCTTAGTTGGCAAAGTAATGTCTCTGCTTTTGAATATGCTGTCTAGGTTGGTCATAGCTTTTCTTCCAAGGAGTAAGCGTCTTCTAATTTCATGGCTCCAGTCACCATCTGCAGTAATTTTGGAGCCCAAAAGATAAAGTCTGACACTGTTTTCACTGTTTCCTATCTGTTTGCCATGAAGTGATGGGACCAGATGCCATGATCTTAGTTTTCTGAATGTTGAGTTTAAAGGCAAGTTTTTCACTCTCCTCTTTCACTTTCATCAAGAGGCTCTTTAGTTCTTCACTTTCTGCCATAAGGGTGGTGTCATCTGCATATCTGAGATTATTGATACTTCTCCCAGCAGTCTTGATTCTAGCTTGTGCTTCATCCAGCCCAGCATTTCTCATATAAGTTAAATAAGCAAAGTGACATTATACAACCTTGACGTACTACTTTCCCGATTTGGAACCAGTTTGTTGTTCCATGTCCAGTTCTGTTGCTTTTGACCTGCATACAGATTTCTCAGGAGGCAGGTCAGGTGATCTGGTATTCCCATCTCTTTCAGAATTTTCCACAATTTGTTGTGATCCACACAGTCAAAGGCTTTGGCATAGTCAATAAAGCAGAAGTAGGTGTTTTTCTGGAACTCTCTTGCTTTTTTGATGATCCAATGGATACTGGCAATTTAATCTCTGGTTCTTCTGCCTTTTCTAAAACCAGTTTGAACATCTGGAAGTTCATAGTTCATGTAATATTGAAGCCTGGCTTGTAGAATTTTGAGCATTACTTTGCTCACGTGTGAGATGGATGCAATTGTGCGGTAATTTGAGCATTCTTTGGCATTGCCTTTCTTTGGCATTGGAATGAAAACTGACCTTTTCTAGTCCTGTGGCCACTGCTGAGTTTTCCACATTTGCTGGCATAATGCGTACAACATTTTCAAAGCATCATCTTTTAGGATTTGAAATAACTCAACTGGAATTCCATCACCTCCACTAGCTTTGTTCACAGTGATGCTTCCTAAGGCCCACTTGACTTCACATTCCAGGATATCTGGCTCTAGATGAGTGATCACACCATCGTGGTTATCTGGGTCATGAAGATCTTTTTGTACAGTTCTTCTGTGTATTCTTGCCAGTTCTTAATATCTTCTGCTTCTGATAGGTCCATACAATTTCTGTTCTTTATTGTGCCCATCTTTGCATGAAATATTCCTTCGGTATCTCTAATTTTCTTGAAGAGATCTCTAGTCTTTCCTCTATTGTTTTCATCATTAGTCAAGGACTAAAAGGATCTCCAGTTAAATGAGGGCATCTTACTATGATAAACTAGTTGCTAGTAAAACTGAGGAAGTTCAAACCAAAATACAGTCCTCACTGAAGCTTCTGGCAGTCAGGGGTATAAAGTCTCCAAGGGAAAAAGCACAGAGTTTTCAACCAAATGTAAGATATCTAGGATTTGAGTTATCAAAAGGACAAACTTACTGCTAGATCAAAAGGAAGCATTAGCTAGGGCGACTGTATCAGAAGGCACTTCTGAGGATTCATAGGAATGACCAGGTCTTATTGTATTTGGATTTCTAACTTTGGACTCAAGGCTCTTAAAGTACCAAGTACTCAAACCTGACATCCCAATGACAGATGAAAGGACGTGATGAATCTCCCTGCCTGCAATAGACTGAGCAGAGCCTCCCTGTGCAAAAATCTTGGCCTTAATCTCTCAGAAAACAGTCACATTCACCCATCCTGTGGGACGTCCTACAGGCTCCTGTCTGACCTCACCTGGGCTGCCAACACACACTCCCTGCTCTGAGCTTCACTTCATGCCGGGCCCTGTGCTGGTGCTGGGGATGCAGAGATGAACCCGGGCCTTCTAGGATGGAGACGATGCTGAGGAGTCTGGGTCCTCAGGGTTTCCGGCATTTGGGTGACCATCAGATGACTTCTAGATGATTGCAATTTCTCCACCAAGAGGAAAAAAGAAAAGGACATAGATGTGCTGTTTTCTTCTCCGGATCAAACTAGGTGGGCTGGTTTCAGAATAATCTGTCACTAGAGAGGCACACTCAGGAGCAATCTGTGGGCTCTTGGTCATTCTATCAGGCGAGACAGCCAGGGTAATTGGACCATTACCATCAGGGCCGCCATCAGCATCTGCGGCTGTGACAGCATCAAAGGGCCTCCGCCACGCACCTGCTGGAACAGGAGCTTTTATCCATGGGGCAGAGTCGCTCTGCAGCGGCGCTGCTGCTGAGAAAGCAGACCGAGCCACGAACGGCAGCAGCTTCAGAACCAGCCAAGAAAGCAATGGGAAGAAGGTCTGCAGGATGGCGAAGTCAGATCATTCAGCCTAGAACTGGGGACTTCTAAGGATTCTAAATTTGGCCCTTGGCAGCCAAAGAGGTAGCTCTCTAAGCCCTCACTCATTCATTCTGCATATGTTGGGAGGATCAACGATGTGCCAGGCACAACTGAGGTCCCTAAAGATGCTTCAGAAAAGAGAATAAAGACCCCAGCTTCAGGAGTGCATGAGATCCCAGAAAGAAATAGATGGTGAGTGACAGCCTGTGGCTGTGCGTGTCTGCTTGTTCCTCACCATCTCTTTATGCTGTTCCCTTTAGCTGGGATGCCCTTCCAGAACTTCTGCATGTCCAAATCCAATTCTCATTTCAAGGACCATTTAACCTGCTCTTCCCACCCCTGAGCTTTTCTGGTGGCTCAGATGGTAAAGTGTCTGCCTACAACGCGGGAGACCTGGGTTCAATCCCTGCATTGGGAAGATCTCCTGGAGAAGGAAATGGTAACCCACTCCAGTACTCTTGCCCGGAAAGTCCCATGGATGGAGGAGCCTATTAGGCTACAGTCCATGGCGTTGCAAAGAGTCAGACATGACTGAGTGACTTCACTTTCACTTCCACTTCCCCACACCTAGGAGCACCCCCGCCCCGCATTGCCATTTCTCAATGAGCTTCCCACCCAAACATAAAATCTCCCATTTCCCAAATACCCAGAGTATTCCCCCGCTATTTTTCTCTTCTGTTGTAGATTATAGTTGTTTCACGTAAAAGAGTCCTCATTGTCCAAATCTTTACAAACTGGGGCTCCCAGAGTTATCACAAAGTTGTATAGAGCAACAAAGCCCTCACAGTCTATAAAATGCCCAGTGAACTGACCACTTACAAAATCCCAGCTCTACCCCTGCCAATTCACACCAGCACGTCTCCCCTGTGTCACCCGCGGCCACGTCCTCCCAGACCAGTGTCCCTGAGGATGACACAGAAACATCTGCCTACATAACCTAAGTAAATGAGAACCAATTGCAAAGTGCAAAAGCAAATTTCACAAAGGCTACAGCCTTTCGTGAATTTCACGAGTGTTGCCGAGAACAGCTTGTAAAGCCATGGATGCATGACGACCGGGCAGTTACACCAGTTAACAATGGAGCCGCTGATGAGTACATGCAAAGGGAGCTATTTGTGTTATGAAAGAATTAAGAGTCCTTTGGGGAAATCAATGAGCCCTGAAGTATTTTCCAAAACTGAACATCCTTTGTTCCAACGGTCGTGAAATGTGATGTTCAGGAAGATTACTGCAGCCCCACCCCCACCAGATCAGTACCTCATTCACTGTTCTAAGTGTCAGCGGATGGTTGCAATCATAGCATCGATTTTGTTAAATGTACAAAACAATACTTTAAAACTTTTCACTTGACTTTTGACCTGCAAGTTTCAATCATACCCTTCTTCCCCTTCTTTATTTTGAACTTTGCTGTTCCTGTCTTCATCAAATTCACTTCAAGGGACTATTTTTCCTGGTTGACGGGGACCTCCTGTGTTTGTCTCACGTGGGTTTTGCTAAGTCACTTCAATCATGTCAGACTCTTTGTGACCCTATGAACTATAGTCCTCCAGGCTCCTCTGTCCATGGGGGATTCTCTAGGCAAAAATACTGAAATGGGTTGCCATGCCCGCCTCCAGGGGATCTTCCTGGCCCAGGGATCAAATCCGAGTCTCTTATGTCTCCTGCACTGGCAGACGGGTTCTTTATGACTAGCACCACCTGGGAAGTCCGTGCTTGTCTCATATTCGACCAAAAAAACAAAAAAAGAAAAGAAAACACAGAGGTACAATGGACATTGTTCTTCAACCTAGAACATGGTAGATGCCAACTAATGTGAAATGGATGAACAAACCAACCAGAGGCACTCAGGTTCAGTCTGCTTACTAAAGCTGGTTAAAAAGAAAAGTTCACACCCAAGATTTACCATCTTGTGCAGAAAACAGAATGCCAGGCTCTGGCAGAGCTGCTTCTCTGGCTGAGCCTCCAAAAAGCTACCAGGAAACATAGGAGGACAGTTTGAATCCCTTGGAGGAAGAGCTGGTTAATAAACGACACCAGCGCATCAGGTTTCCCCCACACAGAGTGTGTGTTAGTCTGTCAGTCGTGTCCGACTCTCTTCGCGATCTCATGGACCGTAGCCCACCAGGCTTCTCTGTCCACGGGGAGTCCCCAGGCAGGAATACCAGAATGGGTCACCATGCCATCCTCCAGGGGATCTTCCCAACCCAGGAATCAAACCCAGGCCTCCCGCACTGCAGGTGGATTCTTCACCATCTAGGGCCCGAGGGAATCCCTCCCATGTAAGAAAATTACCATTAGATGGACCCCATCTCATGCTTATAGAAAGTTAAATTCTAGTGAATTAAAGACTTCCTTGTAAAAAATAAAATAAAAATCTTACAAGAAAATCTAGGATACTACAAGTTACAATATAGCATCTATAAAGGAGAACTTACAAATCAAAAATAGGAATCCAGAAGATATAGAAGAAAAAGACATATTTGAATAATAAATTTTGTACTTTGTAAGGCTACATAAAATATACATATAAATTATGAATATAAAATTATGTGTAAAGCAGATAATAAAGGGTTAATTTCTGTAACACGTGGTGAACTCTTAATCAGAAAAAGGGGCAAAGGTTATAAAGAAACCGTTTGCTCTTAGAAGAGCAAACCCCAACGTTAAAGGAAGACAGGAGAGAAAAAAAAACAACGAAGACCATCTAGAGGCGTAGGAGAGAGGGTGAGGGGGAGTTTCTAGAGGGAGGGGATAGGACGTGAGGGTGATCTGGTTGCGATCTGTCACCCCTTGATTGCCGGGGCTGATTAAGCTGATGTGGCTGGCTAGGCGGGTGTCCCCTTCCTCCCTCATTGCTCCACGTGCATTCCTCCCGAAGCTGCCAGCTCGTTCGAAGAGGACAACCACCCCCGGTAGAGGAGAACCAGTCTTCAGTCAAGGGTATAGGAGTAGCTGCGGTCCCCTGAAGCTCTCCAGAGGGAGGGGATATAACGATACACAGAGCTGATCCACTCCAGCATTCTTGCCTGGAGAATCCCACGGACAGAGGAGCCTAGCAGGCTGCAGTCCTTGGGGTCGCAGAGAGTCGGACACAACTGAGTGGCTAAGACTACCAGTACCACAGATAGACACTGTTGTAGAGCAGAAACTGACACGACATTGTAAAGCAACTGTACTCCAATTAAAAATAAACAGCAAAGAAAGAAAAACAAGGAAAAGAATAGATGTTTGAACTCACCAGTAGTCAGGATATTTCATAACCAATTCTGTGTTATGACTGTACCTAAAAGACTACCAGAAATTTTCAAGGGCTATAAATCTTATTGCTAGCTGGGCTATAGGGCTAAGTGCACTTTCCTATACTCTTGTAGAAATGTGGAATATTCATTTTTTCTAAAGGTAATCTGGCAACATTTAGTTAAAAAAAAAAAAACTTTTAAAGTACAAACACTTTATAAACTGAGCTCTTGAGCTGCTGGAGATCCATCCTGTTTGTACCCATATGAAACAGAAACATTTACTATGGCGTTATTCAAATAGCGCAGAACCAGAAGCAGACAAACTGCCATTTCCGGAGAAGTAGCTGTGCTATATAACAATAAGTCTCTGTTGGTTATCTGTTTATATATCGGAGTGTGTGTGTTCATCCCAAGCTCCTGATTTTCCCCTCCATCCCACCACATTTCTCCTTTGCTAACTAGAAGCTGTTTGCAATGTCTGTTTTTTTATATTCCATAGGTACGTTAATTTGTGTCATTTTTAAAAATTAGATTCCAGCTATTAGTGATATCATGTGATGTCTGTCTTTCTCTGACCTCACGTAATATGCTAAAGCAGGCTGGCCCGTGACGCTTCGGATGGCATTGTGCCATTCTTGTTGCTGGCAGAGCAGCACCCCGTGGTGTAGCTGCACCACATCCTCTTTATCCACTCATCTATCTGTGGACGTTCAGGCTGTCTCCGTGTCTTGGCCATTGTAAACAGTGCTGCTGTGGACACTGGGGTTCATGCATCTTTTGAGTTTTCTCTGGATAAATGTCCAGTAGTGGGACTGCAGGATCATATGGTAACTATTTTTTTAAGGAACCTCCATACTGTTCTCCATAGTGGCCACACGAACAGACACTCCCATCAGCAGAGTAGGAAGTGTCCCTCCTCTACACACCCTTGCCAGCGTTTATTGTTTGAAGACTTTTTGATGATGGCCATTCTGACTGATGCAAGGCAGGACTTCCTTGTAGTTCTGATTTGCATTTCTCTGAGAATTAGTCATGTTGAGCATCTTTTCATGTAAAAGGGACTCTTTAGATGTACTTAAGGTTACTAGTCAGCTGACCTTAAAGTAGGGAGGTTGTCCTGGCTTATCCAGGTGGTTCCAACACAATCACACGAGCCCTGGAAAGCCGAAGATGAAGGCACGAAGAGTCAAACGATAGGAGGACTTGACCCACCATTGCCAGCGTGAGGGTGGGACAGGCCACACGGAAAGCGTGAGAAGAAACGGACTTCTGCCAGCAGCCCATGGACCTGGCAGGGGAGCCCGAGCCCCAGATGAGAACCGCAGCCTGCTGATGCCTAGATTATGGCTGGCAAGACCCTTCACAGAGACCCGAGCCACACCGTGCCTTCAGAACTGTGAGAAAACACAGGTTATCACAGTTACAAAGGGTATTGGATTAGGCCATTATATTAGTGGTAATTTATTAAATTACCATCTCTTTACTAAAAGCAGAAAAAAAAACCCTCAAAAGTTAAATTAAGAGAGCCATAAGTTCCAAGAAAACACGTGAGTGCATTTGTGTGTGTGAGTGTGTGTGTGTGGAATTGAAGGTAAATGCAGACACAACGCACTTGTGTGAAAAACTGCAGCCCCCCACCGCCTTCACAGGCACCTCCCACCAGGCCCAGAGGCTTGGGAATGTGTGGCCCGGACCCTGCACCCTCCTGGTCTCAGCTCTCTAGCGAGACCAGGAGTCTCGAGGGCCTTCCTGCGGGGAAGCTTGCGCACAGTTTCCGAGTGGCGTCATCCTGGCTGCGGGGAAACTTGCGCACAGTTTCCGGATGGCGTCATCCTGGCGGGAGCCGAGCCTCTATGTGGAGGTGCTTTGTTTTCTTCCATCTCTTTGTTGCTTTCTTCCTTCTTGGACCCAGAAACTAGTCCAAGCCAGGCTTGCTTCCCCAACTCATTAACACAAACAGCCTGCTTCCCCAACTCGAGAGGCACGTGCTACCTTAATTACAGTGGGGAGCCTCGGTTGCTATTGAAACTTTTGAGTGTTAGACAAAACCCTTCATCTGGGAGGAAAATTAGTTGTACACAAACAAGAACACATTTCATCTCGAATTAAAATCTGCGACACTCCCTTGGCAGAGAGCTCTGGCTATTTCTTTTCTTTTCTGTGTTCTGTCTCCTCCCTCCCATGAGGGATTCTTGGCAATGGGGCCAGGCTTTGAGGCCTCTTGAGGGTCCCTCCTGTAACCTGTTTTCATTGGCCATTCCCTGGCCTCTGTTGAAGTTTCGGTTGCCCCCCTGCCGTGGAGACCCTCCCGCCTAGCTCTGCCCCTTTCTGTGCCCAGCCCCCTCCCCACAGCCCCTGAAGAGTAAAAACTGTCAAGTCAGGGACAGCTGCCCTGCCCAGCGCCCAGCTCCTGGAGGGAGACCAATGATTAAACGTGATGGATAACAGTGAGCAGAAGGGGAAGTGCTCGCTTTAGCCCAAACTACTGGATTGATTGCCGAGTGCCACAAACAATGAAATCGTCCATCTTCCACCCACTAAAGAGGAATCTGCTGCAGCTCATTGGAAAAGGGCAGTGAGGAAAGTCCTGCCTCCTTCTTGGAGTGATTCGCACTCTGTGATGTTCCTGCCCCCACAGCCCAGCTAATGCCCGGACCCCTGGGGACTGTGCAGGTGCCCTGACCCCTGGAGGTCTTCCCCGAGGAGGAGAGGGGCTGCCATCACCCTCACCCAGTACGCAAAGGGGCCAGGAGGTCCCTGACCCATCAATTTGCAAACTCACTTATAGGAGGAAGGGAGCATCTCTGGTCCCTCTGACCACAGGAAGATGTGAACCTGTGACAAGACCCAACCAGGAGTGCTCCCGCTTGCCCAGCCTCTGAGCACAGCATTAGTAGATGCACAGGTCAAGGTGAAAATCTCAGCCTTCAAACTACGGTACCAGGACCCAAGTCACGCTCTCCGCTTCCCTAGCTGTGCTCTGCTCCAGACCACCATCAGCTCCATCGTTTCCCTAGCCTCTGAGCTCCCCTGCTTGGGCCTTCTCATTCCTCTTCTCTCACTGTAGCCGGAGGGCTCCTGCCAGAACGCCAGTCAGATCGCACGCTTTCTTTATCAAATCCCTCCCACAGCCCCCAGCTCCCCGGAAGGAAAAGCCCTTCCCATCTCAACACCCCCACCTCTCTGACTTCATCCTCACATCTTCTCCTCACTCACCTGTTCCAGCCACTCTGGACTCCGGCTATTTGCTTTTCTTCAAACAAGTGAAGAACTCTTGTTGTTCAACAGCACAAATATTTTGTATCATCCTCCTGAGAGAAAAGTACCCTAGTTATGGTGCAGGATTGCCCCAAATGTGGTGCCTGCACCGCCAAGGGTTATTTGGATGCTTCTCAGATGAATATTACTTATTTTAATAGCATAAGGGTATTCGATGTGCATTAGACCAAACTAAAACTAGCCATAAGCCTCATGAATAGAAAGTTTAAGTAAATAGATGTAAAGGTGAGTTGAATAATAGAAGGGATAGTATAATGCAAACAATTAAAATCATGAAGGTAGCTTAGGGATGCCTGAAGCTTGAGAAACATTTTTGCAGGAGAAAATTCATAAATCTTGGAACCCATGGGCTTGGATACCCATCCCGCCATGCCACTTGCTAGCCACACTGAATGACTTCCTGGGACCTCCAGCTTCTCGTCTGTAATACTGTGCTCTACTGTCATTTCAGTCGTGTCTGACTCTGTGATCCTATGGACTGTAGCCCAGGCTCCTCTGTATGGGATTCTCCAAGCATGAATATTGGAATGGGTTGCTATGCCCTCCTCCGGGGGATCTTCCTAACCCAAAGATCAAACTCACATGTCTTAACGTCTCCGGCATTGACAGGTGGGTTCTTTACCACTAGCGGCCCCTGGAAAGCCCTGTCTGTAACATTAAGAGGTTCCTTCTCCTTCTGGTCCCCAGACTGAGGATGGATTCCAGAGGGAGTTGCCTGGACCAGGCTGCCCCACAGTTGCTGCTGCTGAAACCTCCTGGGGCAGCCCTGGAAGTGTCCTTCCCACACCTGTTCCCAGCCCTCCCTGTGCCTGAGGACATCCCAGCTGTCCCCTGAATCTTTCTCTGTGTTGAGGTGGGCATCCGTCGCTTGCAGCCAAACGGCCTTCACGGGTTTAAATGTCTCCAGGCTCTCACATCTGCCTGGATCATCGTCCCTGCCAGCTGCACCTTTAAAGGTCTTCTCTCTCCTTGTGGGGTCCCCTCCCTCATTCTTCCACCTTCCCTGCCCAACCCACAAGTCAGCTCCTCTCTGAACACCTCCCTGGCCGCCCTTCTCTGAACCGCGTGGCACCTGCTCAGGATGGACACACCTGAGCAACTCTGCCCGTGAGGCTCTGCTTCCCACGGGTCTGACCCACCACAACAGCAGCCTGGGTTCCACCACTGTGCCCAGCTGGGAGCTGGCAGGACCCAAGATTCCCTCCTCCATCGATGGGAACAGCTAGAGGACAGGCGTGGGTTCACGCCTCCCAATCTGCTCTATCTGCCTGAGATACCATCCTATCTCCCTGCTGACGTGGACCGTCTTCAGGTTTGTAGCAAAGAGCCTGGCTGGTTCCCAGCACATAAATAGCCAGAGGACAACTTCAGTGATTCATGTTGGATGTTAAAGCACACATTTATGGGTTGGAGGATGAACGTCAGATGGGTGTGGGTCACACTCGAAGCTTTGTTTCTCATCCTTAGAACATTCTAAAGAATGCCTGGAAGCCTAAAATATCTGCCAATATGCTCTTAATTGCAAATTAATCATTGTTAGTAAATTCTCATGTTTTTGAGCACATCAGAACTGTGCAGGATGACCTTGGATTTGTTCTTGACTCCTCTCTCACATCATTGTCAATTGATCAGCAAAGCTTGCTTGCTCTACTTTCAAAATATATCCTGAATCCACCCCATTCTCCCACCTCCGCTGACCCTAGACAGATCCTCATCGGCTCTTCCTGAGTGATTTCGGCACCTTCTCATTCATTGGTCCCCTTGTCTCCATTTCGCCCCCTACAGGCCATTTGTCACATGGCACCCTGGCATGCTGCGATTCATGGGGTCGCAAAGAGTTGGACACAACTGAGCGACTGAACTGAACTGAACTGAGCCATAGGAACTTCCCTGTGTTAGTTCAGTTCAGTCGCTCAGTGTCCAACTCTTTACGATCCCATGAACTGCAGCGCACCAGGCCTCCCTATCCATCACCAACTCCCGGAGTTTACTCAAACTCATATCCATGATGCCATCCAACCATCTCATCCTCTGTTGTCCCCTTCTCCTCCCGCCTTCAATCTTTCTGAGTATCTGGTTCTTTTCAAATGAGTCAGTTCTTCGCATCAGGTGGCCAAAGTATTGGAGTTTCAGCTTCAACATCAGTCCTTCCAATGAATATTCAGGACTGATTTCCTTTAGGATGGACTGGTTGGATCTCCTTGCAGTCCAAGGGGCTCTCAAGAGTCTTTTGCAACACCATAGTTCAAAAGCATCAATTCTTCGGCACTCAGCTTTCTTTATAGTCCAACTCTCACATCCATACACGACCACTGGAAAAACTATAGCCTTGACTAGACGGACCTTTGTGCACTTTCCTGTATGCATGCCTGCTAAGTCACATCTTTGCGACCCTACAGACTGTGGCCTGCCAAGTTCCTCTGTCCATGGGGGTTCTCCAGGCAAGAATACTGGAGTGGGTTGTCATGTCCTCCTCCAGGGGATCTTCCCGACCCAGGGATCGAACCCAGGCCTCTTACGTCTCCTGCCCTGGCAGCCGGGTTCTTCACCACTAGCACCACCTGGGAAGTCCAGCGGCCATGGGGATGCTATGAAAACCTTTGGAGCAAGTCCCCCTCTGCTCCAAACCCCCAAAGCCTCCAGCTCCAGTCACCCCCAAGCTCTCCCCCAAGGCCCACAGGCCCTGCACCTGATCTAGGCTTTTCCTAACTTTCTGAATCTATCAGTGGCCTCACTACTCACACTCAGCCTGCCCAGACTCACGCCAGCTTCTTTGGGACACTCCTCCAGCTCAGGCTGAAACCCACTCGGGTCCTGTCCAGGCTGGGACACTCCCCCAGACGCCCCCACGACCAGCATCTCAGCTATGAGCTCACACAGTGGCCTTTCCTAACTGCCCTCCAGGGCAGCCCCTCTGTTATTCTGTATCCGGTGCCGGTTCCATTCTCCCCCTCCATCCTCCTTTCCACCTGCTCTGGCCCCAGGAAACTGATCTCTAGGGACCATCTGGAGACCCAGGGAAACAAATCAGACCTTTAGATGACACAAAGGCTGTAGAGGTCTGAGATGCAATATGACATCCAGGTGAAGTTTTTTATAGATAATTCTTTTTTCTCTTTGATGAGGGCAAATATAAACTCTTTCCTTCATGGGAGGGAGGTTCAAAAGGGAAGGGATATATGTATACCTGATGGCTGTTTCATGTTGAGGTTTGGCAGAAAACAACAAAATCCTATAAAGCAATTATCCTTCAATTAAAAAAAATTAAAAAAAAAAAACTCTTTCCTTCACTTGAATTTTCTAGACTGTGAAGGGTGTCTGTGTAATTCTCACTTCTTTCACACATAATCAGGGATCCCTATGAAGAAATGAAAGATCCCTTGTGTGTCAGTGAATGAAGCGATTGCTTATCCATTATTCAACCTGCACCAGCCAGGGGAATGCCCGATGTCCCTGGGGACTGCCTGTTCCATCTTGACAAATATAAGCCAACAAGCAATGACTTGAGAAGAACGTAAAGATCATCATCATTTCAGTTTTATAAAAAAGCATGGTGGGTATAGTCAGGCTTTTAGCAGGAGAAAAACATGGTAATGTCAGTGAGCAAGGAAATAGGAAAAGAATGAGAAACTAAGACCAGGGACCCAGGGAGCTGGGGAGCCTCAAGCAGAGGCGAGGACGGGGGCAGGTTGGTGATGGGCCCTCAGACTCTGGGCCAAAGACAAGGAAACACAAAGCTGCTGGCAGATTTAAGATTGCCTGTGCTGGGAGACACACGAAGCATTTTTCAAGGGTATAGAGAACGCGAGATCATTAAACTAAGTTACTAGGGCTTCCAAGAGACAGTGGGAGTAATGTAATGAGAGAGGCCCCGACATTGCAAAAATCTAAATTAATTCTTCGCTCGGCTATTCATAGGGGAGGACAGGAAAGCTGTTACCTTCAGAAACCATAATCCATTTTCTTACTGAGGCGGGAGAGAGAGAGGGAGAGAGGGGAGAGAGAGAGGGAGAGAGGGAGGGAGGGGAAAGATGGATCTGGGATGCTGGTCCTGGGGTTCATCATCCTCGATGTCACAATGGGACTCTCTCTGACATAGTGAAACTTGAATGCCAGCTCAGACCAGTCCCTTTAGCCCTCGCAGGCCCATCCACAGGTCCCAGCCTGATCAGCCCTTCCAGGAAGCAGCTTCCAGGGCACAGTGGCTGTCTCAGGACCTGAGAGTCCTTCGCCCCCACTGCTGGCCAGCTGTCTCTGTCATGAGAGCCAAGGTCCTGCTTCAGTCGCCCAATTCTCTGGGCAGCTTTTTGTCCAGTGGTTAAAACAAATATCTCAATCTTTTCCAGATGTCCAGCTTCACATTCTGCAGTTTGGACTATTGGTTGCCCAGCAGGGTGGAATCAAGGTGAAATTACAACCTGAAAATACCAGTAGGTCCCATTTCCAGAAGTCGGGTATGCAAAAATCTATACATAAGGTGCTCCTGTGAAACGGCTGGGAGAGACTGAGGCTCCTTGGAAGCCTGTCTCCTTATGCTGAAGATGGCAATGCACCCCTCCCCCACAGGAGTGTATCCTGATGGCCTCGGTTTCCTGATGATGCTGTCTCTGATCTGGGGGCTGGCCACAGGAGTGCCCACCTCACCTCATGCTGATGAATCAAGACTGCGTCTGGGCACTTTTCTCATGTTGGTTACACTCCAATAAATATTTACACCCAGTGAGATTCTGATTGGAAGACAAAGACATTTTTTAAAAATGAGACACCAACCCCCAAGGGAATTTGAGCCAGTCACCCAGAAACTACTCTTGGCCTTCTCCCGGGGGAATTTGCTCCAGCCCCTACTGGTCCAAGATTCCACTCTTGGCTCTCCTCCCACCTTCCTGCCTTGTCACGTCCCGTCAAGGGCAGCTAGACCATCGGGGTGCTCCAGAGACCTGGCTGGTCTAGTCCTTCTCATCCCAGAGTTCTCTGCAGCCCTCCCTGTGCCCTCTGGGAAACTCCTTTCTCATCATGGAGAATCCAGACAGGCCCATCCTGACCACTCCACCTGCCTCCCCTGACAGTGTGCAAGTTCACAGACCCCACCAGATGGCTGATGTCTTCAGTTATGACGGGACTTTAGGGAGATGGTCCACCCTCTCAAAACTTCATTTCTTTTTTATGTAACCAAGAAGCAGGGCAGGGCTAGCACCCAAACTCTCTGCAATAGTTCAGAAAAGGAAAGAAGATGCTTGCGCCCAGGAGGAGGAGGGAGGAGCTGCACAGACCGACTTTTCCAGCTTCCAGTCCCCCGCTCCCCTCCCTGCAAGAAGAGCCATCCTCCCCAGCCCAGCTCCCCACATGTCACTCTCCTGCCGAAAACACTTCCAGCTCCTGAAATGGAAAAATACACTTCCTAACTGGAGTTCACATCACCAGATCCTCTAAAAACCTCATCTTCTAGACATCAACCATATGCCTGTTTGACTTGGGTTCTTATCTTCATTAATTCCCTCTCCCAGTTTGTCTTCATTTATTTTATTCTTCCTCCCCACCTTATTTTTTAAGAACTGTTGTTCCTCTGGAAGAATGCAAGCTCTCACCCGCCCCCCCACCCCTGCTCAGCCATGCCCTCAGGCCTGGGTGTGAACTTGTCTCCCTTTCATCCTTTCCTACACATATTTTAGTTTTGATTTTTGCTTTGATCTGGGAGTTATTTGGGAGAGAATTCCTTCCAATAAAATGCACCCATTTTAAATGTCCCGCTCAGTGAGTACTGACAAATGTGTCCACTGGGGTAAAAACAAAAACATCGCAATCAAGACACAGAGATATTTCCAGCTTTTATGATTTGTTTTAATGTTATTTATGATCAGAATATAGCTTGTAAATGTCTTTATATTTTTAAACTGTGTTAAGGCTTCCTTTGTACCCAAAGTAGCAAAAAAAAAAAAATAAAGCGATTTGGAAAAAATATGTAAACATCAAATATTCTATCCCTGGTAATATTGCCTCAGATCATCTTTGCTCTGCTCCTAAAGCAACCTGGTCATCCCTACATTAAATCGTAATCACGCTGCTGTGTTTTAAAGCCTTTCTCTGTCTGCCTGACCCCCTTCACTAAATGGTGAGCTCCCTGAAGGTCAAGACACGTCATCACTGAGCCCCTAGGGCTACAATGGGACTCAGCCTGATAAAAATGCTCGATCAATATTCATACCTAGAGTTGAATTAAGTACATCTCACCTGTGTCCTGGAGGCCCACCTGGGTGGCAGGTGGCTTAGAGACCACCTCTACCCCAACCTCTACCCCAAGTCTTATCTCTCCAGAGGCTTTAATTCATGTTAAAATATCTCCCTGTTCTTTAGAGAGCCTGAATAATTAAAGGAACTCCTTCTAACACACACCTATTGACTTCTCTGTCATGACCTGGTGGCTCAAGATAAGTAAATCGTTGAAACCATCACGCCCTGCCTGTTTCAGGGAAGGCGTTGATAGAAGGGGAGTCAATGGATTCGGTCGTGGCGGCAGCGGGCAGGCAGGCAGCGGTCCCTGGCCCAGGCATCGGTGTGGTCCTTGGGGCTGGTGAGGTCTCAGAAATCCAATCCAGGGCACTTCACAAGGGCTGCCCTGCCCCTCATGTGTCCTTCTCCTGAGCTGACCAAGGAGAGATGGACACATAGGTTCGGGAAATGCGACTCAAAGTCTCCACCTGTCCTTCCAGTCAGCCTCTTGGGGCTGCCAGGGGGACCTGCTGGGGAGGGGGTGTCTGGGAGCTGAGGGGGGGTAAATGACAACCTGGGGTTGACTCATGGATCTGATGGGGCCCCATCTGGCTGGATGTCCCCATCCCCTGCCTCTCCTGGACTTCAGCAGCACCGGCCAGGGCCCTCCACGCCTTGGCTCTGCACCCTCGCGTGGCTCACCACGGCCTCCCTTGAAACTCAACCGGGTGGCTCCCAGGTCTCTCCCCTCCCCCCTCTGCAGCCTCCTCTGCCCTCTGTCTGCTTCCCCTTTGGGCTCCTCCCTTCTCAGGCCTGGGCAGTGCCATTCTCCCTGCCTTCTCTCACCCCTCCCAACCCCTCCTTCTGACTCAGGGCCTCCCAAGGGGCAAACGCGAGGTGGTTGACAGAGTCAGTGCAGGCGGCATCCAGGAGCACCGAATCCCACAGTGACCCTTCCTTACTTTTTCCAGTGACCTCGAAGACGACATCGCAATCTGGTGCTAATACGCCTGTAGCACATCTTGAAGCCTCTCTTATCACCCTCTGAGACAAAGAAAGAACAGACCCCAGGCTTGGTGCGGCACGCAGCCCCTGTGTTTAGGAGGATTGTGTTTATTTCTATGGTGACCATCCTGCAGCAAGGCACGCTGGTTTCCGTTTACGCTCCTGATGGAGACTTCCTTTGAAATAAACGTTTCTTAGTAAAAGCAAAGATAGATCTAATCAAAGAAAAATATTAAAGGACCATCCTGGTGGTGTGTGGATGTGGGGAAATGAAGACAGTGGCCTGTGAGCAGAACTTCCCTGGGGTCCAGCGGCTAAGACTCTATGCTCCCAAAATGCAGGGGGCTAGTACCATCCCTGGTCGGGGAATTAGGACCCACGCACCTCAGCTAAGAGGTCACATGCTGCAACTAAAGATTCCACGTGCCTCAGTGAAGACCCAGCATGGCCCCAAATAAATAAACATTCTTTTTTAAAGCTGGGTAAGTGGTTTGGGAGGTGAGCAAATGGGTGAAGGTGGCCTAAAGGTACAAACTTGTAGTGAACAGATATTAGTAAGTCCTGGAGATTTAACATACAGCATGGGGACTATAGTTAACAGTCCTGTATTGTACATTTGAATGTTACTGAGAGTAGATCCTAAAACTTCTCATCACAAGAATTAAAACTTTGGTAACTACGCACAGGCGATGCTTGTTAACTAAATTTACCATGGTGATCATTTCACAATACATAGAGACATCAGCTCATTATGTTAAGTACCTAATACATGTTATGTATCAGTGACCTCTCAATTAAAAAATAGAAAGCAGTGAGCAATGGTTGGGAGCCTGGCCTGGGTGAGAGAGCACTGGGAAAATCCCAGCTCCATCACTGGTCATCAAGGCCCTTCTCCTGAATCCCTCCTCAGCTTCCTCATCTGTTAAATGGGGAAACGGGCCCCACCTCACAGGGGCTCTTGTGCAGAATAATGAGAGAATGTGGGAAAGGCAGAGACTCAATACCTGGCATACAGCAGACAGTCTGTAAATGGCCACAATAATTATTACCAGTGTTGATGGGGAGAAAACACGTCTCTTACTAGCTGGAATGAGAGATGCTCAGAGGAGAGGAACTTCCACAGTGTGGGGACATAATCTGAAGGTGCGAACTGTGGAGTCCCAAGGCTGGAAGGAGACCACGAAGCAATAACAGAGGACGTGAGCAGCACAAGGGCAGAGGGGTGCAGGAGCAGGCTCCAGAAGGAGCTGTAGAAGGGACTGCAGGGTTGCTAAGCAACACAACCTGATGCTGGAGTTGGCAGAAATGCAAAGGGACCAACACATCGATAAAAATGAGCCTCCTCTGTGCGGCTCCAGAAGCATGACTAAAGCGTGCCCATCGCAGCTGCCGTCGGAGATGGGATTTGAGGAGGCAGAAAACAAGGAGGAGGCTCTGCCCCGTTGGTGATGGACCCCGTGGAAGCGGAAAGCGCGCGGGAGATGCAGGGGCTGGAGATTAGAGCTGGCGGGAGACATCAGCTCCGTGAATCACAGAAACCTTAGCTGGAGATGAGGGTGGGCGGGGCCAGGGAGACAGCTCCGTGAGTCACGGAAACCTTAAGGACGGCGGCCAAGGACTTCCCATAAATGCAAGCTTTGAGTACATCCACCAGCAAACACATGGGTTACTATGAGATTTTATGGTCCTTTAAAAGCAGAATTGTTAAAATGCTCTTAACAAACTTGCTATAGAAACAACAAGCACAGATAAGGCATGTTTGAGTCCCCAGGCCAAGGGCAAACAGCCAGGCCTCTTTCATTAAAAAAATTTTTTTTCCACTTACCAGACCCAACAAATCCCCCTTTGCTTTGGAGAGTTGGGAATGAATTTCTCTCACTTAGCAAATGATAAAATTCTAATTTATGGAAAACAGAGGTATACTTACTCTCCCATTTTACAGAGGAGAAAACTGGGGCTCTACCTCCTTCTCAAGACTGATTTCTGAGGCTGCAGCCTTCATCCTTGTCCCAGACAGTCCTCCTCTGTTCTCCCAGCTAATGGAGAGAGAAAGAGATGATGCTTATACTCCAGAGGCTACTTTTGGTGACACAGGAGTCTGGGAAATGTAGTCTCTCTAGGCAGCCAGATTCTCTGTTTCTATAAGAAACAAGAGAGAGGGACATTGGAGGACCACTCCCGCCCTGCTCCCCATCCGGGCAGATAGGAGACAGATGACTCTCCAGCCTGACACCAGGGTGACCGGGCATCTTGATCACGCTGGCCTGGCCGGGTCACCCCTGCAGGAGGACGCCATTCAGACCCGGGCGGGATAGGCCTTCTGCCAACAGTGGGCCAGAAAGAGAAAGGAGGGGAAGCACGTGTGGGGAGCACCACCCACAAGAGCTCCATCCCCTTCCTGGGACTCCCAGGACCGGGTCTTCCCTCCCAGCAGCGGGCTCTGTCCCACACCACACACCAGAGAAGGGTGCTGAGCTGAGGGGACCCCCAGGGGCAGTAACTCTCTGCTGGGTTGGAAACTCCACCCTTTGAACCAGGTGCTAATTATAGTTCCATGTGTGCAGTCTGTCACTTGCTAAAAATAGACTGTCTTGTTTCTATCTCCACAGCTGAGTTTGGGGAAATAACACCGTTTTTAGCTCTGATACAAATAGGTGACTGATCCTAGACTCTGGGAACCAGGTCAGTCTGTGGGGGGACTTCTTCCCAGGAGTGTGACCCATGCCAGCAGGCCAATTGGAAGAGGTTCTGCCACCCCACAGGGTCAGCGGGGGGGCGGTGACGTGGGCAGACAGGGCTCCGGGTCAGCCTCGCATGTGGAGGCGGCTGCAGAGCTGGGGCATCAGCGCTTGGCCACCAAGGCTGAGAGTCACCCATCATCCAGGCAGCAGGGGATGGTCAGAGCAGAGCCCTGGGGTGTGGAACCCAAATCCAGTGAGAAGGCCAGGAAACAGGGGTGCTGGAGTGAGATGGGGAGGGGTGACTTGAAGACAATAGAGGTGCAGGGGAGAGAAGATTGAGAAGTTTCATTCATTCACTCATTCAACTGACAAATATTTATGGAGTCCTACTGAGTGCCAGGCTAATGGCAACCCACTCCAATATTCTTGCCTGGAGAATCCCAGAGACAGAGAAGCCTGATGGGCTGCTGTCTATGGGGTCGCACAGAGTTGGACACGACTGAAGTGACTTAGCAGCAACTGAGTGTCAGGCTTTCTGCCAGGCACTGGGTTGAAAGGAACAGACAGGATCCCTCATTCACTTACTAATTTAATATTCCAGTGGACACGCTGAGCCAGACCCTGCCCTTAGGGATGCAACGGCGAGCAGAGCCCCTTCCCTCCTGGGGGAATGGGATCATGAAGTGGGGGTCCAATATCCTCCTCCCAAAAGCAAATGAACAAACATCATGACCCAGTGATTTGAGCAAAGGAAAAACCCACTTCCTGGGAGACCAGAGCCCACCAGGTGCCAAGAAAGGGGTGGGAACTGGAGAAACAGGCGTGGTCTCTACCATGAGGGACCTTCCTGATCCCCAGGGAAACCCGATGTTGGCTGCAGCCCAAGAGAAGGACCCAGAGCTCCGGGGCCCTGAGTTCCCCTCAGAGGAGCCCCTCCCAGCACCCGAGGGCGGCCCCAGACCCAGAAAACTCCCGCACTGGCCCACCCCATGTGCAGCGAACCCCAGAGCCAGAGGGGTCTCAGGCAGGATGCAGGCTTAAGAGGGTCTAACTCCAGGATGTGCAACTTTGTGAATGGAGGGGGTTGGGGGAGCATAGTCATAAACTCCTCAGAATTCCAAGGAGGACCCAGCTCTCCAGCCAGCTTAGACTCGGGAGCAGCTGCTGGGCTCCGTGTGGTCAGAATGGTTTGCCAGGCTGCGTAGACACACCGTGTATACACAGCACCAGCAGCCTGAGTGTGCAGAACACAGGATTCCACACAGCTCAGACAGACTTCACCTGAATATCTAACGGCCTGGACCCTGGAGATTGTTTCCGTCTTTACTGCTCCAAGACTGAACCTCTGCCGAGCTCCTCCCCACCCCAGCAGGCATTTCTGTGAGGGGGTCGGGGACCAGCCTCTGGAAGCTGCTTCAGCCCAGCGGGGGCGGGTGTCCCCCAGACACAGAGCAGGGCCTGGGTTCAGCTGCTCCCTGACCCCGGGGAGGGGCCATTGTTGCCATCCTCTCTGGTCTCGCGTGAGAGCCGAGAAACCTCTCAATCCAGCAATCACCACTCAAAGCCCCTCGTTTTCCCTGCTGCAGGTGGATCCCAGCGTGTAGCATGAACTGGAGCGCAGACCATCCAGGTCGTAAAAACCATCTGGGTTGTAAAGCTACAGATCCTGCTCATTCTCAGCTGGAGGTGGTGGCCCAGACCCCCTGATGATTCTGCAGCCCCGCCCCGCAGGCTCTGGGGGTCAGGGTTTGCCTGTTCTGAGCCAGGAGCAGAGAGTGGGAGGTCACAGAAGGGGAGGATGGAGTCTGGAAAAGGGGAAACACCTGTGGGAAGTGTTTCCATTTTGCCTTTTGGAGGTCAGGTGTTGGAATGCCAGGAAATGTGACCTAAGAAGGTCACAGAGTGAAAAAGTTCCTGAGTCTTTTCTGTGCAGGAAGACAGCACATCCCAACAGTCAGCGTGCTGAGAGCGCGGCCTCTGCAGGCGGCTTCTCTGGGTCCAAATCCCAGCCCACCACTCACTAGCTGTGTGACCTCGGGCTTTATGTAGCCTCTCTGTGCCTCAGTTTCCTCATCTGAAAAGCAAGGATGACAGCCCCTGTGGCACAGGACCATGGGACAGATGAGGGCAGGAAGGTGCAGTGAAGTGCTCAGCAGGGTCCACCCATAGGATGCAGGGCTTAAAATATCAGATGACCTCATCACCACCATCACCAACAGAAATGCATTTGAGGACTCTGGTGACCTTCATTCCTCACCTTATCAGCTCCATGTGTGTTGTTTTTTTTTGCTGGATCCCCTGGTTCAGACCTTTATCCTGCAGAAATGCAGGCTGAGAAGGATGCTCTGAGCTCATCCCCCTCATCACCATCAGCATCTTCAGACATCAGTGAGCCCACGGCAGGCCCTAGCCCATCATCCCGCAGATGGCAGCACTCAACAGTTCGCAGAGCACGTGACTTCTCATCACTCTCCCAGCATCAGCTGATCCTGGATGTGCAGAAATCCCTTGATAAGCATTTATTGAATGAACTGGTCAAAGATGAGATTGAGGGACCAGCAGGTATAGGCTGCGAGGCTCCTGGTGATTCTTCCTTCTCTCTAAAGCTTTCTTCTCTGCCTGCCCATAACAGATCTTCATCTGGGACTTCCCAGGTGTTCCAGTGGTTAAGAATCTGTCTGCCAATGAAGGTGATGCAGGTTCGAGCCCTGGTCCAGGAAGATTCCACATGGCAGCAGGCAGCTAAGCCTTTGCCCTACAGCTCCTGAAGCCCACGCTCTGCAACAAGAGAAGCCACGTCGATGAGAGGTCCACCCAGTGCAGCTAGCGAAATCTCGCCTGCGGCGATGAAGACCCAGTCCTGCCAAAAACTAATGACTGCTTATAAAAAGATCTTCACCAAAGCAGGTCAGTTCTGCCCTGTCCAGTAATTGTTCAGAGCAGCTGGAGTTGGTTACCTTTGAAGGAGTGCATCACAGTGACCAAGGACTGGGGCAGGCAAGGAGTGCGCCTTGATCATCATGGACATTCACAATAATAACTCCATCTCTTTACAACCTGCTTTACAGCCTTCAAGGAATTAAACATCCATCGCCCTTGAAAGAGAAAGATAAACACTTAGCTGAACACTTAGAAGGAGGAAGGTGAGATTTGAGTGTAGGATGCATTTTCCAGCTTTGAGCGAGAACACGTGTTTCCTCCTGGTCTCCAGATCAAAGAGGATACACAGAGGACAAAACCACTCAAGAAAGATGATGCTTCACCCTGAAGATTAGCCCACAGCAGAGTGTCAAGGAATCCACAGTCATGGACGCTTTGGATATCATTTTTTTAAATTAAGAAGCAGGATAAGAAAGAGCAGTGGGCCCTGAGCCCAGAGCTTAGGAAGGTCTGTCTGCATCTGGCCGCCTGACAGCAGCTCGGGGTGGGGGCATCCCAGGGAGCCAGGCCCCACAGCCTTTTCTGCTCTCGGCTTAAAGATAAGCAACCTTGCATGGCTTGTCTCTCGAGAGCTATTGGAAGCAAAGCTTCCAATTATGGGCTAAATCTCCAAGCGTCCCTACAGAAATCTCTCCTCCTAAACCCAAACACCTGTTTCCAGGGAGGCCTCTTGACCAGATTCATCTGTGACCCTGATTAGTGACCCACTGACAACAATGGGCTGACCTCACAAGGCACTTATCACCTGGAACCTGGGGTCCCGAGTGCTCCAGTGCATTAGCTCGTTTAATCCTCACCTGGACGCAGTCACATGGCCCCTTCAGGAGCCACAGGTCACAGGGGCAGAGCGGGGCTGGGCAGGGAGGACACCCCCTGGGGCCCCAGCGCTGACCCCTGCCTGCTCGCCAAAGACTGACTGCGTCCTCAGCACTGCAAGAGGAGCCTTGGAGACAGCACCAGACGCCGGGATTGCTCTAGAAGCCTCTTTCCAGGAAAAGGTGCCTCTCTCCTGAGACAGTAAATCCAGTGCACCTGGACACTGAAGGCGACTTGGCTCAAGTTCCAAAGCCAGAGACACTCATTCTAAAGAGATGCTGGGAGCATCAGTGCAAGCCAGTGGCCACTGCCCCCATGAACGAGGGACGTGTGGAAGGGCCTCCCAGGAGGGGGTTCCCAGCAGGAGACGCTCAGATTGTTGTGAGATTGAACAGTACCAGGTCCTGGACTGGACTCCCTGGTTCTTAAAATATGCACCTGTTCTTAGAACTGAGAGAGGCTTCAAGATCCACCCAAGATGCCAACCAGGGGACAAAGGAAGAACCATGGAGTCTTAGTGGGCTCAGGCTGCCATAATGAATTATCAGAGATGGGGCAGCTAAACCACCAGCCTTTATTTATTGCAGTTCTGGAGGCTGAGAAGTTCAAGATCAACGTACTGGCCACTTCAGCTCCTGGTGAGGACTGGATTCCTGGCTCATAGACAAGCCACCTTCTCACTGTCTGCTCACATGGCAGAGAAAAGAGAACAAGCTCTCTTGTCACAGGGGTCTCTTCCTATAAGGGCACTAAGCCCATCCTGGGGCCCCCATCCTCATGACCTCATTGCCTCCCAAAGGGCCCACCTCCCAATACCCTCACCTTGGGGGTTAGAGCTTCAGCATACGAAGCAGGTAATGGACGCATACATGACGTCCGTCACATGGCACAGTCACAGCCACCAAGGGGAGCCTGTGGTTCATTCACGAATTATTTCTGCTTCAAGACAACAATCTGGGAGTCCCAGGAAATCAGTCCTGGTCTCCTTAACACCTTCAGGTAAGAGAGCCCCCAAGAAAATGGGGGCTCTCACACGGTGAGTTATAGTTGCTTTATTCATTTGTAACCAGGGCCCAGTGTCTAGGACCCCAGTAGTGTCAGGGCAGGAAGAGCGTGACCTTGGGCTGATGTCAGGTAACACAAGATGCAAGTCTCCCTTGTTCCTTGATTCCCTGCCTGGAAGACACTCAGCACCTTGTTCTCCCTCCCTGAGCCTCAGAATCCCCCATCTCGAAGGTGGGAGTCATCATATCAACCCTGATCTCCAGGAGTGACTGTGAAACCCAGGAGGCGCCCTCTTATCCAGAGCAACTGGGACCAGCAGGAGGCCCACTGTAAAACTAAACCGGCGAAAAAGGGCCAGTTAATCCTTACATGGACTTCCCTGCGGCTCAGACAGTAAAGAATCTGCCTGCAACAAGGGAGACCCAGACTCCATCGCTGGGTGGGGAAGATCCTCTGAAGAAGGGAATGGCTTCCCACTCCAGTATTCTTGCCTGGAGAATCCCATGGACAGAGGAGCCTGGTAAGCTACAGTCCACAGGGTCACAAAGAGCTGGACACGATTGAGCCTGAGCAACCTAGACAGCATATTAAAAAGCAGAGACATTACTTTGCCAACAAAGGTCCATCTAGTCAAACCTATGGTTTTCCTGTAGTCATGTATGAATCTGAGAGTTGGACTATAAAGAAAGCTGAGCGCCGAAGAATTGA
Organism: Nanger dama; assembly: GCA_917880005.1. NCBI lineage: Eukaryota > Metazoa > Chordata > Mammalia > Artiodactyla > Bovidae > Nanger > Nanger dama. The sequence continues at coordinate 7,277,346 of CAKJTW010000042.1, forward strand.
TGCTTTTGAACTGTGGTGTTGGAGAAGACTCTTGAGAGTCCCTTGGACTGCAAGGAGATGTAACCAGTCCATCCTAAAGGAGATCAGTCCTGAGTGTTCGTTGGAAGGACTGATGCTCAAGCTGAAACTCCAATACTTTGGCCACCTGACGTGAAGAGCTGACTCACTGGAAAAGACCCTGATGCTGGGAAAGATTGAAGGCAGGAGGAGAAGGGGATGACAGAGGATGAGATGGTTGGATGGCATCACCAACGCGACGGACATAAGTTTGTTTGAGTAGGCTCCGGGAGCTGGTGATGGACAGGGAGGCCTGGTGTGCTGCAGTCCATGGGGTCGCAAAGAGTCGGACACAACTGAGCGACCGAACTGACTGAGCGACTAACACTTTCACTGCTTTCAACTCTTACATAACTTAACAGAAAACACATATATGTTTATTAATTAGTGAAGATTTTCACGGCAGAGCCAATGAGTTATTTTAATGTGAACCAGCTGTTGGATTCTCCCATTATCTCCCTTCTTTTGTCTAATCACACTATGTTCAGTTTTCATTTCTTGATGGCAGGATCGTGACTTAAATACACTTGCAAAGCAATCTGAGTGCAGAATTCTTGTAGACTATTGCAGTTCAATAGAAGTAGGTGAACCACATGTGTAATTTTTAATTTTTAGTAGCTACATTTGAAAAAAATGTTTTAAAAAAGACATTAATTTTGATGATATATTTTCTTTAACCATACAAATCTGAACCATTATTATTTTACCATACTGTATAATAAATATAAAAATTAAGATAGTTTACTCTTTTCATATAAATCTTCATAATCTGGTTGTATTTTATACTCAAATGCATCTCTTTGTTTATCAAGTGATCTACATTTAGATTCAGAAAATTTAAAGTTGAAAAAGTAGATGCGTATGAAGAACTTGTCCCAGACAGATTGAAACATTGCTCAGTAACCAAATCGCATATTTGTCTTTAGTCATGTGAATTGATTACAGTTAAAGAAAATAAAAGCTCAGTTTCTCAGCCACACTAGCCACACATCAAGTGCCCAGCAGCTACACGTACAAGAGGTTCTGGTATTGGGCAGAGCACCGCAGGTGCTGGCATTTCTTATCTATTTTTCCAAGTTCTTCTTAAACTTTTTGCCCTTATCAAATCTTTCTCAACAATTCATCTTGGTCTGCATAGAAGCTGTTTCTCCCTCTTCTTTTCCACTCCTAGTTATCCATTTGTTACATCTAAGTAAGCTAGGCAATTGCCATCTCCAGTTCATCTGGACTAAACAGGTTTGGGAACAAAACCACTGACTCTGAGTGAACAGACAACCCAATGTGTGTTTCAGGCAGAAGCTAGTGGTCCCAAGCTGTAGGCCTATTCATCTCTGTTTACAGAGGAATTCGAGCTTCAGGTAAACAGGTGAGTCAGGTAAGGGAGGCTGGCTCGGAGAGGTCCTGCTCCGCCTTTAAAGCCCTACATACAATGAATGGATCACAGAAAGTATTCAAAACTGCTGCCCACTAATAGTGTTGTTGGTGTTAAATTATGCTTGTTGATGTTATCTCTGCTAGTGTAAAACCAATTCACCAACCAATATCCTTTTCCACATTCTTTTCAAACACAAGTCCAACTTTGCCTTTTTTGGTTTGGGTGTTGTTGTTTTTGTTTTTTTAACTACAGTGTGATTGAGAAGTAATTCACAAACCATACAACTCATTATTTCAAGTGAAACATGCTGATGCTCACCCACCTTCGCACTGTGCAACCTGTGCCCGTGCAACCTCAGGGGACACCGATCTGATCCTCTGCTCTAGGGTCACCCTCATCAGTCAATGGTAAACAGCCATCCCTGGGGGAGTGTTAGTGGCCCAAGGAGGGCGCATGGCCTAAGATGGGCAGTGTATCAGAGAGCAGAGTATATACCCGACACTTGAAGGAGAGGTTTCTCTCTCAATGCCAGTGGAACCGGGCAAGCAGACGCATGGCCCCAGTTGCTGATGGGAGTCATCTCATGACCGAGAGGGGAACTGACTTCAGAATGAAACCAAAACAGCGGATGGCAAAGCAGTAGGCAGGTGTGGTGTATAACGCTGAATCCCTGGATCCAGCCACTGAACCCAGCCTGAAGTCCTCCTGATGGGTAGGCTCTGTGACGGGAGATAAATTCTTCTGAGGTATAAATCAGATACATTAGGGGTTTCGGTTCCATGCCAACAAATGCAAGTAAATGGACACATTGTCCTTTCCAAAAGCCTTTTCTGACTCCCCGCCCCAGGCCCCAGCAGTCCCTCCCCACTCTGAACCTCAGGACCTTCCTCGCTGCGCTAATCCTCTGCACGCTGTGTGCTCTTTATGTCTCCCATCAGCCATGAGCAGGCTTAGAAAAAGAGCTGACTCATCTCTCCCCGCCTGAGTCCAGAGCCTTACACTTAGTAGGTGCTTTGTAAATTTCTTTGCACAAATAAATGCATATTCTTGTTGCAGTTGCTTTAGAAAGCCAGATAGAGGGATGAAAGCACTGTTTTGCTTTTTGCTTTTAAGAAACGCATCACTGAGATGTAAACTGCTATGGTAGACAACACTGCGGCACTTTGAGGCCAGTGAAGGCGGGTTTTAAGATGTTTTATTTTATTGGGACAAACAGCACGTCCATAAAAACCTCATCCGTCTTTTTCCCAGTCGATGGCATTTGAAGACTCAGTAATTTCCTTCCTACAATTGATATCCCTCTTTAACATTCAAACTCCCTCTAACAGATGTAGCACTTTCCAACCAACCCATCTGGACAGGTGGCAGCCAGGCTTAATCGCCTCCATGGGCCTGGGGCATTCTGGGTGCTGCCGGAATGCTCATCAGTTTATTCTTTAACTGAGGAGCTGCCTGTCCTTAGGGGAGATGAACCCCAGCCATCAGAATAAAACGCAGGCTGAGTCTGTAAACGAGAAAGTCAAAAGGGCCCTGCAAACCTTAGAGACAGGATTTCAGGAAGGCAGTGTTGGTTCCCAGGTAAATTCAAGGTTACTGTTCCAGGGCACTCTCGCAGAGGCTCAGGGGCTGCAGGGGCTAAGAGTAAGGGCCCCCCAGCCTCAGGGCCAAAGGTGCAGGTTTCCGGTACCCCCATTTCCACCCAAGCTGGTCACTCTCATAGTAAAAGGTAACTCCATCCTTCCAGGCAATTGGGCCAAAGCTTGAGGTTCGTCTAGATGCTTCTCTTCCTCTTATTCCCCCACATCCAATCTATCAGCCAATCCTGTTGGCTTTACCTTTAAACTTCAGCTGGAATATGATCACCTCCCAGCTCCACCACGAATGGTCCAAGCATCCATCATCTCTCACTGGGCTGTGGCAGTTGCCTGCTTACTGGTCTCCCTGCAGTGACTCTCCCTTGTCCCCCAGACAAGTTCATCCTCCACAGGCAGCCAGAGGAATCATTTCGAATGCCATGTCAAAACCTACACATACATTAATACACAATATTTGTGTTTCTCTTAATGACTTACTTCACTGTACAATAGGCTCTAGGCTCATCCACCTCAGTAGGACTGACTTGAATGCATTCTTTTCTATAGCTGAATAATATTCCATTGTATATATGTACCATAATTTCTGTATCCATTCATCTGTCAATGGACTTCTAGGTTACTTCCATACAAAAACCTCATGATTTTGTAAAGCAATCATCCTGCAATTAAATTTATTTAAAACCCTACAAATCCCTTCGCTGTGGGCAAGGAAGTCCTTCCTCACCTCAACTGCAGCTCCTCCCTCCCTCCCTCCCTTCACTCGCGCCTTCCTGGAGCAGGCCGAGCTTGTGCCCACCACAGGGCCTTTGCACATGCTGTTCCCTCTGTCTGGAACATTTTTCCTCCAGATAGGCACGTGGAAGACACTCTTAATTTCTGCAGGCTTCTGCCCAAAGGGCGCACCTCAGAGAGGACTTCCAAGCCCCCCAATCCAAAGTAGCCCCCTAGGAACTCTCTATCTCAAAACCCTGCCTGATTTTTATAGCATCTATTACTACCTAGAATCAGTTCAGTTCAGTTCAATCACTCAGTCATGTCCAACTCTTTGCGACCCCATGAATCGCAGCACACAGGCCTCCCTGTCCATCACCAACTCTTGCAGTTCACTCAGACTCACATCCATCAAGTTGGTGATGCCATCCAGCCATCTCTTCCTCTGTCGTCCCCTTCTCCTCCTGCCCCCAATCCCTCCCAGCATCAGAGTCTTTCCAGTGGGTCAACTCTTCGCATGACGTGGCCAAAGTACTGGAGTTTCAGCTTCAGCATCATTCCTTCCAAAGAAATCCCAGGGTTGATCTCCTTCAGAATGGACTGGTTGGATCTCCTTGCGGTTCAAGGGACTCTCAAGAGTCTTCTCCAACACCATAGTTCAAAAGCATCAATTCTTCGGCGCTCAGCCTTCTTCACAGTCCAACTTTCACATCCATACATGACCACAGGAAAAACCATAGCCTTGACTAGACGGACCTTCGTCGGCAAACTAATGTCTCTGCTTTTGAATATGCTGTCTAGGTTGGTCATAATTCCAAGGAGTAAGTATCTTTTCATTTCATGGCTGCAGTCACCATCTGCAGTGATTTTGAAGCCCAAAAAGGTAAAGTCTGACACTGTTTCCCCATCTATTTCCCATGAAGTGATGGGACCGGATGCCATGATCTTCGTTTTCTGAACGTTGAGATTTAAGCCAACTTTTTCACTCTCATCTTTCACTTTCATCAAGAGGCTCTTTAGTTCTTCACTTTCTGCCATAAAGGTGGTGTCATCTGCATATCTGAGGTTATTGATATTTCTCCCGGCAATCTTAATTCCAGCTTCTGTTTCTTCCAGCCCAGCGTTTCTCATGATGTACTCTGCATATAAGTTAAATAAGCAGGGTGACAATATACAGCCTTGACTGACTCCTTTTCCTATTTGGAACCAGTCTGTTGTTCCATGTCCAGTTCTAACTGTTGTTTCCTGACCTGCATATAGGTTTCTCAAGAGGTAGGTCAGATGGTCTGGGATTCCCATCTCTCTCAGAATTTTCCACAGTTTATTGTGATCCACAGAGTCAAAGGCTTTGCATAGTCAATAAAGCAGAAATAGATGTTTTCTGGAACTCTCTTGCTTTTTCCATGATCCAGCAGATGTTGTCAATTTGATCTCTGGTTCCTCTCCCTTTTCTAAAACCAGTTTGAAAATCCAGAATTTCACATGGTTCATGTATTGCTGAAGCCTGGCTTGGAGAATTTTGAGCATTACTTAACTAGTGTGTGAGATGAGTGCAATTGTGCGGTAGTTTGAGCATCCTTTGGCATTGCCTTTCTTTGAGATTGGAATGAAAACTGACCTTTTCCAGTCCTGTGGCCACTGCTGAGGTTTCCAAATTTGCTGGCATATTGAGTGCAGTACTTTCACAGCATCATCTTTCAAGATTTGAAATAGCTCAACTGGAATTCCATTACCTCCGCTAGCTTTGTTCGAAGTGATGCTTTCTAAGGCCCACTTGACTTCACTTTCCAAAATGTCTGGCTCTAGGTGAGTGATCACACCATTGTGATTATCTGGGTCGTGAAGCTCTTTTTTTGTACAGTTCTTCTGTGTATTCTTGCCACCTCTTCTTAATATCTTCTGCTTCTATTAGGTCCAGACCATTTCTGTCCTTTATCGAGCCCATCTTTGCATGAAATGTTCCCTTGGTATCTCTAATTTTCTTGAAGAGATCTCTACTGCTGCTGCTAAGTCGCTTCAGTCGTGTCCGACTCTGTGACCCCATAGACGGCAGCCCACCAGGCTCCACTGTCCATGGGATTTTCCAGGCAAGAGTACTGGAGTGGGGTGCCATTGCCTTCTCCAGAAGAGATCTCTAGTCTTTCCCATTCTGTTGTTTTCCTCTGTTTCTTTGCCTTAATCATTGAGGAAGGCTCTCTTATCTCTCCTTGCTATTCTTTGGAACTCTGCATTCAAAAATAGCACACACTTAAATATGTATATCATTGATGCTTTTGAAGTGTGGTGTTGGAAAAGACTCTTAGAGTCCCTTGGACTGCAAGGAGATCCAACCAGTCTATCCTAAAAGAGACCAGTCCTGGGTGTTCATTGAAGGACTGATGCTGAGGCTGAAACTCCAGTACTTTGGCCACCTCATGCAAAGAGTTGACTCATTGGAAAAGACTCTGATGCTGGGAGGGATTAGGGGCAGGAGGAGAAGGAGACGACAGAGGATGAGATGGCTGGATGGCATCACCAACTCAATGCACGTGAGTTTGGGTGAACTCCAGGAGTTGGGGATGGACAGGGAGGCCTGGCGTGCTGCAGTTCATGGGGTCACAAAGAGTCAGACACGACTGAGCGACCAAACTGAACTGAACATGTGTGTAAGTGTGTGTATACATATATCTGCATGTGTATGTGCATACATATATGTCTGTACTTGGTTGGGTGGGAGTGCCTTACTGTTCCCTGCCCCCCTCTCCCTGCTCCACTGGACTATCAGCTCCTGAGAACTGGGCTTTGGTCTGTTTCATTCACAGCTGTCTTCCTGGTGCCTGGCACACAGGAGTCACTCAGCAAAGAGTGGTCGAACGAATGGACTGGATGAGTGGATGATGCTGTTTTCTGAGAGCACTGCCTCCAAGGAGAACTCAGGGGAGACGTACAGGAGATGGCCTGGCCCAGGGCATCTGACCCCAGGGCTACCACTGCCTCCAAGGAGAACTCGGGGCAGATGTACAGGAGATGGCCTGGCCCAGGGCGTCTGACCTCAGAGCTGGACCCTTTGCCTGGCATCCCTCCAGGAGGAGCCTCTAAGGCTCTGCTATGTTTGTGACTTCTCAGCACAAAGGATCTCTCAGCAACTATGTAGCTACAGGAATTATTGTGGAAGCCGGAGCCCGGCCCGGCCCTGCTGAATGCACTTTCCCAGAACGAGTCTCAGATGGCCAGGTCTGCTCTGCAGAGACCAAATCCTGGAGAGTTCCCACCAGCAGCAGGACAGAGCTGCACCATCAGAGACACTTGGAGAGCTTGATGAGCCGGAGACCCCATCTCAGGCCACCCACAGTCCGGGGAGAGGAAGCTGAAGAGCGAGAGGGACTGTAACTGGACGTAGATTCGGGGTGCTGGGAGCATAGCCGCCCGAGACCAGCTTCCTCCCAGGCCAGGGCGCCTTCCTAAGGCAAGTTTCTCAGAGCCTTGGCCTTGATCCTTTCCCTCATCACTCCTGGTGAGTCAGTGGGGCAGGGTTACTAGAGCCCAACTTGGCAAGTGAGGAAACGGAGGCATGGCCAAGGTAAGTGACTCACCTTTCTTCAAAGGGCTCATTACCAAGGGGTGATTATAGGTGGTTACAGTGTGGGCCGGAGCCAGAAATCTGGGCTGGGTCCCGGCTCGGCCACTTTCAAGCTGAGAAATCACTAACCTCTGTGTGCCTTGGTGTTTCCATCTGTAAAATGGGTAATGAGCTCTTCACAAGCATGAAGAAACCCAGGCATCACCATGGGGAGGAGCCGACTTTGGAACCGGATGGCCAGTCAAACCACCAGCCCCTCCACTCTCTTCCTCTAAGAACCTGGGCGCGTCCCCAACTGCCTTCTGCAGACAGAGACAATGGCCGCGCCTCTGCACAGGATTCTTATGAGGATTAATTAAGATTTGTGGATTTTTTTTTTATAAAATTTGCTTGTAATGCCTCCTCAGAGCAAGCACAATGTGGTAGGTTTTAAACAGAAGACATACTGTGCGTGAAAACTTCTGAGACTCGCGTCTGATGCCTGTGTGCTCAGTGAAGTTCAGCTGCTTTCATTTTAATTTTTATTTTGTATTGGAATATAGCCAATTAACAAGGTTGTGATAATTTTAGTTGTACAGCAAAAGGACTTAGCCATACATGTGGTGGCTCAAATGGTAAAGAACCTACTTGCAATGCAGGAGACCTCAGTTCTTTCCCTGGGTCAGGAAGACCCCTGGAGAAGGGAATGGCAACACACTCCTGTACTCTTGCCTTGAGAAACCCGTGGACAGAGGAGCCTGGCAGGCCGCAGTCCCTGGTGTTGTAAAGCGTCGGACACGACTCAGTGGCTTTCACTTTCACATACATGGAGCCACCCAAACCCCCTTCCCATCTAGGCTGCCACATAGCATTGGTGCAGCTCTAATTTTTATTGACAAAGACAGATCAGACTCCAGAGCTGTGGCTCTGCTCCCATTCAGTCCACACCCCTAGGCGCACATATCCAGCTTCCTCCATCCATCGGCTCTCCTGCGAGGCCACGTCTGTTCCCCTTTTCCCGTCTCCTCTCTCCCAATCTCCTCCAGACCCTCTCCCTCCCCTACATACACACACACACACTCCCACTCATTCACACTGGGCCTAGTGGAAGGAAGAAGGGGTGGTGGCCGGGACAGCGAGGACAATGACCGAGACAAGATCGCACTTGGCAGGAGCAAGAAGGGGGTTCCGGCGGACCGAGGGCTGGTGAGAAATGACTGGATCCAGAGAGGTGATGGACACCGGAAGGAACGGGCCTGAGCTGCCCATGCGGAGGGGGCTTTATCCCTCAGGCCAGAGCCCCGCTTGCTCCAGCCCCCACCTGCCACCTGACTGATGTAGCACAACCTGGGATGTGCTTAATGTTCTCTTAAACCAGATGTCTTAATTACGTAAATTTATTTTAACAGATGGCATCCCACTCCAGTACTCTTGCCTGGAAAGTCCCATGGACGGAGGAGCCTGGTAGGCTCCAGTCTATGGGATCGTGAAGAGTCGGACATGACTGAGCGATCTTTCACTTTTCACTTTCATGCATTGGCGAAGGAAATGGCAACCCACTCACCAGTATTCTTGCCTGGAGAATCCCAGGGACGGCGGAGCCTGGTGGGCTGCCGTCTATGGGGTCGCACAGAGTCGGACACGACTGAAGTGACTTAGCAGCGGCGGCAGCAAGCCTTATATACTTGACTTAATTGGAAAATTAGAAACTGTAGCAATGTTATACATTGCTGCTGCTGCTGCTGCTAAGCCGCTTCAGTTGTGCAGTGAGGTCCAACTGCACTGGAAGGCTTGGAGCCCAAGGCTTCATCTCTTTTAGTCCAAAAGGCAGATGATCAAGTGTGAGAAAGGAGGTAAGACGTATTAGCATAAAACAAGGCTTTTCTCCTTGAGGTAAATGAGGACTTGAAAGGACTGATTTTCTAACCATCTGTCTCTATGTTACATCAGGAGGGTTTGAGTTACTTGGGCAGTGTCACCTGTCACCACCTCCCTGGGGAGCAGGCACTGTCTGTGCCCTCCATGTGGCCCTGGAAACCTCCAGTGGGCTCAGCCAACTTCCCAGCACTGCTGTTTGCTTCTCATTGCCTGAAGTCCACAACCTCAGCAGATCGCTTCGCCCACACAGGGCAGATGGAACGTGCCAGAGAACTGACACTACCTACAGCACCCCCAAGAGTGGTATGGAGGTGTTGGGGCTCCCTCAATCCCGGGGTAGTTCGTCCACCTGGGAGACCCCCATCTCCCAGACTTCCTCCCTGCGGTGCCCCTGCAGCTGTCCCCTGAACCAGCAGGGCTAATCACTCAGCCCAAATAATCATCTTCCTTTCTCTCTCTCACTTCCTGCTCCCACCCAGTGTTTCCTGGAATCACCTCCCCAGTAAATGACTTGCTCTTGAATTCTTATCTCAGAGTCTGCACCCGGGACATCCCAGACTAAGGCAGGGATCATCAGGGACATTTATCCCACCCTGCCCCTTGAAGGCAAGCCCCAGATATGAGAGACTCAGGCTCGCAGACTCTTCTCAGAGACCTGGAAGACAGGGTGTCTCTTACAACAGATGTGAAATCAACTCAAGGAGAAACCTGCCCAACAGTTGACTCTGGGAGGGGCTAGATTTTCCATGAAATACTGTCATATGGCATTGATTACTGAAAGTGAAACTAGAATGGGGTCAATCAGATCAGCAGCTGGAAAACGCAGTCTGCCTCTGCCCTGGAGCTTGGGTTTGGATGGTGCCGGGGCCCGCAAGGGGAGCCCAGTCGGACCCCACTGCTATTGTCAGAGGTGATGCTGGAGGGGATCTCAAGGGCTTGCCACCCTCCCTGGACAGGCATTTAAGAAGGGCAATCACCAGGAACTCACAGAGGATTAGGCTGGGTGGGGAGGAGGTTGAGGAAGAGAGTGATTTCTGACTTATAATGAATGGAAGTGTCAGTCACCCCAAAGACAAACACGGCAGGAAGAGCAGGTTGGGGGAGAGAGGTCATTAGTTCAGACTCAGGCATGTTGAACTTGAGCTGCCTTCCAAAACCCAGGTGAAGATGTCAAGCAGTCGGTTGGATACATGGGACCAGAACCCAGAGATGAGGCCGGAAGGACAGAGACCACCTGCCAGCAGATGAGAGTGAGGGAAGGTGGATTTGAAGAGGTGTGTGGGGGCGGGGGTGATTTTTCTTTTTAATGGTGGTAACATACACACAACATAAAATTTCCCGTCTTAACCATCGTTAGACACTTAGCTTACTTCTACCCTTTGGCTATTGTGAATAATGCTGCTATGAATACGGGTGTATAAACATCTCTTCGAGACCCGGTTTTCAATTCTTTGGAGCACGTACCCAGAAGTAGAATTGCCGAATCCTGTGATAATTCTGTTTGTAATTATTTAAGGAACTGCTGTGCTGTTTTTCCTGGTGGCTGCACCATTTTACATCTCTACCAACAGGGCACAGAAGTGCCAATTTCTCCACATCTTTACCAACACTTGCGATGATTATGTTCTGGGGTTTTTTTGACAGTAGCCATTCTAACAGGTACGAGGTGGTGAAGAGATGTTAAATTACAGATGTGGAGAAGGCACAGAGGAAGAAAGCACCACTTTAGGAAGGCAGGGATACTTGGATCATCATCAGCCTTGCGACCCCGGACCTGTTAGGGGTGCTCTAGGCTGCAAGTTGAAATGCCGTGAGGGCATTATTGTCTTCCTCTCCATAGGAGGGACTGAGTGGTTGGGCAGTTCAGACTCTTCTGCTCTACCATCCTGGGCTGGTCTGGGACATCGCCCCCTCCTGGCCATACGATGCCTTCGTCTCCAGCACCAGGTATCTGTAGACACACCACCACCTCTGGAACAGAGGAAGGGGGCGTGGGGCAGGAGCTCCACCTTCTGAGACTCTGACCTTTTTAACAAGAAGAAAAGTATCATCCTCAAAGCCCCCAGCAGATACCTCCTCACGTTTCATGGGCTGGAACTGACATTGTGCCACGCATATGATTGGTACTTGGAGTGTGGGGCTGTTGTTGCTAAGTTGCTCAGTTGTGTCTGACTCTTTGTGACTCAGTGGACTGTAGCCCGCCAGGCTCCTCCGTCCACGGGATTTTCCAGGCAAGAATACTGGAGTGAGTTGCCATTTCCTCTTCCAGGGCCCAGGGATCAAACCCATGTCTCCCCTGTCTCCTGCTTTGCAGGTGGATTCTTTACCGGCTGAGCCATCAGGCAAGCCCAGGGTGTGGGAGGTGGATGTTATACCAGACTGCTGGCCCTGCCTCCAGAGCTTCGGATTCAGTGAGTCTGGGGTGGAGCCCAAGAATTTGTATTTCTAACAAGTTTCTAACAAGTTTTGCTGATACTGATGTTACGGGTCCAGGAACTACCCTTTGAGAAGCCCCAGTTTACAATCCTCAGCCACCCCTTGAGTGGAGTATATTGTTTGCCGCCACCGAAAAAAAAAAAAAAATCAAGTCTCTACTGGCAAGGGAGAAAAAGAAGCAGATGCAGGAAAGAACTAAAATGTTCTGCCACAAACTCTCTGTCGAACCTGGTCTGGTGTCTTTTTCACCTACTGGGAAAAAGCTTCTGGGAGCTGGAGTCATGAAAGTCATCTTTGGAGTGCTGTGGTTTGAGACTTAGCTACTGAGTGTAGCAACTTTAAACAGATTTGTTAAGTGAATGAATAAATGAGTGTCTCACCAAAGCCATGCAAGGAAGCTGTGTGCTGGGACTACCCTGATCCAAACACCTTTCTTTCACAGCAGTTCTAAGGCACAGGGCCAGCCCCACCCTCGCCAGGTTATCCATACAGCTTCCTCCAAAACAGCTCACCTGGCTTCCCTCTCAACATCCAGACTGAGGCAGACAGCCTGTGGAATTCAGTCCCAAATAGTGTCAGTTAATGGCTCACAGGTGCATAGTCCCTGTTTGAGTCAAAGAACCAAGCCCTCAGTGCTTCCTGTCTAAACAGGCAATATCAGCTTATGATTCCTTATGAGTCCAAGTGAATGCCACTGTACCCAGGCCACACTGATTTCTTATCCATAGATTCCTGATGGGAAGCAAGATCAAAGAGAATTGTCCTGCATAGAGTTTACCCTTTCATTTCAGCTCACATTCTCATTTGAGCATTTGAATGATAGGCATGAAGGGAGTGAAGTGGAGGAGGGGGGCGGGCAGGGGAGGTGGTATGAGATTTGGGTGCCCATTCAACAGATGAATAAACAGAGGCTTAAGGTCATGCAACAGGAAATCAGAATCAGAGCCCAAGTCTCCTGACCTCAGGCATCCATGATCTAGCTGTTCATGAATGGATAAAATGGAAATGATTTTTCTGCTTCAGTCAGAAGACTCAGCAAGCAAAGGCACATAGCCACTGCTGTGACTGCATTAGCCACATGAACTAGTTAATTTGTTGGTTGAGGCCCCAGGGCATCCAGATGGCTGGGGTCTGGAGAACTCTGTGCCATTCCCCATCTAATCCTGCCTTTGAAAGTTTGGTGAAAATTCTGGAGTCTGAACTCCCTGGGACCTTGGAGAAGTCACTTCTCTTCTCAAATCCTCGGTTCCCTAACTTTAAGGAGGATGATTAAATGAGAGATGTTGAGTGCTCAGCCTGCCTGCTGGCATGCTATAGGTGGAGGAGGTATCTGTCTTTTATGGCTACTCAGTTCCTCCTCTCTCCATTTTTTCCTAATATCCCACAAAGGAATGGGCTTCCCAGGTGGCTCAGTGGTAAACAATCCACCTGCCAACGCAAGAGCTGCAGGAGATGCGAGTTGATCCCTGGGTCAGGAAGATCCCCTCTAGGAAGAAATGGCAACCCACTCCAATATTCTGGCCAGGATAATCCCATGGACAGAGGAGCCTGGTGGGCTACAGTCCATGGGGTCACAAAGAGTCAGATACAACTGAGCAACTGAGCACACACACACACACACACACACACACAAGGATCCTGTCTTCCCAGGCCAATTCCAGAAACTCCAGTCCCTGCACCTCTTTGCAGCGGGGATACAGTCTCTCAGCCCACTTCCCGCCAATCAGATGCATCAGTGGGAGACAAAAATTCAGAAGGCAGCTTTGTGTGGCGGCCACTGTGCCCAGGGGATCTGAGCGTCTACAGAAAGTACTCTGGCAAGGCTCTGGGCCCTTTCAGGGGCTCAACAGCAGTCGGCCCCTCCGTGTCCGGGCCCAGTTTCATCAGGACAGACACGGCAGCCTTGGTGCATTCCCAGAGCAGCCCCCGCCCCACCACTCCCCCAAGTCTTCTCCTGCCGCCTAGCTTGGAGCCTGCGTTGGGACACTCCACCCAAACTTCACAAGGATTTGGAAACACTTGATATCTTTTAACAAACCCCTTTCTCGCTTTAATGAGCTGAGTAGATCTATTGTCTGCAGCCCAGCCCACCTACAGCAAGTGTTCTCCAACTGGCAGGCGCAGGGCTCCCGAGTCGCTCTCTCCAAGGTGAAGAGGACAGAGGATGAACGCAGCTCTGGACTGCGGCCTCTGCCTGCAGTCTTGGTCAGCAGCCCAGCTTGGGCGGCCACGAGTGCCTGCCAGAGACTCAGACGACCTACCGACCAGATATCGGCACAAAGAGATGAGTCGCCGAGAGCGCGCTCAGGATGGCAATAAAGCTGAGGGCCAGGGAACGGCGCTTTGACAGCCAGGAGGCACCTCTCGGGGCAGAGCCAGGGCGCAAGGCCCTGCTGGGAGGGAGGTAAGGGGACACTTTAGGGGTCCCCGGACACCGAGCGGGCAGAGCTCTGGCCCAGCCACTCTGCAGAGTCCTCCCAGGCTCGGGGAGCTGCCCCAGGCAGGAAAGAGCAGGGCCTCTGGGCCATTCCTCTCTCTGTTTTCACGCCGCTGTGTGTCCTTGGGGGTGGTGCTTCGCCCCTCTGGCAACAGTGACCCCTCCATGGGCCTGGCTCTCCACACCCACCCCAGTTCCCAGCCGCCACTCTCCCCTCCAGATTTACAGGGGAGGTAGGATGCATGGACTGGGGAGTGGACACAGGCCTCTCCCTCCAGGAGGGACCGTGAAATGTTGCCCACCACCCACCCCACCGCCAGCGCTGGACAGCCCGGATGGACCTTTCTAGACCAAGGTCTGGGCTTTGGCCAAGCTGTCTCAGCGGCCCGACCGCCATCCCTCTCACCACCCACCTCACCACCCCCTCACCAAAACTTCTGTGTGTGCTCCTTTACATTCTTTTTTAATTTTTATTTTGTATTGGACTATAGCCGACTGAAACTGTTGTGTTAGTCCCAGGCGTGCAGCAAAGTGATGCAGTCACACATACCCCATTTATTCACACTCTTTCAAATTAAAAGCAGATTCCTTTATTTCAATGTCAACCAGGAACCTCAGCACCCTCTGGGCCACTTTATGGCTCTCTCCTCTGTTTTCCAAGACCCCCACCCCCAACCCCGACACACACCCCTCTGCCCAGCCATGGGTTAGAATCACCTGGAGAGCTTTAAAATGATCCCTGACTATGAAGGATCTTGTTATAAGAGGTGATGAGAAAGTTCTAGAACTGGATTATGGTAACGGTTGCACAACCCTGGAAATTTAAAAACATTTCAGTGGTACACTCAAAATGAATGAATTTTATGGTATCTGAATACCTTTGGAAAGTTTTTTTTTTTTTAATACTCATGTCTTTCCCTGATTTCCTAACTCATCTGTTATTGCAACCTTAGCTGAAAAACACGTATTTACCTATGTGCCCCTGCATATCAGACATCCAGCACTGACTATCCTTTTCTAAAAACGTACAAGCCAATGGTAAGGTAAAATTCCTAACAGTCTGTCTGCTTGAAGGGAGTTGGTGGAGGCGGGAAGCCTATGGAGTAAGAGCCTGGGTCAACTGGGTTCACGCTCCTCTGGATGCAGACCCCGCTCTCCTGAAGCTACTGTGGGATGGAGGTGGGGAGGAGGAATAGACCTCAAAACAAGTACACAGACACAAAACACAGAATTTCATACAGCAACATGTAATAGGAAGACAATAAAATGGGGAGGGAGGGGGAAGGAGATCGTGGAACACCTTTAGGTGAAACAGGAGAGATGTCTATCACCAACTCCTGGGAGCCTGCTCAAACACATGTCCATCGAGTCAGTGATGCCATCCAACCATCGAATCCTCTGTCATCCTATGGTCCAACTCTCACATCCATACATGGCTACTGGAAAAACCATAGCTTTGACTAGCTGGACCTTTGTTGGCAAAGTAATGTCTCTCCTTTTTAATATCTTGTCTAGGTTTGTCATAGTTTTTCTTGAGGTCCTCAACTTCCTTTCAAATGGTTCAGCAACATATCAGGACAAAATATTAACAACTGTTTATTTCGGGTATAGCATATTCACTGTGCTATTCTTTCCATTTGGGGCTTGAAATGTTCATAATAAGAGAATTATGAGAACAGAGAAAGATGTGGGAGGTGGCCAGGATAAGCACCATGTAGATCTGGAGCTCAGGAATTTGGATTTTCACCTGAGCGTCAGGGATCGTAAGCCTTGGAGTGGCGTGATCTGGTTTGCTCTAGCATCAAAGCAATTGCCTTGGATGTCCACCATCAGATTTTACAGATGATGGAGGAGTCTTTCTAGAGGCCCACAGGAGCACGTTTCTGATTCTGATTCAGTGAACATTCCCAGCCAGGCACCGTGTGTGCATTTACTTACCTTCATTAATCTCACTTAGACCACATGAAAACCTGCGATGTCCTCAATATTATCCTCAGTTCTTAAAAATGAGGAAACTGAGACCAGAGGTGATCAGCTAAGGAGTCACCAGCCAGTGGGGACAGAGTCCAGATCAGTTAGAACTTTAGCCCTGGGGCAGTGCTGAGTCATTATTCCACTTCTCCTAAACTAACCTCCAACATTAATCATAACTGATAAATTAATTGATTCATTACAGTCAAAGTTCCAAAGTGATTTTTCTGGAAGGCAACTGTAAATTGAGGAGTGCAGTCACAGAGGCTGAATTGAGTTGCACTTATGGTCCAATGGACCCTGCTTGTCTCTGTAAAAGAGATCGCCCACCAGAGCCCCACAAGCTCTGCCTTGCCCTCGGAGATCTGCAGCTGTGGCACCCGGGGTGGGAGCGGCAGTACAGGCACAGATTCTCAATTACACGAGGACTAATGCTGCTTGTGTGTCTGCTTCAACCCATCCCAAATTACATGAAATTCACATATTTAATCTTCTTGCCCTCTTATTCAAGAGAGAACCATTGGTGTATTGTTAGGCCATGAGACAAATCGTCACTGTTATCCACGTTCTTAACTGGAGGCAGCCTGTCTTTCGTTAGCAAGAATTCCGAATAAACATCGTTGCTCTTTGAGATCACTCATAAGCAGCCCCCAGGAGACTGCAATTATACCCGTTTATAATTCTCCTACCTCCCAATCTAACTCTTGATTCATGAATGTGCACTTTTAGGCGTCAGGCGTTAGAATAAATTAGACTATACAATTACGCGTAATTAAGGAGGGAAATGGGTACCGCGTTGCAAAGATGAGCCCCATTTTGCTGAAGTAAAGCATGTCTATGTCAGCGTGCCAGCCCAGGGAGGCAGCGTGAAATACAATTAATGTTCTTTAGACTTAATGGGGGTTTATGGTGCTGTTTTTCATTATCACAATATCTCAAGAAATGTAAACAGTGTTCCTCTAATGCAATGGCACTTCTACAGACAAGACAGCTTGGGTTTCAGCGAAAACTCGGCAGAATCAACCGCAAATTCACAATGTTAGGGATGGTGCTGGGATTCGTATTTTAAAACCGGTGCAAAATGGTCCCCACTGAGGAGCTGAGACGTTCCATTCCCAGCCCCCTGGGGGTGACTCTGCAGCCTCTTCGGCTTTGTAGCAGCGAGGCTACAGCCAAACTCCTGTGGGTTATTGAAGCCACCTGTGCTTCACTTCTGAGGCTCACTCACATTCCCAGGCCTCCCCTCTGTAGCCCTATTTCTACTCTTCTCCTTCACAGGCCAATTTGTTTGAGACATGTTAAAAGCCTGACTTTTACAACCCTCATAAAATCCCATCTACTCCAATCCAAATGCAGCCAGCAGTGCTCGGACAATCAGACTGAGTTTCAGCCTCTTGATGGAGATAAACACACAGCAGGAATGATTTTTTTGTTGTTGCATAGGAATCCAAGGAAATGGAAGGGCCTTCTGGCCAAGCCAGGTAGATAGAACAAGATGGGCATTCTGCAGAGAGGTCTGCCAAAGATGCCGCCAGAGGAAGAAAGGAGGCTTGTGGGTGTCAAGAGAAAGGTCCCCCAAGGTTAAACCAACTCGAGGGAGTGGTGTGAGGAGTCTGAAAAGCCCAATTATCCAGCCAAGACCAAGGCGATCACAGCAAGAGATGACGTCAGGGTGAGGAGGGACACAGAGGAGAAAGGCTGTCCCAGATGGTGAGGTTGGACACAGGAGAGGCCACAGAATCTGGAGGTGGGAGGTTCTGAGAATTATCCTGAGCCGCCACCCAGGTCCCCGCCCAGCAGTGGCTGAGCAACTCCCCAGGCTAGGGGGCATCTGAACCCCTGAGGCCCCTCATGTTTCCCAGGAGGACCCTGCACTCCTGAATGGAACCAGGAGTCCCCACCTGCCTGCAGGGAACCTGGGAAACTTAGGCCAAGGCTTCGGACCCAGACGACTGTGGGTTTGCTGAGAATTACGGGGAAAAGAATGTGGCCAGAGGGCACTTTGCAGACGCTCAGGCCCCGTGAGTGTCTGAGCTGGTGAGTTAAGTCCTGACCTGAAGCTGGATCCACAGCATCTGCCTGCAGTAGACACATGCCTGATTGCACACACACACACACAGAGGCAGGTGTACACACACACAGAGAGGCACTCACACACAAGATCCATCCCCTTCTTCCTCAAAAAGGATAAGAGGCAAGCTGCAGACATCATGTTTGGTCTTTGAACAGCAACACCTGAAAGAAGAATTATCCAAAACTACCCAAAACAGATGATCAAACGACACCATCTCAGCCCTGCCTACAGCCCCATGTCGGCAACCGTGAGCTGTCCCTCCACTGCTGGGGCTCCCTGATGAGTGGACAAGGGTGCAGGAGATTGTGGCACAGCCCACTTGGGGAAGGGGAAACCATGCTCGTAAACGTGAGGCCTCAAGGAAGCCAGTGTGGTTTTGAACTTCTGGGGCATGGAATTCCCCTTGCCCTCTGAAATGCTCCCCAGAACCAACACAAAAAGCAAGCAAAAGGCAGAGCTCACCTCCCTCCTCCACCCCTTGCCCCCGAGACACTCCCATGGGGCTCTGAGGTCCCAGTGAAAAACTGCTGCCACAGTGAAAACGTGTCCCAAAGTCAGGCACCTCCTTGAGTGGGTCAGAATCCCATTTGTCAACTTTGTGGCCCTTGACCTTTCTGAGCATCAGTTTTCTTGAAAGATGAAGAGGATTACATGAGATAATCTGCTGTAAACACTTGGGTGTGAGCCATAGAACTGCCCTGCGCAGTATGGGATCCCCCTAGCCCCACGGGGCTGGTCCAAATTGAGAGCTGCTGTAAGTGTAAAACACACACCAGATTCCCCAGACTTAATAAGACAAAAATACAAGGTATCTCATTAATAACTGGCATATTGATTACATGTTGAATTGATACTATTTTGGATATACTAAGTTAAAAAACTATATTATTACAATTAATTTCACCTGTTTCTTTTTTCCAATGCAGCTAACAGAAAATGTTAAACTACATATATAGCCAGCTTTATGCTTTATGATTCTCCCAGACATCATGGCAATAGGCACTCTGCAGCAAATGTGTCCCTTTCGCAAAGACAAGGCCAGAAGGGTGGGGCGTCCTCACTATTTTTCGTCAGAGATAGTGAACAGGTAAGCCTCACATTTTGATCCAAAGCAAAAGAGGGCAGAAGATCAGCAACTTCAGTGGTCCCCAAAGGTGGGCGCCAGAATCTGATCTGGAAAAGCAAAGTGCCAGGTTTTTCTGATTTACTTGGACTGTCAGTTGATCTAGGGGTAGCTAAGGGAGATTATGGTGACAGGAGTCTTCAGCCTCAATCGGGTCAGGATGCTCAATTCGAATTTCGGATAAACAGTGAAGAATTTTTTTGTACAGGTACATCCTCATGGACCTTCTGTGTGTTTAGTCACTAACTATGACAACTCCAGCTGGCGTGAAAGACTGCAACAGAGAAAGGAGAAGCCGTGTTGGAAAGTAACAATGGCCTGTGATTTAAAAACATAACTCTGGAGCCAAATGTCTTGGGTTCAAATCCTGAGTCCACTAGTTACACCTGTGTGACGCTGGGCCTGTTAGCTTCTCTGTGGCTCAGTCTGCACATCTGTAATATGGGTCTAATAATACTTCCTTTGTAAGAGGGCTACTCGGTTTACATCAGTTCACCACCTCCCGCAAGTACTGATCTACAGCTGAGGCTTTTTTTCTCTTAGCAACTCAGCTGTGCTTTCTGCAGCTACTAGTTGCTTCTCTGGCTGCTCTTTGCCCACCCCTATTATCCCTGTCCTCTTCTGCGAGGCTGGGGACGGGGGAAAGCGCGGTAGACAGCACCACCTTGAGTCGAATTCCTCCGCTTTCAGAGGAGGCCACTTTCTCCTTTCTTTCCTATTCCCGGACCATTTCTGGGCAACTGGCAGCTATTTTCACGTGAGCTCAAGTTAACGTCTCAAGGAGCTCCCGGGGCGCGTGGGCAGTTCACCCTGCGATCTAGCCGCCGGCCCCGGCTCCAGCCCGCGTCTCCGAAGGCTAACACGTGTGGTTAGAGGCAAGCGCGGGGCTTTCAGGGAAGGCGGTCGGATGTTTGCAGACCAGGGCGAGCCCTTGTGAAAGCAGATAAAAGAAAACATTTATTAACGTGTCATTACGAGAGGAGCGCCTGGCCGGGGCTGTCGCAAGCCCCGTGGAACACCTGGCTCCTTCGAGCTCCCAGGGAGGAGAGAAAGAAAGCGGAAAGGAGGCGAGGATTCTTTCTCTTCGTTTCCAGCCAAGTAAACCTGATCGATGGCCCTCCTGAATTTATTGCGATATTTGATTTATTAGGGATGCCCCCTCTTGCGTGTGTGTGTTAACACACACACCCCCGCGCAAGCACGGTTCGGGATCGCGTCCCTCCCTCATTTCCAGCTCCCGGGCGAATCCCACAGCTGTTTCAACTCTCCACCGAGGGCGAGCGGGAGCGAGTGTGTGCCGGGTGAGTGTGCGTCTGTGTCCCGGCGAGGGTGCGCGCTCGGCGCCGGGAGCGCGGCCAGCGGGGTCCCGAGGCATCGGGAGGCGGAGTGCCGCTCCGACCCCCGCTTTCCGCCACTGCCCCGTCCGGGGCCGGACTTCGGGGCCAGGGCCGGACTTCGGCGCAGCACAGCCCAAGCCAGCCGGGCCGCCTGTCCTTCCAGCCGGAGGTAAAGCGCTCGAGCGCGGTGGGGCGCCGGGAGGGCGCTGCGGCGGGGTCCCCGCGGCGGCCGGCCCGCCGCTCCCCCGCCGCGCGCGGAGGCTGGGGGTGCAGGCGGGGGGGCCGGGCCGAGCGGTGCCCGGGCGCTGGCTCGGGTGGCGCGGCGGGGCCGGACCAGGGCGAAGCGAGAGCGGCCCGGGTGGGGCGCGGACCCGGACTTTGGCGAGGGCGGCGCGCCGGGGCGGGGGCCGAGGGGCGGCGGCGGCGGAGCCCGAGGGCGGAGAGGAGGGAGGAGGGGGAGGAGGAGAGGCGGGAGAGGCAGCACTCGCCGGAGATGCGGCGGCGGCAGCAGCGGCGCGGAGTCCCCTGCGCCCCGCTGCCCGGCCGGGCTGCGGCAGAGGCGGCGGCGCCCCGCGCCCGGTGAGGCCGCCGGGGCCGTGCGCGCTGGTGAGTGGGCGCGGGGGCCAGGTGGGCAAGGCGGGGGCTCCCGGCGGCCCTTGCCGGCCCCGGAGCCAGTGCGGCTGCGAGAGCCGCCCAGGTGAGCCCAGGGCCGGTCCCGACCGCCCGGCGTCGGCCCCAGCGCGGAGCGCGGAGGTGGGACCCGGCGGGCAACGGGGTGGCGCCGGCGGACCGCGGGAGGATGACCGGTTTGACCCCGCTGGCGGGCTGGGCGAGCGGGCAAGGGCTTCCCACCGCGCCCCTGACCCGCCGACACGCCTCGCGGAGCGGTGCAGGCCTCGGGGGCCGCGCTCCTGGACTCGCCGGCCGCAGGGGGATGGCCTCCTGGACCCTTTTGAGTTTAGATCCAGCGGAGCGGCTAGTAGCCAGACCACGTGGGGCTTGTCCGGGCAGGACACGGGAAAGCGGTGGACCGGATCTTCAGAGTGGGAACTTGCAGATACCGAAAGGGCAAATAGGATTATAAAGACAAACTTCCTCCCCAGCTGGGTCAGAACCAGTTCTCATCTCCCTGTGGACAGAGGCCCCGGGCGCCCGAGGATTTCGGGAGTGTGACAGTGAAGCTGCGGCGATTTCTAGGAGTATACTTTTTCTATAAAAAAACATTCTTTATAGTAGTTCATTCATTCGTCCTACAAGCGTTTGTGAAGCACCTCCTGGTGCCTGGCACCACCGTTATGTTCCAGAGAGAAGCGATGAACAGAAAGCCTGGTTTCTGAGCAGTGGAAGCTCTTGGTTCACTTGGAGGGCAGCTGGGGAAAGAGATGCAGTCTAAGGGGGAACCACAAGGAGACACACGCAGATCCTGATTTTGCCTAATGACCTCTGTCTGCCACTTCTTGTCTAGAGACTGGAGACCACTCTGCCTGCACACAGTAGGATAGGCCCATTTTGGCAACCCCCTTTCTCCTCCTCCACCTTCCTGAGAGTTCTGGATATTCCCTGCCCCCTCTCCTCTCTGAGCAGCCTTTCCTGCAGCTTGTTTTAATCACTTTTTGAGTTAAAAGTCAATATTTAATTAACCAAGTCATTACATTCAGCTTCCTCTTGAATCTGGGTATTTGCACATCTGTGCATGTTGGGGCGCCCGCCCGCACACCCCCTCCATCTGTCCCCTGCTTCTCCCCCACAGGGCTGCCCTCACTGTCTTTGTGGCAGAGAAGGGAGGATGCTCTCGAGCAGGTTCTCTGGGGGCCAGAGAAGCAGGGAGGATGGGCTTCCCCTGGAGGACAGCCTGCGCCTCTCCCCGGAGCAGGAAGAGTTGCTCTCTTCTTGCAATTTAATAGCAAAGGGGATTTCTTGCTGCATCTCCACTCCCCATTACAGAGCCACTGGAGGGTTTTAATTAAATTGAAACCATTCATTGCATATAGAAAGAGGGTGGGGAGGGGACCGAAGAGCACTTACCTGTTGAGAGAGGTTCTCCCAGGTTTGCTTGTCCATGTGTGGAAGCCAGAGCTCATCACAACAGTCTGTCCAGGTGTGTAATTTAGTGTCCTCATTGG